>CM052544.1:76026796-76067108 GCA_028533065.1 Trachops cirrhosus
CTTAGGTCCATTCTTTTCAGAGAATGGTTGCCCGTCATTGACTATCCAATCAAGCTGAAGGGAATAGCAGAGCAGGCAGTGCCCATGTTCAGGGAAATAAGTTTTGTCTCCTTAGGCCTCCCAGTTCTGGGAGGTTTCTCACTCAGCTTTAGCCACGGGGGGTTACGGCTCCTGAAACCAGGCAGGGCGGGCACCACAATTCATGATAGGCTAGTGGTAGATCACAGTTGAGTATTGCTGATTCAGGTATTAATATTGATTAATGGTGAGTGGTAAAGCTTGTGAAGTAAGCAGGAACCAGACCATTAAGTACTATAGGGAGCCTTGTTAGGGAGCTTGTACTTACCTCACTTAAGATACTTAGAGGAATGACACGACTGGATTGTAGTCAATCAAAATTGTGCCCTTGGATGTGAAAAAAGAGTAGGGACTGCAAGACACAGGCATGTGTAGGAGCAGTCAGTTGTCTGTTGCTGTAATTCAAGCCAGGGATAACATTGACATACCTTTTTCTTTTATTTCAAGAAGTACTTTTCTGAAACTGATTCACTTGTTATAGTTGACATACACATTTAATATAATGTGTTATTTTTCTTTTCTTAAAATGGTAATTTTAAGTTGTCTTTTTAGAGTTTAAAAATGTCTATTGTAATAGAAAATGCAGTTCAAAACCCTTACGAACTTTACATTTCAAGGATTGGGAAAAGAAGAACCTGAAACGGGAATGAGAAAAAGTAACCAGAACCAAAAAGAGACTGGCTTCATGAAGCCAATAAAATTAACTATTCAGGGATGGGGAGTAGCCAGCAGTTTTAAGTAAGAATTATTGATGATAAGAGGTCATTACTGATGTCTCAGTTTTTTTAAAAATCTAACTTTGTATATAAAATAGATCTTTTTCACTCTCTTAACTTCTTTCTGCCCCATTTGTGAGCATATAGGCAATTTCAGATTTATAAAATTAAGCTGGGTATGAATTAGCTGACTGAAACAAAAAATATAAAATTGGCAGCTAATTTAAATTTAGATCTTTTCACCTTAAGGTCTCTTTTAGTATTTGTGAAGTGAAATTAGGAGAGATGACTTCTCAAGTATCTTCCAGTTTCAAATAGTTGGGATATTAAGTGGTAATTTGATTTGTAACTAGTTTATATGAGTGACTTGAACTGAGTTAGTTTCTATCTTAACTGGCCCTTGTTTTTCATATGCTTATTATAAATTATGTCAACTTTTCTAAAAACCTACCCCATATTATAGAAACAGCAATGACTAATATACTATTATAAATGTTTATTAATTTTCTATACATAAAATATGTAGAACTGGCTTAATACAAACACATACATAATTATCAATATTCTCATGAGGGATCTTCCTGGATGCTTTCTGGTTAGAAATGATATTTAACTCAGTGCTTAATGAATTCACTAATTTTGATCTAAAAATGCCAGGTTCTTATTAAATCTCACTTTTCCCAACATTATTGGCATTATTCATTGGTGGAAGGATCATGGCTCTTAATTTTGGAAATAGAAATGGTTGGTAGATGGTTAGAGTTGATTTAGATCATTTCATTATTCATCTGTTGCTCTTAAATTTCAGGATCTTAATAGAGATCTTATACCTGAAATTTTTGACAATTTAGTCATCTTTATAAAATAAACTGTGCAGTTAGGTAGGCAGTTCAGTTGGATATATGAGCTTTATAGTAAGAAAGTTTTCCTAAAAGTTGAATAACAACACTAGTCATTATAAAGCAGAGGTGCAATGGCCATTGAAATATCCAGAAGAGAGATGGAGATGGGATAAAGTCATTCTGGAATGTTATTGTGCCAATCAAGGTTTAGCAAAAACAGGAAAATTCCAGAGGCAGGAATATTAATAAAAAAATAGGTAGGATTTATAATAGCACTTGTTTATTTGATCATTTTATTTCTTTCCCCCAAATTGTACTTTGCTTCTGACAATAAGTATGTACACAATAATATCTTAATATGGAACCAGGGAAATACAATCACATCGTATTTATCACAGTTTAGCATTTTTATTTAAAAATAAAGACCATTAGTAAATTGTACTTTATTCACATATAAATGTATCATGTAAATATTTGCAGGTTTATTTTTTTTAGCCCTAGTTGCTATGTGCATGCAGATAACTTACATGCTTATCATTCTGTGTTCCAGACCAATTTTAACACTGTTCTAACAAGAGAGAAAATGAGAAAAGAAAATATAATTAATGATCTGAGTGATAAGTTGAAAAGTACAATGCAACAGCAGGAACGAGATAAAGGTTAGTAATGTTTTATAATATATATTTAATTCCTTTTTTTAATAAACAATCATTTGAAATGTTTTGTAATGATTATTTCAACTTGGGGTACCCTTCAGATTTGATAGAGTCACTATCTGAAGATCGAGCTCGCTTGCTTGAAGAAAAGAAAAAACTTGAAGAAGAACTCAGTAAGTTGCGTGGTAGCAGTTTTGTTCCTTCACCATATGTAACTACAGCTCCAGAACTTCTTGATGAAGCTTGTGCACCTGAACTCCCAGGTGAAACAGAGAAATCAACCATTGAAACACAAGATGAAGGAAGAGTGGACTCAGCAATGGAGACAAGCATGATGTCTGTACAGTAAGTGCATCTTTTCTTCAACTTTTGTAAGTTACAGGCTTTTAAATCAGTAGTGTGCTTTTGAAGACAGGAAATATATTTAGCACTACTGGTTATCCATAGTCCATATATCTGAAAGTTTTGCCAGTTTATTCCTTTAAGCTATAAGTATGATAGATATTTTAATGTTACTGATTGTGTGTCTTATGAATCACCCTGGCATGTTTTCACAGGCTGCCAGGTAAAGTATCACTATAGAAGTACGAAGGTATTCTTATTTACAGGGATGGTTTAAACTTTGAGCTCTATAATCTAGGGAGAAAAAGGCATTATTATAATGATGAATATATTCATTTTGGTAAGGGTATGTTGAATGGAGGAAGGCAAAGTGGTTTTTTGAAAAGTAAAGATATATGTAGGTTTCTGTTTAGTTCAAAAGGAGGAAGTAGACACTGATTAACTTGAGACCTGGAGAGGTATGAGGCTTAAGATAAGAATATACGTGAAAAAATACAACAAATAAATGTATTTAAAAAATGCAAAGCATTGTAAACATATGAAGAGACCATGGCATTAGAAAACAAATGACATGAATAAGTTCAAATGTACATGAAAAAGTAAACCAACCTATGTACAAAACCTTTCAGGGAAAAAAAAAGCACCCAACTGCATTCTATGTACAAGAAAAGCATATAACTAAAAATTATACAGAACATTTAATATAATGTGATTGACAAAGATATATAAGGCAAATAAAAAATATATATATATAAGCCACCTAACACTAATGGTTTTAAAAAGGTAAATAGGGACTTTTATATAAAGAGGACACAGTTCACTACAAGCAATTAATTGTTAATTTATAGGTACTTTAAAATGTGACAGTCAAAAGTAGAATAAAACTAAAATGAGAACTTTCTCGTGCCACAGTTAGGACAGCACACTTTTTCATCTCAGGAAACAATTAAGTAAAACATAAATAATATAAAAACATAAATGTAAAAGCAGTTAATTGTTTGTTAGATTCCCTGTACGAGTGAAATCATACAGTATATGTCTTTCTCTGACTGTCTTATTTCACTTAGCCTAATGTTCTCCAAGTCCATCGATACTGTTGCAAAGGGTGAAATTTTCTTTTCTACAGCTGAGTAGAATTCCACTGTGTAAATGTCCCATAGTTGTCTATAGCCCATATATCTAAAAGCTCTGCCACTTTAATTCTTTAAGCTATAAATATGACAAATATTAAAAACTGAACTAACATGAAAAACAGAGATAGACTCATAGATGGAGAACATATCACAGTTAGTGGTGGGGGGAGTTAAGGGGTGAAGGGATTGAGCAAAAAGGAAAAAGGACTCATGGACATGGGCAACAGCGTGGTGATTGCTGGGGGGAGGAAGGGTGTATAATATATAAGGGGACTAAATGGTAATGTAAAAATATAATAAAAACTATATAAAAATAAATAAAATAGAAAAAGAAAAACAGCTAAGAAAATTAAACTACATATCGAATCATCAAAGAAAGTCTCAAAGTTCTAAATATTGATATAATTCAGGCTACCAAATGTAAGCAATAATAATAAAAGTTAATAACAAAATTTGCATTTCTCTGGTGATTAGTGATATCGAGCATATTTTCAAATGTCTGTTGGCCATGTTTATGTCCTTTTTGGAGAAATGTCCATTCAGGTTTTCTGCCCAGTTTTTATTTGGATTGTTTGTTTTGTTGGTGTTATTCACCTCACACCTGTCATTAATAAAACAAGTTGTTGGAACAAGCGTTGTTTGTGGGATTGCAAATTGGTGCAGCCACTGTGAAAAACTGTATGGAGGTTCCTCAAAAAATTAAAAATAGAACCACCATAGGGCCCAGCAATTTTACTTCTGGGTATTCTAACAACTCCAAAACACTATTTTGAAAAGATATGTTCACTCCTTTGTTCATTGCAGCATTATTTATAATAGCAAAGATACAGAAGCAGCCTACATGCCCATCATTAGATGATTGGGTAAAGAAAATCTGGTATATATATACCATGGAACATAATAAACTCAGCCATTAAAAAGAATTAAATCTTAACCATTTGGTTCAAAATGGATGGACTTAGAGGGTATTATGGTAAGTGAAATAAGTCAGGCAGAGAAGGACAAATACCCTATGATTTTACTTACATGTGGAAATCTAAAGAACAAAATAAGTGAACAAAAAAACAAACAGACTCATGGATACGGAGAACAAACTCATGGTTGCCAGATGGGAGGGGATTTGTGGATTGAAAAGGGTGGAGGGATTAAGAAGTACAATTTGGTAGTTAATAAATAGTCATTGGGTATAAAGTACAACATAGAGAATATAGTCAATAATACTGTAATAACTACATATGTATGATACAATGTGGTTACTACCTTTATTGGGGCATGAGGTCACATAAATTGAATAATGTCTAACCCCAAGTTGTACACCTGAAACTAATAGAAAATAATGTCAAGGGTAATTGAAAATAAAAAAACAAAAGTTAGTGACAAAAACAGGAGTTTATACATCAGGAAGTTTGTTTGGCTATATATTCATATCCATACATAGGCATTGATAGGAAAATGGAAACTGAGTTATTCGAGACTAAACAAATGTATCAAAATGATGATATAGCCTCGTCTGCTGGCTCAGTGGATTGAGTGCAGCCTGTGAACCAAAATGTTGCCAATTCCATTCCTGGTCAGGGAACATGCCTGGATTGTGGGCCAGGTACCCAGTTGGGGGTCTCTCAGTTGGGGGTGAGAGGCAACCAATTGATGTTTCTCACATCATTGTTTCTCTCCTTTTTCTTCCTCCTCCTCTCTCTAAAATAAATTTTTAAAAATCTTTTTAAAAAATGACATATAATGAAGGTGGTACACTGGAAGAACTATACAACCTCAAGTACATTTATTTTAAAAAAATGGAATTAAAAGTAATTGAGCTATGGTAAACAAAATATGACTAAGTAAAAAAGTACCGGTAAGTTTATGGAATGAGTAGGATTATAACCACAAGTATTGTTTTAAAAACTATAGAGAATAAGATATGGTTTAATCTCACTTGTGAATTAGATGTGGAAAGTCCTAAAGACAATTTTAGCATATTTAATAACAATGGAATATGAAAATGATGTATTCAGTGTGACTCAGAGGAGTATTTTAGGAATACAATAATAATAGTTCAACATCAGAATTCGCTCAGTGTAACTTTATTCACTGATCACATGAGAAGGTTTATATGGTCATCTTAGTAAACATAGAAGTGGCAATTGGTAAATATCAGTGCCCATTAATTAAAAATAACATTTTTAAGAAAACCTTGGCAAACTAGGAATAGAGGGGAACTTTCTTAATTTGAGAGACTACTCTCAAGTGAGACACTTATAGCAAACATATTTAATGTTGGAATATTTAGAAGCATTTTTCATAATTTAGGAAGAATGCATGAATGTTGTCACCATTACTGTTCAGCAAGACAATAAATAAACAATAAAAACTGGCAAATATAAAACCTTCCAGGACTGAATTATGAAGAAAATCTGAACAAACCAATTAGTAGTAAGGAAATTGGATCAGTAATCAAAAACTTCCCAGCAAAGACAAGTCCAGAACCAAATGATTTTTTATAGGTGAATTTTATTAAACATTTTTAACGAACTAATACCAAACTTCTGAAATGCTTCCAAAATATAAAAGAGGAAGGAACACTACCAAACTCATTTTATGAGGCCAGCATTACCCTGATAGCAAAGCCTGATGAGAACACTATAAGAACAGAAAATTACAGGCCATTATCCTTGATGAACATATGTGCAGAAATCCTCAACAAAATAATAGCAAACCAAATTAAATAATACATTAAAAGGATCATACACCATGATTAATTGGCATTTATTTCAGGCAATCAAGGTGATTTAACATTCACAAATTAATCAATATGATAAATCATACTAACAAAATGAAAGACAAATTATATAATCATCTCAATAGATCCAAAAAGAAAGTACGTGGCAAACTTTGGCATCACCGTAGTATACTAGGAATTCCAACCAGAGCAATTGGGCAAGAAAAGGAAATAAAAGACATCCATACTGGAAAGGAAGAAGTGAACTTATCCTTTTGCTGATGTTATTACATTATACATAAACCCTTATGACTCTACCAAAAAGTAGTTAGAACTAGTAAATACTTTCAGTAATTTGTAGGATACAAAATCAGTTTACAGAAATTAGTTGTTTCTCTTCACTAACAGCACACAGAGAATTGAAGAAAACGATCCCATTTAGAATTACATCAAAAAGAGTAAATTACTTAAGAATAAATTTAACTAAGGAGATAAAAGATCTATGCGCTGAAAGCTGTAAGACATTGATGAGAGAAATTGAAGAATACACGAATGGATGGAATGGTATCCAGTGTTCATGAGTTGGAAGAATTAACATAGTTGAAATGTCCATACTACCCAAAGTGATGTACAGATTTAGTACATTCCCTATGAAAGTTTTGATGGCATTTTTCATAGAAACAGAAAAAAAGCAATACCGAAATTCATATGGAACTATAAAAGACCCCGAATTGCTGAAACAGTCTTGTGCAAGAACAAAGCTGGAGGCATCACACTTCCTGATTTCAAACTATATTACAATGTTGTAGTAATCAAGTAGTATGGTATTGTCATAAGAACAGACACATAGCTCTGTGGAACAGAATAGAGATCCCAAAAGTAAACTCTCACATATATGCTCAACAAGAGAGCCAAGGATACTCAGTGAGGAGAAGAAAATTTCTTTACTAAATGGTGTTGAGAAAATTGGACAGCCAGATGCACAAGAATGAAACTGGACCCCTGTCTTACACCACACATAAAAATCACCTCGAAATGGATTGACTTGAACATAATCCCCAAAACCATAAAATTTGCAGAAAATATAGGGGACAATCTATTTGACATTGGTCTTGGCCAGTGATTTGGGGGGTGGGGGGTTTACACTGAAAGCAAAGGCAGCAAAAACAAAAATAAATAAGTGGGACTACATCAAACCAAAAAGCTCCTGCTCAGAAAGTAAAACCACTAACAAAATGGAAAGTCACCCTATGAATTGGGAGAAAATATTTGCAATTCATGCATCTGATAAACTGTTAATGTATACATTGAGGTCTGTCCAGAAAGTATCCAGCTATGTAATATGAAAAATGGAGGCATTTATTGAAGAAGATACAACTTACAAGAAAGATTGTATATAGGATAACAACTCCTCAGTCTCCTTCACAGTGGGCACTTTGGGATCTCACACGGTTCTCCCCGTTGCCATCAGTTGCCCCGTCACATTTTCCTGAATCTCATCAATGGTCTGAAATCTCGTATTTTTCAAAGATGATGTTAGTTTTGGGGAAAAGCCAGAGGTCACAGGGCACCAAATCTGGGTCATGGGGGCGCTGAGTCACCTGGGTAATATGATGTTTCACAAGAAAACTCTGCACGAGACATGATGCATGAGCTGGCAGGTTGTCGTAATGAAGCTGCCAATCACCAGTTTCCCATAGCTGTGGCCTTCTGAATCATCCAGATAGTTTATGTGGAGGAATGATTAAGCTTAAAACAAAATCTGATGCAGATCCATTGCTCTATTCACTCAGTCATTTTGAATATGATGGCCACACAGTACGCAAGCTCAGTCAACAGTATCTACTGCCCCCACTGACTAGTACAGTGAAGTTGTCGTTGTTCACACATGCACATTCCAGTCCACTCTCCTTGGCTACCAGGTTACATTGATGTTGCACAAACTGTTCTGGTTATATTAACAGTGGTTAGAATTTTTCTGGACATGCCTCATCAATATTAATCACCTCAAAAATATTATCAAAAGGCAAGAGGTAATAAATCAAATTAAAACCATATCACCTCACTTCTGTTAGAATGGCTATTATCAAAAAGATGAATGATAACAATTGCTGACGAATTTCTGGGAAAAAGGGAGCCCTAGTGAGAGTAATGTAAATGGTACAACCACTATGGAAAGCAGTGTGGAGGTTCCTCAAGAAATTAAAATTACTATTTGATCCAGCAGTTCCATCTCTGGTATATGTCCAAAGGAAATGAAGCCATTATCTCAAGGGATGGAAATCTACATCAGTGCAGAATTATTCACAATATCCAAGATATGGAAACATACTAAGTGTTGATGAATAGAGTAAGAAAATGGTGAAAATAGCCCTGGCCGGGTAGCTCAGTTGTTTGGAGCATTGTCCCAATATACCAGAGTTGCAGGTTTGATCCCCAGTCAGGGTACGTATAAAAATCAACCAGTCAATGCATAAATAAGTGGAATAACAAATTGATGTCTGTCTCAAATTAATAAATTTTCAAATGGTGAAAAAATATATATGGGATTACTATGTAAAGAAGGAAATCATTTCTTTTGCAACAATGTGGGTTAACTTCAGGGCACCATTATGCCAAACAGGTAAGTCAAGCAGAGACAAATACGGCATGGTGTCCCTGATAGTATATGGAATTAAAAAAAATTAAGGCTCATAGAAACACTAGAAAAGTCATTGCTAGGAGGTGGGGGAATAGGGAGAGGTTGCTAAAAGGGTATAAATTTTCAGTTATAGAATTAATAAGGTCTGAGAATCTAATGTACAATAAGGTGACTATAGGAGATAACACTGTATGTACAGGTGAAAATTTGTAAGAGTAGAATTTCAATGTTGTCTCCTCTTTCCCTCCAAAGGGTAAGTGATACATGTGTTAAATAACTCAAAGCAGACTCCTTTCACAGTGTGTATACATACCAAACCATCAAGTTGAGCACGTTAAATATCTTAACAGTTTTATTTGTCAATTTTGCATCAATAAAAGTTAAACAAAAGCCTACACACTTTTTTTCTTTTCTAATGAGTTTTTAAATATTTTAATGTGATGGGGAAATTTGCATATGGCATATTGAATAGCACATTGTAGCCACTTAGTAATACTTTTGAAGTCTTTATTGAGATTTGATTTATTTTTCATATACTGAAATTATGAGTTCTGTAAGCTCACTCAGGTATGGGGCATTTTGTTTTGTTTTTAGTTTGAATGGTGAAGCCACCCAAGAACCACCAGTTTATTCTTAACATGTATTCATTCACACATAGGATGAAGAGGGTTCTTAGTCCCTGAAAGAAGAAAAATAAAATACTTGACATTTAAAAGACATTATCCTAGAAAAAGGTGTAGGCAAACATTTAGTTTATACATAATTTCAAAAGTTTTATAGGTCTAAGTTCAGGACCTCTGGTATCAAGAATGTACACCATTGAAATGTACCCTAACTTAAAAAGAAGGCTTTTAAAAGTTTAGTATAGGCCTTTAAATAAAGTACTATGTAGTAATAGTTAAATTTCTAAAACCCTTTTGAAGAATTTAAAGTGCAGAATTTTAAGACTTAAACTAAAATAATTTATTTTCTCTTAGAGAAAATATCCCTATGCTATCTGAAGAAAAACAGAGGATAATGCTGTTAGAACGAGTAAGTAAATTGTTTTCTTTAATTGCAGTATTTAATAGGTTCACTCTGATGGATGCAGTTAAATAAATTTTATGCTGGAAACCTACTCCATTTATGTTTATAATTATTAATGCGGTTTTCTGTGGTTAATATTTTGAGAAGTGGCTAACAATTGGCAATATTAAGCCTCTTATTTGTCATATCATTCCAATAAATGCAGTGTGTATTAGAGAAAAAGGTTAGTGGTCTTTATAAAGTAAATATATGCAGTAATAGTATTTTTCATTCATTCAGAATTCATTAAAACATTGTAAGTATGAATTTTACATATTTCAAAAACCATTGAATTGGGCAAAAATAGAATATGTGAATGATGAAGAAAAGTTATGTTTTTTATAGAGATTAATTGAAATGACATGAAAAAATTGTCAATAAGTGGTTTCCTCCCAAATTATACCATCAGATAATGTCACTTTGATTTAAATTTAACATGCCTTTGTTTATAGACCACCTCTCCTTCCTTGGGTTTTTAAGATTTTTCGGAAAAATTTTTTCTTTTGCTCTGTACAAGGGTATGAGTCTAGTCAAAATTGTACCACTTTATGTTCTAGCATGCATTTTTTTGTTATTAAGAGATTGTCTGATCACTTACATTAGAATCAACTGGGATATATGCATATCCCTCCTTTAAGTCCAGACCTACTAGCAGAGTCTTTGGCATAGATCTCAGATACTTACTGCATACTTAAATGTTTTACAAGTGATATGATTCTAAAGTGTATTAAACTTTGAGAATCCTTGGCTTAGGTAAATATGCTAAAAAATTGTTAATTATCTTTTAAGCCAGTTAATAATTAAAACAGTGGGAAAGGATCTACAAAAACATATATCCTACTAATCTTTCGAACTACAACCGAGCATCCATCTGAAGAAAATTTTGACAATCATTATGTTTAGACTTTAGTAGGTACCAGAATAAACTACAGGTCTGTTTTTTCCCCCCGCAGACATTACAATTAAAAGAAGAAGAAAACAAGAGGTTAAATCAAAGACTGGTAAGTTTTTTCTGGCCCAGTTGATCTTAACACTTAAAAAAAATTTTATTGTATTTCATCATGAAGATCTACTGCAAAAAGTATAGTTTGATTAATTCATTTTCAGTAGTTTCCATTGAGCCATGTTGGTCATCAACCAGTGATTCTTACAGTTGCCATCTGTGACTGTGTACCTGACCAATATAATTTTAAAAGCAGTGAACAAATCAAGACAGTTTTTATCATTTTTTAAAAGATTTTATCTGTTTTCAGAGAGAGAGGAAGAGAGGGAGAAAGAAGGGAGAAAAATACCAGTGTTCGAAAGAGACATAGATAAATTGCCTTGCGCAGGCCCCCAACCAGGGACCTGGCCTATAACCCAGGCATGTGCCTGACTGGGAATCGAACTGGCGACCTTTTAGTTTGCAGGATGACGCTGATCGTGCTGAGCCACACTGGTCAGGGTTTTTGTTTTTGTTTTGTTTTTTTAATAAGCTATAATAGTCTCTGCGACTTTATGCTTTATAATTATGTATTTGTAACATCAATTAGGATTCTTAAGTCAATAAATAAGTTAGAGCCACTCTTTATAATCCTTTTGAAGATTAGCATGTTTACTCAAGTGTGCATAATTAATACATTACATCTGTTCACTAGTCTTTTTTTTTTTTTTTTTTTTTAACTGAAGATGATTCTGACACCTTGCATGAAGTACTCTGTATGGTCTGCTAAATTACCTTAATTTTATTCTAGCTATGTATTTAACCAAGTGCTTGAACACTAGTCATTTCTAGTCAATATTATGCATTTTAATGAAGCAATTACTTCAGTTTTTAAATTCTAATAATTATAGTTTACATAAAAATGGTCACTGTTTAAGGCCTGTCTCATAGGGAAATACCTGCTTTCTTTTGTATGACCTTCTTAACTTGAATAGCAAAAATTACATACTAGTACTATAGTGATTAGATTGTCAGTCATTAACTTATTGCTATAATAATTTTAAGACTATTTGATATTTTTATAAGTAAAGCAAAGTGTTTTTCGAAAAGAGTTGCCTATTCTAGACATCACTCAGCATTGTGTTTTATGCAGTATTCCCATAGAATACAAGCTCTCTTGGCAAGGGTTTTAGTTTGTTTTTATTCACTGCTATATTCTTAACACCTAGAATAGTAACTACAGTCTCCAGTAGATGCTTGGGAAATACTTATGAATGACAGAATTTTGCCCTTCAGGTGCAAAGAGTATCCCACTCCCACCCAGAATGTCTCAATGGAAATTGTACTTTCATATCAATTTATAGCTGTCTTCATAGTGTCTTCTCATATCTAAGCCTTCATTTTAATAAATTTATGAAAAACATATTTTCAAAAAATCTAAACAAAGTTGAATATGTCTGAAAAATTGATGCTCAAACTTGTCTTCACTGGCAGCATATAGAGAGCAGTTGGATGATTTTGATAATCAGTTGCTATACACTTTTAGGCCTCTCTGCTCATTATTTGTTGTGGTTCTTTTTTTTATCTTTTGTTTTTAAACTCAGTGCAGGTTTGTTTGAGACCCTGCATTGTTCCATATAGAGTTCAAAGGTAAATGGAAGAAATTCTGAACATCAAAATTAGACTAATAAACAAAGAGAAATCTATTCATCTTTCATCGATTTGTACAACTAGGCCTTGGGCCCACTGTGTATAGGAAGTATACATGTCAGTCTTTTTCCCTATGAAATTTTTAAGGTTAAATATGTATAATTATAAATAAAATGTAGTTTGATATTATTTTTAATCTGTGCAAATTTAATTCAAAAATAACATAAAGTAAAAATGTAGGTAAATTTGTCCCCTGAAAGTAATTGTTGAAGGAAAAGAATTATATTAATCAACCATATAAATTTGGACTCTTTAAAACTAAGATGGAGACGTTAATGTGTGTAATATTGAGCAGAATTTTTGCAATAAGAACCTAGTAAGTGTCATACTTTAATTGTGTAACCTTTATTAACTTTTTTTTTAGATGTCTCAGAGCATGTCTTCAGTATCCTCAAGGCATTCTGAAAAGATAGCTATTAGAGAGTAAGTATTTTATTTATATCTTATGCAGAAAATTTTGCTCAACTGAATAATAATGAATTGTTAATGAAAACGTATTTCAATGCCTTTAATCCTTCAGATCCAGGTTCACTGAGCTGCCTATTTTGTATTCATTGGTAGTGAAAAAGTTGATTTAAAAGCAGAGTGTTTCTAAATTATTATTTCTGATAATATTTGGATTACATTAGAAATCTTTCCTGTTAACAGCTTTAATTATCATATGCATAAATATCTTTGAAATTTTTTTTATTCTAGTTCACTTTTCAGTTGGTGCCACCTCTTTCAAATCCCACTTATCTTCTTAGTCTTTCTAAATTTAAGATTGGAGAGTCTTAGCTTTTTAAGTTATATTGTGTTATCATTTTTATTTTTCAGACTTAGTTTTATTGCTATGCTAAAATTTTATAATACACTGTTAAGTATGAAATAATAGTATTCCTGAACCAAATTACCCCATATTAATATATTGGCTTTTGGTGTGGGCTGTTTAAAAAGTCTCTGGAATAACAAAGGCATTGTTAGCAGCTCATGAATACTGGTCAGTTTTCTATACCTGTCAGGACTGATACAAAAATCGGTAAACAGGCCCTAACCAGGTGGCTCAGTTAGTTGGAGTGTTATCCCTTGCACCAAATGGTTACAGGTTCCATCCCTGGTTGGGACATGTATGGGAAGCAACTGATTGTTGTTTCTTTCTCTCTCTCCCTCTCTCTCTCTCTCTCTCTATATATATATATATATATATAGATAGATATATAATATAGATTATATATCCATATATATAATCTCCATCTCCCCCTTAGTACTTCTCTCCCTTAAAAATAAAATCAATAAACATATCTTTAGGTGAGGCTTTAAAAAAATCGGTAAACTAAATATTCTCAAAAGACCCTTTACTTTGTCTAACAATAAGTTTGTTTACCAAAAGTTTGGTTGTCAAATATTAGTGGTTACTGACCTTTAAATAATTATTAGAATTTTATCTTTTTTTTCAGTGATTTGAAAGGGTGATATCTGACTTGACCTACCAGCTCTATGTCAAATCAAATAAATTTATGGTCTTTCAAATATTAGAGAGAGAAGAACTTTTAAAAAAGAAAGAAGAAACTTCCTCAGAGAGGCCGTATCTACTTTTTTAAAGTTACCTTTTGGTGTTTAGCCAAAGCAGTTGCTTCACATATCGTTAGGTAGGCAACAGGTATTTGCAAAGTAGACAATTAATGAATAAGAGACTTTTATCATTTAAAAGCTTTTCCAGAGATTTTGATGATTTATTAGGTATAGGACCTAATAAATTAAAATGCTTTGACAACTAAGGAATCAGAGAATAACTTTCAAGGACTGTTGATACTTTGAACACTTTTTTAAAAGACTGAACAGATAGCATGTAAAGCATGTTGACAGTGGTACCATTTCTTTTCTTGCTCTCTTCTTTCAGGCCTTCACCCTAAGTTAGTAATTCCATTGTTTAAACCTAATTAACAACATGAACCTAACTCAGCTCTTCTTTCAAATTGAAGAGCACTGTACTTGGAGACTGTAGAAATAGTATATAGTAATTTCTTTGCCACTACAACTATAAATGTTTGCTCCCTCTGAATTTGTGTTTCTTACTGTAAAATAAAAAGTTAGGATGAATATCTTCTTCATATGACTAGATGAGCTATAGTGAAGTTAATTTTCTCCCCTCTTTTTTTTGTTCTTTAAACAGTAGATAGTATTACAAATTTTATTTTTAAAACTGCTTTAGGTCTCTTAACAGTCACTGACATCATTCTGTGAATATCTTCTATGTATGACTAGCACACCCGTAACGTGCTGGGTGGAGTCAAAAAATTATATATCATGTAAATGTGAAAATGAATATTGCATTGATGATATTTCAATATATATAATTGAACATTGCAGAATATATACTTAAAATTTTTAGGATAGAGTGGTAGTAAATTTTTAGGGCAATAAAATAACATTTCTTTACTCAGTTTTCAGGTGGGAGATTTGGTACTCATCATCCTAGATGAACGCCACGACAATTATGTATTATTTACTGTTAGTCCAACCTTATATTTTCTGCATTCAGAGTCTTTGCCTGCCCTGGATCTCAAACCAGGTGAGGGTGGTAAGTGTCACATCCATAACTGGAATAATAAGGCTGAAGTAAAAAGAATATATTAAATATTTTCTCCCTGTCTAAATCTATCAGATTTAGTTATCCCTAAATAACTAAGAGGGAACTCTGTTTAATCTGTTTGTTTTTAATATCTGCAATATCCAGAGTTTTTTTCTGGTTTCTATTGACAGTTCTAAATCAATGTAATTAATGGGATTGGGCAAAATATTTCATATCCTAGCAATAGCAGAATTGCCCCAATTCTTCTATAAATGAAACCTATTTAAGCTTACGTGCTTATTTGTTTATAACAAACAATTTTTATGGCAAATTATAAAATATCTTTTCTGTCTTATTTAACATTCAGTGTTTCTACTTTATTTTTTATTAAATTTGTCAATATTTAAACATTTGAAAAAGGCCACATAAGCTTTGTTAAAATATTCTAAATTACAGTATGTATTATGTGTTACTTAAAAATATCTACCAATTTGAAATAATTTGCAGTTGTGCCAAAAGCTTTATTAATTATGAGATGCATCTATGGACTAGTAGGTCTAATGTGCTGAACTGTTTTCAGCAATCAGGTATAAATCTTCCAAAATGATTTCTGGACTAATTTACAGTCCAGCCTAAAACCAGGCTCAAAATAAATAGCTCTTTGTTGCCACAAGCTGTTCTACCCACCCCCTACTCCGCCCTTTACCCAGTACCTGTTTTTTTCCCTCAAAATAAGAGAAAGAAGATGAAGTGGGGGGCAAGGGTCATTTTTCCAGTGACCTGCTATCAGTATTAAGAAGCAGTTTTCTTTGCCAGCCCAATATAGTTATTAGTCCATTTGGAGAGGGAAAAGAATATACATATGTCCTGCTTTTCTCCTCGTGTTGATTTTTTTTTAATGATGTATGATGCTTATGCTCAGGTCTAGCACCTTCTATTCCTAGTTCCTAGTACAGGATTTTGTTCGACTTGTAGAAACCATTCTTTTTTCTGTCTGGCATCCTACTGCTTGGCTTCATTTCTCTTCCTATCCATTCCTATTCTCTCATTTGTTTATATTTGAATTTTTCTGTCCCCTAGAGTGAAAGAATATAAAATTTAAGATGAAATTGTGTTAGGACAAAGGTTTCACATTCTGCAGTATTTCTGCCTGTGGTTATAATTGATTGTTTCTGAATATACACTCATTAGTGGAGCATGATTTTTATATTTTAAAAGCCTATGGGAAAAGGTTAACTATTTAGAAGGAAAGTTTTTCAGTGTCGGGCTCATGGAACAGTGGTTAAGTAATCATTCAATGAACAGTAGCCTCAGGTAGGCTGGGTCTTTACTCATCTTCATCCCCTCCTGGTCCCAGAGATAGACCATACAATTAGGTTAAAGTGGGCACATACAGATATAAACAGTATTAGAACAACAGTGGTAGGGGAAGAGATCCTCTCTTTATTTCCTCTTACTATTCAGTTTTTTTTTCCATTACTTTGGAGAATTCCAGAACAGAATTGATACCCTGGGATACTTCACCTAAATAGAGGAACAAGAATATATGTTTGTTTAGATGGCTGTTCCTGTTTGGAATGATAACCTGGTCAAACACCAATTCCTTAAGTAGTCCAGTGTCACATGATTACTCTGTTGTAGCTGTTGGTGGTGGTTACTTTTTCCTGTGACCGTGTGTGTGTGTGTGTGTGTGTGTGTGTGTGTATTGTTTTTTGCATTTGTTTAAACTTTTTACTTGAAAATGATTTTTAAATTTACCAAAAATATAGCATAATAAGTATAGCCCAAAAACCTCATATACCTTTACCCATATTCACCTTCTGTTAACATTTTCCCTATCTCTATTATCTCTTTAGATATATGTCTAAATGTAAAAATACATAAATATATGTATTGTGTGCACATTTTTATTTAAAGAATCATATAAGGCTGTTATATTATGGTCCTTTATCTTTAAAGTTTTCAGTGTGCATATCCTAAGGATAGGGTGTGTTGAAATTTCAGAAACACTCACTGTATACTCCTAGAGATTCATAGTGCACATCATCTTTTAAAAGGCTCTCACAAGTCTTGCAGAAAATAACTTATTTAACAATCTTAATTT
This sequence comes from Trachops cirrhosus, assembly GCA_028533065.1. NCBI lineage: Eukaryota > Metazoa > Chordata > Mammalia > Chiroptera > Phyllostomidae > Trachops > Trachops cirrhosus. The sequence goes on from CM052544.1 coordinate 76,044,273, forward strand.
ATCATGGAACTCCATATCCTCCCTAATCCCCCCCACACACTTTTGTTTAGGAATACAGAGCGTGGATACCAATTGGGGTAATGCTACCCTACCCCTGTACTGTTGCCCTGGGGATGGGTGGATTACTAGAGTGTTTTTATGCCTGAAACAGTGGAACTCATTAGTCCTTGTACATAAAACAAGCATTTCATTTTAGAATGGCCCAGGGGCTTCTGCTTATCATGTGATAGTCTCTATGTATGTATATTTCATTTATATTTATATTTATCAATTTTGGCTACTCTTAGGAATCTCAAAGGCTTTAGCCTGAACAGATAACTTATTGGCCAAAGTACTGTTAAAGTCAACTTTTTCTGACAGTTTCTGATGAATTTAAAGAGAATGAGTATTTCTGTCTTCTTAATTTGTACAGTTGGGTTTATACGGACTAGTTTTTTTTTCATCTCCTCACACATTTTCCATCTCCCCTTCACTCAAGTACTACTCTTCTAGACTTGCTTTGCTGCTTTACCACTTGTTATTTTTTAATCTTGCACTGACGGTGTTCACACAGACCTGCCAAACACTGGGGAGTACAGATGTGTGAAAGGTGCAGTTCCTGCCCTTGAGCACTGGTGTTAGAAGCACTGCCTTTCAAAAAGCAGTGCCTTTCTTTGAACCTAGAAAATAAATTTTGTCTATGTAACTTTGCTTTCAGAATGGGGAAGGTCATCTTTGTTAGTGCTTTCAGTAGATGGCACTGTTGAGCTAATTTAGAATTCCTACGTTTATTTGTTTATGATTTTTACTTAGATTATTTGTATTTAATTTTATTAGTTCTCTGATTTGACCTACCACCAACATTAAATGAGTAAATGAACCCAAAATTAGTGGTTTAAAAATAGAATGACTTCAGTGTTGTTTTTTAAATTGTTATTTATTTTTTGTGATTTCAGTGATTTTAAAAGTCTTACACATTCTCATAGTTCAGTAGATTAAGCGCGGGCTGTGAACCAAAGCATCACAGGTTCGATTCCCAGTCAGGGCACATGCCTGGGTTGCAGACGAAGTCCCCAGTGGGGACCACATGAGAGGCAACCACACATTGAGGTTTCTCTCTCTCCTCCTTCTCCTTCCCTTCCCCTCCCTAAAAATAAATAAATAATAATAATTAAAAAAAAAGTCTTACACATTCTCTCATTCCTGAAAAAGCATTAGTCTGTTTTGATTCCTGCAGTTATATATTTATGATGATTATAATGTACTTTTCAAAAGAAACTAATAATTTCATTCAATAGCTTCAGGTGCATCTAGAAGACCTTGGGTTCTTGGAAAAGTAATGGAAAAGGAATACTGTCAAGCCAAAAAGGTAAAAACTGTATCATATGTTAATTAACCTAGGAATTATGTGAAAAATTCTTATACTACTTTATATAGAAATCTTTAATAGTGCTGTCCTTAACATTTTTGCTTACTTAAGTTAGACCTTGCATTTAATGAATGTGAATTTAAACCACAAATTTTATATAAGTATATATGTTTTTTATCTTTAGATAGTAGAAGTAGATTACCAATAACTCATCAGTTTATATAGGAAAACAACTGTAAGTTTCTATTCTATGACTTTGTATTAGTGTTTTGCTAAAAAAGAATACAACCTGTTGATTGAAAGTGAATAAATAGCATTGATATTTTCTTATTTTCATACGCTACCCCAACTAAAGTAAAATACTTGATGACTAAAAATACACCTGACTACAATGTCAGCAATACCAATGCTGACATTACAGTCAGTGAAATCTGGTGAACATTTTTCCTAACTCATTGTAATTTTGGGCCCCTCGGTTCCAAAACTCTAATGGAACTTAAACCGTGCAGTATCAAGGTTTCTTTGATACTTTAAAATGATTTATAGCTCACTTTGTACTGTATTCTTTGTCCTGTGTTCCTCCATCAGTATAAGTGGCTCAATATATTTTTACCTGCTTAGAGGTAGATCTTGTATAGTTTGACAGAGAACCTCCCTCCCACCCCCAGTACTCTAGAATTGAGTAGTATGATATCATTGTACCTGTGTAATTTGATTTCTTTCCTTTTTAGGCACAAAACAGATTTAAAGTTCCTTTGGGGACAAAATTTTACAGAGTGAAAGCTGTGTCATGGAATAAGAAAGTATAACTTGTGGAAGAAAGTTACATTTTCCTGATTTGTCCTACACTGTTCATTCATCACTCCAAAAACAGCACGCCGTCTTTTTATACAAAAGTCAATGTGACAGTATGCTTCATTGGTGTACATCATTTACTTTTTAACTGGCGACACTTTAGGAACAGTAAATTCATCAAGACCCTTGGCTGAATTAAAATGGTTTTGTTTTTGTTTTTACCCACATAACTCTAGAAGTGCGGACCAAACTAGTTCATTTTATCAAAGGGCATACCTTGTGCATTGTGGCTTATGATTAGCCATATTAATTGCCTGATACATATACATTAGCTTGAACTTAGATGTTAAATGTTAGTTATTACCAGCATTTGTCCTTTTGTGAAGTCAATATCAAAAAACTTGCACTCTTTAACACATTCTTTATAAACTGTATAAGTGCTTCAAAACTAAAGAAAGAGGAGTCTTATTGCATGCAGATAATCATAACTTTGAGTTTGCCTCTGTAGATTACTAAAGCAAATTGTTTCATTTATTTTTTTAAATGCCCTTTGATGTTTCAAAACAAAAAGAAGCTCATTTGATTGATTGATTTTTAAGATCAGCCATAATTAGCAGTCTTTAAAAGCACTTTCAACAGATTGGTCACCTGGGTTCTAAAGGGAAGAATGTGCCATTGATATTTTCAAATGCAGCACTGAAGCCTTCCCAACATCTTTATTCTGTTTGGAATAATTATATTGATGGAATTAAAATTCATGATTCAGTTTCAGGAAAAACAATTCATTGTACATTAACCATTTAGAAGTCATTTAAATAACAAAATATTGTAAAAGACATGTAGAATTTTAAAACAATAAAGATTTGAACCTGTGTATGTGTGTGCCTTTTAAGACGGATACATTTTTAATATATTTGAGTGATTGCTCGGATATGGGAAAAACTTGTTCTGTATTATATAAAAAACATGTTTATTACAAAAATGTTCTTTAATTATATACTATGTAACAGGGTAAGACAGTGTTATGTAGAACAGAATTGTGTAAACTAGATCTTTAGACATATTGCTGTGCGGCAAAAGTATTTAAATTAGTTGAATCGGGTGAGGTTTCTTGCTAGAGAACAATAAAATGATTTTTTTCCAGAAAATATTTAATTTCTTCATAAAAATAAGTTAAATATATTTTTAAATATGTATGTCTAATAGTACAGAAAATGGAATAAACACCATAGTGTATAGAAAACTTGAATTTGACAGCATATTAATGAATAAATGAACAAATGACTTCACATGTTTCTATTTAATCCTCCATGACATCTTAATGCAAAGAATACCAAAGCAATAAATTACTTTATATACACAGTGTTTTTTTTTTAAGGAGATTTGATTGGGTCTCAATGAATCTGCCAGGTGGGCCATGTTTACTTAATCAGTGCCCTTCAAATTTAGTGTGTGGTCATTGTTGATTTGTAGTGGGCTGACACATGACATCAAATTCATTGTCTCAATGTTGCTCTGTAATTCTGTTGCTTACAGTTTTTCTTTATAGCTATCTTGTCAATGTTCATATATAGGCTGATAAAGCAAAAAGGAAATGCAATCTTCTTTTAAAAAGAAGAAGAAATAAGAAACCTGGCCTTGGCTGAGTAGCTCAATTAAGTAAGAGTGTCATCCCAATACACCAAGATTTTGGGTTTGATTCCCCATCAGGGCATGTACAAAAATCAACCAATGAATGCATAAATAAGTGGAAAAACAAATCAGTGTTTCTCTTTCCCCAATCCCCCTCTCTAAAATCAGTAAATAAAAAGAAATTTAAAAAAAGAAAAATGAAACCTGAAAATAAAAACTCACCAATTATATTCTTACCTTTGGGTGGTTAAGGAAAGTGTACTGTGAGCTTTGGCATCACAATGCTTGCATTCCAGGTCTAGATATAACTTAACTTTGGGCAAGTTGCATAAACTCTGAACCCAGTTTTCTCATGTATAAAATGGTATAATAATAGGACCAAGCTCATAGGGTTATTTTGAAGATTAAGTGATAAAAATTATAAAGCTAAAGTGATTTGATCAATTTCAAAAAAGCAGATTAAGTACTCAATAAACATCAGCTCTTCTGAACATTTTAAAAACCTGTGAAGTCACTATTCAAGTTCTAATATGGCTTTCTTTATTACAAGAATGAATATCTAAATTATGTTTCACTTCAAGTAAACTTTAGGTATACGTGAATTGTGGGAATAGTTATATTTATTTTGGCAAGGATGCCTGGATATACTAAGAAGAGAATGAACAAAAAATTATTTAAAATGTTTATTTTTATTTATTTTAAAAATTATCAAAAAAAAATAGTATGTCCCTAAGCCCCTGTTGTATTTCCTCCCAGTTTTGCCATCTAGAGGTGGTTTTTACTTTCTCATCCATTTTTATCTTATGTTCCGAATTATATGACTATACTGCTGTTTCTTGATAAATCAATTATATTATTGATGTTCTTTTTCATGTGATATAAAGATTTAATTATTAAGAGCTTTCTCTGCTTCTATCTTTCTGTTGCTTTCTAGTTGGTTCATTAGCATTTACATTATCTTGTCTACTGAGCCAAGTCTTGAACTATGAATACATTTCCTTTCTTGTACCATTCAAAGTCTTTATTTGAAGATTTTCTGGTTTGCGCGTGTGTGTCCTATTGTGTAATTACCTTAGCTTTAATCTTTTCAAATGTTTCTTTACATTATATGAAGTCCCATTTTTCTCAGAGACTTCATCTGGGAAACAGCTGATCTGCTTCAAAGTGATCTCGTTGCTCTCTAAGCCTAATATACTGTATTCTATGAATATGAAGTAACATTAACATTTTTTGTTAGAAAGCCACTATTTCTTGGGCTCTCTTGCTGGAGCTTATGATTAAGTTACTTTCTAGGAAAGAAACATTAGGAAATTTTTTTTTCTGAATTTGCAAATAGGCTCACACTTGACAGGTTAACTGGATACTGAATTTTTCAGAAATTTCTCCATTTTTTTTACTTTCCAAGTTATTGTTTCGAAAACTAATGCCATTCCATTTGTGTTCTGTTATAGATTATATATATTTTTACCCTACTCCTGTTTGAAGAACTTTTTAGACCCAGAACTATAAAATGGTATGATAATGTCTTGCAGTTTCCAATCTCCTTTCTTGCTGTTAAGTCAATCAGTGAATCTTTTCAACCTAAGGATTCATGTCCTACACCACTAAGGGGAGGTTTTAAATTTTTTGTTTACTCTTCAAATGTTTGCTAAAACTTTTAGATCTCTCTTTTCCTTGTATTTTGATTTCCTATTTTCTAGCTGATTGGTAAACTTTAGTCTTTTCTGAGAGTTTTCTCACTGTTTCCTTTAAACCATGTCATTGAATTTTTATGTTGGCAGTTACGGTTTTAACTTCCAAGAGTGTGATTACCTTTTCATGATAGGATCCATTATCTTATCCCATCTCTCTGAAAATATAAATTGTTTTTCTATAGTTTTATTTCCTCTATTGTCTCCAAGAAATTTTTATTTTTTTTGTGTCAAAATATGTATGCTTATTTTTTAACCTACTTTTTAATTTAAACATATCACAAACATTTCTTTATGTCACATGCTTTTAAATGTCTGCATAACAGTAAGATATTCCATCATATGAATGCATCATAGTTTTTTTTAAGTTAATTGTTGACGCTAGTACAGATGACCCCCATTTTCCGCCCACCTCTACCCAGTCCCCACACCCCCTTCGCTCTGGCCATCACCACACTGTTGTCTGTGTGTCATGCATATATGTTCTGTGGCTAATCCCTTCTGTTTCTTTCATCTAGTGCTGCCCCACTATTTTGTTTTTATTTCATGTAGGAGGTATTCCTGAATATCTGGTGTTCTTTGTTTATCCCCTCAGATTCAAGAGTACAGCATTAAAAAGGTGATGACCAACTTTGTTTTAAAATTCTTCCTTTTACCTCTATCTGGAAAATAGAAAAAAGAATTTAAACTTTATGAAATCTTAGAAACCATCTGGCCCACTCCATTTTGTTTTTTATTTTAAAGTGAACAATCTCAGTACTTTGAATGGATACATATATATACTGAATGTTCATAGTCCATATGAATTTTAGGGTTGACTTTTCCATTTTAGTCTTCCAGTTTATAAGCATGATATCTTTCCATTTATTTATATCCTCTTTAATTTTCTTCAGAAATGTTCTGTAGTCTTCAATAAAAGTGAAAATGAGCATCCTTGTGTTGTTCCTGCTCTTGGAGGAGAAACCCTTTCAGTCGTTCACCATGGTCTATGGTACTTACAGTAGGTTTTTCACTTAACAGCCTTTAGTTCCCTTCAATTTCTAGTTTGTTGGGTGTTGACTTTTGTGATTGCTGAAGTGACGGCCTTTTTTGTTTTAAAATGTTTTTCTGCATATGTGTTTAACAAATACAATCCCCTTAAAAATTATGTGAGTTTCATACAGAACTCTACGGAGTTCTCTACATGCTCTAAAAGTTAAATCAGAATTACACAGACCTATCTGCAATGGTATAGAGCTGTGGGAAAACATTTCAGATTGTTAAGAAATACTTTGTTTAGCTAAGAGAGTTTACCAGGCACCACCTTAAATCTGAAGACTTAAATTAGGGCATACTCAACTTTGATTTGATCATGACCCTGAAGCCATTTCATTGAGAATCTTCAGCTTGTTGGAGGTACTGGGCCAACCCTGCTGAGTCCTGAGTCTCCTGTATTTTTGCTAAATTCTTCCATACTGAACAGTTTATTTCATCTCTTTTTCGATGCTTCATTATAGGCAGCTGAAATCCACTGACTATTTGAACATTTCTTGGAAACAGCTAGAAGCACACATTTGTTAGTTTTGCCAAGTATTTTGCTACTTCATGTCACTATCTTTCCAGCTTCCAATAGTAGTTTTCTTTTCTAACCTTCACAGTTTGTTCACTATTGTAGCCTTGGTCAGACAGTGCCAAATGTTCTAGGTTTTTGTTATGGCAGTACCTCACTCCTGGTACCAGTTTCTGTATCAGGTGATGTGTGACTGCTCACTCCAGACTGTGGCTTAAAGTAACATCTGCTTGCAAGGCCGCAGTCATCTGTTGACTCAGTTTGGGCTGGATGTTCCATAATGCCTTCACTCAGGTGTCTGGTGAAGGGCTGTCATCAGGGGGCCTTGGTATTTTCTGTGGCTTCTATCAAAATACCCTGGGTGTCTTAAGCAATGGCAGCAGCAGCATTCCTAAAAGTGGCAGTGAAAAGCAGAAGCTTGGATTTCAAATTGGTCAAACTAAGTCACAGAGCCAACCAAGACTCAAAGTGTAGGAGTAGCTGCAAAAAATTATTTTGTAAACCACCATACTTTTTTTGAAGTTAGGTGTGGAATAGCTGTTGCCCCTTAATATTTAGATACAGATATCCTTGAAGACTTACGGCAGCAGTAATTTAATGATACCTAAAGTCAGAAAACTAATGTTTAATTTTCATAAATTTACCTATTTTACTTAAGCTATCTAGTGAAAACTGGGAAGCAGTTAAAAACATCAGTGTTCACCATTTGCTAGCATTTGTTTAGTTACACTATTAAAATATAAACAAGCCATCTTTGACCAGTTTTTAAAAATACTTTGCATAATTTGTAATCTTTATGGGTAAGATGAAAATTCTTGCAAACAATTCTTCACATACTAATAATGAAACTGTACACAGTCAGATGTAAGCTGTATGGTTTACCTCCTTTGGTGTCTCAGACTTGGAGACCATTTAGATTGAGCTTAACCAGTTTCTTTCCCACCTTATAATAAATAAGACCTAGTAGCCATGTAAGTACTAATATTAGTGGAAGCAAGTGGCAAGCCTCAATATAACACAATTCAAATTGTCCTCCATTACTGATCTAATCAAAGCGATAATAGGATGCATGTGTCACAAGAATATACCTACAGGCATGTGCATCTTTAGTGTCCATGCCCCATTAAAATACTGTGTCATTAAACCATTTTAACATGTCACCCATTCTTTTTCAGGGTGCTAGGTCTGGGAAAGGCAGAAATCGCTTCATCCTAACTTAACTATCATAATGGCTTAGTGTTGACAATTTAGGAATTTCCAATACTCGTGGCTTTCAGGAGCCATTTTAGCACGTGGTCTGTGTTGCTTCAGAAAGATCTCTCCCGTTTTGTGGAATCTGATAGAAAAGATGCTTCTGACAGTCTAATTCCAAATTGACATTATAATACCCTTTCCTTAGACTGATTTAGAAATGCCACCAATTAATTCCTCTACTAGTCAGAGTAGTAATATTATTTGGTGAGTAGCTCATGTAGGTGTTCCTTGTAATCTCTGTAATTCTGTTCCACTAGTGGATGTGTATTTAACCAGCTCAGGCTTCTCAGATGAATTGCTTGATTTCTTAAAGAATGAGTTCTTAAGCTTAACTCCTGCAAAAGCGTAGGCCTAATCTCAAGCCTATCTGATGCCCGAATTCTCAGCAATTGCAGTCATATTCATGTACTACAAGCTTATCTCTTCCAACCTGTTTGGGAAGTATTTCTGGATATGTCACCATATATGGAGGCATTATTTTAAAAACAGGCAATACTTGGTCTAGCAAAAATGTGTACTTTTCTGTTTTTATGCTACCATATTCTTAATCAGGTCCTTTTAAAAAATAACAAATTTTTATGAATATTCCTCAAATTATCCTTCAGTATTGAAAAATACAAGGAAGCATGAGAGCTCTTACTAAAAATTAGCACTGAAATGTGCATAATATAAAATTTTAAGATGCCTTATAAATAATAGTATCATTATATAATGAGTAAGAGCATTAAAAAATGCTGCTGTATATGAGACTTCGTCACTGATCCTGATATTTCCGTGGCAATCTGGGGCGCCAGACAGAGGTCATGTTCCAACTGTGGTGCCTGGTATTTCCTGAAGCACCTCCACATTAACCAGTGATGTCTACGAATAATTGTAACATTAGAGAGGCTTTTCAAACAATGAAGTTTTTATTTTATTGGAAAACCAGCCATTTGTGTTATCCATAATCAGAATATTCTCAGTTGAGATAGTTGAAATCTCACATCAGCTAAGAGATAATTCCTAGTGTATATGTTCAGAACATACACATTATAAGTTGTTACTTAAATCATTACTTTTTTACAAGCATGACAGTGCTGCTGTCTTCAAAATATCCTGACTCAAACTGTTTCCTAAAAGATAAATATCATGAATCAGTAGTATGAGTTTTTCCGTGTTGACATGAAGGCAGGCCATGTCACAGGTGATGTGGCTCTGGTATAAACCAGAACCATTCTCATTTGTGATGAGTAACATCACAAGGATGTTGCCAAGGGTGTGTAGTATAGTAATTGATGAATAGTATAGTTCTTGTCCTCAAAAAGAATTATCACAAGTCTGTCTGGTGAGGTAGAAATTGGAGCAAGGTTGTCTAATGGCCAAAGTTGTCCAGCTGTGTGGTCTCATTTGGGTGTGTAGTATAGTAATTGATGAATAGTATAGTTCTTGTCCTCAAAAAGAATTATCACAAGTCTGTCTGGTGAGGTAGAAATTGGAGCAAGGTTGTCTAATGGCCAAAGTTGTCCAGCTGTGTGGTCTCATTTGGGGATGTTCCTTCTCAATGCTACTCACACACTGACATGTCCTTCCCCCAGCACACTTTCCTAGCTTTTTCCTCAACCCGCTTCAGTTAATGCTGCCTTTTTAAGTGTTAGCTTTTTAAATGTTTTAAATTATACGTGACATACAATATTAGTTTCAGTGTACTGCATAGGGATTAGACATTTATATACCTTTGTGAAGTGATGGCCATGGTAAGTCCAGAAAACATCTCTCACTATACATACTATGTTATTGACTACATTCCCTATGCTGTACCTTGCATCCCTGTGACTCATAATGAGCAGTGTGTACTACTTAGCCCCTTCATCTTTATCACTCATCCCCCTAGCCTTCTCCCCCTGGCAACCATCAGTTTATTGTCTATGAGTTTCTTTCTGTTTTGTCTTGTTTTGTTTCTTAGGTTCCACATATAAGTAAAATCATATGGTATTTGTTTTTCTCTGACATTCCTATAGCACATAATACCCTCTAGGTCTATCCATGCTGTAGGAAATGGCAGGATTTTACTCTTTTTTGTTGCTAATATTCCATTGTATATATGTACTATCTCTTTTTTACTCACTCATCTATCAGTGACCATGTATGTGGCTTCCATATCTTTGCTATTGTGAATAACACTGCAATGAACATAGGGATGCAATTTTTTTAATTAGTGTTTTCTATTTCTTCAGATAAATACCCAGAAGTGGAGATTACTGAGTCTTGTGCTTGCTATATTTTTAACTTTTGAGGAATCTCCATAATGTTTTACAGTCCCATCAACAGTGCATGATGGTTTCCTTTTCTCCACAAGTTTTAGCTTTTTTTTTCTTTGGTGGGTTCTTTTCTTAACTTTTCTAATTTTTAATTGTTTTGATTTTTTTAAAAGTTAAATTACATTCTATCATGTCTCCTTTAGACTATAGCCAAATCCATGTTGCTTTGGTTCAACTGCTCATTGTTTTAAAACTCCAGCCACACATCCACAGCCTCTGGGATGATATCTTCAGATGAATATTGAGTTACTTCTTTAAACTCTTCCAATTTTTTACTCATTTTCTGGAAGAAGCATGATTCCCTCCTTTCATGTGTTCTCTATAGTGTTTATTAGAATAAGCCAACCTAGAATTGAAAATGTATAAATCTTGAAAATTTTAGTGCTTTCAACACAATAAAATACCTGTTCAGTGCTCACTAACTACCAACATTTCTTTTTTTAAAAGATTTTATTTATTTATTTTTAGAGAAAGGGGGAGGGAAGGGGAAAGAGAGGGAGAAACATCAATGTATGGTTGCCCCTTGAACGCCCCCAACTGGGGACCTGGCCCACAGCCCAGGCATGTGCCCTGAATGGGAATCGAACCAGTGACCCTTTGGTTCACAGGCCTGCACTCAATCCACTGAGCCACACCAGCCAGGGCACCAACATTTCTAATTCTTTTAATTACAAAACTTGTCACTAAAATTCATAATGAGAATGAAGTTTAGAAATTCTCCTTTAAGTAATACCTGACATCAAATGAATCTGTGTATTCATGTAACAGTGAAATTCAAAAGTTTTATTTTGGTTAGAGCAAAGCAAAATGCCTCTTATTGCACATGTAGTATTTACTTAAAAGGCTGCAATTACAAAATGGAAGATGGCTAACATTGTAGAATATCTATTCTTTAAAATTACTTTTGCAATGTTCTTGTTAAAGTTTTTTAAAGTATATTTTATTGACTATGCCATTACAGTTTTCCCAATTTTCCCCCTCTACCCCCTCTCTGCCAGCTCCCCCAACCCTTCAGCATTCCCCCTCTTAGTCCGTGTCCATGGGTTGTACATATAAGTTCTTTGAGTCCTCTGTTTCCCAAACCATTTTTTATCTTTCCCTGTTTACCTTATGCCTACTCACTATGTTTCTTCTTCCCTGTACCTTTTCCCCACTATTCCTCCCTTCCCCTTCCCCACTGAAATCCTTCAATGTGATATCCATTTCTCTGATTCTGTTCCTGTTTTGGTTGTTTGCTTGGTTTTTGTTTTAGTTTTTCTTTTAGGTTCATTTGTTGATAGTTGTGAGTTTGTTGTCATTTGCTGTTCATATTTTTATCTTCCTTTTCTTAGATAAGTCCCTTTAACATTTCATAAAATAAGGGCTTGGTAATGATGAACTCCTTTAACTTGACCTTATCTGGGAAATACTTTGTCTGCCCTTCCATTCTAAATGAAAGCTTTTCTGGATAGAGCAATCTTGGATGTAGGTCCTTGCCTTTCATGACTTCAAATACTTCTTTCTAGCCCCATCTTGCCTGCAAGATTTCTTTTGAGGAATCAGCTGATAGTCTTATGGGCACTCCTTTATAGGTAACTCTTTCCTTTTGCTGCTTTTAAGATTCTCTCCTTGTCTTTAATCTTGGATAACTTAATGATGATGTGCCTTGGTGTGTTCCTCTTTGGGTTCAAATTTTTTGGGACTCTCTGGGCTTCCTGGACTTCCTGAAAGTCTATTTCTTTCACCAGATTGGGGAAGTTTTCCTTCATTATTTGTTCAGATAAGATTTCAATTTCTGGCTGTTGTTCTCCTATAATTCAGATATTGGAATGTTTCAGGTTGTCTCAGAGGTTTGTAAGAGTCTCTTCACTTTTTAAAATTCTTGTTTCTTCATTCTGTTCCGGTTGGATGTTTATTTCTTCTTTTTGTTCCAAATCATTGATTTGAGTCCTGGTTTCCTTCCTGTCACTGTTAGTTCCCTATTTCGCTTTATTTCACTCTGGGTATCCTTCATTTGTTCTTTCATTTTTCAACCAAGGTCAATCAGATCTGTGAGCATTTTGATTACCAGGGCTTTAAATTCTCCATCAGATAGATTGGTGATCTCCTCCTCGCTTAGCTCTCTTTCTGAGGCTCTACTCTGTTCTTTCATTTGGGCCATATTTCTTTGTCCTGATACAACTGGTAGGTTGTAAGGGGGCGGAGCCTTAGGTATTCACCAGGGCAGGGCAACCCTCTTTGCTGCTCAGCGGAAGTGCCTGTGGGAGAGGGACAAGAAAAGAAACTGTGTGGCTCGCCTGCTAGTCTCTAGCTCACTTTTCAATGGACTCTTGGACTCTCCTGTGAAACTGGGAGCTTCTCCTACCATGGCAACCCCAGCAGTAGCCAATAGCCACCTCTGAGTCCAGCCTCTCATGTGCAGCCTGCTGAGCTGGGCAGCCTACCCCACCCCAATGTTCGCAGGATGCCATGGTTTTTCTGAGTTGGCAGACCTGATCAGCTGCCTTACCGGTCTGGTTATTTTGGTTGAGGTTTTCTTTAATTTTTTGGTTGTTGGAGTTCCATGCAGTTAGATTTTCTGGCACTTTTGGTGGTTTATTGATTTCAGGTTGGTTGTTGTCCTCTTTTTGGTTGTATGAGGAAGCAAAAGGTCTCTATGCCTCCATCTTGGCTGGAACTCCTTGTTGATTTTGTGTCTGAAAGATCTATCCATTGACATCAAGGGGGTGTTAAAATTGACTATGACTGTATTTTTGTTGATCTTTCCCTTTGCATCCATCAAGATTTGCTTTACAAATTTAGGTGCTCCTCTTTTGGGTGTGTAAATGTTTACTAGGGTTATAGCCTCTTGTTGGATTGTTCCCTTTATCATTATGTAGTGTCCTTTTTTGTCTCTTACTGTAGCCTTGGTTTTAATATAGTTTTATTTATATTTATTTATCCATGCTTTTTAGTAAAGTCTTAGCATGCTTATAAATCTCTTTTGTTTCTCTCAACACTACCCATATGGTTCAGAGGTTTAGTTCCAAATTATTTTTTCTATAATTACAAGGATTGAGTGGAGTTCCCCATCTTTTCCAGCCTTGAAATACATCCATCTCTCAGATGTGTTTGCTTAGAAGGACCCTGATGCTTAGAGAAGTAAATGGACTAGCCCACAGTCAGGATCATGAATTCTAATCATTACTCACCAGTTCTACTCCTAAAGACAAATAGAAATACCCCTGTCTCAAATTAACTCCTATTTCTAGTTTCTCATTTTTTACCACAGGCACCATTCCTCTCCCTTCTTCCCATTTTATTTATGTCCTCACTCATTAGCTGCTATGTGTAAGTGAGAGTGGAGGGGTATTTAGTGGGGAGGTTGTGGGCCTAGTCTTCTTTCCTTCTAGTCAAGTTTGACTCTCTAAAGTGGCCATTAGATTCTCTTTGGTCTCTAAAATTAAAACACTGTAAGCATAATATTGTAATTGTACCACTAAGCTAAGATACTCCATATATATGGAAGATGACAACTTTTACATGTATTGTCTTCCTTTGTATGTCTTTATCTTGTATTTATCATCTTGTCTTTCTGACTCTTGCTCTATGAGTTTCAGAAAGGCAAGTATGGTGCTTGGCAGAGGCCCTCAATACAAGTTTATTCCCATCTTGTCATTTTGGAAAAGTTCTTTAACCTTCATCCAACCTGATGTAACTTTAAACAACAGAAACTGTCTCCATGTCTATTCACAGATAAATATGGTAGAAAGGGGGAATTCAAAGACAGAAAATGAGGGAGAGCTGTGCTTTTATTATCACTGACCCATCAAAAGAGTGTGCATTGCTCCAATGGTTAACTAACATCTCTAGAAAAGATTCTGTGCTCAGAAAAATGATCTTCCCTTTTTTTAAAAATTCAAGTTAAGTTAAGTTAATGATTTAGCTTATAGCCTAACAGGTATATGCATTAAAAAAGAGAGGGCAGTTTCATATCTTTGATAATGGTGAAAAGACAGTAAGAGTGGGATGACTTGTTTTGAGTTTTTGTAAAATATATTTTATTGATTATGCTATTACAGTTGTCCCATTCCTGCATTTTATTCCCCCTCTGCCCTGCACCCCCAGCCACCCAACTTCCCACCCCCACACCTTAGTTCATGTCCATGGGTCATACATATAAGTTCTTCGGCTTCTACATTTCCTATACTACTCTTAACCTCCCCCTATCTATTGTGTACCTACCATTTATGCTTCTTATTCCCTGTACCTTTCCTCCATTCTCCTCCCTCCCCCTCCCCGCTGATAACCCTCCATGTGATCTCCATTTCTGTGGTTCTGTTCCTGCTCTAGTTGTTTGCTTAGTTTGTTTTTGTTTTTATTACTTTGAGTTTTTAAACCAGACCTCACTTCTCCACATTGTAAGGGGCTCCCTGGATGGGTCAACCATACTGGTGCCTGGCAGAGCCAGATGAAACCCCACAAAGTGCACCTTAGCTTACATCTTATACTTCCTTCCATGAGCAAGACCACCAGTAGCTCTCTCTGCACTTGCTAACTCCATCACTGAAGCCCGTAACACATTAGAAGTGAAGAACCTGGGTCCACAGAATCCCTTTATCTTTAGGAAAGAAGCCAGTTTATCCAAATCAACACATTTTATAAATTTAAGCAGAGGAAAGACATCAGCCTTCCTTTTAAAGAAAGCCCAAAATAACATCCAGAGGAATTAAAGATAGAAACTGCAGACACCATTTAAAAGCAAGAACAGTGATAAAGTTAAATACCTGTCATAAAATCTTCCCCTATCATAACCCTGGTAAGGGAAGACTTTCTAATCTTACAAATAGAAAAAAATATAAAGAAAAGAAAAAAGGCTTTTTGTGTACATATTAATGAAAACTATCTTCAGTGAATGTATTAACCAAAATAAAATGGTCAACAGCTAACGAAGAAATATTATTTCTACAAATATGATAAAGGCTTACCATTTTATACAATTAAAATAAATACAAATTAACAAGTAAGTTACTGAAGTCAATAGGTGGATGGGTCAAATTACTTCAAAATATGCTAAGAAATTCTCTAAACAAATTGGAACCTGGTGGTTGTTTTTTTTTAGCTTTTGAATAGGATATGTCAAAAAAGAAAGTTGAAACTAAAAAGTTTGGTGCTCAGCAGTCTAAATTGCATAGCATTTACTATGACTGTTGCCTTAATGGTTTAATCCCACCTTCTTCTTGGTGAGGTTTAATTTATCTTCAGGGAGAATTTTAACTTCTCAGTAGCAGCAAAGTCATTATATCGATACTTTTGAGCTACAGGTAGCTCAAATGAACAGGACTGCTTTGGGAATTCTCAGAGCTCCAAACTTTAATTTGGATAGCAAAGAGTATAATTAGGTGTCTTAATAAAGTCAACAATATTTTGGCAATCTTGTCAAATTTTGGATTAATCTGTACTCTACAAGTATTTATGTCATAGTCCTTTAAGTGTTCTGGGTAACTGTTTTTTATCAAGCCTCAAGTTCTTCAAAATTTAAAGGACCAGCCCTTACAGGCCTTCCTATAAAACTCAAGTGATTTACATCACTGCATGTCAGGCAGTGCAGCAAGCATCCTGGGTGATGGGTGAGAGATGCCCAGGCAGCCTCATTTTCTTTCTCTGTTTGGAAATGTAGTCTCAGACCACACCTTACAGACTCAGCTTGTCTCACTGGATTTACCTTTTAAACTAACTGCCTTCTAGAGAAAAGGTCTATAAAACAAAGGTGGTCTGCTGCCCATAACTACTGAGTCCAGCTTACAATGGCCATGGCAGTGACCCAGGAAGGCATGTCCAAGTTAGTCCTCAGATTAAACACCAGTAAAGCCTCTGCTTGTTCCTCCTTCATCTCAGAAGAGGGATGCTTGTGAAAATGCTAATAATGAGAATACTGAAGGAATGTCTGTTCTCTATATGTGTAATTTGTTTATAAATGATTTTAAGTTAACATATACTTAAGACTTATTTTTGATGATTACCTTAATTTAGGAAATTATGCCATAAATAAATGTTACCTTGTAAGCATCTTCAGGGAAGAAAGAAATCTAATCTATGCTGACTTCCATTTGCAGGTGCTCAGTGTTAGGGGCCAGAGTGGGGGACAGGGTGCTGTGTACAATGATCACTGAGTGCCTATGTGAGGTCTATTACAGGCAAATACTGCTTCTTAGATGATCACTGGCCATTTAGAATTTTGGCTCTTTTGTGCCTGTTGCATCCTAACAGATAACTCTACTTACGGAAAAGTAGGAGTTGTTTATTATCTTAGCAGTTATATAAAAATACTTGCAGCCAAGCCAAGGAACTTAATTGCTAGTTTTACACAGATGCAAATGTACTGTCCATAGATGAGAAAAGCCAAATTAATAACAATCTCTTAAGTGCCATCCTAAAGCAGGCCAGGAAAAAGAGAAAAAAGCTTCCTAACATGCAAAACTGGTGGAATTTGATTTGGTTTAGATGATTATGTTCAGTGAATAAATTAATGAAGAATGAAGAAGCTAATGAGGTATAAGGTGAGAGTTCAGAACATAAAGTCTGGAGCAGACTGCCCAATTCAAATCCTGAGTCGGCCATTTTTAAGCTCTGACCTTGGAGTAGTGACCTTCTTCACGATACAGGTCCTTTATCCATACAAAGAAAATGGGGATAGTCCTAATGTTAACAACTCAAAGGGGGTTTGTAAGCATTAAAATTGTTGTCATAGGTTAAGTGCTTAGAATGGTGCTGGCATAGTCTACATGATAGATGGTTAGCTCAGGGTAAATATTTTAGTGTGTCTTTTATCTTTCCTATAATTAGCACATTACCTCCCCCCTCAATTCATATATGTTAACAATATTAGAAAAAATTGTATTTCACTCAAAGTACTCTGCATTCATACATAGCATTATTTAATCCCCTTAGTGATGTATTAGTAAGATTTTTACTGCTAAGTATAGACTATTTTGAGTATGATCTATTTTGGGTGGGTGGTGAAAAAAAGAGTATAATCTATTTAAACTGTGACTCAGTACCAATGGGAATAGCCTTATATGCTGAGTTTTGTTTCATCAAACTTAATATTGACAACTAATAAATATAAACAACAGCTATTTTTATTAAAATTATATATTTTATGATCCTAGAGATGTGCTAAAATATAAATTATAAGCCAGTGTTTCTCAAGCTAGTGTTCACGACATATTCTAATGGTTAAAGTTTTCTTTTAAATTAGAGGTAATACTTAATAAAATTATTTTACTGGTAATGATGATAAAATGGACAAATAACAATTGAAAGATATCTTCATACAGAATTACATTTTGTGCTTCTAAGACTTATATATATCATTCCAATTTCTTATATATGCCAGTGGACCAATTTACAAAAAGGCTTTAAATATACATTCCAAAATATGTTAATGCAGAGGTATAGCAAAGGCCTCAACACCCATTGCTGACAGTGTCAGAAAAAAACAGTTCATGTATTAGCAACTGAAACAATATCCTGTGATGAGAGGGACCTTCACTAGAGATAATTTAGGTAGCTATCAACAGTGCTCAAGTAGTCCAGACTCCTATAATAGCATAATAAGGAAATAAATAAGTGACGGGACATTTAGATTTTGAGTGATATACTTAGGAAATACATTATTACTGCCCATCTGCTCCTCTAAAATATTCCTGGACATGTTTCTAGTGGCAGAAGGTGAGACTAGGCAAAATCTCACAATCGTCAGAGTATAGTCCCACCGAAAACAACAACAATTATCTTGCTAAAGTAAGTGTGGTGTTTCAATTATTTGTAATCAAGTTTATGATATTATTTCCTCTCTTCTACTTGATACTATGAGTATGGATTACAAAAGTGTCTTTAATAAGTAGGGTACCAAAGGAGCATAGGAGACTAACCTCGTTTCCATAAAATTGGCTAATATTCACATGCAGAATGCAAAAAGCTTCTTTACCATACATCTAGCTCAAATCTCTCTTTAAGCTGAGGAGTAATGGATGAGAAAACTTATATAAACAGGTAATTTTTTTACATGTTTAACTATCCACATCTTCTTAATAGAGTCTTCCTGCAATTAATGATTCAAAATCTATTTTCTTAATTAGTAGGCAGCTTCTCAGGAACATCAAAATTTCATAGAGGATGACTTCGAATGGCATATAATCTTCTCCACTGTAATTTAGGTAGAAAACATAAATCCAAACATTTGTCTAGGCCTCAGTATTAAAAAAAAACATAAATTTCCAGTAGAGTTGTATAAAATCATAAAACATCAGAGACCATAAAGACCATTATCACCAGAAATGGTTCAATCTTGTCTGCAATACATATGAATTCACTAGGGACATACAACTGCTGCTTGACTTGCTCCAGAGATGAAAAAAGTTACTATCACCCAGGATAGTTCATTTAATCCTCACAAAATCTCTGATTATTAAAATGATCCCCTTGTAACTACAATGCCTGGGTCTTCTTGAAAGCCTCCAGAATAATTCTGATCCGTCTCCCATAATGAAACCTTCAAATATGGACAATACCAATCTTACACATCATGGCTCCACCCTTAATTTGAATTAATAACTTTCAGTGAAGTTTAATTTCCTAAACTGAAGAAAAACTGAGAACGAGCATATTAGGCACTCTGAAAAGTTTAAAGTGCACCTCAGAAATTAGTTATAAGAGTATTTTGAGAGCAGGTATTTTTAAAGCTAAATATTTGAGAACTTTTAAAATAAAACTTAAGAATTTCCTGGATAAAATGTGAGCTCAAAGGACAACTTGCTCTGAATTATACTAATGTGAATTATGCTAGAAGATCATGATGTCTGCTCTATGCAGTGAATGAATCAGGAAAAGGGAAGTCTAACAACACAGAAAACTTGAGATAATCTACTCAAATAAAGCCAAACAAGATGAAGAAAAATGTACTCCTGCAGCAAAAGTGAAGGGATTATCTAGCATTTTCACTTTTGCCTGTATGTTAATAGGTATTCTAGCTACCTAACTGATATTCTAGAGTCTTTGGTTTACTGTTGTGGATGCTTACTAGTTTCCTTGAACCTCAAGATGAATGTCTTTGTAGTTTTTGCAGGATTTCCAGAAAAAAAAAATAAAATTTTAAAAATACCTTTCCCCACCATCTTGAACCAAATACTGTTCAATTTTTTTATGTTCCATGTTAATTTGTACTTTATCAGTATGAGAAAAAATTTATTGTAATATAATAGGACAATCTTGGTATTTTAATTTCTAAATTACTTTCTAATTTTTTGATCCTTGATAGATATTTATTTAATGTAAATATAGATATAAATATATAATATTATACATTGGAATATAATTATATATTAGAATATAATATTATATATTTATATCTATAAGACAAAGAAACCCTCCAGAAGTATCATGTGAACCCCCACACCATAAAGGAAAAATAGTAAGTTTAGTATAATTTATAACTTCCATTTATATCTTACCTCCTTAATCAATGAATGTTTAGTTATGACATGACATGTATTTGTTTTAGTCAATATTGAGTTTTTATGTTGTTTAAATTCAGGAAGAGAAAAAAACAATTATTTTCAACAAAAATTCAGGCATAATTTTGATTACTGTTGTACCTATCAGTATTTAGTAAAAAGGAACTTTTCCACAGTGTTTTTCTTATATCATATTGTTTCACATTTGTAATAATTTCCACTAAAAATAATCAAGGTAAAACAAAATAGTCCATTCAATGAATAATGTGATAATTATTTTTATTGAAGGTTGGAGAGCAAAGGGAAGACAGCTTTTGAAAACATCACAATTTTTATTTAAAAAAAATAAAATAGAAATAGAAAACCTGTTATATTTTTACAGGGCTGGGGGACAAGAAGACTTTCAATGCTGGCACAAATTTTTACAATTTTCGTCCTCCCTCCCTCCCTCCCTCCCTTCCATCCATCCTAACCCAAGGATATGCTTATTGACTTTAGAGAGAGAAGAAGGGAGAGAGAAACATCAATTGCTTGCTGCCCACCAAGACCCCTAACATGCCCAGACTGGGTACTGAACAAACCTAGGTATGTGCCCTGACCAGGAGTCAAAACCTCAACATTTTGGTGAATGGAATGACGCTCTAACCACCTGAGACACAGCTAGGGCTACAATTTTCTTTTTCATCTTAATTCTACTCTAGTAAGAATGTTCTTGTGTTTCACACCTTTTTCTTCTGAGTGTTTAGTGTTTTCTTGTTAATTCTTTCCTGAGTGCATCTTATTTTAAGCTTCCTGGAGAGATGGTGGCATTTTCAAAGTGGAAGGGTCCCAGTCTCTTCCATATAAACATTAGCATCATCAGACTTCTGCACAAGTGAACTACGTAATATACAGCATTCTTATTTGACAGGTGAAGGGCTGTTTGCTGAACCAAGTCTGAGAGGGGTGGAGGATTTGCATTTCTAACAAGTTCCCAGGTGAGACTTGGAGAACCTCTTTAAGAACCACTACTCTAGTCTTTACAATTTCTGGGAAATGACAATCCACTTGTCTTTTTAAAGAAAGACAACTGATATATGGAAACAGAATTGAACAGCATGAAAAACAGAAATGAATGCCCCATAAATCTGGAGAAATAGGAGAAAACTCAGAGTTCAGAATAGTATAAATCTTTACCAAAATAGTAATGTATAACCAAATCAGAGGAATGAATATATCAAACTAAAATGCTGAGCTCTTCATGCTGAGGTTCTGGGCAGTAGTGGGTAAGGCAACAACACTTGTTCAATGTGATAAAAAGGGGGGATGATGTCTTTGTAGTAGTAATATGGCTAAAGAGACAGACAACATTATTTTAACACATATTTTAATACATTATTTTATGTATTATTTTAATCTATAAGCACATATATATTTTAAAACATCACTTTAATATACATACACATATATACCCACATATATATTAAAGTGTTTTCTGTCATGTATATGATTCCAAGATGGCAGCATGGTAGGATGCAGCAGATACTACTCTCCCACAACCAGGAAAAAAATCCTAGCCATTCTAGGTAGGAACAGAGCAAAGAGCCAACATTATCACAACATAAATGAAAATAGGAGATCGCAAATTGTAGAGGACATTGAAAAACCCGATGGTAAGGAGACTACATGGATCAGCGTGGGGACCAGGGAGGTTGCAGCTCCAGGCCCGGTGCACCAGGGTTGGCCGCTGGGCTCCTGGGAGAGAGCTGAGTCATCCACTCCCTCCCTGGCCAAACAAGGACTGAGCAGCACCGGGGGAGGCCAGTTTACCGGAGGGCACAGAGAGAGGAGTGAGAGAGGAGTGAGGACGAAGAGGCAACCACACAGGGCCTGTAAGCACCCACGCAAAGCCCTGGTGAAAGTGTGCAACCCACCTGGTGCATCCAAAGGCACCCCCCTCTACGCCCGCGCCCCCAACACAGAGAGAGCGTAGTTTGGTGAAAGTCTCGGAAACCACAGCATTGAAAAAGGAAAAGGCGCGGGCGCTCCATGGGACCTGTGAGACCCAGGCTGTGAATTTGGGGGAAGTGGGTGCCCCTCGGGATACAGAGAGTGCACACCCATGAACCCAGAAAAGGCGCAGGCACTCCACGGGACCTGTGAGGCTCAGGCCCTGAAGATAGGAGAACCGGGCGCCCCTTGGGACCCAGAGAGTGCGCACCCATGAACCCGGAAAAGGCGCAGGCACTCCGCGGGACATCAGAACACACGGCAGTGAACTCCCAAGGACGCACGTAGTTGCACCGAGCCCCCAAACACAGGTCCCTTCCAGGAAGCACCAGACAGGCTTGGGGGAGAAAGCGCGCCTGCATTATGAACAGTACACCAGAGGCTGACTAAGTCCTGAACGGGAACAGAGAAAAACTGTCTCCAGTCACCCCTCACTGTGCTGAAGCCAGCTAGAAAAACCGGTTTGGCCATTCTGAAACCAACAATAGGTGTGTTTTGTTTTGTTTTGTTTTGTTTTGTTTTGTTTGTTTTTTGTGTGTTTGTTTGTCTTTGTTTTCTTTTAATTATTTTAATCTTTCATCTTTTAATTCGTATTACTTTTTGATTTATCAATTCTTTATGCTTCTCTTTCTGTCACCCTGGTCTTCTCCCTGCTCCCTTGCTTTCCAAATTTGTCTCTTCCTCTTCCTTCCATCATCTGCTTGATTCCTTCCTTCCCTTTTTTTTTTTTTTGGACCTGCCAGAAATTGCATAATTGTATTATCATTATTTCATTATTCGTACACCTTTTATTTTTATAGTATTT
>CM052544.1:76067608-76093295 GCA_028533065.1 Trachops cirrhosus
TGTAATCTCTCCTCTTTCATTTCTGATTGTGTTTATTTGGGTCTTCTCTCTTTTTTTCTTGATGAGTCTGCTTAAAGGCTTGTTGATTTTGTTTATCTTTTCAAAGAACCAGCCCCTGGATTCGTTGATCCTTAGAATTGTGCTTTTAGTCTCTATGTCATTTAATTCTGCTCTGATCTTGGTTATTTCCTTCCTTCTACTTGCTCTGGGCTGTCTTTATTGTTGTTCCTCCAGTTCTTGTAGGTGTGGGTTAGGTTGTTTATTTGAAATGTTTCTCTATCTTTTAGGTAGGCCTGTATAGCTATGAACTTCACACTCAGGACTGCCTTCACTCTGTCCCATAAATTTTGCATTGTTGTGAGTTCATTTTCATTTGTTTCCAGAAACTTTTTGATTTCTTCCCTAATCTCATTCTTGACTCATTCATTGTTTAATAGCATGCTATTTAATCTCCATGGTTTTTAGTGTTTTGTGTTTTTTTTTCCTTGAGGTTGGTTTCTAGTTTCAGTCCCTTGTGGTCAGAGAAAATGCTTGATATGATTTCAATTTTCTTGAATTTGTTGAGGCTTGTTTTGTGTCCTATCATGTGGTCTATCTTTGAAAATGTTCCATGTGCATTTGAAAAAAATGTGTATTTTGCATCTTTGGAATAAGGGCTCTATACATATCATTTAAGTCCATTTCATCTAGGGCTTTATTCAGTGCCACAATATCTTTGTTGATATTTTGTTTGAAGATGTGTCCATTTTTGACAGTAGGGTGTTAAAATCTCCTATTATACTTGTGTTGCCGTCAATATCTTTCTTGAAGTACTCCAAGACTTTCTTCATGTATTTGGGTGTTCCTATGTTGGATGGATATATATTTACTATGTTTATGTTTTCTTGATGGATTCTTCACTTTAGTATTATGAAATGACCTTATACATCTCTTTTAATGATTCTTTTTTTTGAATTCTATTTTGTCTGATATGAGTATTGCTACCCTGACTTTTATTCTCTGTCCATGTTCTTGGAATATTTGTTTCCATCCCTTCACTTTCAGTCTGTGTAGGCGTTTTGTTCTGATGTGGGTCTCAGGTAGGCAACATATGTGTGGGTCATGCTTTCTTATCCATTATGCTGTTCTGTGTCTTTTGATTGGGACATTTATTCCATTTAAGTTTAAGGTTATTATTGATAGGTGATTATTCATTGCCATTTTTTCATACCTGTGTTCTTCTCTCTTTCACTGTTTTTCTTCCTGTTCTTAAAGCAAATCCTTTAGTATCTCTTCCAGAGCTGGTTTGGAGGAGGTGTACTCTTTGAGGCTTCTTTTGTCTGGGAAGCTCCTCATTTGGCCTTCCATTTTAATTGAGAGCCTTTCTGGATAAAATAGTCTTGGTTGCAGGATCTCTGATTGTCATTACTTGGAATTATTTCTTGCCATTCCCTTCTTGCTTTGAGCATTTCTATTGAGAAGTCAGCTGCTAGCCTTATCAGGGCTCCCTTGTATGTTACTTCATGTTTTCCCTTGCTGCCTTGAAGATTATCTCTTTATCTTGGAATTTTGACATTTTAATTATGATGTGTCTTGAAGTGGGCCCCTTTGGGTTCCTCTTGATTGGGACTCTGTGTTTCCTGGATTTGTGTGACTTTCATCAAATTAGGGAAGTTTTCCATCATTACTTTTTCAAATAGTTTTTCTATCCCTTGGTCTTCTTCTCCCTCTGGTATGCCTATTATATTGATATTATTACATTTCATGTTGTTCTGCCTTTCCCTTAACCCCTCTTCATTCTTTCTGAGCCTATTTTCCTTGTCTCACTCATTCAGGTTGTTTTTTTTTCTACCTTGTCCTCCAGCTCACTGATCCAATCCTCTGCTTCATCGAGTCTGCTTTTGATTCCTTCTACTGTGTTCTTCAGTTCAGAAATTGTATTCTTCATTTCCTTTTGGTCCTTGTTGATAGTTTCTATTTCCTTTTTCATGCTGATATAATTTGCAGTGAGTTCATTGTAGTTTCCCTGTAGTTTTTGGTAATTCTCTGTGTGGTCATTGAGCCTCCTGATAATCATTGCTTTGAACTCAATATCTGATTGTTGACTTGCCTCTGTTTCATTTAGCATTCTTTCTTAGGCTTCCTCCTTTCCTTTCATTTGGGGATTGTTTCTTTGTCTTCCCAATGTTTGTGAGACTCTTCTTGTTAGCCTCAGCTTCTTAAATTCATTTATTCTGGCTTCCTGGGTTTATGGTGTGAACTTCTATGGTAAAATACCTGTCAGATTCAGTGGTGCTGTCTCCTTGATCTCCCAAGCTTACTGGTCTTGGGCTGTTGTTTATGTTAGCTCTGTGTATATCTTTGGGTTTTGATTGCTGTTGGGGCTTTCTTTGGTTGGTCCTTCCCACAAGCTGGTCACTCTGTCCACCACCTCTTGTATTTTATTGTGCAGGTGTGGGCAGGTTGTGTTGAAGTTGTTTCTTCCATGTGTACAAGGTTTTGAGGATTCTCTCTCACTCTTGTTCAGTTGTTTGTTCTGGGTCATTTCTCCACTATTTAATTGTATTTCCAGATAGGTCCTGGGTTGAGTTAGTGTGGCTACCACTCCCTCCTTCACCTTCTCCTGTTGTTATCTGTTGGTGGTTCCTTTGTTGGTGGGTTTCCTCTTCCAGCAGGTATCCTGGTGTTCAAAGCTTCCACCTACTCTTTTTTTGTGATCAGTTGGAGGGGGAGACAAAATGGTTTAAGACAGCAAGAGTATACTCCATGATATTTACATTACCAGCCAATAGACAAGAGATAGGAGATCCTTTGGATATGTATAGTGTTAACCGTGATATTTCACCCAACTAGCCACTTTTTAGAAAGGGTGGAAAGAAGATAAGACTCTTGTTGTGGGTGTGGGCAGGACTGTGAGTTGGATCTAGAAAGCAGTGAGCTCATGGAAGGTCAGATTATAAGGTAAAGTGAGAGTAAAGGATAGAAAATAGGTGTAATGTGTGGGAGAGTATAGTTAACCACTACAGTAATAGAGTCCAGGAAACTATGAAGTGAGCTAAGATCAGGGAGGGGTGTTGTGTAGTATTTACAATTGTATGAAACAGCTATTATTTACAATAATAATGGAGCAACAATCATGACAGAATCTATGTTATCTGGATAACCAGAATAGGAAGTATAGGACCTAGAGTAGTGTGCTAATGGAACACAAGTGAAGTGAAAGACAGTAAAATAACAATACACTATGAAAGAGAGAACCAAGGGAAACCAGTCAAACAATACAATTTAACCAGCCAAGCGAAGAAGACTAATCAGAAAGAAGAGTAATACAAAAATACTAATAAAATAAAAGATGTAAGAATAATGAAAAAATAACAATACAAATATGCAATAACTTGCAAGTACTCTGTAGTAGCAAAGTGAAATCTGTCTCCCTGTCTCAGGTGTTGGGATGCCCCCTCCTTGAGTACATCTCTGGTCTTCTCACAGTTCCAGGTTTTTTTGTCTCACTTGTGGGAATTATATTTTAAAAAAAGAAGGAAGAAGGAATAAAACAAGGAAGAAAGAAAGAGGGGAAGAAAGAGTTAAAAGATAAAAAAATAAAGAATTACTTAAAAAAAAAAGCCTCCTGTTGGCTTCAAACTGGCTAAGCCAGTTTTGCTGTTCTTCCTGGCTGCAGCAGGCTAAAGGGTGATTGATTTCACTTTTCTGCCTTCCTGATCAGCAGTCAGCCTCAAGACCAGTTCTGCCTCAGCCTC
Source organism: Trachops cirrhosus (assembly GCA_028533065.1). Classification (NCBI taxonomy): domain Eukaryota; kingdom Metazoa; phylum Chordata; class Mammalia; order Chiroptera; family Phyllostomidae; genus Trachops; species Trachops cirrhosus. The sequence continues at coordinate 76,071,346 of CM052544.1, forward strand.
TGGTCCAGGTATGCATTCTCCCTGGGTTGCGGGTGTGCGTGCTAGACCTGGCCACTTCTGGTCCCTCAGGTTTGGATGCACATTCTTCCCAGGGCTATGGGAGTGTGTGCAAGGTCTTCCGCACCACCTCGGGAGCACTGCGAAGCTGGGTGGGGAGGTGGCCGGAGTGGCTGCTACAGGAGAATTCCCCAAACAGCCGACAAGTATTTCCTTTTTCACTTTTTCTTTTTGAGAAATTCTTCCTGTTCAAGCCTGTGGTTCCATATAAAGGCCTGACCTCTCACACAGCCCACTTCTCCAACCAGACCCAGGACTATCTGGGTCAGGGCCTGTCACAGCCGAACTCTCAACTCTCAACTCTCCCCAGCCGGTGTCCACACACTCCGTGGATGCTCACAGCCCCTGTGTGTTTGTCAGTTAGTTCTTATTCCCCTCTCTGCGACTTCAAGCAACCAGGTCTCTCCCAGTGCTGCTCAAACCCTGTTTGGCAAGGGAGAGAGTCATTGACCCAGCTCTCTCCCAAGGACCCTGTGGCAGACCCTTGCGGGCACTGGGCTTGAGGCTGCAGCCACCCTGGTCCCCGCACTGGTCCCTGGAACCTTATTGTCCTGAAGCACTCTCCTTACCATCTGGTTTTTCAATGTCCTCTACAATTTTTGGTCTCCAGTCTTCATATATGCTGGGGTAATGTTGGCTGTTCCTTCTGTTCCTTAGTAGATCAGCTAGGTATTTCACCTGAGTTCAGGGGGAAGTGGGCTCTGCTCCCACCTACCTCACGGCCATCTTCCTCCACATTATTTTTTCTCTTCTTAAAGGAAGTCATTTAACATTTGCTTCAGTACTGGTTTGGTGTTAACAAACTCAACTTTTTCTTGTATGGGAAGCTCCTTATTTCTCCTTCAATTTTAAATGGTAGCCTTGCTGGGTGAAGCAACCTTGTTGTAGGTCCTTGCTTTTCATCATTTTGAATATCTCACATCACGCACTTCTCACCTGAAATATTTCTGTTGAGAAATCAGATGACAGTCTAATTGGTGCTCCCTTGTAGGTAACTACTTGCTTTTCTCTTGAAGATTTTAGGATTCTCTCCTTGTCTTTCAGTCTTGCCATTTTAATTAATATGTGTCTTAGTGTAGGCTTCTTTGGGTCCAACTTATTTGGGACTCTTGAGCTTCCTGGACTTGTGTGTCATTTTTCTTCACCAGATTAAGGAAGTTTTTGGTCAATATTTCTTTAAATAGGTCCTCGATCCCTTGCTCACTGTCTTCTCCTTCTGGTATTCCCATCATGTGGATCTTTTTATGCTTCATTTTGTCCCAAAGGTTTCTTAAGCTCTCCTCATTTTTTAAAAATTATTTTTTCTTTTTGCTGCTCCGCTTGGGTGTTTTCTTCTACCTTGTCTTCCAAAGTACTGATTTGATTCTCTGCTTCATGTAACATACTGTTTATTCCTTCCAGTGTATTATGTACTTCAGATATTGCATTCTTCATTTCTGACTGATCCTTTTTCATGGTTTCTCTGTCTTTTTTCATGCTGTGGAGTATCCATATAATCATACTCTAAACTCTCCATCTGATAGATTGCTTGCCTCTATTTCACCTAATTCTTCTTCTGGAGAATTCTCTTGTTCTTTTATTTGTGGCCTGTTTCATTGTCTTCCAATTTTGGCTGCCTCTTTGTGTTTGTTTCTATGTATAAGGTAGATCTTCAAAGACTCTGGTTTAGGCCTATGTCAAACCATGCCTGTGACTGGCCCTGGGCAACCTATTTGGTGCTATCAGTGGTCCACAGTGTGTGGTTCCCTCTGCTGGACCTGTTTCTGTGCAGAAAGAACCAGGCTGCACACCACAGCTGGCTTTTACCAGCACGGAGCCCAGGGGAGGGTGAGCTAAAGTCTCAGAGCTCCCAGAGTTCTGTCTCTGTCTGCAGGCTTTCTGATAGGCTTAAAGAGTGAAAGTCTTACAGCTGTACTCCTCAGCAACAGGGTTTAATCACCACAGGGTGGGGTGAGAGTGATTCTTGTGAGTGGGGCTTTTGCTCCCCCTCAGGCTGTTGTCACTTGGAGGTGAGTGCTGTCTGAGAAAGATGGCTCCTGAAGTATGGGGAATGACTTAGGATTGGGATTCTGGTGGCTAATTATTTAGTTTTGTTCCCAAGCCACCAGCCTCAGACTCTCCTCACACATTTCTAGTCTACTCTGCTGGTGCCCAGCGTAAGTTGCTGCAAACAGAATTTTGTGCGTTGGCCATTTATGAGGCTCTCTGTGTCTCCAGCTGTCTCTCCCTGGTGGATGGAAACCTTGCTGCTTTTCACAGCTATATATTATTTGGGTGCCTTTTCCAGTTCTGATGCTATAGGCTGGGGAGCCCTGCTTGGGGTTTAGACCCCACACTTCTCAGGGGCACCCCTGGCTACTGAAATATCCCTCTGGAACTTCAGCTACTTCCAGTGGGTGCCCAGCCAGCCTTCTCTGCCTCCTCTGCACTCCTTCCCAGTCTCACGGTGGTGTAGTGATTCCTTTCATCTGTCTGTGGTTATATGGCTTCTCTCCAGCTAGTATTCAGTTGGTTATTCAGGATGCTTTTTCTAAAATTTAGGTGTAATTCCAGTCTGGTCCTGGAAGGAGGTCAGTGTAGTTTCCATTTAACTCCTCCACCAACTGGGGTCTATCACACAGCATTTTTCTCATTGTATACTTCTCATGTTATAATTTGTATACATTTGATATATTATATTTATCTGAATGAAAGCCTCTTTAAGCTGAGGACTGAGAATTATTCAGTTTTTAAATACTTTGTAGCCCACCAAAGATACTGTACAAAATTCACTTTAAGGAAGAAATTTTTCTTTAGAACTGAAATTTTGAAAATTTGAGTTTTTAAAAAATTTAACTTTAAAAGTGAAACAATTTGTGTTTTTATTTGCAGCCTAAGCCAACTTGGACCTATCATTTTATCATTTAATCCATGTCATTGAGTCATGAGCTAATTTCTTAGTATTTATAACAAAATTCAAACAATACATTTGCTATCCTTAGTACCTTCTAGAACAGTGGTTTCTAAAATGGGGCTCCTATGGCCATGTGCCTCAGAATCAATCAGGATGCAAGTTTCAAATGTAATTGTTTCCATGCACTGTGACTATCCTAAATCTCTGAGTGTAGATCATGCACATGCATCGTGCTCTTGGAGAATTCTTGTGTACATTGAGGCTTGGAGACCACCACAGATTTTTAATTGGGGACAGTGGGGAAGAGCAAAGATATATCAGAATCTCCTGGAAAGTTTCTTTGAAATAAAGACAATTCTTGACTGCCCTCCATAACTCTGGCCATACCTCTGTTTCAGTAGTTCACTGCCACTCTCTCATCCCCATATGCAGCCACAGCTCTATACCTACTTTCCCAGTGCATTTGGAAAGATAATTTGTAGAAAAGGTTTCCTTTGTTTACCACTGTCGGGAACATGGCCATTGAGCCCCTTGTTAGACAAGCACTATATATGAAGACCTGTGGTACAAGAAACGTTAAGTAAGCCAATGTTAGTCAAAAACTTTTCTTCTCACCCACCCTCCCTCCCTTTCTCCCTTCTTTCCTTCTTTTTCAATTCTTTGCATCCCATAAAAGTAGTTTTAAAGGAATCTGCTTTGGGAAATATTTTGGCCATTGCATGAGCCCAACTTTACTTCAGTATTTGAAGACAGTAGAAAGAAAAGACTAGGTCAGAGTAACAAGGGAGTGAGGGAAAGGTGGCCAGAGAAGAGCAAAGCTGTGAGCAGGGGCCACTGAGGGTGACTCAAGGTTTCTAGACCTTTAACAAGGGTGATTACAATAAAAGGCATACTGTAGTACAATGGAAAAATAAATATTGAGATAAATTTAGTAAAATGACAAATTATTCATCTGAATTTTAACTGTTGTTCCCAAATAGTATGCCCACTGTGAACATTTTATATTTTTGTTAATATTTAAAAAAATGTAATATATGAATCTTTAGCTTTGCTTAAATTCTACAGAATGCATAACATTATTCACTTATCATGCTTCATGCCACTTCTTGGCAGAGTATGTATTCTCTGTGGATATAAAAGAAATGTGAGTGAACTGTTAAAAATGTCTTATCTTTATTAAGTGGTAGTTACCTGAGAGAGAATAAGAAAACAAAATACTAAAAATTTTAAGCTCTGAAAGGCCCATATTTCCAGCTGATGGATTTGTAAAAAGATTATTGGTAGTATTGAATTGTCCATTGGTGGGGCCGTGTGCTATGGGACAGAAAGTACCGGACCTAGGCTCACATGGGTCACAGAGCTGTGGGTACTGGACAAGGTGCACCTCTAAATTTCAGGTGTCTGTGCCATGGAGAGGAGCCATGGTGGGGATTCTTGTTGAGATTAAACAGAGAAGGTGTGTAATGTACCTGACAGGGATCCCAGTCTTGGAGGCAAGCAGGTAGGTGGGTTGGCTTCTTGCTTGCTGGAGTCAGGGCAATGACAAATCTGTGAAGGTGAATCTCACCATGACTGCTTCAAAGCTTGGTTGTACTTATAGGAGATTTTCTGTTCCCAGAAGACTTGCCTGTTCCTATGAAGAGAAAAATGGCCTATGTGTTAGGTTTGGAATATTGTCCATTTGTATAACTCTTTCCTGTGACTATCTCCTATGTTACATAATCGATTTAAAAGTAAAGTGTGGTTTGTGAAGGGCAGGATTTATAGTTTGAATTTTAAGTCAAAAAATAAACTATTATTACTATCTTAAATATTAGCTCATTAGCACTCATTAACTGATGAGGTATTAATATAGTCACTCCTTGAAAAATCTTCATAGATCACAGTGAAAACAAAAAATACTTCAGAAGAAAGAAAAGATCATAAACACATAGGCTAGATTATGTGGATGATGAGTAGTAAACTTGCTTTTCTTCTCTTTTGATGAATTAGATTTTGGCTCAGTTATATTACTGTTTGTGACCTTTATCTCTTCAGTCTTCTAAACCTACTTGTATTTCATTCTTGGGAAAAATCTTTCCTGGGAATGCTTATTCTATTTTAATATGTAATTAAATATTTTAAATTATTTTGGTAAAACTTTTAATATATGATAATCAGGTAGTAATTGCTCATTTCAATAGCATTCATTGTAAGGTACTTTGAAATATAGTTTGTCAATTATTGCTCAATAAAGCTGAACTTTTTAAAAAATAAATTTACTGGAGCTGTCCCTTCTTGGGGGTCATGATGGGCAGTAAGATGGCATCTGCTAGCAGGGTCTTTGAGGTAGTCAAGCCACATACTCCATTAATAAGTTTCCCTAACAGAAGAGACCATTCTAAACCAAATGTATCAGAAGTTTTGAGATCAGCAGGACTACCATTTAACTCTTCTTCAATTTCACAGCATTTTAAGGGAAATAAATTGCTAGATTGGCTGATACATCAGAATCCACCAGACACTGCAGAAATAATAAAAACATTACCTCAGAAATATAGAAGGAAACCTATGTCTCAAGAAGAAATTGAATTTATACAACATGGAGGTCTAGAATAATCACTGACACTGGCTGCTGTTTGTCGTCAGACAAAAGGATAGTCTTTATAGTAAAAGACTTCCAACAGGACAAATGAGAAATTGTACACTAAACAACCTTAATAAATATTCTGTAAAAAAAAAACTATATAGAAAATTTAAATGGACACTTACATCTCATAATTTATGTATCTTGGTCAGCTCCTCCACAAGCTTACCTAATTGTTTATATACTTTATACTTATTGAAATGCACATTTTAAAATGTTAGCCTATTAATTTACTCTTGATTATCAAGTATTACCAGTGTTGAACTATTAAAAACACATGATATCTAGTTAAACCATCATAGGCTTCCCATAATTTCACTTTTCTTTCAGTTTGTTTAGACTTGAATTTATCAGGCAGAATTGCTGCTTCTTGGAAGTGATTTTCCTGGAATTGGATGATGATCAGTGAAATAATTCCTCCATTATTTATTCTTAATTCTCTTAATGTTTTTTTCATTCACAAAGTTACTGGAGTATAACTGGTTTAATAAGCACATCCTACTCTGAATGATAAAAATATAGCCAAAATAAAACCAGTGACTTTGTGGTAGTAAGACTGGGGAGTTAACACAAAAGATTATTTGTCAGCTATTTTTAGAAAAAAAAAAGTATAAAATCAGAGGTCAAAATGAATATAGCATAGGTATAAATGTTTGACCAAAAATGGCAATTTCTTATGTGTTTAGGGGTGTTAGGAAAGTGTTTTTCTTTGGTTTGTTTTACTGTTTAGATTGTAATAATGTATGCAAGACCTGGTGACCATTAACCTTCTCAAACTTAATGTCTGGAAGCTTCATAAAATCAACCTAAATATTTACCTTGTTAAGGTAATTTATGAAACTTTAGAAAGTTCTTCCTGTGCCAAGAGTGTATTATTGTGAAAGTAAAGTCTCACAGAGCTGAATAAATTTTCTTCGATACCTTTAAAAAATGTAGTGGAAAACTCTGGCTGTGCAAGTAGTTTTCTTGCCTCATTTAGGAAGCAATATATTTAGAAAAAGTTAGTTTAAAATTGTTAGAGAAGATTACTATAATTAGAAATGTCCCTACACATAAACATAATTCCAATGAAATAAAGGTCTGGAGAACAGAAAGTAGACAAAAAGGGTATTTATTTTTTATTCTTCACATCCACTCGATTTGCTCTCTACAGATTTTTTTCAGTCTAGAGTTTTTCCATCTTAATTATTCCTAAAAGCTCTCCTGAAACTGAAGTTTTCATTGTGTAAGATGTTTACAATGTAGGAAGAATTTAGATTATTTTTTTTTCACGGATTACAGCTCACTACCTCCCACCAAGGCTAGGGGAGGAGAAAAGCTCTCAGGCAAGTTCTTTTGAAAGCATAGAAGGAAAGGATGTAAACTATAGTTATATTATCTCCATCCATATAGTTCTAGCAAATTAGTGGGAAAACATGCATATGTTTATGATAAGCATTCTTTTCCTCTCCAGTAGGACCAGTCTCATTTTCACTTGAATGTAACAAGCATTTCCATTGACTCTATCACAATACCAGAGATTGCTCAACACCAACTTATAAGTAATTAGGGCAGTCTAGTTTTTAATTGATTTTTTTTAAGAGAGAGAGAAAGAGGGAGAGAAACATTGACTTATTATTCCACTCATCCACAAATGCATTGGTTGATTTTTGTATGGGCTCTGACCAGGGACAGAACTCGCAAACGTGACACATTGGGACAACGTTCCAACCAACTGAACAATTTGGCCAGAGCTGGGCAGTCCTTTTAAAAAAAAATCTTTATCCAACAATGAACACATGTAATTTTAAAATTCAACTGTCTGTGAGTAAGAAGTAATAGACGAAACATTATAGGAGATGCTATTTATAACATTGGCAGCACTTAAAGTATCTTGTTAACACTATAAGGAATGAAACCACATTCTAATTGGGATTGTATCTACTCTGAAAATAGATTTCCTTAGGGATTAAAATGTTTGGTAGGGTTTAAACCTTTGATAATTTTTCAAATTCCTTAGCATAAATAAGGTGCTCTTTCATATAAATAAAAAGAGGACCATGAAGTGTAAGTCAAAAAGTCCTCAAGTTATTTTAAAGAAAATATTTTTATATCACATCATTTATAGAATGAGTGATAGATTTTTTTCTGCATAATGGTAGCACGCATTTTAAAGGTTGTTCTAATGAATTATTTTGGACACTTAAGTTACTGAAGTTAGTATTCCAAATATAATATTTAAATGTTATCATTTAAATTACCCAAATCATGATTATATATGGTAACTCAGTCAGTGGCTATTTTGGAAAATTCCCTTTTAAAACTGAACTTCACTTGCACAGTTCAAGGAAGGGAGGAAAAGGGAGAGCAAAAGGCTTAATATTCAGTCTTAGCTGATAAATGAGAAAAATAAAAAAGATCAAATAACCTCTTCCTGGAATCACTGATTGCTCAAAGTAGAAAAAAGATTTTAAAATAATTAAGTCTCATTTTTAACTAAATGCATCAGTTGAATTTTTACCATATACTCTAACGTAATTTATAAATCTAAAAAATAGTTTCAAAATTAAAAAAATGAATTTTAAGCATTTCATTCTGTTTAGTCAAAGTTTTTGTATTTAAGAAAAACAAAACTTATGTTTAGTGACTGGGAAAAATTAATCACATTGCAATCAAGGCAAAATAACCAGGTGGTAGCAAGCACAGTGGAGAAAGTGCAGGATTGGGATTAAACTGTATTTTAGTTTATGAGATTCTTAACATTTTGAGGCTTATTTCTCATCTCTAAAGGGAAGATAATAATTCCTGATTGTGTTATTAGGAGAATTAATGAGAACATCAGGTTAAACACTTGATATATTAGGTACTTATTAAATTAAAACTATTATTATTGTGAATTAGTGACCATAATTAACATGATTTTCACATTTTTAAATATATTTTATTGATTATGCTACTACAGTTGTCCCATTTTTTCTCCCCTTTATTCCCCTCGACCCTGCACCCCCCTCCTACCAGAAATATGCACCTCCCCTCCCATTAGTTCATGTCCATGGTCATACATATAAGTTTTTTGGCTTCTCCATTTCCTATACTGTTCTTAACCTCCCACTGTCTATTTTGTATCTACCATTTATGCTTCTTATTCCCTGTACTTTTCCCCCATTCTCCTCCCTGCTCCCCGCTGATACCCCTCCATGTGATCTCTATTTCTGTGATTCTGTTCCTATTCTAGTTGTTTGCTTAGTTTTAGTTTTTGTTTTTTAGGTTCAGTTGTTGATAGTTGTGAGTGTGTTGTCATTTTACAGTTCATAGTTTTTGATCTTCTATTTCTTAGATAAGTCCCTTTAACATTTCATATAATAAGAGCTTGGTGATGGTGTACTCCTTTAACTTGACCTTATCTGGGAAGTACTTTGTCTGCCCTTCCATTTTAAATGATAGCTTTGCTGGATAGAGTAATCTTGGATGTAGGTCTTTGCCTTTCATGACTTCAAATACTTCTTTCCAGCCCCTTCTTGTCTGCAAGATTTCCTTTGAGAAATCAGCTGATAGCCTTATGGAAACTCTTTTGTAGGTAACTGTCTCCTTTCCTCTTGCTCCTTTTAAGATTCTCTCCTCTTTCATCTTGCATAACTTAATGATGATATGCCTCAGTGTGTTTTTCATGGGGTTCAATTTCTTTGGAACTCTCTGGGCATCCTGGACTTCTTGGAAGACTATTTCCTTTCCCAGATTGGGGAAGCTTTCCTTCACTATTTGTTCAGATAAGTGTTCAATTTCTTGCTCTTCCTCTTCTCTTTCCAGCTCGCCTATAATTTGGATGTTGGAATGTTTAAAGTTGTCCCAGAGGTTCCTAAGCCTCTCACTTTTTTACATTCTTGTTTCTTCATTCTGTTCCAGTTGGATGCATATTTCTTTCTTTTGTTCCAAATCATTTATTTGAGTCCAGGTTTCCTTCCCTTCATTGTTGGTTCCCTGTATATTTTCCTTTATTTCACTATGTGTAGACTTCATTTCTTCCTTCATTTTGTGACCGAGCTCAATCAATTCTGTGAGCATCCTGATAACCAGTGTTTTGAACTCTGTATCAGACAGGTTGTCTATCTCCTTGTTGCTTAGTTCTTTTTCTGGAGTTTTGATCTGTTCTTTCATTTGGGCTGAATTTTTTTTTGTCTCAGCACACCTGTTAGGTGTAAATTGCAGAGCCTTAGGTATTCAACAGGGTGTGGCAACCCTCTTTGCTGCTTGTGCTGTGTGGGGGAGGGGTCAGAGAGGGAACAATGCCTCTTGCTCTGCTCTAGTCCCACTTTCCGTCACTTCCCTAACTTCCCACAATCGATTTGTGCCTTTTAGGTGTTGATTCACAGGTGGCTTAGTTTGTGTACATTTCAGTATCCTGTGGGTCTCTCCAACAAACTCTCCTGTGAGGCCGGGAGTTTCTCCCACTGCCACAATCCCCACAGATTTTTTACAGACTATGGTTTTAAGTCTTTAGTTTCCTTTGCTGAAACCCTGGGTTTCAAGGTCTGTCTAGCTCCCCTGCTTCCCTCAGGGCTTGTCTGCATGTAAATGTGAGGTTTCCCGAGTAGTCTGCCAGCTGCTGCCTTGTGCTGCCCTCTCTGCCCGCTGCCCATCTTCACCCCTCCTACCGTTTGATTAAATGTTTCTTTAATTCCTTGGTTGTTGTACCTCTATGTAAATGTTTTTCTGGCAGGTCTGATTGTTCTTTGTTTTTAAATTGGTTGTTATCCAATTTTTGGTTGTACGAGGAAATGAAATGTTTCTGCCTGCATCTCTATCTTGACCCTCTAAATCGATCATTCTTTTCAGAGTAGCACAAAGTCATCTTTTTTTTACTGTTGTTCAAACAAAATTGTCTCTATTTTCCCCCCACCGCTACCCCCACCCCAGCCATCCCCACCTCCCACTCTCGATCCTACCCTTTAGTTTTTTCTATGTGTCCTTTACAGATGTTCCTAAAAACCCTTCTCCCCTTTCCCCCCCAGTATACCCTCCCACCTCCCCTCTGGTTACTGAAATTAAGAACAAAGTCATCACTTTTGAAGGTCAGCATGTTAGTACCATGAATAAGTCACTTTAAAGACACCAGTTCCTACCCTGGCCAGATGGTTCATTTGGTTGGAGTGTCATCTGGTACAACAAAAGGTTGCAGGTTCCATCCTGGTCAGGGCACATACCTACGTTGGGAGTTCAATCCCTGGTTGCGGAACATATGAGAGGCAACCAATTGATGTCTTTCACATTGATGTTCCTCTCCCTCTCTCCTTTCCTCTATAAAATAAATAACTATATCCTCAGGTGTGGATATAAAAAAAAGAGAAGAAAAAAAACTGGTTCCTCAGCTTGTGATGGTGGGAATGAAGGTCATAGAGTACTGTAGTCTGGAAGTATCTGTGACTATCTCGATCTGGCCAATGTAATTTACTCTATCCCAAATAACTGCATGAAGATTTACTTAACCCATCTCAGGTTGTTGTGACAATTTCTGAGATATTCCTGATATATTGTTGTTGCTATCATTATTTCAAAAGAAATTATAAATTAATAATAATAATTGGCACTCTTAATTCTACTAAATTTATTCTTTTTCTTTAGATTAACAAAATGAGCTAGATTATTTCAATGTCAACGGCAAGATACTTGAATCAATTCCTCTCAACCTGTCTACCTTTGAACAATGTAAAACAACAGACAGACTCACCTACTCAGACTCACACTCTCTGAACTCCAGCATTGGGGTAGCAACTTGAAAGGCACAATTGGTCTATAGGGAGAAACTGAAGTGTTGGGCATCAAGGTGAGCGAAGGCCATTGTCTATTTTCTAAACCCTACCCCCACAGAGCCAGAGAGCTGACAAGCTGATGAGATATCTGAGACTCCATCAATCTGGGTACCACTGTTTGACCCCCTTCAGAGATTCCCAGAGATGCCACCCCACCCAACTTATGGGCCCACCCAAGCTGCTTTTTCATATGAATGGCTGGTCTTGGCTCATGATTCACAATTTCCTAAATCCTATCAAGCTAGCAACAGCTGGCCTCAGTGAGTCTCAGGCCCAGTACTAGCAGCAGCCAGCCTAGATTCAGAGCTTGGCTTTGCCTGGGAATCTCCAAGCTCAGCACAAGTATCAGCCACCTCAGATTGCTTTGTAGCTCAGGCAGGGTAGTCCCAGGCAAACATAGGTGGGGGTTGACCTTGGCTTGCACCACCTGGGAAACTCCAGGGCCAGAGCACCCAGTGGACAACTACAGACCACATTGGTGCACTACTACCCTGTCCCTGCATCTTCCATGGAGGGCAGAGGATGGTGGTAAGTGGCCACAGCCAATCCTTGCTGATTGGTCTGGGTAAATCCCTCCCATTGATCTGCTAACAGCAACCAACACTTAAGTACAAGAAGAGGGTGTACTCAGTTCACATGGAGCATGTACCTCGAGTACCTACCTTGGGTTAATGTGGAGGCTGTTCCACTGGACCTTATACAACACATACTGCATTAGGCCACACTGCCAATACATGGAGTCAAAGAAGCTCTATGTAATACATAGAAACAAACACAGGGAGGCTGACAAAATGAGCAGATAAAGAAACATGGCTCAAATGAAAGAACAGATGAAAAAAGAGCTAAATGAAATGAAGATAAGCAAAGTATTAGATGCAGATTTCAAAACACCAGTTATAACAATGCTTAATGAATTTAATGAAGACCTCAGCAGCATAAAAAAGACCCCATCAGAAACAAATGAGTCACTAATGGAAATACAGAACAATTTAGAGGGAAACAACAGTAGAGTGAATGAAGCTGAGAATCACATCAATGGTTTGGAACATAAGGAAGCAAAACACAACCAGTCAGAAAAACAAGAAGAAAAAAAATGAAGATAGTATAAGCAGTCTCTGGGACAACTTCAAGCATTCCAACATTTGCATTATAGGGGTGCCAGCAGGAGAAGAGAAAGAGCAAGACATTGGAAATCTATCTGAATAAATAGTGAAAGAAAACTTCCCTAATTTGGTGAAGGAAATAGACATGCAAGTCCAGGAAGCACAGAGAGTCCCAAATAATATGGGTGCAAAGATGCCCACTCCAGGACACATCATAATTAAAGTGCCAAAGGTTAAAGATAAAGAAAGAATCTTAAAAGCAGCAAGAGAAAAGAAGTTAATTACCTACAGGGGAATTGCCATAATACTGTCAGCTGATTTCTCAAAAGAAACTTTGAAAACTAGAATGGATTTGAAAGAATTATTCAAAGTCATGAAAAGCAGGGACCTACAGCCAAGTTTGTTCTACCCATCAAAGATAACATTTAGAATGGAAAGGCAGAGAAAAAGTTTCCTAGCAAGAAAAAACTAACGGAGTTCATCATCACCAAACCATTATTATAGAAAATGTTAAAGGGACTTATTTAAGAAAAAAGATCAAATCTATGAACAATAAAATGGCAAAAAATACAACTCTATCAACAATTGAATCTAAAAAAATAAACTAAGCCAACAAGAAGAACAGAGACAGAAGCATGGATACAGTGTTTTGATAGTTGCCAGATGGAAGGATGGTGTGGGGGAATGGGTGAAGAGATGAAGGTATTAAGAAGTACAAATAGGTAGTTACAGAATAGCTATGGAAATGTAAAGGAGAATATAGGGAATGGAGTAGCCAAAGACCCATGCATGACCCATGGACATGAACATGGTGGGGGAATTGCCTGAGGGCTTGGAGGGTGCTGACTGGAAGGGGTCAGAAGGGGCAAAATCAGGACAACTGTAATAGCATAATTAATAAAGTATAAATAAAAAAATAAAGGCAAGAGACATTATAAAAAATAATAATAAACAGCTAATAAAAATAAAATAAAATAAGAAAGAAATAACTGATTTGTGTTCCTACCATAAAATGGAGTTTTTCTTGATCTTTGTGTATACAGTAATTTTAAAGTTTTAAAACCAAGTTTAATTCACATATTACAAATAGAATATTAAAAATTATGTCATTGTTTATTTTTACTATGTATTATTTTCTTATATGATTAACATTTTATATATGTGTGAGTTATATATTTAATGATGAAAATTATATCTGAGAGTGCCAATGAGAAATTATTTTTATGTGATCTTTATTAATATGTTTGTCAAATAATCATGATCAAAGTCCACTTTTACAATTTTTATTTAATATCTAAATTCATTTAGTCATATTTTTGTTTTTATTTGAAAAATATGAATTTTGTTAGAATTAAAAAAGTCAGTTCTATTTTTCTTTGAACTAAAATTATTTAGAGCAAAAGTTTACATATTAAAATACAACTACTGTATGTGTATGTATGTATAAATATTTTCTAAATTGATAAGCAAGATTCTTTCTTTTAAAGTTAGAATGTAAGATATTGTTGTCTTAAATAAAAAAATTCCCATTGTATTTAGACTGAGGAGCTACTTGTCATGGAGTGAGGAGAATGTGTGGGCTGCCTGGATGTTCTGTCTAGAATGTAGCAACACACCCTAATACATTCAGTTTCATTTCAAAACAACAATTAAAAAATAGGAAACCTACAATAAAATCATAGAAATTCTATCCTTTTACAGTAGACAAAGCATAAGTTGTTTAACAATGAAGAGATAATACAATCATTGACTTTTTATCACTTTTCCACTGTTTGTGATGTCACAAAGACGTAGGTGTGTCTGTACTGGCAATCTCTTTCATTCTTCGGCATCTTTGATCTCTCCCATACTTGAGTGTATTGCATCTATTTGTGTACATAAACATATACACTTTGTTTGTGTATATGTCAGAAAAACAACCTCAAAATTGCCGTTTGGCTTCAGGATCATTGTGAAGCTGTATTTTCCATTTTTAGTTTTACTTGTTTTATTGGCCTGTGGGTAAAGGCTAGCCAATAATTATGTTTATATTATGAAATTGCTGTGTATTGAAGAATGAGAAGAATAGCAAGTTTTTAGTTAGTTGCACTTAGATAGTAATTATTATACTCATAACATTTGGAAAAATGAAGTAGATTTTGCTCATAGCTATCTAGAGAGCTTGAGAGCTATTTCTATAAAAGTGAAGAGTCTATTGAATGATGACAAATAAAATTTATCAGTGATACATATTTGGCTGAAACACATAAAATAGCCTAAAAAAGCTACCTACATAATTAGTATGGTTTCAGTAAGGTAAATTATTTCAGATGGAATTCTATGAAATTAGGTTTTAAACATTTTCATAGATGACTAATGTGCTTTAGAAATATATTCTATGCTAAATATACATTTAAAACTTACAAAAATTGATTAGAAATATCTCCAGTTAAAATGTCTATTTTACTACATGATACTCATTTTCTCATTGTATTAATCTCAGCAAAGAGATTAAGAGGGTAATGAATAAAGAGACTTTTAATTTGTCCCTACAGAGAAAATTTTCTCACGTAGGGAAATAAGTGATTGACAGTTTAAGAGGGTAAAATTCTCAAGGCTTAGTTTGTAAAGGTAACATCCACAATCCAGATACAATCTCATTATTTAAGCAGCAAGGCAGGAAGTTAACAATGTTTACTCCAAAATACTGAAAGCTAGATGGTTAAATTGGCTGTTCTGAATTTGGAATTTAGTAGATAGCCCAGTTAATCTCTCAACTATCTGGATAATTACCTGAACTTCCACTTCACTTTCTGCTGTACATCCTTTGCTTTGAAAGACAAGGTGTAGCTACTGAAGAGAGCACCTGGAAGACAGGAAGAGTGTTTGATTTTCTGGGGAGGGGGAGAATGTATGTGTCTTATCACTTTCTACATGTTAAAAAAATGGCTAATGGATTGGAAAATCTATTCCTATCTAAAGTAACTTTCTCCATATTACTAGAGCTTAAATAGTGACAGGCTCATAGTAGGTGTTTTATGCAATGAAAGAATAAACAATTCCAATGAATGAGATTAAAGAACATTTTTTAACTCATAATAAAAAACAGTAATTTATGAAGCAGTACTGAGTGGTTGTTTAGTTATGCATTAAAACTATTATTTTACATTTTATATAAATACATAGGTAAAATGCACGAGGACAAGATTTTCCACTTGATTTCCAAACTGTAACTGCTTCCATTTATCCAACTCACAGGCATGAATATCTTATGAAAACTGGGAAAGCCATTTAACCTTGGATATGGAAACTCAGATGCCTGTGGGGCTAGGTGACGAACACAAATGATTTGAATGGACCACAGGAGCAGTGAATGGTGTTCACTAATTTGAAAGGATGGGGTCAGATGTCAGGTCTGGCATATGAAGCCATGTCAGAATGCAGGCCTCCTTTTGACTTTCTAGGACAGATGGAATCTGGACTTTTATGTGAAATATCTTAATTTCTAAATGTTGGTATTTAATTTTCTAAAGGTTTTATTTATTCATTTTTATAGAGCAGGGAAGGGAAGGAGAAAGCGAGGGAGAGAAACATCCGTTACTTGAGTCTCTCATGTGCTACCACCAGAGAGTGAACCTGACACCCAGGCAAGTGGCCTGACCAGGAATCAAACTGGTGATCTGCTTGGAAGGACAATCTACTTTGTGCCCCAACCAACTGGGCCTCATTGGTCAGGGCATGGACATGTTGGTATTTAATTTTAAGAGAAATTATAATATACTGTGCTATCAAAATAAAAATTTTGAGTTCTACTTAGCTCATAGATTGCTATTATTTTACATCTGATGGAAAGTTTTAAAAAAATTATTGAATTTATTGAGATGACATTGGTTTCAAGCACACAATTCTATAAAACATCATCTGTATATTTTATTATGTGTTCACTATCCAAAGTCAAAAGTCTGTTTCTGTCACCATTTGGCCCCCCTTTACCCTCTTGTAATCACCATACTGTTGTTCATGTCTATGAGTTTTTTTCCTTAATCCCTTCACCTTTTTTACCCAGCCCCCTAAACCACCCCCCAACAGCTATCAGCCAGCTGTCTGTATCTATAAGTCTGTTTCTATTTCATTTACTTTGTTCATTAGATTCTACATATAAGTGAAATTGTAATGGAAATTTTATTTTGCGAGTTTCTTTGGTTTGATTTCTTTTTGTTCTCTGAAGAACTTTAGATTCCTCCTCTTTCTGGTCCTTATAGAGATATAATGATGAATTTCAAAGTTTTACCTTGGCTTTGCCCTGGCAGCTCCCTAATACCCTAATTCCCAAAATTTATCTTGGGCTCCATGCTATGTATCCTCAGGCAAGATAAATCATCTGTCTATATCTCTCACAGTACCCTGAGATACTTCTTGATCCTCGTCAAAGGTGACAGTCTTCATCCTCTTCAGGCTATGCCAGTAATGGACAGGAAGGTGAGTAAAGGGTAGGAGAGAAGAGAGAGTGGGGGGTGGAGAGAGAGAGAGAGAGAAAGGAGGAGGAGGAGGAGAAAAGAAAAGTGAAGAGAGGAGTGTTTGAGGCACAGAAAATTTATCCAACTGTGTGTATAAGGTCACAATATTGTACCTCTTAGGAGCTTGGTATAAAAATATATTTTAGTGACTGGTCAGTTCGTAGGTACTGGGTGATACCACCTTTGCAACTTTCTTAGTTTAATGGAGTGGCTATGTCTTCAGACTTGTGGATTGTGAAACAGCAGCAGTTATGACAGCCAATAACAGCTCTGATGAATAATTGCAGCTAGAAGATTGTAGCCGATGCAACCAATCCCTCCTATGAATAAGGGTGTGTCCATGTAGGTTTCTTCAATTCTGCCACAAAACAAAAAGTAAAACAAATAGATAACAATTAAAAAAAAACAACCCTCTTGAACTTCGTAGTCTTTAGAGTAGCTACAAAATCACCAGAAAGTAGGTGTCCTGGATTGCTAGAGCATTGCTGACCTCCAAGGGAAAGGTCCTTTTGGAGACATACAGATCCACTTTCTGTAAAGTGACATCATCAGACCTCTGACATGTGCTAGGACTGCAGCTCAGGCTCCAAAATCAAGGAAAATCTGTCTTTGATATTTTTGTGTTATTTGATGTCTTTAAAAGCACAGAAACACAGGAGAAAAGAAAATAGGCTTTGAGGAAGAAGTGAATTTGTATGACAGGAGCAGAAACCTGTGAAGCAGCTAGTTTGGCAGGACCAGGAGGCAAATTCAAAGAAGTCTTTAGAGTTCAGATGAGAAGTTCTTAGCCCCAGGCCAGTGCTGTGCTATAGCTGATCCGGGATTGACCTCTGAAAGTGAATGGAATACATTCATGCATGTGTATATGTACATATAACTCATATATGTAATATTTTGTATTATCTACATTTCTTTTTTCTCAGAAAAGAATCAAGGGCTTTCATTAAAATTGTGGCAATATCCATGACCCCCGAAAAGTTAAGAAGTACTGATTTAACTGACTGGAGACCTGAGAGTGAATTATAGCGTGAGATGCACAAAATTCTCCCATAGGTCCTAAGGAACAGCCTTGGGAGGATGGAGATACCAAAGGTGCTAGCAATTCCAGTGATTCGATGCCAAAGAATCTAGGGTAAAGAGTTGTGGGGTTGTTACAGAACAGAGCAGGGGGAGTGGCTGAATGATATAAAAGGTGCCCCCTTTTTCTCCAGGGGTTCCTCCCCACCTGCTGGGTTCATTTTGCCTGCCACCTGAGGAAATATGTCTCTTAATACCAGAGATCAGTGAAAAGGAAAAGAATTTATTATTTATTTGAAATAACACAAACTGAAGTTCCCCACAAATGCACACAGTCCTCCTGGCACCCTCCACGTGTCAAAAGGGAGCACTTCCAAAGCCTCGTGGTCCTGACTCTCACCCAAGCCGCATGGTCCCAACCAAGACACCAAAGCCGCCTGGTCCTAAACAGACACGTAGTCCCAAAAAGAGAGATGCCCAATGGCTGCCGTGCTTCCGTTTAAATCCCAACGCCAATCTTCCTTTGCAGGCTCATTTCTTGCTCCTCTCACAATTGGCCACAGCTGCCAGCATTCTGGACAGGTGTGGCCCTGTGGTGTGGAGCCAATTATCCCCCAGCTCTTCTGGACCCTATTACAAATCCCTATTTGGGGCTCCCCTCTTGGCTGCACCCTGTTACAGGGTGAATGGGGGTAAAACAAAAATTGGAGGATGTGAGTGTAGATTATTGTTCACTGGATGAGGTGAGAGTGAAGGCACAGTTGGAGGGGAATGCAGGGTCCTAGGAGTTTTTTGTAAGATATGAGAGGTTTAGTGTTGTTTAACTATTAATGAGAGAAGCACAACTGAGCAAACTTTTTAACTATTTAACTATTAATGAGAAGCACAAATGAGAGAAAGTGTGGGGGGAGGATTCTGGAACAAAGAAGGAAAAACCTGAGATTCATAGCAGGCATTTGAATAAATCAAAAAACACATTTGCCTTATGAAATTTTTGGATACTTTTTTTAGTTAGCTAAGAAAGCAACGTTATTCTTATCACCATTAATAACATTCAAATCCAATTACACGACAAAGCAATTCTACAAAATAATGTATTTTATTGTAATTTCCTGTTGAAGGAAGATCCCTTCCTGACCTTTGTCCACAAACTTTCAGCACACATAATAAGTTTCCAGTTCAATGCAGCTGTGTGTCATGCACCCTGTGGGTTAGGAGAAACTTAGCAGGAGGAAGTTTCAATCACCTCATTGTGATTTTCTGCAATTTTCATTCTTCTACAGCTGGTAGTCTTTAGGTGGTGACCACACTCTTGGGAAAAGCCTCTATTTCTTCTTGTGTGTGATCATCTAGACATTTGGGTACCTTTTGTGGTTGTGGGAGTTCCTGCACTAAGGATGTCTTCTGGTATGTTCTCATCTGGGAAAAGATGCAACCTCTGCATCATAGTCCTGTGAAGGATTTTTGGTAGCATGCCATACATAGCTAGTTTTACAATGGCCACTGGATGCCAATGAAACTGGGCAGCTGTTACTTGTTTAAATCTACCTGGGTAACCAGTATGTGAAGAGTGTAATTTTTGCTCTCACTTGTTTACAGAAAATGCAATGTGCCTTGTGTTAATTATGACAACGTGATCACTGCCATCACTCAGTTGATGATATACAGGTTTGTGTGATTCTTGAAGTTTAATTGATGCCATGCAGTAAGTTTGCCAGGGGGCTGCATTTTCCCATCTAAGTGATACCAAACTTGAGCAAATGTGGCCCATTGCTGGTGTGCCCTAGAGAGACTCGAGATGTTTCACCACCATCAGTGGATAACTTTTTTGAATACATAAATTATTACCAGTTTTATGAACTTGGATGAGTTGTCAATCTTCTAGTACCTCCTCTATTTGCTTATCAGTATGGGGATAATAATAGTAACTACCTCACAGAGAAAGAGATTAGCTAATATAAAAATGCCTAGAACACACTGAGCTCTAGATATTGTTAAATAAATAAATGAAACATGCCTGACATATAGAATGCATTACTCCATGTGGCCTTACGCTTACATCATCTCGTCCCTAAAATATTGCTGTGGAGTTCTAACTAGCCCTTGGTCTCAAGCTTGCCCTCCCCTCATAACTCCACTGCTAACTCAAGTCATTTCTCGTAGACTGTGTAGGTGTTGGAAGAGAGAAATGAAAAACAGCCTTCAAGGTCACTGTAGTTAGTTGACTCTAGCTACAATAACTTTGTGTTCCTTAATTATATGCTTAAAACTGAGAGATGAACTTACTTTTGAACTCTTTTTATTATTAACAATAATTAATAATTAGCAATTTTATGTTGAAAGTAATATGCAAACAATGAGTCTGAGAAGCAGCTCTGAAACCTTGTTTTCCTTTGAAAAAAGCAAATAATATAGTTGTTCCAAAAATTGTACAATTTTCTTCAGTCTGGGAAGCAAAAATAGGTTCTTTACAGAAATATTCACAGCAGAAAGAGATTAGCTAATCTTCTATGAACTCCTATTGTGTCAGTGCAGACTGACATTCCTGGCAAATCAGCCTCACCCAGAAAGGAGGCAGGCAGGTAAATGCAGTTCCTGAGCTAACATTGATTAGAAAGCTCCAGATGTGTAGAGGACACCTAAGAGTTGTGAATCTTGATTGATCATTGAATGTTTCACTCCAGAAAATAAACTTCAGAATTTATTAGATGCTTATCTTTAAAATTATTTTAATCTTAATATTTATTGATTTTTTCTTTATGAATTTAGAGTGGTTTAGGTGCCCCACCACTTTGCCCGGCTCTGGCTTACCTCTCCAATCTTAAGCAGATTTTACCTTCTCTAGGAACACTTGACCTCCTCTTCCTATTTGTCAGTCTACCATCAATTAGATTGAAGCTCCTATGGCAGATGAGCTTGGTATAAATATTTTGACAATTTTTAACAAAGATGATTATAGACTTAAGAAATTGATAGCAAGGAGACTACAAAACCTTAGAAATTAATTTGAAGGCATTAATGAATATTTTCATTAATAATATTTTATGGTATATAACCATCTATATTTAATTTTGTGTGCTCATAAAATTTAGGAATTCCCTATGGACTCTGTATTTTAAAACATTTTTATTTTTAATTTTTATTATTTATTATTAAAATAATTTAAAATAATTTAAATGGATTTCAGAATAACCTAAAAATATGAAAAAATCAAGAAACTATTGTCTAATTTCCTTGCCCAATGCAATGATTTTGAGACTTCATTTGTATTTTTTCCTGCATTTTAAACATAATTGTATCTTGCTTTAATTAGTATTGTACAAAAACATTTTATTTGGTGATAATGTGTCCTTTCTAGTTACACTATGGATGTGCTCTATTTTATTGTAAAATATTTTTGTCTATGTAAGTCATTTAAAATTTTTACTTAGAAATAAAGCTTACAAACATGCCTGAGAAAAGGTTAAAACTCTTTTTTTTCTTTTTTAAGAACAGATTTATTGAGGTATCGTGGATATAAAAAAATAGCACATATTTAATGGATGAAATTTGATGTGTCAGGGCATATGCATACACCTGTTTAAACCATAGCTATAATGAAGGTTAGAAACATATCTATGGTCTCTCAGTGTTTCCCCATGTCTCATGTCTTCTGGGGTTTGGTTTACTTTAAGAAAATGTAACATGAGGGACTTCCGGCCAAGATGGAGGCATAGGTAGACGCACTGTGCCTCCTCGCATAACCAAGATAGGGACCACAACAATATAGAAACAAAATAACAACCAGAACTGACAGAAAATTGAAATATAAGGAAGTCGGACACCCAAGGATTTAAA
This sequence comes from Trachops cirrhosus, assembly GCA_028533065.1. Classification (NCBI taxonomy): domain Eukaryota; kingdom Metazoa; phylum Chordata; class Mammalia; order Chiroptera; family Phyllostomidae; genus Trachops; species Trachops cirrhosus. Next base: position 76,093,161 of record CM052544.1, read on the forward strand.
AAAAGACACATTCATCCAGACAGGTAGGAGGGGCGGAGTCAGGCTGGGCAACTGGGGCAGCAGGCAGACCCCTGGGCGCACAAGTGGCAGTGGCCGGCAGACCCAGCGAGGCAGCCATTGTGAAGCAAGGCACTG
>CM052544.1:76093795-76105487 GCA_028533065.1 Trachops cirrhosus
AGGTTGTGGAGAAAAAGGGACCCTAGTGCACTGTTGGTGGGATTGCAGACTGGTACGACCACTGTGGAAAACAGTATGGAACTTCCTCAGAAAACTAAAAATGGACCTGCCCTTTGATCCAGCAATTCCACTGCTGGGACTATATCCTAAGAACCCTGAAACACCAATCCAAAAGAACCTTTGCACCCCAATGTTCATAGCAGCACCATTTACAATAGCTAAATGCTGGAAGCAACCTAGATACCCATCAGTAAATGAATGGATCAAAAAACTATGATACATTTGCACAATGGAATTCTATGCAGCCGAAAGAAAGAAGGAGCTCATACCCTTTGCAACAGCATGAATGTAGCTAGAAATCATTATGCTAAGCGAAATAAGCCAGGCAGTGAGAGACAAATACCATATGATCTCGCCTTTAACAGGAACCTAAACAACAAAGCAAGGAAACAAGTAAAATATAACAAAAGACAGTGAGATAGAGGACAGGTTGTCAGGGCCCAGAGGGGAGGGGGGAGGGAATTTCAGGGGAGAAGGGAAGGGTTTACAGGAACAAATATAGAGGACACATGGACAAAACTAGGGGCGTTCGAAATGGGAGGAATTGGTGGGTCGGCTGGAATGGGAATAAAGGACAGAAACTGTACTGAATAATCTAAAATAAAAAAATTAATTAATTAACAACAAAAAAAAAGAAAAAATCTTGGGATTCATGTCATTCATTTAAAAAAGTTTTAGCCCCTGAAACTTTTGGAGTATGGTCTCTTTTTCATTCTCTCTCTTTTTGGAATTCTTTTCATTTTAAGGCACTGGTTCTCAGTTGGGATGATATCATACTAGTTCCCCCATTCTAAGATATTTGGCAGTGTGTGGAGATATTTTTGGTTGCCACCTCTTGGGAGAGGTATTTTGATCACCTCCTTAGTGGGGGAAGGATTTTCATTCTAGGGTTGTAGGGATGGCTGAATATAAGACACTGACTCTGGTCAGCTAAGATTGGCAACTGCTTACTAGTCACTATATTCATAGCCTGGAGTAGTAGGACACCACATGCCACACAGGACCTAGGGGTTTTGTGTGAGTATAGAGTAAACAACCAGAATTGTAGGAGGAAAGCTTTGTATTATCTAGAAGATGAAGTATCCTCTTGTTCCTGTGGGATGATGTGATTGGCTTGTTTTAATAATTCCATGGACTGGCAGAGAACTGAAACTTGCTAGTAATGAATAAGTAGGAACTGTACCTGATCCATTTGATAAGGAGGGTTGTTTGGCTACAGGACTTTATCTACAGGAGAAGATTGGGGAGGAGAATTAGTTAGGCCATTCAGGATCCTATCAAATTTTCCAGATATCAAGGCAGTGTAACACTGAACCTCAATTTTACATTTTATACCACATCAGGTGCTACTGAGATCTTACACAGATGCTAGAGATGCTGCTAAACATGCTGCAATGCACAGGAGAGCCCCTGCAATAAAAAAACCATCTGTCTCTACTTGACAATAATGTTGAGGTAAAAAATGCTGATCTAAGTATATTATTATTGATATTTATTTAAAAAATTTTCTCCTACCTATATGATTTTAATTTTCCTCCAGTGTTCTATTTATTTCTATATTTTTATCTTTACCTTTCATATTAAAAGTGTTTTATTAGGGGTCAGTAAACTATAGCCTGAAGATCAAGTTTTGTCTGTGGCTTATTTTAATACAGCCCACAGGCTAAGAATTGCTTTACTTTTTAAAAGGCTTTGAAAAAAAGAAAAAGCATATGTAACAGGTCCTATTGCAAAACCTAAAATAATGTAGGAAGTAAAACAAGACAAGAAAGGTTGGGAAGAGAAAGAGGTAGAAACATAGGCAGTATACTTAGTGAGATGAGAATCTAAGGTGTTTAACATCTGGATAAAAAGAGTTTCAGAAAGAGAGAACAGAGAAAATCATGGAAGGTATAAAACTACCAATAAAATAACTAAGAAAATATCTCAAATAGAAGAACATGAGTTTTTAGATTGGAAGCTTTCACAGAGTGCCCAGCATGAAGATTAAGATAGACCTAGACATATTGTAAAATTTCAGAACACAGTACAGAGCAGAAGTTTCTCTAACCTTCTGGAAAAACTAAAACAATTCAATTATCTACCGAGGGTGAGGATAATTTTGGATTTCAACACAGAACACTTGAAGCAAGGGGAGAGTGAAAAGATAGCTTTTAAATTCTGAAGAAAATTATCTCCTCCCTTAAATTGATTCCCAATAAAACAAAGATATCTTCAGGCATTCAAAGCTTCAAAAATTTACTGCCATACTTTTTCTCAAAAAGCTATCCGAGGATATGGTACACCAAAAAACACAGCAGTAAAGAGTAAAAAGAGGAAAGCACTTTATACAGGAAACAGAAGATCCAGTCCAAAGATGGGACATGGGAATCCCCAAAATAAGAGTAAATACAGATTTGAGGATTACATTGTGAACCAAAAATGGAGAATGATCAGTCTAGATTAGGGCTATGTAACTTGAGAGACAGATAGAAGCACGGAGAATTGTTTTCACTGAGATCCCAGCAGTCAGTGTCCTCTTTTTAACTCAAAGACAAAATACTCAGTTACATCTGGCCAAGATTTTTACCTGTGTTGGCTTGTCAGCTATCTATCGAAGAAGGTCTTGTAGCCCTATTCCTGCTCTCTTGGTTGGATTAGTTAAGATGTTTTACCTCATGGAAGTTCTGTTTTGATTTATTTCTGAGAGATGTTGGTAGGTCAAAGTGAGCTTGGAGGCAGAATGCACTGAGCAGCCCACTCTACCTGACCACATTTCTACTAGACATCATCAGTAAGTACTGTGTGTTGTTGTGTATAATGTGCACGTTTTTTTGCCCAAAAGTTTGAGAGAAAAATAAGGATGCACATTATACATGGGTAGTACCAATTCTGTATCTATATAAATGTTTTTAATTCTTTTATTTATGCTTATGCATTAAAAGTATAACTCTAGAAAGGAAAAATATCCATATGGTCAAAATAAATGCTAAAATTTCCTTATAATGCAAACAACAAGTATCTAAATGTAAATAATAAAAAAATTAAACTAAAAAATTAAAACAAAAGATTTTTTTTCTAAAAGTTTGGGCCAAAAACATGGATGTGCAGTATACATGGCAAAATACAGTAGGTCCATACCACAGCCTTACCCAACACCTTCAGCTCTTGCTTCTCAAGTTTCACGCACAGATTTGCCCATTGGCTTTCCAAGAAGGAGTCTTATAAGATCACAGTGTAGCTCAATCCAGGCTATGGTCCACAGATCCTTCTTTTTGTTGTTGTTGTTGTTGTCTAAGGAAATCTTATATACCATGAGAAGTACTTATTTTTCTTTATATGGATAAGTTCAGTTTTTCTTACACAATTAAGTTTTTAAAACTTGAGTAATGTTTTATATAAGGACATGATCATATAGTGGTAAAACTGTGAAGAAAATATAAAAAGTCAAGATAGTGGGTACTTCTGCAGGGAGAGCAAGGGGACACAATGAGAAGAATTACAGATGGTTGTTAAATTCTTGCAATGTTATTTTATAAGAACTTAAAGTGGATAGTCTGAAAATGGTGCTTATTATTCCTTAAATTATTCTTAAATATTTTAATTTCAGACAAAAGAAGCTAGTTATAACAGAGATTGACTTTGCTTATCATTTTTATTGCAGTGCTGATATCACATTTGATATTTATAGGAGATATAATTCTTGAGCAGTGGGTCTTTTGGAATGGTGTGATCAATTCAAGTTCTCATTTTTGTCATATGGTTCCCAATAAAATTTTAAAAAAGAGAAATGATTAGCATTTCCCATGTCACTAAAAAGAAAATCAGTTTATTGCTCCATTCAATGTTTATTATTGGGTAACTACTATGTGCCAGCTTCTTGCTGTGAGTTGTTAATAAGAGGAATAAATAACAAATGGTCCTTGTCTTCATGGAGCTCCATTTGTCTCTAGGGGGAGAGACAGATATGCAACTTAATCAGATCACGAATTCTAGATCAGATCTGAAAAATCATTGTACATAGGACAATGACACCTCAATCACCCTCAAAGCTATGACCTCTTGAGGAAATCTGGTTCGTTGGTAGTGGTTGAATCAAATAATTGGCAACTGCAGCATGAGTTCCTTCTGCTCTGGGGACAGAAACCACAGAACGAACTTTGTGTGACATGTTTAATGCAAGATCCTGCATCAAAATCTCAGACACAGTAGTTTTTGGAATCCTCAGATCAGCTTTTAGTTTTTGCATAGTGAGTCACCAATCTTTGTCGATTGCAGCCCGTGCACATTCAACATTCTCAGGTGTTCTGCTTGTGGTAGGCCTTCCAGAATATGGATCACTTTCAGTAGATTCTTGACCATGTTTGAAGCATTTGTGCCACATTTTATTTGTGCTGCACTCATTGCATTGCCCCTGAAAGCCTCAAAATCATCTGAATAGTTTCCACAGACTAAGGTTCAAGCTTAAGGCAAAATTTGATCCAAATTTGTTGCTCTACTTGCTCAGTCATTTTGAATGTGATGGCCACACAATACACATGTTCACTCAGTGGCATCTACTGCCCCCACTGATTGGTACAGTGAAGTCATTGTTCACTCATGTGCATTCCAGTTCACCCTCCTTGGCTGCCAGGTTACATTGATGTCATGCAAACCATTCTCATGACATTAACTATGGTTGGACTTTTTCTGGACAGACCTCATACACTCTTGCAATCAAATCCTATTTACAAGCGGGTGGCACTTTATTCTAGTCTTCTGACAGCCCATGCTGGACATACTCAAGTTCACATATGATTGAAAACACTCATTATATTTGGTGAGAAAAATAAAGGTATTCAAACTGATTTTGCTGGGAGCTATATAGATAGATTGACTATTTTCCTTTTTTTTCTTAGAGATTTAAATTTGTTCCCTTTTAAATTTCACAAAATTTGCTGGCAAGACAAATCTCCAAGAAAATCAAAGCACAAAGACTTCATTAAAGGGAAATGTAGATGGCAATAATATTGACACTGGGGTTGATTCTTATTTCATCAACATTGAATTCTGGTGTACTTATTCCTTCCTTTGGGTACTAAGTCTGTGAATGAGAATTGAAGGTCACAGCTATGAAAAAAGATGCATTTTGCTGGATTTCACTGATTTGGCCAACATTTTGAGGTCGGGGGTTGGTCTCATTAGCAACGGAGATAATCACTTTCTTGGGGTAAGTGGCTTCTATATTTATTCAAAGTAGCGACTATTTTTTCTGAATACCTGCTACCTGCCCAGGTGCTTTACTGGGTGCTTTGACTACAGTGTTTAGGATATCCTCACCAAGCCCTGCATTTCTAGACCTGGGCTCAAGAATGTGGAGTCGAGGTGAAGGGGGAGCCGCACTATGACTATGACACCAAAATGTTCCCTTCAGCCTTCCTAGGTCACCTTAGAACCTGGGAGAATAAACATCAGGAGTGAATAGTGGTCTTGGGAACAAACAATTCATACCTGTACAAATGCTCCATATTGCCCATCACACCTGCAATTATTATCCACTACTTTCTCCAGTCTCATAACTCAGATTGTGCCCTCCCTGAGGGTGTCTGCTTGGTGGTTTGCCCAACACACCCTCACTCTGTGCTCCCTATGACACATGCCTGCTGCTTGAGCTGCACCACCATGGCTCTGGTGGTAGGATGGTGTGGGAGGAGTCTACCCAACTGTAAAACCCATCTTCCAGTTAGCTGTGTAACCTTGGCAAGCACTTAACACCACTGTAGCTCAGTCTCTACATCAGTTAGGAGGGGATGATGTTGTTGATAATGCCTCTCATTGGGCTATTTTGACATTAAATGCATTAATACTTCTATGGTACTTAGTAGCTAGCATATAGCAAACATGATATTTTAAAAATTGGGATATACATCTTAAAATCAAAAGCAATCATATTTTAATTGATGTTGTTTTCTTTTTTAAAATTTTATTGATTATATTATTACAGTTGTCCCAAATTTTCCCTCTTAAGCCCCTTCCATCCAGCAATCCCTACTCCCTCAATCAAACCCCATGCCATTGTTCATGTCCATGAGCCATGAATATAGTTCTTTGGCTACTCCATTTCCTATAGTGTATTTTATATCCCCATGGCTATTCTGTAACTACCTATCTGTACTTCTTAATCCACTCACCTCTTCACCCATTCCTCTATAACCCCTCCCATTTGCAACCATCAAAATGCTCTCTGTATCCATGATTCTGTCTCGGTTCTTGTTTGCTTAGTTTGTTGTTTAGATTCAGTTGTTGATATGTATTTATTGCCATTTTATTGTTCGTAGTTTTGATCTTCCTTTTCTTGAATAAGCCCCTTTAACATTTCCTATGCAATGGTTCGGTGTTGATGAACTGCCTTAGTTTATTCTTGTCAGGGAAGCTCTTTATTTGCCCTTTGATTCTAAATGGTATCTTTAATGGGTAGAATAATTTTGGCTATAGGTCCCTGCTTTTCATGACTTTGAATATTTGTTGCCAGTTCCTTCTAGCCCGCAAAGTTTCTTTTGAGAAATCAACCAACAGTCTTATAGGAATTCCTCTGTAGGTAACTATCTGCTCTTCTCTTGATACTTTTAAGATTCTATCTTATCTTTAACCTCTGGCATTATATTTATGATATGTCTTAGAGTGGGCCTCTTTGCATCCATTTTGTTTGGGACTCTCTGTACTTCCTGGACTTGCATGTTTATATCCTTCACCAAATTAGGGAAGTTTTCTTTCATTAGTTTTTCTAATAGTTGCAAATTCTTGCCCTTTCTCTTCTCCTGGCACCCCTATTATGTGAATGTTGGAATGCTTGAAGATGTCCCAGAGGCCGTTTACAGTATCCTTGTTTTCTTAGATTGTTTTTTCTTGTTTTTCTGATTGGTTGTTTTTTGCTTCTTTGTTTTCCAAATCATGACTTGATTCTTGGCTTCATCCACTCTACTGTTGTTTCCCTGTAAATTGTTCTGTATTTCCATTAGTGTATCCTTTGTGTCTGACTGGGTCTTTTTTATGCTGTTGAGATCCTCACTAATTTCCTTAAGCATCCTTACAACCTGTGTTTTGAACTTTGCATCTGATAGATTGCTTCTCCATTTTGTTCTTTTTCTGGAGTTTTGATCTGTTCTTTCATTTGGACGATGTTTCTTTATCTGCTCACTTTGGCAGTCTCCCTGTGTTTGTTTCTATGTATTATGTAGAGCTGGTTTGACTCCGTGTCTTGGTAGTGTGGTCTAATGTAGTATGTGTTGGGCTTCCAGTGGCACAGCCTCCCCTATCATGCAAGCTGGGTACTTGTGGTGCACCCTTCATGTGGGCTGAATACACCCTCCTCTTGTAGTTTGACTTGATTGCTGTTGGCAGGTCAATGGGAGGGATTTACCCAGGCCAGTCAGCTGCAAAGACTGGTGACCAGTGGCTACTAACCTCCGCTCTCTGTGGAGGATCCACTGTCCATGGGCAGGGTGGTGGTGCCCCGATGTGGTCTGTAGCTGTTCACTGGTTGGGCAAGCCCTGGTGTTTCCTGAGTGGTGCAGACCAAGGTCAGCCCCCACCTGTGTTTTGCCCAGAGCCACCCTGTCTGAGTTGTAAAGCAATCTGAGATGGCTGCTACTAGTGCTGGCTTGGTAATTCACAGGGGAAGGCAAGCTGTGAATCTAAACTGGCTGCTGCCAGTGCCAGACCTGGGGCCACCAAGCCAGTGGTATGGGGAGTTGGGGCTTGCTGAGGCTGGCTGTTGCTTATTTGAGAGGATTTAGGAAGTTGTGAAACAGGAGCTAAGACCAACCATTCATATGGAAAAGCAGCTTGGTGGGCCCATAAATTAGGTGGTATGGAGTCTCAGGGGATCTCCAGGGAGGGGCCAACAGTGTTAGCCAGGTTGATGGAGTCTCAGATATGGCACCAGCCTGCTGGCTCTGTGCCTTGTGGGGTGAGGGTTCAGAAAGGGGACCATGGCTTCTGTCCACTTTTCTGTATGGGAGAAAACTGTCTCCTAGCTCTCACTTTGATGCCAGACTTCAGTTCCTGCCCATAGGCCACTTGTACCTTTCAAGGTGGTACCCCAGTGCTAGAGCTCAGAGGGAGTGAGTCTGAGTGAGTCTGTGTGGGGGCTCTTTAAGAAGAACTGCTTATGATTCCATGTTTTTTTCCACTGACTCAATCTCTGCTGAATTTTGCAGCAAGTAGTTATGGTGACTTTTCTTCCTGGCATGCAACCTTGGGCTGTGGGGTCTGGTGTGGGGCTAGGACCCCTCACTCCCTAGCTATCCCTCCCAAATTTTTACCCACCCCATGTAGATGGGACCAGCCAGTTCTGTGTGTCCACCCCTCCTGCCAGTCTGGATAGATGTTGCTTCTTTAATTCCGTAGTTGTCAGACTTCATTCAACACTATTTCTGACAGTTCTAATAAGTGATGGTTATTGTATATTTTAGTTGTGATTTTGATGTGGTTGTATGAGGAGATGAACTGTGTTTACTTATGCCGCAATCTTGACCAGAGGTCCAGTGTCATGTTTTCTTAGTAGTCTACAAATTAATGGTGTTTAAAAAACTGCAGGCCTCTCAAGTTTGATAAAGCAAATGAGTTTGTTAATGTCCTGCTTTCTTCATCATTAAGAAACCTCCCATGTTAAACCAGTTTTCTGCATTTTCACCTTCTTTGAAACCCTTTAGGATGTATGAGGTGCAGGTGTGGGGGAAATGTATCATGCAATTAACAACTATGTGAAGCACATGGCTGCATTTTGTTTTATGATCACTGCATTCTTCTGTTTATCACTCTGCAGCTTTGCTCATGACTTCTTTTTTGTTAGAATGAAATTCTTTCATTGGTAAAATTCAACCCAGCTTTCTTCCTGCAAGTTAAATGCCATCTTCTCTGGAAAGCCCTTCCTGACACTCCCAGGAGAATGCATGTCCTTGTACAGATTGCTGCTGTAGTATTTTGTAGTAACCTGTTTACTGGCAATTTTATCACTGTGTTGTGTACTTGAGCACATTCCCTTGGTTCTAAGCACCCACAGGAAGACATGCAAGTTTAATATTCACGTTTGTGTCTGCAACCTTGGAAAGGTTTGGTGTAAACTTATTTTTAATAAGGTCTGTTAAATTAACAAAGAGTTAACAAAATAATAGGCTCTTCAACCTTTGGCTCAAAATCTCCCAGAATCTTAATTTTATTTTCTAAAAATTAGTGATTTGATTCCTGGTTTCTCTTAACAAAGAAAAGTAGCACCCCATTTCCCAACTCCAGCCAGAAAAAAACTCAACAAGAGAGTTTTGTCTTCCTGAGAATACATATGCATTTGATCTTAAACCGTAATAGAGTTTTCATGGAATTCTATAATATTGATAGAGATATAAACAAAAACTTATCAGTGATAGCTAGATACTTTTATGAACAACTTTTATATTTTGATTGAGAAAGTGAAATTTATTTAAGTTTGTCAGGGGCTTGTTAATAATTCACAACCACTATAGTAAAACAAAAAAGAAATAAGTACTTTTTCCCAGAAGTCATTTAATTAAATAGTCGAAATTAGACATTCTTTAAAATTTACAAACAATTGGAAACTAGAAGGGACAGCATTTTGATAAAAATTTGTTAAATTTACAAATGAGAAAATAATTTCCATAAAGGCTGATTTGTTTAGTCAGTATTGAATTATAATTTTATGCAATTAAATTGTGGGATAAGCCTCTTGGGAACACTCAATAATCTTCCAAAAATGCAAACTTTAAAAGTTGTGACATGCTTGTACTTTAGAGTTGATAATAGGAAGAAAATTCATTTAAGTATACAGTAATGTCTATTAGTCACAATAAATTTTATGTTTAAATAATTATCACATGATTGCTTGCAATTTGCTTTTGTGAATTTTTTAAAATACCTTTGTAGGCAACTGGCTAATAGTTAAGTTTTAGTTCAAGTTTTATCCTTCCACACACCATTTTAATGTTTAGTGATGCAAATTAATGTTTATGGTATATCTACATTTTATAAGGGGGACTGAATTCCTACTTTCTTGTTGGTTTGTCTCTAAGCAAGCAGCTGATTGGTTATTAGATTTAAAAAAAAAGCCTGAAACACCCATTTAGTCATTTATTGAGTATTTATTGAGTCATTTATTAGTCATTTTAGTCATTTAGTCATTTATTGAGCATTAAACTCCTCAGCACTTAATTGTTTTGGTGATATGTAATTGTAACGAAAATGTCAAATGCAAAGTGTATAGTGAAAAGAGAATTTTTAAAAAATAGTCCAATAAGTCAGCAACAAATTGTTTTTGGAATATGAACTTTTTTTGAGGTGAAAATGAAACAAAATCAAAACAAAATGTAAACAGTAAATACAAATTAAAAAAAAATACCAGAAATCTTATGAGTATGTGGTGTTTCTAGAGAACTTTCTTTGACTACATGGTGGTCAATTCAAAACCAATGACCCTATACTTGCATTTAGACATGCATGTTTGTTCTTTGGCAGTCTAATGAAGGAAATCCTTTCTACAAAAATAAAGATTCTTAGTATTATTAGTGCAGCTTGTGCATTAAGTGGCATAGTGCTACTGAAACTGCTGGTCTGAACTGACTTGCACATACTTGCTGTACAAGTTAAGGACAGAAGTAAGAGGAAGTGTTAGAAAATTTACAGGGATCAGAATTTAAAAACAAAATATTTTGTATGTTTTGTGCATTTTAAAATTATTATCACTTATATCATTAGCTGACAGGTAAAGACAATTGGGCGAAGTGGATTCTGCATTTGATATCAATCCATAGACACACAGGCCTTGTTGATGTCTTGGGATAGCTGTCTGTGTCTGATGGCAGCAGGGTCTCATCCTGGAGGAGACTCTGATGTCCACTGCAGGCGGAGGCAAGTGTCAGAGATAGGGGTAGAATCCCTTTGTGGTTAGGCAACCGGTATGTCCCTTCTGACGAAGTTAGCGTGTCTTTTATTTGATGTCCTTTCCAAAAAACATAATCTCCAGGTGGCAGCCAATACTCATTAAAATCTTTGTCTCCTGGGAGCATCCTGCGAAAGGAAGCAGTTAACAACCTGGAATTTTCTTGAAGTAACAATGTCATACCTTGGCAAGAGCGTAAGATGTCTCCTTTTGATAATGTCAGTTAATAATTCCCTTCATCTAAATTCATCTTAAATGTACTATGATGTACTTACATTTGTAAAACCCACGTAAAATACATGTTTGTTTTACTTAAACCAACAAACTTAATCTAGCTTTTGTTTACTAAAGATTACTTTTAGATCACATAAATTTGAAAAGCATGTTAGTTTCTACATCTCTGAGAACTTTAGAATACCCAATCCTTATAAGAGCTTGCTTTTAAATTAATTTTAACAATATCAACTAGAGGTGTAAATGATCTCACATTTACAATGTACATATATAGACATATATAGACAGACACAAACATAGAACAGTTAGATCCAAATTTCATTTTGGAGGAATTTACCATTTATATCTGTCCTTGATAAATCATATTCCAAATGGCCTTATAGGGGGGTTAAACTCATTTTCATCTGGGGCCATATCAGCCTCGAGGTTGCCTTCAAAGGGCCGAATGTAATTTTAGGACTCTATAAATGTAACCACTCCTTTTTTTTT
>CM052544.1:76105587-76160284 GCA_028533065.1 Trachops cirrhosus
CCTAAACCATCAAAGAACTGGGTTGACATCTAAACAATATTATAGGTTTATCCATTTATCTAAATCCTCTTTTTGAAACTTCAGAGAGACCAATTAAATATGATTTCCATTCATGCTGCCTAATTTTATAGCCAGCTTTTTCTAATTCTGCACACAAAAGATTAATTTAGAAGTATCAAAGGATTTTCACTTTGACCATATTAATATTAATATTAATATTAATGGGAAGCTGAATGTTGTGGGCTTGTTGGCCTTAGAGGCATGACTTGCCTCTTAATTTTAAGATTTATAAAGTCAGAACAAACTGCTAAGGAAAATCAGCCTTCTTTATAAGACATAGGCCCTTCTCTCGAGGTGAACCCATGCCAGGTGCTCAGGGCTCCTGCCAGCTTCTCTGGGATCACTATTACTACACTACTGCACTGGATGCCTCATGGCGCTCATCTCTGCTACATTGAATGTGGAGATCTGAGCAACTATTATCACCTCTGTGGCTATTCGGGTGGGGAAGCAAGTGTCCTTTCTCTTTCAGAGCCAGACAGTACAGTCTCTTATTTAACCAGCAAAGATTTTGTTCAGACTCTTAGTAATCAATCCGATTTAAAAAAGGCCCAAATTGAAAGCAGCAACCCATTTTCCTCCCTTTTTTAGGGGGTTATCTCAACCCCTATCCAGCTGGAGGATTTTTTAAGAACAGCTTAACTGAAGCTCAAATAAGGTCATCTACTTAAAGCAAGGAAACCTGGAATTTCAAGAGTAACTCACCTGATGTGAAGTGGGTAGTGGGAGTGCACAATGCTCCTTGCTTGTACCTAGCAATGGGTGTGGGCCTGCAGGGTGCTCCTGGGTGGGCTTCTTCAGAATCCAGCTGACTATGCCAAGAAAGTGCTGATATGAGAAATGTCCAAACCTATAGAGAAATAAGAGTTTATTTGAGTCAAACTGATGACATATGCCAGGGAGCAAGACCTCAAATGCTCCCTGTTTTGTGCATTGTATGCGTTAAAAAAAAAACAAAAACAAGATAACAGACCCAAAATGGACTCACTTATGGTAAGTTCCATGCCGTCAAACAGACTTAACTACAGATTTGGCACTCCAAGGAATGGTATCTTAAACCACTCAATGAGGAATTACCTGATCAGCACTAGTTAGGTAATCTGCCTGATAGACCTCTGTCATCCTAAAGGAAAGTGAACTTGCTATAACCATCTACTCTATTGCCTAGTATGACTTTCTGGTTCTCACTCCCTTCTGTCTAGTCTTTCATTTTGCTCAGGTCCTCAGAGCTTCTTTCTATATGCTGGGTTGGATCCTGCCTGCTTCATGAATTGTTGAAATAAGATCTTTAGCATTTCGTCAGTTGAATTTTGTTTTTTTAACATTTTTACTTAATTTTATTTTTCAAAAACTTTATTGTTTCTTACAAAGTATTTTTCGTCTGTAAGTGATTGGAGGAAAAATAAAGCAAAAACAAACAAACAAACAAAACCCCCAAATCTGTTCCACCACACACGTGTTTTCAGCAAGTGCCCATATTTGTCCACAAGATGTCGCCTCACTGCCAGAGTTGAACTTGAAAAGGACGCCAGAGCTCTGGACCTGAGCAGTCCCCAAATTGGCTGTATACTTCTATGCTATTCCAGTTAAAGGTTTAGAACAGAACATCAGTCCTTAACAACAAATGCCAATAGATTGCTGTTTGGTATAATTATTTATTCTCATCAAGCAAACAGAAGGTATAATTCCACTGACAAATGAGTGAAATTTCTGAGAACCATTGTCTGAGTGTCCGCTTGGTGCTGTAATGCCAGGGGCAATCATGACATATTGTGATGGCACTGGGTGCCTGTGATAAAGAAGGCTGGTTTAATTATTGTTGGCATTCCAGAACAGAGGTTTTCGTATAGTTTATGGCAGCAGTTCTCAAGCTGTAGCTCTCATCAGAATCACCTGGAGAGCTTGTTAAACAGGGGTTCTGTCTGGGCAAGTCTAACATGTCCCAGGGAATCTGATGCGACTGGTTCAGGGAACACCTACAGAACCTCTGCCCTATGACACAGTGCTGACACAGTGCTCGAGCCTTGGAGTTAGACACTGGTTCAACTGCAAGCCCTGTCTGAGTGACCAAGCAACTGGGGCAAGGGACCTGGCTGTTCTAAGTCTCCATTTCCTGGTGTTTGTTTGCTCATTTATTTTTAGACAGAGAGGAAGAGAGGGAGGAAGAAAGGGAGAGAAACATCAATATGTGGTTGCCTCTCGAGCACCCCTACCGGGGGCCTGACCCGCAGCCCATGCATGTGCCCTGACCAGGAATCAAACTGGAGACCCTTTGGATCAAACTGGAGCCCCTTTGGTTTGAAGGCCAGTGCCTCAATCCACTGAACCACACCAGCCAGGGCTCCTTGTGTTCAAATAGAGATATTGATGGTGGTAAGAATAGGTTGGGATAATCGGTGTAGTAGGTTAGCAGAGAGCCTTGTGTCCAGGGAGTGTCTGGATTTTGTGAAGCCCGAATCTTACACAAATTTGAGATAAAATACAGAATTATAAATGTAAAATTGGGTTAAACTTATATACTTATGAAGAATGAGAAAAACAAGGACAAATTCAAATATTTAAAAAGCTGCCCAATGTCACATTGTCAGAAAATATAGTAAACTATCATATGTTTGTTGATCAATTGTCTGATGCATCTCTTTACACTTTTGCCTTAATTTTCTATAATTGCTTCTCCATAGACAAATATTCTGTTCTGTTGTTTTAAATACCAAAATTAGAAAGACAATTTTGTCTTACCTCTAGCATGACTGATCAAAATCTGCTTTTTTATTATTAATAGTTTAAGAAATTACTTTCAGCTTCACAATAGGTAATATGATGTAAAGTTTTAGGGTGATTATTAAATTGGGGAGAGCCTCTATCATCTCTTTTTTATCTATCAGCTGTAAGGTTTGAGGGCATTTCAAGCTTTCTTGTTTAGGGCCTAATCTTAAATGCTCTTTGAATTATTGATTCTCTAACCACTTTTTGCAGTGTTTCGGGTTTTATGGTATTGTATTAGTTTCTTATTGATACTGTAGCAGGTTACTGCATACATTGTGGTTAAAGCAGGTCCCAAATATTCTCTTATGAGGTCTGAAGGCCAAATGGATCCCAGCGGGCTAAAATCAAGGTTTGAACAGGGCTTTGTTAGTTCTGGAGGTCTGGGAGACAAGCCATTTCCTTGCCTCTGCCAGTGCCCAGCAACCGCCTGCCTTCCCTGCCTTGTCGTTTCTTCCTCCATCTTCAAAGCCAGCATCAAAACATCTTCTAATCTTTCTCTGCCTCTGCATCTGCCTCAGCTTCTAAGAACACTTGTAAATAAATAAAAAAATTTTTTTTTAAAAAGAACACTTGTGATGGCCTTTGGGCCCTGTCAGCTAATCCAGGGCACTTTCTCCATCTCAAGGTCAGCTAGTGAGCAAACTTAATTCCATCCACAACCTTAATTCCCCTTTCCCATGTGACCTAACATATTCACAGGTTCCAGGGATTAGGTCATGGACAGGGATACTTTGAGTGTCCCATTCTGCCTGCTACAGTTATCTTCATAAATGTTAATATTTTATGTCAAAATGACAAAGCAAAGCATGCAACTCTTTTTCAATGTTCTATGAGTGACTCCTTTTCACAGACAATGAAGGAGCCAGTACCTTATCTCTAGTTGAAATTTATTATCTCTTTCTGAATGAATTATTGCTTATGGCATGATCTGAAAAAAGTCTTCACAATATCAGTATAACTTTTATTGATTTCATTGCTGTTTGATATTAATATTATTTCACAGAGTATTAATTTTTATATGGCTATCCTCTTACAAATAAAGATGACAAAAGAAGGTACACTTTATATGTGTCCAAATCAAGAGGCTGTATAATTTTATTTGTTAAAAAATATTCCAAAGCTTCTTTCCAAACTGCATATAGAAACATTATCAACTTTTTGGATAAATTTTTGCTTTTTGTGCTCATGTTTTCTTTTCCTGGTTTTGGAAAATACATCTTAGATCTGTAAAATATTGCTGTTGCTTCATTGCAAAGCTCAAAGGGCTGTACAATGAGAAGATTGTCATATTAAATTCTTTAAAGATGGGGGAAAGGCAGAAAAATGAACTTGAACAATTAAAATAAAATAAAATTTAAAAAATTCTTAAAAAAATCCAACTTACATGATATTTGTATATGTAAATAAAATACCCTAACTATGAGAAAGACCCCAGAAGAAAGTAAATATATATCAGTAAAATCTATCTTCAGATGCTTTGGTTATAATTTTTCTTCCAAAAGATAAGAGAATAAATGGTGTATGTACATCTGTGACACCCTTGTATCATGATACTGGGTGATTTGCCACAGTGGGTGGTGCAAGTATTCCTGGAACCCATTCCTATAACAGGTCAGCTGCCCATACTTCATTATACATAGAAATAACTATTACCCTCATAAATGCAACCCACTAATTCCTCAGTAGATATATTCCTACCTCAACCCCATTTTAGCTGTACCCCCAAATTGTTGACATAACAAATCACAGTTAAAATATCTTATTTTGCACATCATAAGAAAGCATGATCACGTAAATAAATGTGTTACACCCTTCTTGGGGCTTTGGAAGGGATCTAAGCACAGGAAGGTTTTTGAGGCTCAAACTTCATGAGTTTTATGGCATAGCTGCTTTAGCCAGGCATGTTCTACCAGGGGCATCCAAGCCATGGCCCAGGATGCCTATGAATGCGGCCCAACACAAAATTGTAAATTTACTTAAAACATTATGAGATTTTTTTTGTTTTCATTAGTGTTTATGCATTTAATGTATGGACCAAGACAACTCTTCTTCTTCTAGTGTGGCCCAGAGATGCCAAAAGTTTGGACACCCCTGTAAGCTAATGGCTACTCATTTTTATTTGGTAGGCTATGTAGCATTTATTTTTGAAAAAGAAATATATTTTTTAAAAATAAAGAAGTTACTTTCTTTGAAAGTCAGAAATTGAGTTACAAAGTGCAGGATCTTTGGTGTAGAAAGAGTATTTTTATAAACTGTATTTGGCTTCTAAAGAATTCATATAAACTAGAGCAATAAGTAAAGCAACAAATGATGACGGAATGCTCAACCCTCTGTCACAGTCTGTGTTCTGTGACTGATTGATTGATTGATTGATTAGGCACAGAAATCCATTTTACTTAGCACAATGAACCTTTTCAAGTTGTAAGACAAAAAAACAGATAATTAAACACCTTCTGTAAATATTAGAAACCAACCCAAATCTAGATGATTTACTAGAATTCAGAGGGAAGAGGAGAGACTGACAAACCAAACAAAAATATAAACACACTCCAATAAATGATATCTTCATCATTTCTACCATGCTACCAATATATGCAGTTGTATCACATCATTTTGTAAATCAAGGAAAATCTCTAGACTCCGCAAGCATGAAGATTTACCCTCCGGGTGAAGAATTTCTACATTCTACTTTTTGTTTTCTTAAGGAATCACATGCCCCTTTCCCTGAATATTATAAAGATAGTCACAGACTTAGTCAATATTTATTAAGTGCCTATTAGGTTCCAGATATTACTAGATACAGAGATCAATAGTCATCTAGTCCTGGGTCTCCAGAAGTTTATTATATAGTAAAGAAAACAGAATCTTAATCAATAAATAACAGACTGATATTGATGCTAAATAATATAAAAAGTATAAAGTGCTAAGACACTAAGCAAAACAGAACACTTAAGAAACTGAGGGTGTGAACTTTCATTATTGTTATTAATAACTATTCATTATCATGATTTAGCATACTTCCTAATGCCCAAATACCAAGAATTAATTCTGTTTGGCTTATTTTTTGTAATATCAAGAATGACTGACCTCCTGGCCTCAAAAGCTTGTGAAATTATCAAGGAAATACTCAGCAAAATTTTGAGAATAAGAATATGGTTGTATTTCTAAATGTTTGTTGTACAGAATTGGAGTGAGGTCTGTGGCAGATTTAATGGTCTTTTTGATTAAAGCTCACCATGTCTTTTTCTTTCCTTTCAAAAAACTTCATGCTTAAAAACAAAATAAAAATAAAAAACTTTATGGTGAAATACACATAACATAAAATTTACTCTCATAACAATTTTAAACAACTCAGGGACAGTAAGTACATGTACAATGTTGTGCAGTCGTCCTCATTACCTAGTTCCTACGCTTTGCGGTCACCCTGCATGGGAACCCATCCCATCCCCCTCCCCTCCACTCCCAGAAACCACTAGTGCACTTCTGTCTCTATGGATTTGCAAATTTTGGATTTCCTTCTACTTGTATTTTTTAGTTATTTTCTTAGTGTTACCTTGAGAAATACAATTAACATCTTAAACTTAAAATGACCTAGTTTGAATTAATGCCACCTTAACTTCAATAGTGGACAAATACTTTGATCCTATACATCTCTGTTCCTCCCTCTTGATGTTGTTGTTGTCATAGACATCTTTAGACATTTCATGTCCATTAACATATATTCATAATTATTTTGTGTTTTTATCTTTAAAATCACAGAGGAAACTAAAAGAGGAGTCAACACCAAAAATACACAGTATTTGCTTTCATATTTACCTTTGTAGTTACTGTATCAGTATTTTTTTGTCTTCCAATGGCTTTGAGATAGTGCCTGGTGTCTTTTCATTTCAGCCTGAAGGACACCCTTGAGCAGTTCTTACGGAGCAGGTCTACTAGTAATAAATCCTCTCAGCTTTTGTTTATCTGAGAATCTCTTAATTTCTCCTTCATTTTTGAAAGATAGCTTTGTCAGATATAGACTTCTTAGTTGACTTTTTTTTATTGTCCTTGGAAAAAAAGGTCCATTTGGCTCCTTCGAGAACCAGGTAACCACAGTGAGCACACAGGTGGCTGTCTTTAAGACCTCCACCAAGCTGGGGTGGAGGGGAGGCTAGGGTAATACCACAAAGATCTCCTAGGCTGTGACACTATGAACACTGGCTAAATGTTCACTTAGTTTCTATGTGTTCACTTGGACTGTTTTTAGAGTTCTAATAAAGTTGATTCTGATAGTTTTGTAGTATTTCTGTGGAGGGATGGTCTCTGGATATTTGTACTCTACTCCTCTTGATGATATCATCACTCTAAATATATCTTTAATATTCATTTTATGACTCTAATTAATTCCAGTATCACTAAGCAAGCATAAAGCCTAACTTTACATTTTACTTGGGGATGACCACTAAAAATCAAAACGAGGCTTATATTCAGTTGTAGGCATTGTCAGTTCAGCTAGGGGCATTAATATACATCTCTTCACATGACTTCTGTGCTTTATTCCTAAGCAAATCACCATTTACTATTGATTTACTTAAATTTTCATGTCTTTATTATTTGTTTGATTAATTTAATCTTCACATGGTCCTATGCAATGGACATGAACTCACTCACAAGGAATCCACAGGAAAGAGAGACTGTATGGAAAGGAGGGTGGGAAAAGGCAACTTCATTGGTTTAAGCTGCACATACCTGCCTGGAAGCCATATGGATTTTTTCTTCCATTTAAAGCTCTATGAGAGATGATGGTAGATTGTGTTTAATCCTTTGTAATATTCCTCCTTCGAGTCATACTCAGGGCCACCAAGATTATTATGGGAAAATGAATCCCTTGTATATGAGACTTATTAAAAGGAAAACCTTTTCCTTGAGAAATTTCAATGTTACACTGAGTTGCTTTTTCACTATAGCACTATAATGCAATGATAAAATGGAGAGCTTTGGAGAGAGAAGCCATGCCATTTGGGGTCTTGACTGTCAATAACAAGTTCCACAGATCATGCCTCCTCTCAGGGTTAGGACACATGAAGATATTCTGTTGGTCCATAACCTCTTTGAGGGCAGACATCATGCCTTTTGCTTCCCCACGACCCACCCAAATACCTACATCCATGTTTCACAATTAATAACTGTTCAATAAACTTTCTAAGTGCATGGGTATGCCTGAATGTCCTCATTTGTAAAGAATAAAGTTTATATTCAATGATCTTGGGGGTCTTTTCATGTTCTAATATTATAACACTTTTCATGTTCTGAGGTTATACAACTTTTCATGTTCTAATGTTATAACACATTTGAAGCCAGTTATTCTAATTCATTTGTTATATATTCAATACAATTACAAAACTTTGTTTTACTTTTATGTGAGAAACAGCATTAAATATTACTTCCAGTCAGGAGAGATCAAGACCACTATCTCTGCAGCCAGGCCTGACATTGAATCCTGACTCCACCTTTACTACCCTGCTGGGAGCTTTGGGCAAAGGTTAAGATAACACCTATCTTATGGTGTTGCTCTGTAGAGTAAATAACAATAGCAGCAAAAATAATAAAAACAATGGGTTTTAAGCCCTTAATATAAGCAAGAATCCAGCCACATACCATATGATATAGATATATATGTTACATGTGACACACAATTACCCTGTGAGCAAGGCCTATTATTACCCCAGTTTGCAAATGGGATCATTGAGGCACTGACAGTTTAAGCAACAGACCCAAGGTTGGGCAATTGGTGAGTGGTGAATAAAGATTCTAATCCAGGCATGTTAAAATGAGGCTGCACATAGTACTGAGCATATATAGTAAGTATTGACAATGTGCAGGAGCAGCTGCCACAGCAGTGGAAGGCATGGTGGCAGCTGCAGGGGCCCCATAGCATGCAAGTACACCTTGGAGTATTTGCATCCTATTAGTGACTTCCTTTGAGGGTTTGCAGACTAATAGAGAAGTTAAACATTTAGATTAAAAGTTAAAATGAAGAAATAACCTAAATGCTGTTGGGGCACAAAAGAGAATAATTTGGGCTAGTGAGGGGAATTAGAGGAACTTTCACGGGAAGTGGCCTTTTAGCAGAGACTCCAGGGACTTTGACAGGTGGACCCGAGGGCGTCTCAGGTGGAGAGATCATGAGGAGGTGGGCAAGAGCCTGGAAGGGCACAGAATAATGATTACTTCAGTGGAGTGCAGCTTTTAGGAAATAAAATGGTAGGGGGGCCACCTTGGAAAGGTTGTATAAGACTGGTTGTGGAGACTATGAATGTCATGCTAAGGAGTTTGGATTTTATCCTGCAGGTGATGAGGATTTTAGTACCAGTCTGAATTGCATCTTGTGTACTTTCATGGAACATCCTGCCTCTGGCTAGGTTGCATCCACTGTAGCTATTGGCCTAGAATTTGAGCTAAACAAATGGGTGTAGTGTAGAAAATGGCTGCCAGGACACAGAGGCAGATACAGGACAGGGCACAGGGAGCATCTGCTCCTCCTTGCAATGCTCTATCCACCTTTCCCCCAGCCCCATGGTTTTAATACCAGAATCATTTGGTAGTGTTTGCCACCTGCTGAAATATCTCAAAGTCAGGTTGCTGTTCTCTCCTCAATCTCCGCTCCCCTATCACTACTCCACAGGCCACTTGGCTTTGCAGAATCATTTTCAAAAATGTTTATAATGTCTTACTACTGCCTGTTCCATCTGCTCCTCACTCATGGAGGCCTGGCCCCTCTGCAAGGCCTGGAAGTCAGACACACAGTGCCAGGGAAGGTTAAAAAATGCAGCTTTGTTCTTTCTGTCATGTGGCCATTTATTATTTCTTTTCATCCATCTTTCCACAGATGACTGAATGCAATCTTTCCTTTGAATGAAGCCAAGGCCTCATCTAATTCTTAAATTCATAAAAAAGAAATAGCATGGACCATCTTAACATTAATATCAATGGGTGAGCACAATGGTGGTAACACAGTCACACATAGGAACATATTAATACACACACACACACACATAGCATTTCAAAATAAATCTTCCATAGTTGTATTTGCTAAAACTTTGTATGTGAGAGCTTATATGTGTATACTTTATTTTTCTTCATAGATGCCAAATTAAAAATATAATCATAAAAAAACATTCTTAAGAGATAAAGCTAATACATTCACACATGGACCATCAAGGTCATCTAAGTGAAAATGATATAGGTGTGCAGGTGAGCTTTTGAATTCTATGGAAGCATTTGACAGGAACACAGTAGATCAATAGAGAAATGGAATGTTTTTGAAATAAAAATATTTAAGGTTTTACAAAAGTCTGAGATTTATATGCTCCTATTAAAATACATTGTTCTTTTGAAGATATTAGTCACATTTAATTGTCTGCAGATATACATATATTTTGCCTTAATTTAGATAGGAAAACAAGTTTTATAAAAATTATCCTACATTTCCATCTAGTTTTTTTGATTTAATAAACTTTTATTTAAATGTTTTTATATTTGCATCTGCTGCCTATGGAGTGTGCATTTTGTTTGCTAATTGAAGTACACAGAAAAATTGAAGGAAAATACCAAAGGTCTCAACCAGCAAATAGCAAGAGCTGTCTTTGTTTTAAAGCTGTAAGAATTCCTCTTAGTGGACTTTCTCAGAATTACTTACTACATTTGCAAAAAAAAAAAAAGCATGAGGAAAAGTTATGGCACAAAATCAATAAATCAGAAGAGTTGATATCTTTCACCAGCGGTGCAGAAAAACTTCTTTCTGCCTTTGTGGTATAAGGTAAAAGAACTTATGAAGTATATAAGACAAGAATTGGTAATTTAAAAAAACTAGATTCAATTATTGTTTTTTTATCTGCTTTTCACCTTACTATTTATTTGGGAAACAAATAGAATTCTATTATATTTAGAACATATTATAAACAAATATAATTCTAATTACAGAATAATAAAATGAGACATTTTTATTAAAAGATTTTATTTATTTATTTTTAGAGGGGAGGGCAGGAGAAAGAGAGGAAGAGAAACACTGATGTGTGAGAGAAACATCAACTGGTTACCTCTTGCACACCCCCCAGCTGGGGATCTGACCCTCAACCCAGGCATGTGCTGTGACCAGGAATCGAACAAGCAACATTTCAGTTCATAGGTCAATGCTCAATTGACTGATCCACACAAGCCAGGGCTAAAATGAGACATTTTTAAAAAGCCATATTCCTTCAATTCACTTTTCAATGAGGCATGGTACTTCCTTGTTTTCACTCTTACAAACAGATTAATTATTGTACATAACATTACCCCATACATTTATAATACCGGAAGTTGTAAGCCACATTCTGGACTCAAATTATTTCTTACTAGTAGTGCCAATGGCTTTCTGAAATAAAGCTTTTTGTGATTAATGCACTTCTATTATGCAATTCAATGACCTTATTTTTATCTTTTTTATGACTAACTACAACTCCTCTTTAATCATGAGACACCATTCTGTATGTGTAACATATTGGATGCACATATAGTTTATTAAGCATTACCACTTGAAACCAAATGTTGGCTTATTAACACTTACAAAGAACACATTCTTGTTTCCAGTATCTGAACAAATTTATGATTTAATTGGTACCCATGGAATGCTAAAGGAATACTAAATAAACACTGTAAAACATAACACCATGTTATGGTGTCTTTATATACCAGTCATGATGTATTCTGATGGGTATATTTTAAATATGAAACCATTCAGAGCAAGTGTTCCAACCAGACTCATTTTTCTCTGCAGTGTATGATTGTGAACACAATGGATGCCTCAGGGTCATGGAAAGAGCTTGTGCTTTACAGGTAATGACCATGCAAAAATAATGGATTAACATGACAGGAATAATCACTGGTTTGATTTGTTTATAATACATTTTACTTTTACTATGTTACCTGCTGTCCTCCAAAGGCATCAGGCATATAACCTGATTCCTGGATTAGATTTCCTGAATGCTCCCCAGCCCCTGGCTTCTCTCCATTTCAGCAGTGCTCAAACTTGAGCTGAAGAGCTTTTCAAAAGACAGGTTGCTGGACCCATCCCCAGAGGTACTAACTCCCTTGGTCTGGGTGGGGCATCAGAAGAGAAGTTTCTAATAAGTGCCCAGGAAATACTACTTCTGCTGGATGGCAACCACATTTGGGGAGAACTGCTCTGCCTGCATCTTGTGTTCATTAGGCCCAAGGCCAGTCTCACACTGTCCAAATGCATCTGGGTGTCTTTCACAGTCTTAAATGTTCCTATACCTCTCAGTATTTAGTATTTCAAGATGATATGATTTAATACATATTTGTATTAGAGTCAAACATATTTGGTTTCATTCTAAACCCTTTGAAAGTAGAGGATAGGACTAACATTTTTATTAGAACCATGTGTCTCAAAATGTGGTCCACCAAGTACCCTAAAAAGCAAATTCTCAGCTTCACCCCAGAAAAGAGACTTTGGGATAGGCTTCCAAAATTTGCATACTAACAAGTCCTTAGGTTATTCTTCTGCACACTAAGGATGGGAACAAGTTCCTGGAAACAACACTCTGCATATCAGAGGGACTCTCTGTCCTCTCACAGACTGACAAAGTACGGAGTGTTGCATGTCAAGGAGGCTGAAATGCAGAGATAGTGCTAAGCAGGGCCAGGGTGAAGCAAAGGCCTCTCTTTGCAGATCACCCCCAGGGGATCTGGAAAATGTGTATGAGATTCTGGCTCAGGAGCACATTGACTCCTCACAGTGCAGAGCCGAGCATGTCCACTTCCAGCCATTGCCATGGGAAGTACACTGTGGGATGATGAGGAAGGAAGGACACCTTAGCCTAGTGGGGAGATCACACTGGGAGATCAGCCTGGAGGTCATGTCATAGGACAGGTTAGAGTCAGAGCTTCTCCCAGAGGTCAGGCTCTATAATCAGACCTAGTGACTCCACACTCATCTCTCCAGGAAATACAGACAGTGTATGGGAACAGTGTAGGCTTGAATTCCATGATACCCCAAACTGTTTATGTCCACTGGCTGGGGAGCTACTCTCTTTTTCAGAAATGCATAGTAGGGATGGACAGAAGAGGACACAATCAAGGGCAGTTGGGGCTGAAACATACTCTTCCAAGACAGCTTCTTTCTTTGCATGCTTGGTGTCTCTCTGCCCTTTGACATGTTGTCTCTCTATGCTTATAGTCTCTCTTCTTCTAGGTCCTCTCCACATGGTCTGGGTTTTTTGCAGCATGGTGGTCTCCAGTAGTCAGACATGGTGAATAGCTTCCAAGCGACAGTGAGTGGCATCACTATGTCTTCCTCCTGTATAGTCTATGGGTCAAAGCAGTCTCAGGGTCTCTTCACACTCAGAGTGCAAAAACAGAGTCCGCCTCTTGATGGGAGAATGGCAAGAATTGCAGAATAGCAATTGGGGTGCTATTCTGGAGTTTCCATTGCTGAATAGCATTTGGGGTGGAGGATATTATTGTGTCAACTTGTGGAAAATAAAATCTATTACTTTCAGAATGAAAATTGGCAAAACATAATAATTGATTGGACATGCATAGAGAGTGAGAGCAATGGGTTAGAGATTATTGCAAGGTGTCTAGAGTCAGGGATGGGAGATGATGTTGGTTCTACCAACATTGCTTTATGTAAAAGTGAAGTTTAGTTTTCTACATGTTAGAATGTGTGGATATATGGTGTTGGAAACTATCTAGATGAAAATATTCAGTAATCAGCTTGAGTCTGATGTTTGAGTCTTGGGTTCACTAAGTAGATTTAATGATCAGCATGTTTTTGCAAAACTCAGGGTAAATGTTTGCACACAGGGAGAAGGTATGGGTTGCCAAAATACAGGCTGAGAAGAGAAAACTAGGACAGCTGTCATATAGAAAGTAATAGGGGACTGAAGGAGCAGTCAGAGGGGAGGATGGATTGTCCTAGAAACAAAAGCAGTGAAGCTCTTTAAGAGAGGACTGAGCCCTGGTCAGTAGCTCAGTTTGTTATAGCATCATCCTGATATGCCAAGATTGCAGATTTGATCTTCGATCAGAGCACATACAAGAATCAACCAATAAATGCATAAAAAAGTAGAACAACAAATTGATCTTTCTCTCTCTCTCTCTCCTTCTCTTTATCTAATCAATAAAAAAGAAAAAGAGAGAGGGCTTATCAACAGTGTGACAGAGACATGAAGTCAGATTAAGACTGAAAATATTCTCTGATATTTTTTATTAGAATTAATTGAATGCACATGTAAATATAGTTTTTCAGTAGAGTTGTGGGAAGATGAAGAAAATGAAGATGAGATATGAAGAAGAGGAAGAAATGGGATGAAACTGCTTTTTGAAAGTTTGGAGAAGAAGGGGAAGGAAAAAGATAAGTTAGGTAGCAGCCTAAAGAAAAGTCTTTTTTTTATTTTAGTTTATTCAGTACAGTTTCTATCCTTTATTCCCATTCCAGCCCACCCACCCATCCCTCCCCTACTCCCTCCCATTTCCAACCCCCCTAGTTTTATCCATGTGTCCTCTATATTTGTTCCTGTAAATCCTTCCCTTCTACCCTGAAATTCCCTCCCTTCTCCCCTCTGGGCCCTGACAACCTGTCCTCTATTTCAGTGTCTTTTGTTATATTTTACTTGTTTCTTTGTTTTGTTGTTTAGGCTCCTGTTAAAGGCAAGATCATATGTATTTGTCTTTCAATGCCTGGCTTACTTCGCTCATCATAATGCTCTCCAGTTCCATCCATGCTGTTTCAAAGGGTATGAGCTCCTTCTTTCTTTCGTCTGTATAGTATTCCATTGTGTAAATGTACCATCATTTTTTGATCCATTCATTTACTGAAGAAAAGTCTTTATAAATATGATTACACACACACACACACACACACACACTATTCTAAGGAGAGGAGAAGGAATGAATGCAAGAGAGAAAGTTGCTGTGTGCTCCATTCTGTAGGAGGTGAGGGGACATGGGAGGAAGTCAGCAGGTAGGGGAGGAGCTAAGTACTGGCAAGAGGACCTTTCCACACCTGCAAGCAAAGGAGTGGGCCTTGGAGTGGGTTTGGCCATGATGTATGAGGTAGAAGGGTAGGGTGAGCTCTTCTAATAGCCTCTGTTTTGCTGACAAAAATTTAGGCAAATCAATGTTCTGAGAGTGAAGAAGTCAAAGACTGTTGGTATTTTGAGGAAAGTATTCAAGATTTGGAATACTTAGTTTACATAAGAAAATAGATTAGGGATAATAAAAATGACTGACTGGTGGTGATGATTGCCCAGTTGAGTTGGAGACTACACATTTTAATGACATTGTTCTGCATGGCTTTCTGAATTTCTTCATTAACATTAGGGACACTTCCCTAGCTCCACCTAATCCTGAAACAATGACAGAGCGTGGTGCAGCCCTGTGCTGGAAAGGGTGGGTTCCCTGGGCAATCAGGCCTAAGAATGAATATGTAAAATCCTGTGAAAACTGCTTTGTTTAGAATGCTCTCAATTAAATGATAAGGGTCCAAGCAAGAAGTGAGTTTGTTCCTCAAAGCTTTACAGCTCTTTAGCTATCTGACCCTGACCCAAAATAGGCCCTCAAAGTTCTTTGTTATCTACTGTTTGATCCTTACTGCCTGACGATGATTAATGAGCTTTATCTGTAATCCTGTGCAAATGAACCCAATAAAAGCCCATTGAGGAATAAGCTCCTGGCCCTTCTCCTTTGAGAGATTGGCCACCTTTCCTCCCTAAGCAAAACAAAAACAAAAACAAAAACAAAAAACAAACAAAAAAAACCCATTAGGGAAATATGGAAGGAGTAAAGGGTATGAAGGAACTAAGGGTGTTTGTGAGTGAGTAGTTCCTGCTGTCAGTTATGGGATCCAAACAGGACAACAAAGGAAGAGAGAGGTGACCTTGGCTAGCCCAGTGATTAATATACAGTAGGCTAATCGACTATTAATCGACTATTAATCCTATCTTAGGTATGGAGTTTTACAGTACAGCTACTTTGTGAGCCAAATGAAGTCATACATAGAGTATGTAAAAATAAAATAGCATACATACAATAAAATGAACAAGGATGCATCATAGTTACTTAGTATTTTACAGTTCTCAGAGATTATTAAAATGCTTTTATTCTTTGTAAAACCAAATAATGAATAAACATATTCTAGTTGTAAGATATTCAAATGAAATAAAAAAGCAAAAAGTGCAAGTCACCTGTCAATGCTATAACTCTCCAAGAGTCTGATGTGAAAATAGCCACTGGAGTCTGTAGACAGAAGGTTGCAAGGCAGGCAGTGGAAAGAGCAGGGCTTTGTGGTCAGGATGTTCCAGAGCCAGCTCTGCACATCTGTGTGATCTTAGGCAGGCTTCTGAAATTAGCAGGTCTTCAGTTTCCTCATCTCTAAAATGGGTTAGGGGAACTTATCATTGGAATCTATTTTCAAATTTAAAAATAATTTATTTTTTCTTTTTTATTAAATTTATTGAGGTGACATTAGTTAATAGGATTATACAGGTTTCAAGTGCACATTTCTATAATACATGATCTATATATTGCATTGTGTGCCAACTATCCAAAGTCAAATCATCTTTTGTCACCATATATTTGGTCCTCTTTACTGTTTACTACCCTCAACCCCTTCCCTCTGGTAACCACCATGCTGGTGTTTGTTTCTATGAGTTTCAGTTTTATATCCCACGTATGAGTGAAAAATCATATGGTTCTCAGCTTTTCTTGACTGACTTATTTTGCTTAGTGTAATATTCACAATGTCCATCTATGTTGTCACAAATGGCAGCTTTTCATCTTTTTAATGGCTAAGTGATATTCCATTATATGTATGTATAGATGATTGGATAAAGCACATCTTTATCCAATCATCTATCAGAGGACACTTTGGTTGTCTCCATGTCTTGGCCACCATGAATAATGCTGCAATGAACATTGGGGTGCATATATCTTTGAGAATAAATGTTTTCAAGTTTTTCAGGTTGATACCCAGAAGAGCAATTGCTGGGTCATGTGGTAACTCCATTCTTAATTTTTTGAGGAACCACCATACAGTTTTCCATAGTGGTTGTAGCAGTTTACATTCCCAGCATCACTGAATAAGTGTTCCTTTTTCTCCACAACCTTCCCAACACTTGTTATTACCTGTCTTGTTGACAAGAACCATTCTAACAAGTGTGAAGTGGTATCCCATTGCAGTTTTGATTTGCATTTTCCTAATAGCTAGTGAAGTTGAGCATCTTTTTGTTTAAGTGTTGTCCATTTGTATGTCCTCTTGGGAGAAATATCTGTTCAGGTCCTCTCCACATTTTTAAATTGGATTGTTTGTTCGTTTGTTGTTGAGTTGTATGTGCTCTTTATATAATTGGGATGTTAACCCCTTGTCAGAGCTATTGTTTGCAAATGCCATCTCCCATTCAGTGAGTTGCCTTTTTTATTGTTTTTCTTTCTTTCTTTCTTTTTTTTGGTTGTGTAGAAGTTTTTTAGTTTGGTATAGTCACATTCACTTATTTTTGCTTTTATTTCCCTTGTCTTTGGAGTCAAGTTCATAAAATCTTGTCTAATATCAAGGTCCATGAGTTTAGTACCTATGTTTTCTTCTATTATTTTAAAAAAATTAAAAAATTTATTTTTATGAGACATCAAGAAAATTTTTACTGTAAGATAGTATGTCCTGTCTAAGCTTTAATTTCTTCTTACAGAATTGGTATGAGTACCAAACACAAAAGAGAGAATAGAAATTAAATAGTTATACCAGTGTCAGGTTTTTTAAAAATTCTCAGGAAAGTTATATAATCTGTGAATTGCCAACACAATTTCTCCAGACTCATTTGTTTAATTATGTTACCTTCAGAAGAATGGGAATGGCTCTACTTAAATGTCACACAAAAAAAATAAGATAACCTAAGACATGAAAATGTACTAATGCAAAGAGGCTCAGTATTTGGGAGGATGATTCCCATCTCCACTGATGTCTCCAAGAAAAACCTTAGATTTTCTTTGGATAAAGTTGAAAATTTTTCTATTGTAAAATTTGTTTTATTCTCTTGCCAGGGAAGATAGTACTGTTTCTCACTAGAGAATTAACCTTTAAGCATTCTAGCAACAAGTCTCCCACTTTTCTCTGCACTTGCTATGTCAGAGCTCAAGGTAAAAAGACCTAGGTGAATCAGTACCATCAGAAAGGCCCTGCTAGCAGCCAGCCCACTCCTAAGCCCTGGTGGTGAAGGTTCCTTAAAAACTTATTCAGGAGATTGGGTCTGACAGCAGCAGAGGACCCATGGCACCAGGGTGCCAAGGAGTCACACTGCACACTGTGAAGACCTCAGGGTACAGTATTTTAAACATAAAACTTTAATTGGTAGTTTTTCAGATTCTGAAGATTTAGGTTTAGGTCCTTTATTCTACTCCCTATTCCTGAAGAAGCCACTCTACATCTATTGGCTCTGTATTGTGACTTACTCTGTTAGATAGAGGCCAGGCCAGTAGAAGAACAGTAGCAAAAACCTAGTTTTCTCAAAGTTGTAGCCTCTCGGCCTGTGATTGGTTCTGTGTGCAAATCTCAGATCCTTGCCATTTGCTTATTTTGTTTCAGGAGTTGCATTAACAGTGAGATGAGAAACAGGAACAGAACACATCCTGGTCTTGGTTTGGTTGCTGCCAGCTGGCTGACTCTATGGACTGCTATTTTCAAGGAGGTGGATCAGGGGCACTGTCTTGAGAAGAACTAGTCTTCAGCCTCTCAAAGCCTTTTATCTTTGTTATGAGGAAAGATAATGGCTTACTTAGCAATGTGGACTTGGGAAGGACTGCTGAGAATGCCATACAGCAAGGCTGTGATTTCTGAGACCATTTCACTCGCAGACTTTTCTAGAGGCATTCTCCCTCATGACCTTTAAAAACTCAGTCCTTTGGGGGCAACAGGTGTTGTTGTCCCCATGTCTCAGATGTAGAAAGCTCAAGGTCAATCACTCAGTGATGCACCAGGACATGGGGGTCAAGAATGGTAGTCCCCGAGCTAAGAAGCTTCATCAGCATATTCAACCAGAATCTCAGAGGGACAAACTGATATGCTAAAGTCATATAAATTTCCCTTTTCTATACATGATACCTCAAAGTTTAGAAAAACAAAATAACATGAGTCTTAGATTTTATCTGCTTTGCCCAAGAGAGTTTCAACTATTTCAGCTTTTAAATTTACCTAGTAGATTTACTCTATATTTGTTTTTACATATTCTGTACCTGGTAAAAATTTAATTCTCTGAAAATAGAGCTGTGTGTGTTGACTCAGTGTTACTTTTCCAGAACAGTACAATAATTCCAAAATTGTAATTATTCAATTAATACTGACTGCAAGATTCAGATTATGAAATTTAAAAATTATCAGTAGTGTCTGGTTAGAGTGCTTTTGTTTGAAGTAAAAGAGAACCCAACACAAAATGGCTTAAGCATTAGGTTTATTTGTTGGCTCATGAAATTAGATTTCCAGAGGCAGTGAGCACTCCAGAACTGATTCACCCAGTGGTTCAGTAATATGGTAAGGGGCCAGGCTTTTCCTGACTCTGTATTCTATCAGTCCTAGTGTCTCTTCATCTGCAGCTCCCAAGATTTTACACAGGTTTCTTGCTAAGGTTCCATGCTTTCCTGTTATGTCCAAAAGAGACTTTACCCCAGTTCTTTAGAGAAAAACTAATACAATTCTTCCTGGGAGCCTCTCCTCAGGTCTAACTGGCCCTAACTGCATCATGGCCCTGATCCAGAACCCATCACCAGCAAGATGACTAGACTTACTCAAACCAGATCACACTAACCCAGGATCTGGATCTGGGTATAGATTTGGCTTCCTAGATTTGCATGGACTCTATCAGGAGTGGTTAGAACAGATCCCAGAAAGAGGGAAAGAAGAATGGTTACTGAACAGACCCAAAGAGAACTGTTAAATATGACATGTCTCAATGGACATTCTATTGTATCTATGTTAAGAGTGAACTCCATGACTAGCTCTGTGTTTGTCATATATGAAATGATTATTACTCAGAGTGGTTACAGGCGGTGGGACAGTAGCCTCACAGGAAAAACAGGCTCCAGACCAGACAATCCTGGGCTTAAACCCATTTTTCCACTTATAAGCAACATAATATTTGTCAAATTACTTAATATCTGTGAGCCTCCATTTCCTAATTTGTGAAGTGTGAATAATGACAACCAACTCAGGAATTCCATTTTAAATGTAAAAAAAAGTGTAAGCACATTCAGAAGTGATTTGACACAAATCCCTAATAGCTCAAAATACCATGCAAAGCAATAGAAGTGATCTTCCATCTTTAAATCTTTTTTAAGATTTATTTATTTATTTTTTAGAGAGAAGGTAAGGGAGGAAAAAGGGAGAGAAAAATCGATGTATGACTGATTGCCTTTTGCATGCCCTCAACCTGTGACCTAGCCTGCAACCCAGGCATGTACCCTGACCAGAAATCGACCTGGGGACCTTTCAGTTTGGTTTTCAGGATGATGCCCAATCCACTGAGCCACACCAGTAGGGCCCATCTCTAAATCTTCTGAAGTGACGCTATAAAGCCAAGGTAAATTCTTGGTTCAGGTCACTTTGTTACTTTCTACAGGAAAGTGAATACCTTTACTAAGTTATGTGTAGTACCTTGCCATGTACTATCCTGTCAATGTTAAAATCAATGAAAGGCCATCAGACTTGCTAATCCTCTGTTGTAATCACAGAACATTCATTTAACAAATATCGAGTTCTGGCACAACCAAAAGGAGGATAACAACCATTCAAAAATCAATAAACAACCAGAAATGCCAGAAAATCAAACTGCAAGGAATTCCGACAACCAAGGAATTAAAGAAACAGCCAACCAGCCCAAACAGATGGGTAAGAGGGAGGACAGAGAGAACCTGCAGCAAGGTGATGGACCAAGCGGGCAGGGCTCACTGGGAGAAACTGAGGGTAGGCGGTGGACCGTGCAGGCAGGGCTGGCTGAACAGGAAACTGGGACTCAGACCTGACTGTAGACTAGGTGGGGGTTGTCACTGTAGGAGAAACTCCAAGTGTCACACAAGGGTTCGTTGGAAATTGGGCTAGAGTCCAGCAGGCAAGCTGCATTGTTCCCTCTCTGGCCCCTCCCCCCACAGGCACTCCCGCTGAGCAGCAAGGTTGCTCCACCCTGGTAAATACCTAAGGTCCTGCCACCTTACAACCTACCAGCTGTGCCAAGACAAAGAAATATGGCCCAAATGAAAGAACAGAGTAGAGCCTCAGAAAGAGAGCTAAGCGAGGAGGAGATCACCAATCTATCTGATGGAGAATTTAAAGCCCTGGTAATCAAAATGCTCACAGAACTGATGGAGCTTTGTTGAAAAATGAAAGAACAAAAGAAGGATACCCCAGATGAAATAAAGCAAGATATTCAGGGAACTAACAGTGACAAGGAAGGAAACCAGGGCTCGAATCAATGATTTGGAACAAAAGGAAGAAATAAACATCCAATCAGAACAGAATGAAGAAACAAGAATTCAAAAAAGTGAAGTGAGTTTTACAAACCTCTGGGACAGCCCGAAACATTCCAATATCTGAATTATAGGGGTGCCAGAAAGAGAACAACAGCAAGAAATTGAAAACTTACCTGAACAAATAATGAAGGAAAACTTCCCTAATCTAGTGAAAAAAATAGACTTCTAGAAAGTACAAGAAGCCCAGAGTCCCAAAGAAGTTGCACCCAAAGGGGAACACACCAAGGTACATCATCATTAAGTTACCCAAGATTAAAGATAAAGACAGGATCTTATAAGCACAGAGAGGAAAGGAGACAGTTACCTACAAAGGAGTGCCCATAAGGCTATCAGCTGATCTCTCAAAAGAAATCTTGCAGGCAAGAAGGGGCTGGAAGAAGTATTCCAAGTTGTGAAAGGCAAGGACCTACATCCAAGATTGCTCTATCCAGCAAAGCTATTATTTAGAATGGAAGGGCAGATAAAGTGCTTCCCAGATAAGGTCAAGTTAAAGGAATTCATCATCACCAAGTCACTACTATATGAAATGTTAAAGAGACTTATCTAAGAAAAAGATCAAAATACAAACAGCAAAATGGCAACAAACTCACAACTATCAACAAATGAACCTAAAAAAAAACAAGGAAAACAATGAAAACAAAAACTAAGCAAACAACAAGAACAGGAACAGAATCAGAGAAATGGACATCACATGGAGGGTTTTCGGTGGGGAGGGGGAAGGAAGGAATGGAGAGGAAGGTACAGGGAAGAAGAAGCATAATTGGCAGGCATAAAATAGATGGGGAGAGGTAAAAAATGGTATAGGAAACAGAGAACTCAAAGAACTTATATGTAAAACCCATGGACA
Organism: Trachops cirrhosus; assembly: GCA_028533065.1. Classification (NCBI taxonomy): domain Eukaryota; kingdom Metazoa; phylum Chordata; class Mammalia; order Chiroptera; family Phyllostomidae; genus Trachops; species Trachops cirrhosus. The sequence goes on from CM052544.1 coordinate 76,127,813, forward strand.
TGAACTAAGGTGAGGGAGATGCTGGAGGGTTGGGGGTTCAGGGTGGAGGGGGGATAAAGGGGGAAAATTGGGAAAACTGTAATAGCATAACCAATAAAATATACTAAAAAACAAAAAAAGAAAAAACAAATATTTGTTGAGCACTCAGAATGTGACAAGAGGTTTTTTAGGTGCTAGCTATAGCAGGATATGCAACACATGTCCAAGTCATACTTTAATTTCCTGTAAGAAGCATCCATCCTTTATGTGTAGAAAATTTTTGGTGATGCCTTATACATAGCTTGAATTTCTCAAGTAGTTTTATATATTTTAAACCCCTGTTCACAATCAGTTTTAACACAAAAGTCAAACTTGGGTGTCATGCTGTTTTTAATATGATTTATTCAATGACAAGAGATTGTTTCAGAGAGCTGAATTCAAATTAAGGAGTCTTTAAATTCTGGAGGACTCACCTTGTGCTAGGTCCTTTGCTGAGCACCTTCTAGCTTTTTGTTCCAACAGCTGGAGAGGCACTGGTATTTGTTCTGGCTCTGAGGGCTTGAGGCTGACCAAGGAGCACTAAGCAGAGTGTGGTGGGGAGGAGAGCAGATTGACGATTAGGGCTGGGAGATTTGTACTGAACATTGACCATTGACCACTGGATCTATGGGAGCTGCCTTTCTTTTGACCTGCTCCCCTTTCAACAAGAGCCCTTCAATGTTTATTTTGATTTAGGAATTGCTTCTTCTTCTTTACTTTCCATGTCATTTAATTTATGTGGTATCTTCCTCTTGTACATTTTATTAGACTGCTTTACAGATCAAATTTGACTCCATTAAGAGGGGCTGTTTTGAGGCTTCCTTGAAAACTCTTAGTACAAGGTTATGTTGCAATGTATAATTTAGAAAATCCCAGCTTCACTACTCGCTAATAAGATAGATGGTAATTTTTAAATATATGGGTGGTATCTCATGACACTGGTGAGAAGCACAATTTCAATCATGCCATGACTTATCAAATGTCCTGGTCCCAGGTGGAGTTTGTATCTAGAGAGAGGAGAGCTGTCTAGCTCATGGATGCCAGGAAGCAGATGACTTACAAAATGGACAAGCAACTGTGGTCAGCACATCTCATTGTAGGTTCTTTTTTTTTCTTTTTTTAAAATTTTTTATTTTAGTTTATTCAGTACAGTTTCTATCCTTTATTCCCATTACAGCCCACCCACCCATTCCTCCCCTCCTCCCTCCCCTTTCCAACACCCCTAGTTTTGTCCATGTGACCTCTATATTTGTTCCTGTAAACCCTTCCCTTCTCCCCTGAAATTCCCTCCCCTCTCCCCTCTGGCCACTGACAACTCTATTTCAGTGTCTTTTGTTATATTTTACTTGTTTCTTTGTTTTGTTGTTTAGGTTCCTGTTAAAGGTGAGATCATATGGTATTTGTCTTTCACTGCCTGGCTTATTTTGCTTAGCATAATGCTTTCCAACTCCATCCATGCTGTTGCAAAGGGTATGAGCTCCTTCTTTCTTTCAGCTGCATAGAATTCCATTGTGTAAATGGACCATAGTTTTTTGATCCATTCATTTACTGATGGGGATCTAGGTTGTTTCCAGCACTTAGCTATTGTAAATTGTGCTGCTATGAACATTGGGGTGCATAGGTTGTAGGTTCTTAAGGTGGAAGCAATTTCCAGTTGTTCTCAATGATCCTTGACAGATTTATTTTTTATTAAAAATTTTTTTTACATTTTCAGTTACAGTTGACATTCAAGATTATATTGTTTCAGATGTACACCATTGTGGTTAGATAATCATATACTTTACAAAGTGATCCTCCCAATATTTCCAGTACTTACCTGGCACCATTCAGAGTTATTACAATATTATTGATTATAGTCCTTAGGCTATACTTTCCATCCCCATTACTATTTTGTAACTAATAATTTGTACTTCTTAATTTTTTCACCTTTTCACCCAGCCCCCAAAACCCTCTTCCATCTGGTAACTCTCAGTTTATTCTCTGTTATCTATGAGTCTGTTTCTGTTTTGTTTGTTCATTCATTTTGTTTTTAGATTTCACATGAGAGTGAAATCATAAGGTATTTGTCCTTCTCTTGACAGTAGAATTTAATTCTCTGTTCTGTCTATCTTGTTTTTAGTGTTTTTTTTAAGAAAATTTTTATTTCTATAAAAGAAGTGCTGCGGGCCACAAGCCACCAGTGAGAGGAGAGCAGGCAGAGAGCTGCACTGTGCTCGGATGTATATTCCTCCCATTTCGTCTGTGCTATCAACCCTACCAGTATTTCAGAATTATCACTCAGTAATAAGGCTCAAAAGTATCAGAATGCCAGGCTTGAACCAAAGGGACTTTTGGCGAATATAGTGTTAGCTCTAGTGTTCTATTTGTAGCAGTTTGACCATAAATGTAGAAAGTAGAATACATGTATTACTGGTTATATTTCAATTATTAAATATCAGCCTCTCTGAGTAGAACGTTCTTTGACACAGTCCTTTCAACAGGTTTTATTTTTGCTACATTTCCTAAGATGTGAATTGGTACTCTTTAACAAAATTCCCCAATAGCTGAAAATACTGTGGATACAACAGAACAGGAAACAGGGATGGTGAGGAAAATTCTTACACACCCAAAGACAAGAGGAAAATAGATAAGAAGTACTTAACAGGAGGATAATTGCATGCCCACTCATTAAAAACATTAAGGCTGATTTAAAGAGCTTTTATTGCCCTCATTAGATGTTCCCATATTTTTTTTTCAGTTTTATTGAGATATAATCAACATAAAACATTGTATGAATCCAAGAGGTACAGAGTGATTTGATATGTTTCAAAATGATTATCACAATAAGTTTAGTTAACATTTATCATCTTAGAGTTTCAACTTTTTTCTTATGATGAGAACATTTAAGATTTACTCTCAGCAACTTTCAAATATATAATAAAGTATTGTTTCCATGTAGTCATCATGCTGTACAGTACAGTCCCAGGGCTTATTTATCTTATAACTGGGTTTCTTTTACCTTTTGACACCCTCTACCCATTTTGCCCACTCCCCACCTTTGGTAACTAACAATTTGTCCTCTGTATCCATAATTTTTTAAAAGATTCCACTCATAAGTGAGAGCATATGGTATTTGGCTGTGTCTGATATATCAATTAGTATAATGTCCTCAAGGTCCATCTATGTTGTTTCAAAGGACAGGATTTCCTTCTTTTCTAGGACTGAATAATATTCCATTATATATATACCACAGAGCTTTTTTATTCAGCCAATTGTTGATGGACATTTAGATCCTTTCTATGTTTTGATTATTGTAAATAGTGCTGCAATGAACTTGAGAGTACAGATATCTCTTTGAGATAGTGATTTGTTTCCTTTGGGTAAATAAATACTCGGAAGTAGAATTCCTGGATCATATGGTAGATTTATTTTTAAATTTTTGAGAAACCATTTGTTTTTAATTTTATTTTTTATCATTAAGCAAGTAAATCTTTACATATTTAGAGAGCAGAATGCAGAACTATTCTTGCATATATCATCCATTATTATTTTTTAAATTTATTTAAAAAATTGATTTTTAGAGAGAAAGAGGAAAGGGGAGAGAAAAGGAGAGAGAGAGAAACATCGATTTGTTGTTTCACTTATTTATGCACTCATTGGTTGATTCTTGTATGTGCTCTGACCAAGAATTGAACATGCAACCCTGGTGTATCGGAACAATGCTCTAACCGACTGAGCTGCCTGACCAGAACCCATTCATCCACTATTTTTAATTAAACAATTATGCATTTCATGCTTTCTAATGGCTACCCTCTGTGAGGCTCTGGGGATATTGCTTGTGTCTTGTGACTATTCCTTAACTGTTTGTAGCCTTAGTTTCTTCGTATGTAAAACAGGAATATTATGTCAAGAGGCTGCTGCCTTTACTCATTAATTACAAATACTTACTCTGAAGAATTTCAGTGCTAATTAGAGTGACCAGAGTGCCTTGTGTGGGATCTGGCTGAGCAGTTTCCTACTGGTGAGATCTCCTGAGGAAGATCCCAGATGTCTTCCAAGTAAGTGTGGGGTATGGAATGAGGTGTTTACGGGTTCAGAATTCCATGCTGACAGTGTGACCTTGAGTGAATACTCTCTGTCTTTCAGTATCCTTCTTTTAGAAACATACAATAATATTTACAGAGGGTTTTTTCAGGAATTACAGATAATGTGAGAATAAAGGCCCAGTGCAGCCATGACTGGAGAGCAGGTACTCAAACATGGGGAGGTTTTAGAGGAACCTGAAAATGCCTTTTCTTTCCAAAATGCCTTTTGCTTGCACTGACCCTACTATGATGCTTATAAAACTCATACTGTGCATTCCTTCTCTTAAGGCACTAAAACATGCTGGCAAAGTTCTAAAATGATCTGTGAGGGGAATAATTTTGATCAGTGACTAGTCACGACTGGAGTTTTCTCAGTGGATTCAGTGAGTCCCAGAGTCCTAAGATGTGGCAAGGGAATTCTGGCAGTGTCATGAGGATCAAAAGGGCAGGGCCATATCACCGGGACAAGTGGTCAGCTGGGGCCCCCAAATGTGGGTACTTAGGCCCTGCAATGCAGAGCTGAGGGAAGAGGGACAAGATCTGCAAAGAAGCATTGTTTACTCTTACATCCTGAAGGGCAGCATGGTGGCACACAGCTAAACATGCCACAGTGCTTCAGACAAGTCACCTCTTAGAAGCCTTAGGTGGATCCATCTTTCCAAAGGACATAGAATGGTTATTACTAATGGAGCTGAGACTGATCTTTAGTGATTGATAAGTTCTTATCAAAAAACAAAAATTAAAAAATTACCTTAAAAGGAAGTAACCTAACTAATATGACAAAGGCCACTTTCTCAGGCCCTGTTTCCCAGAGCTGGCTGGACCCCATAAAGCATGACTGACCCTAATTGTTTTATGCATTCTTATCCTCAGGACTAGAAAACTACTGGAAGCACCCTGAAGGTGCAGAGGCTCTAGGAATTTGCAAAACAGGACATACCAGACCACAACGACCACTAGCACCCTTCACCCAAAGAAAACATCAAAACAAGTTGCAGCCCAACTGAAACATCCTGTTCTACAACCATCGCGCTGCCCAATAAAAACTCAAAGCCCTAACCCCTCAGTGCTGCTGCTGGTGCATATTTCTGCACCTAGCCATTTCCCTCCCTTGGGAAAGTAAAAATAAAAACCTTTTACTCTCTGCACTTCTCTTTGTGAATTCCTTCACAGCCCATGCCACTGACTATTCTAACATTTTGGTGGTCTGTGCAGGGACATTCTCTATTTCTCCCTCTCCTCTAGCCTCCTGAGACTTGTGAGTAGGGGAGCAGTGGGCAGTGGAAGCTCAACCTGGGCTAACCCCCTAATGGAATAAGGTTCAGAGAAAGGATTCTAAAACTTCTCCATCTCTCAGGACTCTGTGGACACGCCCCTCCTCATCTATCTTTAAGGCCAGCAATTGGCAAGTCTCTCTGAATCTTGGGATGAAAACATACTATTAAAGGTGATAGCTTATCCCCTTTTCTTGTTGCTGTAAACCCCGGTACGGGGTCTATCACTTTCCCAGGGTTTCGGCTGGGAGGGATGCCTCCAACTATCTCTCTGCTGGTTCAGTCTGCTCTTGGGGCCCAGGGACACCTGGCTCTGAGGCAGAACCTCATGTTTGGTTTGCCCTCAGGCTTGAGGATGCTCAGCTCTGGCTGCAGACCTCAAAGTCTTTTCCACTGGGGACATCCTTCTCAAACCTTGCCCCCCCACCACTTGGTTGTTCTCACCCCTGAGATATTCTTCCCTTTTCTTTTCTGTAGTTCTAACCAGGGACAATATTCAATCAACCCTGCCCAAGGACTCCCCATTGGGTTGTCTACTTAAGAACTTGAAGGCTCTGGGACTTACCCACCTGAAGTCCAAGTGCTTGATTTTCTATTGCAATATGGCCTCAATATAAACTGGAAGTCTGGCCCATGAACAGGTGTCTGAACTATAATACTATCCTCCAATTTGACCTTTACTGTTGCTGTCTTGATTCCCTCCTTAGGTTTATTCCCTCTCTTGAGAGGAGACAAGATTTTCCAGGCTCTTTCCCACTGCTCAATTCCTCGGAGCTGAGACATTATTTCCACCAGTCCTTAAAGCTTTTAGTGAGAGTCTCAGCAGGTCTTCTTGCTTGGTATTTAAGACCTTCCACCCCCTTTCCAGTCTTCTTAAAACTTGTCAAAAGCAAATGAGAAAAATCTTGTGCTTTCTCTACAAAAATTTAGTAATTCAAATCATGTGTACGGCCTACATGAAAGATGTGTTTGTTGGTGTATTACAGGTGGTATGTTTTCTGCTTTTGGATGGCATAACTAGGGTGTAATATTTTATTGGCTCAAAAATATTAAATACTAATATAAATTAAACAAGATCCTGTAGTTTGGACAAATTATTTGATGTCAAAAGCAGTTTTAAGTCTGATCGATGTCTTTTGGGGTTGTTACCATTACACACACACACACACACACACACACACACACACACACAGTTTTGTTTTACAACAAGGTTACGTTATAATCTTTTAGTTAAGCTTATTTGACAACTTTCCCAAAGTCTGAATTTTAAAAGACCTTTTAACTGAGAAATGACTTGGGTTGTTCCAATGGGCACTGGAATGCTTCAAGGATTTATTCTCTCTCTCTATAAAAGAGAAGTTTCTGAACTAATTAGTACTATTTAATATACTCCAAATTACATGAGAAGCTTTGCCAAACAGAATAATAATAACTATTCTGTTTGGATACATATATTTTTATCAAAATACACGCCCTAGAAATTTCAACCTGCCCTAGGAAGAAACTTGCAAAAAGTTAAAGCAAGTTCAAACAGGAAATTCTCAGGGTAACAAGTATCCTGTCAGTGACACTGGACAAGCCAACAGTGATGGTTCCCTGTGGGGACATCAAACAGTGGTACTCTGGGTATTTGTAAGCCAAACACTGGGAATTTATAAATTGTTTCCAATGCTCAGTGCACACTTCTGATAAGTCCTGTACAGCATTTTAAAATCTTATGTACTGTTTGGCCTTTATATATTTTGAAATTTTGTGTTGAACCTGAAAATATGGGCTTTATATTGTTCTTTTATGTCATTTCATAATCATTATTATTTACCAAGAAACTGTCACCTTGAAATGTTATATCTTATAAAAAAGCAAAGTTCTTTATCAATTACATTATAATCAAATCTATAAACATGTCATTTTTATTTTGTCATTTATAAAGAGTCATTGTTTTACTCTAATGCATTTGCAAATGTATCTTTGGAAAGGTTCATGAAGAGAACTCTGGCTTACTTTAAACTACAGGTATCTAAGCAGGTCATATCTTTAAAATAAATGAAGATTTATGGAACCCTAAGGAATAACTGGATTCATGGAAATACAGGCACATAGTCAAGACAAACAAATTGATTCAAATATTGCTAATTTTAAATGTTTTTGTTTTCCAGGTATAAAGAAACTTGTTTTATTTTTCTTCTAGAGCAACTTGTAAAGCATACCTTCATAAGCAATATTGGAACATTTATTTTTTCTCCCTATCTAAACCCTCCAGAACTCAGTAACTCTTAATGAATGAGTATTATTTTCATGGCAATATGTTTGTTTGCATAAACCCAATAAGAATCTGTTCTCTTTATATTAGCACCAGTTTCCAAATGTGGTTTTATTAACTAAGTCGTTGTCTGGAATGTCATGATTGAAAGAGTCATGCCTGAGCTCTGGATGTCACCAGAAAGCTTTAAGGAATTCCGGTTGACTTTTGAAGCCAATAAGAACCCCTCAGAGAAATGGCCTGGTACCTTGTCTGGTCATGTAGTTCATGACAGTCTTTCCAGGCAAGGAACGAAGGTTGCTTTCCTGAAAGATGGCAAGGAAGGGACATTTTTGGGATCTCAAGAGCTTGAGGAATCCACCCAAACTTACAGGTATTCAGGTAAAACCAGATGGCAACTGTCTGGCTTGCTTTCTTTGCCCTGAGAGGCTGACTAAAGCTCAATCTGAAGGTTCCTTGTAAAATTCCAGCAAAGCAGATTTAAAAGAGTCTATATAATCCATTACTGTTCTTGTTGTGTTCATACAAATAATCAGGCCAAATTGAAACTGGACTTAATACAGTCTCTCTAATAAAATGAGGGTGATTTTAAAGAGAAAAATTGTGTTTCAACGGAAATCACAATGTCCCACTGTCATCTACAAACTGAATTAAATTCTAATTTTAATAGTCTTCTTCCAAGCTAATGTTTCATTTTTTCTTTTCTCATCTCTTGATTTGGAATTGCTGAAAGCTACTATTGTAGTGTCAGCCATACAGAATACAAATACTAATCTGCCTTTTCCTTTTTGGGGTTTTAAGGCCAATATCTAGTCCTGGTTTCTCCTGGCTGACTCCTTTCCTAGGTCCTATTGCAGCTCTTCTCTTTATTGTCACTTTCTGGCCATGTCTCCTAAAATATCTTATGTCTTTTATCCAACAAAGCATCCAAACTCTAGGACACTCCTTTCTCAAATGACCCCCAGCTATAGCTCTCACCTTTCAGGCTTTCCAGTTCCACCCTCTCCCTCTTGGTGACCCATACCCAGATCCACAGGCAGGGACAACTCTACATCCATAATCCACAGGAAATAATTCCAGAAGAGAAGTTCGTCCCTACTCCCTAGAACCAGAACTGGTCCAGGTCATGAAGAATAAGTTCATCTCAAATACCAGAGGGGGGAATAAAAGGACAAAAGCCACTTTTCCAGGACCTGCTCCCAAGAGCTGGCTCCCAAGGCCCCATAAAGCATGACTGACCCTAATTGTTTTATGAGCTTTTATCCTCAGGACTAGAAAGTTGCTGGAAGCACCCTGAAGGTGCAGAGGCTCCAAGAACTTGCAAAAATGGACAAACCAGACCACAATGACCACTGGACTCTGCTCCCAAAGAAAACATCAAAACAAATTGCAGCCCAACTGAAATATCCTGCTCTACACCCACCACATTATCCAATAAAAGTCCAAAGCCCTAACCCCTCAGTGCTGCTGCTGGTGCATATTTCTGGACCTAGCTATTTCCCTCCCTTGGGATACTAAAAATAAAAACCTTTTACTCTCTGCACTTTCTTCTCTTTGTGAATTCCTTCACAGCCCATGCCACTGACTATTCTAACATTTTGGTGGCCCATGCAGGGACATTCTCGATTTCTACCTCTCCCCCAGCCTCCTGAGACTTGCAAACAGGGGAGCAGTGGGCAGCAGAAGCTTGACCCGGGCTAACCCCCTAACCCTGTCTCTGTGAGGTTTGGAGAGAGGACTCTGATCACAGCCTGCATTACTGACTACCCCAACACTAATTAACACTTATTAACCATTAAGTTAAATATAGCATTCTGCAGAAGGCATTAGAATAGCCTGTTTTGAAAGGGGTTAATAATCAAATCAGTTTGGCACTTGTTCTCTTTTTAATACATATTTGAGCATGGAAAGTGCTGGAAAGTCCTGCAGTAAATATGTTTGCTTGTCTTCACTTGAGCCAGTTGTTTCCCAAACTTTTATGACAGCAGGCTACTGAATCAGGTCCCATAGAATCTAAGAAACATGGGTCTGTGGATGAGGCAGGCATCATGCTGGCACACTGTGTATGGTGGGCCCCTTTTGTGTATCCTGCAGCCTAGAGCAGGTAGGTGTTAGATTCTCATAGTTGCCCTGCTGTCAGGTATATGAATTCACTCTTCCAGTCAATCTATATTGAGGGTCTATCCAGTGCCAAGCACTGTTGTAGGCACTGTAAGTACTCTCTTGAAGCTTCTATTTCATTGAAGAAGCAGGTGGTGAACACACACATGTTTAAAGTGGAAGTAGTGATCAATTGCTCTGAAGAGAAATGAAGCCAAAGCATGGAGGATACCCTTTTCTGCCTTGCATTGGAAGAAGGCCTCTGGGATAAGGTGAGAATTGAGCAGGGGCAGGGGTGAGCCTGGGAAAGAGACTTCCAGCTGGAGAGGGCAGTGACTGCAAAGACTGCCATGAGGGAACCTGCCTCAACTGCTCTAGGATTAGCCCAGAGTGTAGTGACCTGAGATGGCAGAAGGGGGTGGGGGAAGAGGAGGTAGGCAGAGCATAGGGCTAGGCCTTCCAGGCAACCACAAAAACCTGGGGCTGGATCTAAAGAAGGTAGTGGAATCATGGGGGCTGGTTTAGGTTCCTGAGCAGTACAATGTCAGCTAGGTGCAGGCATGTACAGGGGAGACATCACAGAGCAGAGGGCAGAAACAGGGCATGGATGGTTAGGAAACTTCTGTTGTAATCCAGGCAAAAGGCCACTGGGGCTGGGCCCAGGCTAGTGGCAGTGGTTATAGTGGAAAGGAGTTGAATTCTTTAGCTATGTCTAAGGTAGAGCTGATACAGTTTGCTAACGTATTAGGTGTGGAGTCAAGTTAGGGTCACAGCTGTTACTGCCCAGAGATTCAGAGAGCAAATAGATGACATGTACTAGCTGGTTTCCCAAAACCACTCTGGCTCACTCAGGCTCTAACTCTAACTAGCCATGTGACCCAGAGCTTCTCTAACTGTTCTCCCTCTTCTGTGCAACAGAGATCAAAATACCACTCTACAGGATAAGATGAGACAGTGCAAATGATGGGCCTGTAAGGGTTCAATGACCATAACTTTTAGTATCCATAGTAGAAATATTTAGAAATGGAAACAATTGCTACTTAAATAATTAAAAATTTTAAAACATGCAATCAATTAAATATAATTAAAGAAGTGGATATTGGGGAAGGGAAAAAGTTGGATCTTTAAATATAAGTGTATTCTGATATATGAACCTGAGAATAAAGATTCACAAGGAACTGAGAGAAAATGGTAGGGAAGACATCTACATTAACAAACATCCAGTCAAACTTGTTGAAGTCTGTAAGCAAATGGACAGCACCAGGTGTGCATAATTTATCTTTTGTTCTTGTTTCTGAATGCAGTACAGAAGTCAGCTCTTTAGAAATCCTTTCCTCACTTACTGTTGGAGCTGTTGTGGCCAGGTGCCCTGAGTCTGAAGTAATTAAAAACCCCTCACTCTGCAGCAGAAAACTTCTCCTTGAAAAACAATGCCAGGCTGTTAGCTAAGAAATGCTAGTAGTGGAAATAAAATAAAAGATCTTTGTCAGATAGGTTTTTCAGGGTTTTCATGAATAAACGAGGTGATGTGCTATGATTACATGACCTCTTAGGCCTGGTAAGATGGCCGACAGTCAGTTCTTCCTCTAAGAGGAAACCAGATGGCCCACCCAGGAGAGCGGGAGACACCTGCAGGGGTGTTCATGCTGTAGGGCACCTCAGGAGGAAGACTCATACCCTATGGTGGCCATTTGTGCTGTATGAATATGGGAGCATGTGCACTGCTTGGCAATCTTATTTGGACAATGTGGTTTTACAAGTCTGGCAAGCTCTTCAGATGTAAACTTTACCTAAGTAAATAAAACCATCTGTCTAGTCCAAAGTTTTCTTTTGTTTTATATTGAAGTGGCTTCTTAGGAAAATTACTAAGGATTCAGCTATTTCAGAAGAAACAAGAAACCCAGCTTTCTTTTCTTTTTTAATGTTTAGGGAAGATAACCACTTTAAAATGGATGACTAAAGAAAAAATCTACAGAATTCAAATTCAGTAGAGTGTGAATTTATTTTAAAGAAAAATGCTAGAGTAGTTTGAGGTATTTTTTAAAATATTGAGGTTTTGAAGAGTGCTATAACCTAAGGTAACTAAGAACATCTATTTTAATTTGTATATTCAATGAATAGCCATGCTATACATATATAGTTTAATTATAATTTTACAGACCAATATAACTATACTTAAACACATACATAATTTACTCTGCATCATAAATTTAAAATTTTTCTCCCTGGAATAAATGACTGAGAGGTTGTTCTTGAGAGGTTGTTCACGTTAATTACCATCTAGGCACCAACACTCAGGATGTGCGTCATCACAGATTTAGTGAGGCTGTAAATTAAATGTAGGAAGCTGTGGTAAGCTGCTCAAATAAAAAACAGCTTTTCATAAAAAGACACTTTTCAGTTTTAAATTGAAATTAGTTTATGGTTAAATTTTGGTTCAAAATTAAAACTATTTGAATGATTTGTTTTGAAATTCAGGAAAATTCAAGCTTTAAAATTGTTACTAAAACTTAATTCCTCTTGGAAATTAGCTTATACTGATAATTTAAAGCTTGAAGTAAATGACAAAAAATTATTGTTAACAAAATTTTTTTAAACAAATCCAGGTTTAGTTGTTGGATTAAGATTTTAGGTATCCAATTTTTTTTTATCAAATGGCAATGACAAATAGACAATATGGTAACTTACCTGAAATTATTTAAATTTTTTCACCTTCCAAAGAGAAAGAATATTCAATTACAAAGAAAAACTATCAAAGTGTTTTTTTAATGAGATCTTTCAAATCCACCTGGAAATCTTCATTCTAAAGTATATTGATAATTTTATATGCCAGATTTTATACATAATTGTTTTGATAGAATGTCTTGCTTACTAATGATATATATAAGCTTTTATAAATTATACTTTGCATCTTTCTTGATTCTAGTGCTTTATTTATCAAGCAGTGAGAAAGCTGAAAGAAGAAATTATCACATTGAAAATGGATAAATTGGCTTATGATTCAGGAAATCCATATCACCTTATAGCATGTAGTCACTGAATGACAAGAAATACTGGTAAGAGATATTGTAGCATCATCGCTTTCAATATAATTCAAAAGTGGCACAATAGATACAAAGAAAACTGAAGTATTAGACAATCCATATGTTACGATTTTTAAAGTAATCATTCACACATTTTGACAATCTATTAGTGACAAATTATTTGATGTTACTTGGATTCGCATGTTACAGTGGATTGCAATATATCAGCTAGTATCTGCGTTTCAAGGTTAAGAACTATTTGTCTTAGTTTTTCTTTCTGTAATTCTCTTTTGAGATCTTTTCAATAAGTGAAACTGTTGCTTTTATTATTGAATATTGAAGAATTATTGCATGTTGATTTTTGAACGTTCTTTCTTTTGCCCAACCAAATTTCGGGGTGCAATTTAAACCCATTTTTCTTTTCTTTGTTCTGAAAATACTCATGTGGGAGAAATAAAGAGTAGACTTTATGTACCTAAAGAATTAAAAAATTCTTAAAGTTCATCTATCTAATTTATCCATAGTGCTCTACATAACATTCACTTTATTTTAAAGCAGAAGTAAATATCCTGTAGACATATTAAGCATATTAGTATTTTTATGTAAGGCATTTCCAACTACCAGTGTTTTGCTTCCTGACATAAAATGCACACACACAAGCAGGATGAAAGTGTTGGGACCAGTGAGCTGTGAGTTCATAGTATGCCCATAGCCAGCATAAGTGATATGTAGTGAAAGATGAGACTAGGAAGATAAACTGGATTGATTTATAGAATGTGTTTGTTACTGGAGAGGGGGCCTGGCCTGAGTGGGTCTTTCTAGAGCCAGCAGGTAGTGTGTGGGTTCTTGACTTCATGTAGGAAAGATTTTACAGCATGAGTCCAGGTGTCTATGAGGGTACATTTATGAAAGCTGGGGACATTGGAACAAGAAAGGGGTTAGAGTAGAAGGAGCAAATGGAGACCCCAGGCTGGGCTGCCCTTAGCTCACTGGGAAGTCAGAGAAAAGGGGGCTTCGGGTACAAGTTCAGGGGATTAGCCTGGGAGGAGCTGCTGCTGTCCATTGCTCCTCGGTTGCAAGTCTCACCTTGTTTTGCTGCTTTTCTGGGCCTGGAGCTCAAATACAACTGAGGCCTAGATGTTAACTCTAGGGAGGTGACCTTCTGTATCTGGCTGTAAATTGCTTGGCCATTTTGTTCAGCTAAATGTCTCAGTTTCCCTATTCCACTTGTCCTTACTGGTCTGTCTCAAATTTATCAGAAGTTTAAAAAAATGTGGATCTTATCCTCCAGGTGAGTGACATGTCTAATCATTGTTAGCAGGCATAGTAGGAGGGTTGAAATGTTAAGAGGTCAGCAGGTCAATAAGCAAGTTGTCACAAAGTCTAGGCAAGATGTGAGGCTTGAATCAAAGCAATCAAGATGAGAATGAACAGCGGGAGGAAACAAATTTGAGAGAAATGTATTGCACTGATAAAATCTGTGGGATTTTATGGCAAGTTGAGCTAACTACAAATGAATGAGAAGGACTGAAACTTCTGGGAAGCTTATCCTGGGAACATGATGATGTTATTTACTATAGGAGGTGGTATGGGATCACTGGGAAGAGGGTGGAGTATTAATGTGAAAATTACCTCAAAAATGCAATATACAATCATACCTCACATAAAAGGTTTAAATGCTACAAGCCACAAGCTGTCAGGTTTAACAAGCTGGTCCAAACTATAGTCAGCACTGTACTACTTCCTCCATTGTGTTTCACTTCTTCAACCAGAGGAGCAACTGGGAAAACCTTAAAAACTTATCTACCTCATATGTAGAAATTAGGTCAGATCTTGCAAGAGTTATTAACCTGAACAGCAGGTTTTTCTGACAAAATGTACATATTTTTTTTAACCTTGTTTATTATTAGGGAGAATTCGTTAGAACATTAACAGGTAAAGTAACTTTGTATTTATGCCATTTAAATCCTGCTAAGAGTGTCATTCTGAAAGTTGTTTCTGGGTTTAATAGACAGGGCCCTCAGGTAAGGAAACCAAATAGTCTGTGTTGGATTTTAATTTGTCACTCATTTCATGAGCACTTGTGGGGTCACTCCTAGAGGCCTCCACTTCTATGGGAGGGAGTTCGCTCTGCCTCTGAAACTCGGCAATATTTATCGAGTGTCTGTATAGCATTTTAACAACTTGGGGAGAGCATAAAATAGGTTATATTTTGGACTTCTGGCCAAGATGGAGGCGTAGGTAGACACACTGTGCCTCCTCGCACAACCAAAATAAGGACAGCAGCAATTTAGAAACAGAAAACAATCAGTACCGACAGAAAATTGAACTGTATGGAAGTCAGACAACCAAGGAGTTAAAGTAGACACATTCATCCAGACTGGTAGGAGGGGTGGAGTCGGGTGGCCAGGTGGAGAGGGGTCGCAAGCGGTGGCTGGTGGACCCAGGGAGGCAGCAGATTGCGGAGGGGAATGACATGCAAGGTGGCAGGTGAACCAGGTGATCCCACATTCACATGCTTGCAGATAAACCAGGTGAGGCTGTAGAGTGAGACAGACCACATAACCCAGGGTTCCAGCGCAGGGAAATAAAGCCTCAGAACACCAATTGAAAACACCTGTGGAGAGACTCCCAGCCTCACAGGAGAGTTTTCTGGAGAGACCCACAGGGTCCTAGAATGTACACAAACCCACCCACACAGGAATCAGCTCCAGAAGGGCCCAATTTGCTTGTGGGATGTGAGGGAAGTGACTGAAATCCGACAGATAGCAGAGCAAGTGCCATTGTTCCCTCTCTGACACCTCCTCCACGTGGGTTGCCCCACCCTGGTGAATGCCTAAGGCTCCACTCTACATACGTAACAGGTGCGTCAAGACAAAAAAATGGCCCAAATGAAAGAACAGATCAAAGCTCCAGAAAAAATACAACTAAGTGACAAAGAGATAGCCAACCTATCAGATGCACAGTTCAAAACACTGGTAATCAGGATGCTCACAGAAATGGTCGAATTTGGTTGCAAATTAAATGAAAAAATGAAGGTTATGCTAAGTGAAATAAAGGAAAATGTACAGGGAACCAATAGTGATGGAAAGGAAACTGGGACTCAAATCAATGGAGTGGACCTGAAGGAAGAAAGAAACATCCAACTAGAACAGAATGAAGAAACAAGAATTCAAAAAAATGAGGAGAGGCTTAGGAACCTCCAGAACATCTTTAAACGTTCCAACATCTTAATTATAGGGTTACCAGAAGAAGAAGAGGAAGAGCAACAAGTGGAAAAGTTATTTGAACAAATAATAAAGGAGAACTTCCCCATTCTGGCAAAGGAAATAGACTCTCAGGAAGTCCAGGAAGCTCAGAGAGTCCCAAAGAAGTTGGACCCAAGGAGGAACACACCAAGGCACATCATAATTATATTACCCAAGAATAAAATGAAGGAGAGACCCCTTGATGCAGCAAGAGATAAGATAACAGTAACCTACAAAGGAGTTCCCATCAGACTGTCAGCTGATTTCTCAAAAGAGACCTTACAGGCAAGAAGGGGCTAGAAAGAAGTATTCCAAGTCATGAAAGGCAAGGACCTATATCCAAGATTGTTCTATCCAGCAAAACTTTCATTTAGAATGGAAGGGCAGATAAAGTGCTTCTCAGATAAGGTGAAGTTAAAGGAGTTCATCATCAGCAAGCCCTTATTTTATGAAATGTTAAAGGGACTTATCTAAGAAAAAGAAGATCAAAAACATGTATAGTAAAATGACAGCAAACTCACAATTATTAACAACCATGCCTAAAACAAAACAAAAACAAACTAAGCAAACAACTAGAACAGGGAGAGAACCACAGAAATGGAGATCACAGGGAGGATTAGCAATAGGGGAGTGGGAGGAGGAGAGAGGGGGAAAAGGTGTGGAGAATAAGTAGCATAGATGGTAGGTAGAAAATAGATGGGGGGAGGGTAAGAATAGTATGGGAAATGTAGAAGCTAAAGAACTTATAAAAATGACACATAGACATGAACTAAAGGGCAGGAAAGTGGGTGAGAGGGGGTGTGCAGGATGGAGGGGAGTCAAGGGGGGAAAATGGGATAACTGTAATAGCATAATCAATAAATTATATTAAAAATAGGTTATATTTTGTTAGCTAAGGAAGTTAGTGGCAACTTTACGAAATCCTCGAAAAAAACAAAAACCAAAACCAAAACCAAAAACTGCAGTATGTTAGAAGACCAGATACATCTTTTCATGTTTAACTTGCTTATTTAGGTGTCATGTTAATTTCCATGCTTCCTTAGAGGTTGGACCATTTCAAACTATCTCTATTAAAGTGGGCATTGTCTAAAAGTCTCTTGAGCTGAGTAAAAAAGTATGAGGAAGGAACATTACTATTGGATTTAATATTTATTTTTTGTTTATGATGGAATTCTAATTCCTCACCATGTAGCTGAAAGGATAACTTTGTGCATGCAAACCAATGCAAAGTTTCTCATGCAAATGTTTTTGAAATGCCAGAGTGTTGCTCTGGCTGATTTGACTGCTATTTTGGCTTTTTTTTCCTGTTCTGTTTTACTGATGTACTTGGGCTCCAAGTAAATTTCCAAATGTTAAATACAGTTAAGATTTAACACACCTCAAATTATTTTCCCGATTCTAAAATAATGTGTAATTCTAATAAGATAGATGTTTCAAAGGTACTTCAATTAGCATTCAGAATTTCAAGCCACATTTCAGAATTTATAATAGCCTATAAACTGATTTGAGTCTTTGCCCAGAAGAGCTATAAAAGTTGACCATTAAAGTTTTACAAATGTTTAGTTACTTTCTACTCTTCCTGATTCTTGCTTGAAGCAGAAATAAGGCATTTTCAAGAAACAGCCTAACCAAGATGTTTTGAAAGTGATCCCTATCTTTTATTATTATTCATTTTATTTCTATAGCAACAGGGTCCTTGGGTATTTGCTTTTCAAATACATTTCATTACAGATATTAATACTACCCAGAGCTAGTATCAATCTGTTTAATGCTAAAGCTAATCATGAACACCTGTCCTAAACCTTAATGTTAATAACTTTACATTGTTATTTTCCAGACTTCATTAAACAGGACAATATAAAATTGTGATAAAATAGAGGAAAAATAATGGGTTGTTGTATTTTTGGTACAAATACCTTGCTTCTGAATGAAAGTTGCATCACCATATCTTTGAGACTGATGATGGGAATTTTTCTGTTGCCATTTTCCTAAGAATTGTATATTTTAAGTTTATTTAACATTGATGGTTATTTTTAATACCATGGAATATAATTATGGGATCCCAGACTAAATTCTTTGGTTTGGCTTTTAAGGACATTTCAGTTCATTTGCTTGTTATTGTTATATTTAAATCAGAGTTTTTAAGAACTATTTTTGAGAAATAAGTTTAAGATAATTTTTACAACTTTTCCAGAAAAGCAGCCTTTGATTTTTTTTTTTACTAAATAATCAATACATTTTATTAGAGATATCAACAGATATTTTCCGTTTAGCTCCTTCATTTACAATTACAACTGGGGCTGGGTTTTTAAAAAATTCTGTGCTTTAAAAAACAAAAGCTAAAGAAAGACTCACATTCAACCAAAAAACTCCTTACACATTTTTATCAACTTGGATTGTGGCTAATGATCTTTATTTACAAAGTCAAATTTATCAACAGGCATAAGCCTGAAATCTTTTACACAATGAAAGGAATTTTTTATTTTGTGTTCTCTTCTAATTATTTACTTAACTATACAACAATGATATTCATCATTTTGAAGATAAGAAAGGGATTTGTATATTGGTCCACATGGAACATGCTTAAAACTAATTTGAGAAATATTGAAACCAGAGATCACAGTATAATAATCAGTTATGGGTTTTGTTGTTGTTTTACTTTTGGTTTATAGAAATACTAATTTTTAAAAAATATGTTTCCCATCTGGTTCATTTGGGTCCCAAATATTTAAAGTAAGTAATATATGTATGGAATTTGTTTCTTTAATAACATTAAGTAACTGAAGGCAATGTGAAAACTAATGCTGTATCAAATACTGCACCAAACAGTGCTTTATAAATGAACCCGATGGTATGCTTTTTCTGTCCCTAGCAGCCCCCTGGCCCCCCAGAGGCTGTCCTCTGAAACTGGACATGCTGGTACCAGGGTTTCTTAGTGACATTTTCCCTCTTGAATTTTCATTTTCTCTTCATACCTTTGAACAATAATACCCTTTGATGAATTAGGTGAAACTGATGGGGTAGATATTAGAGCAGTTAAGAGTCTTTACTGCTCTATAAAATAAAAGTAAATTATAGTCTTTACAGTAATTAACAGTCATAGAAAAGACATTCAATTTTTCACCAAGAGATATTAATTTCTCAATCAGTCTTAATAGAGAACTAAATGCAAAACACCTGCTTATAATAAATAAATCTGTGTACATAAACCTGAAAGTTTTGAATATGAACAAACAGGGAAAAAGGAGAAGTAGCTACAGGACTAAAGTTGGAGTCATGTGGTTTCAAAGTTTATGGAAAGTTTTTTTCCTTTTTTTATGTTCTGTGTCAAGGTTTTAGATGTGAGTCCTTCAAAGTTATTAGATTACATTTCCCTTAAGCTGGTTTGGAGCTGACTTTTGAACTTCTTTCACAAGTAAGATTTTGAATAATTTTAAAGAAATTATTTACTGGCTTTTAAATTAAAAATTCAGATTGATATGTTGCTGTGGTTTCATTGCTAAGAATTCTCCTTTTTTATTCCACCTTTCATTTTCTTTCTGACACAAATTTATTAGGACATTGTAAAGTTTTACTGCTTGTGTAAGAAAATGGTCTCTCTTTTTAGTTTAAGATTAATGACGTTTGATTGTAGATGCTTTTATTTTCTGTTATTTTTGACTAGTCTGTGCTTTATTTTAGAGGGAACTTGATAAATACTACCTTATGAAAGCCTCAGTATTATTTATATTCAGCAACTAAAGCTAAATGAACATTATTAGATGTGTCCATAAAAGCATATATTCTTACTGAATCACCTAATCCATTCTGAGGAAGAGAGGATGGGAGAGTATATCCAAAACTTTGCTACTCTTATGAAGTTACAAAATATATATTTTTCCAAACGCCAGTGAGTCATTACACTGTCATAGAGCTGTTCTGTGCTACTCACCAGCACGTCTGCCACTATGCTTCTTAAAAACCCCAGGACACCGCCTCAGGCATGGTTCCCAGGAGCCTCATGGTAGCTGGTCCCCTTCTCCTGATTTCCCTTCTCTGCTTGTGTTTGAAATGCAGAGCCCATCATGATTCTCTGGGTTGTATGCTTCTTCACACATGTTCTCAGGCACTTCATGGATTTGTTTTGACTCTTCACCTAAATTTAAGAACCTCGTGGGACAAACATTGTGTTGTCTTCTTAAAATTTTCTTCTCCCTCTCTAACTATCCTGAAATGATATAGTGCTGCATGCATAGTAGATATTTAAAGCATTATTGCTAAACAAAGTCAAATGTCTCCATATTTGTAGAAAATAATTATTTCTTGATATCATAAAAATTCACATGCTGTGAGTTCTATTTATTAATTTCTTGATTCTGATGGTATAATATCTGTCCCATAATCTGTGTAGAGTTTGTGACAAAAAAAATCTTCTGCCTTCTACAGGAGAAAAGTTGTAAAGTGACTACTTTGTCTTTAAAACAATAAACCACAGAACCAGCTGCTGAAGATCATATGATGTATGATCGCTAACTCTCTGTCAAGTAAGCCTTAAATCCACTCTTTGTTTGTTACGACAATATTAGATTAATGGGTTGCTGAATGCAGGTGATCAAATTTATGTTTGGCTGGATTCCAGGGATTCAGCAGAAAATGACATTCTATTAACATTTTACATCTTCCCTGATTGGGCAGGAGTTCTGGAATATCTTTTCCTGAAATACTTTACTAATTCTTTACAATAAACCTCACTTGATTTATTCTAGTTACCTTAGATAGGTACATGAAATTATTTTTATGGTTACAAAACAAAGTGTAATATCAAAGATGTATGACTAGTTGAACAGGATAAAAATTAGATTGTAATCACTAATTATTACATTAAAAACTATTATAGCAGTGACTTTGAGTTAAAATAAATAACCATTCCATTTTAAGAAGGAGATATGATCTATTATAATGAGAGACATAACATATTTCAGTATAAAGTGCAGATAGAAAATATAGGCAACAGAAAATAGATTAGAAATTTTTATGATTCCAGAGTGCTAATCTAACTAAGGGCACTAATTGCTGGATTGTTTCTAGAAGCATTATACAAATTTGGCTCTGAGCTTCCTTGCAGAAAATAGATATTTATAACGTTCAGTCAAACTATATAAAAATAAAACAGATATTCAAGGTAAGTAAAACTTTCCCTTGATCTATTTGTGGATTCTTATTTAAACTATGCTGTCCTAATTATTGGAATTTTAGAGTAATTCTTAGAGTCGGATAGTTGTAAGTCCTCTAACTTGGTTATTCTTTTGTAAGATTGCTTTATATATTTTGGGTCCTCTATAAAATTTCTATAAAAAAACATTCACAATAATTTAATAAAAAATTACAAACAAAGCTTGCTGGGGTTATAATATGATTTTTTGAATCTATAGATCAATTGGAAGAGAACTGACATCATAACAATATTGAATTTTCAGTGTTCGAACATGGCATATCTACTTATTTCTACAATTTTCCTTAACAATGTTTTGAAGTTTTAAATGTAGAGGTGGTGTCCATTTTCTGCTTAATTGATTCCTAACTATTACATAATTTTTAATGGTATTGTAATTGAATTTTAAACATTTTAGTTTTTTATTGTTTTCTGTTAGTATGTAAAATGCATTTGATTTTTATGTATTAATTTTGTATCCTGAAACCTCATTAATATCACTTATTAGTTCAGCAATTATTAGATTTCTCTGTGTATACAATCATGTCGAACAGAAATACAGAGAGTTTTACTTCTTTCTTTCTGATCTTTATATCTTTTATCTGTTTTTCTTGCCTGTTTGCAATGACTAGCACGTCTAATACAATGTTAAATAAACGTAGAAAGAATGGGCATTTTTTCTTTACTCCTGATCTTGGAAAGAAAGTATCAATATTTCATCATTGTAGTGAATTGACATTTTCCTCTGTTATCTCCATTCTGCTGGTAAGCTTACTTAGTGATTAAAAAAAATTGAGCTAAAAACAGTTCTAAAACTTCTATTTGATTATATTTTTATCTCCCTGCTAAATGTTCCTATCTTCCCATCGCACAAGAGGTAAATAGCCATCTGGAAATCATTTTGTCTGTTTGTTTGTTTGTTAAACTATGGCTTTATTATCCTACTAGTGCTCCTGCACTTCGTGGGCAAAATTCCACATGGAGTGCCACCTTCCTACTCACCATCATCCTACTCTCCAATGCACACTGTTTATCATAATGGGATATCAAGTCTTTAACATTTGTTTTTAAAATGGAGTATCAGTACCTGAAACTAATATGTTATATGACAATTATAACTCAATAAAATATTAATGCTTAGACGAACCATTAATTACATCTTTTAATTAAACAAATTAAACAAATCTCCTGCTATTGTTTGGTAAATGATTATGATAAGGTTAACAGTGTTAATCATAGGAAGTGAACCAATGCCTCTCATTGAGGTTATTAGGTAGTTGAATCTTTATTTCCTTGACCTCCAACCCAGGATTCAAAAAGACAAGGGTCTGACAGAATAGTGGGGACAGAGAGTGGTGTTATCACTCAAGGCCATGCTGTGAAAAAAAAAAGTCCTGGCTGGTGGCTCCTGGGTTGAGTGTTATCCTGTATACCAAAAGGATGCAGGTTCTGTCCCTGGTCAGGGCACTTACGTAGTTTGTGGGTTTTGTCCTGGGTTGGGACCCATATGGGAGGCAATGGATCAGTGTTTTTCTCTCACATCAATGTTTTTCATTTCTCTCTCTTTCTCTCCCTTCCCCTCTCTCTTTAAAATCCATAAATATATCCTCAGGTGAAGATTTAAAAATAAAAGGAGTACCAAAATTCATTATTGTTTTTCTTAGATCACTGTAATCTGATCTATCAACAAATCAGTCTCACAGATTTTGGTGCTGTTGTGGCACTAAGGCAGGTTTTACACACTAATAATTAACCTAGGTGCATGGAGGGGAAGAACAAAGGAGGAAGTCTTACCGTGCTCATGCAGTATGGCCATCACTGTTTCATTTCAAAGGATGACCAAGACTTGTTCAGTTTATTGCCTTGTTTAATGACCAGATTTCTAATACCAGTAAATCTAAATTCTTATATTTTACTTGTATCTTAATTGACTAGAATATAGTTCCATTTTTTTTTGTTTTTTAAATTTTATTGTTGTTCAAGTACAGTTTTCTGTCTTTCCCCACCACCGCTCCTCCCCCACCCCAGGCATCCCCTCCTCCCTCCCCAGATTCCACCCCACCTTGGTTTTGTCCATGTGTCCTTTATACTTGTTTCTAAAAACTCTTCACGCTTTCCCCCCCATTATCCCCTCCCATCTCCCCTCTGGTTACTGTCTGTTTGTTCTTTATTTCAATGTCTCTGGTTGTCTTTTGCTTACTTTGTTTTGTTGATTAGGTTCCACATAAAGGTGAGATCATATAGTATTTGTCTTTTACTGCCTGGTTTATTTCACTTAGCATAATGCTCTCCAGTTTCATCTATGATGTAGCAAAGGGTAGGAGCTCCTTCTTTCTTTCTGCTGTGTGGTATTCCATTGTGTAAATGTACCATAGTTTTTTGATCCATTCATTTGCTGATGGACACCTAGGTTGCTTCCAGCACTTGGCTATTGTAAATTGTACTGCTATGAACATTGGGGCACATAGGTTCTTTTGGCAATTCCACTGCTACGTTTATATCCTAAGAACCAATTTTTTATTAAGACACATCAGGACTATATATTTTTAAGGCCTTTCTTTTTAAAAATTGAGATATAATATACATACCATAACATTCACCTTGTTAAAGAGTACAAATCAATGTGCTTTTTTGTATAGTCACATACTTGCACAACCATCAGCATTATCTAATGTTATCTAAATCCAGAACACACCGATTTGTGGTCACTCTGCATTCCCTCTCAGCCCAGCCTCTGGTGACCTCTAATATACTTTCTGTTCCTAAGATTTCCCTATTCTAAACATTTTTAAAAAATGAAATAATACAATATATGACCTTTTATATCTGGCTTCCTTCACTTAGCATAATCTTTACAAAATTCATCCATGTTATAGCATATATCAAATACTTAATTCCTTTTCATGGCTGAATAATATTCCATTGTATGGCTATAACACTTCTTGTTTTCTATTCATCTGTGGATATATGTTTGGGTTGTCCACTTTTTGGCTATTAAAGTAATGCTACCATGAACATTCATGTATATTTTTTGTGCAGATATATGTTTTCATTTCTCTTGGGTATACATATCTAGGATTTGGAGTTGTTGGGTTCTAAACACTTTCTTAGAGATTTATTTTTTTATGATTGATAACAACTAATGACAATATTTTGGAGTTATAACTCTATCCTTTAAAAATAAAGTAGATATTTCTTCATAATCATTTTTTTCTATGTAGATAGTTAAAGAATTTTCTTCTTTATCACAAATTCAGGTAGTCTACAGTGGTGTGGTCTTGGGGACAAAAGACGTTGTGATATTGATTCTATTTCCTCTCTTTCCGGCAGCTCGCTTGTGTTGTATTTGTGTATGTGTTTTCTTAGCCTTACTTTTAAAGTGGAAAAGTACATTTCTTAGTGAAAAATCTTCTCAGATTCTGGTATTAAATTTTGAAGATAGTGTAAATTTTTTCTTTTCAGTTTTTTTCCCTTAGCTTTTTTTAAGAAGTTGAGTGAGACTGATAGGGACAGATCTGAAATAGTTGTTAAAACTAGATGTTTGGGTTCCTCTTTTTTTGGAGGTTACCCATCTTCTCAGTGAAATGGTAGATCTATACTTGGGAAGAAGCAGAATCCGTTTTTTCAGAGTGTACCTTGGACAATGGCAGTAGTATGCAATTTTCATGGGATGTTTTGTTTGACAGTATTCGAGGCCAACTTACTGGAACCTTTTTATTTGTAATTGACCTTAGGTTTTAAAATCCCGCCCCAAAATAAGAGCCTCCATGATAGAATGTAAATTTCTGGATTCTTAGTCACCAAAATTCTGCCATTAAATATAGTTTGAAAACAATACATACATGAAAAGGATGTTCAGGGACATGGGACAAAGTAATGGCATTATACTGCTCTATTCAAGGCATGATGGAAACAGGCCTGGGAAGGAAAGAGCTCAGGAGGCTTCTGAATGCTGACTGAAGAGCAGGACTTGAGCTGGTGGCTGGTGACTCTCAGGCAGTCATTAGTCTTTTTACCAACTAGTCTGAGACATTAAGTTCTTATGTAGGTTTACTGAGCACATTTATTTAGTTTTCCCACTAAGAGTACTTTTTAATGTTCTCTTTTTTTAAAATTAATGCATGTCAAATGCAACTGCTATAAAAAGAAAATATTTCTTGTTCTTTCTCCCAGCTTTCTATTTTGGATATGCTATACAATCTGTATTTTGTATCACTAGAATGTGAACTCTTGAGGAACATAATCTTAATTTATTATTGTCTGTGTCTTTAGGGCTTGGTATGCTGCCTGGCTCATTCTATCTCAGTAACTGTTTGCTACTTACTCTCAACACACCAGCCCCTCCTGTAGGCCCTGAGAACAGCAAGGTTACCATGATAATCAATCACATGACAGTTACTAGCAGCCAGCGCTCTACCAGGAACAGACCATGTAACAAGCTGTAGCATGAAGCCGTGGTGCTGTTTTAAGAATACCCCTATAGATACACTTAAATGGGACAGAGCAGTGTCCAGGGAATGCTTCTGGAAGATAATAAGAAGAGATATCTTAAAGGTAACTGTCCAGGGCTGAATTTCAGATATTTCTCTGTAAACCTTCACCTTGTTCGGCTTTCCTATATTAGTAAATGGTAATTTCATTCTAGTTTCTCAGGCCCAGTCCCTGGGTGTCATTTTTCACTGCCCTCTTCTCTCACACTCCAGTATCTTAATCATCCTCACCACCCACCATCACTGCCTCCACATGTCACAGGACTCCCAGCATTTCTTGAAGCCCCCATGTCATCAGGTGGCCCCAGGCACTGACGTCTCTCCCTGGCTTAGTGGCTCTCTTGCTCTGCCTTCTTCTTCAGGTCAGCCAGTATATCCAGTAGCCAGAGTAACTCTGGCAAAATGCCAGTCAGATCCTGACATTTCTTTGCTCAAACCTTTCATTGATGCATGCAGACTAAATCTGTAGTTCCTTAGAAGGTGCAAGATCCTATATGACTTGTTGTTTTTTGTCCTCTGACTTCTTTGTCCTATTCCTCTCCACCTTGCTTCATACCAGCCACTGGCTTTGTAGCTATTTTCTTAAACATGTCAGCATGTTCCTGCTTTGGGAGGTACTCTGCTCTGAGCACTCTGCCCCAGCAGCCCCCAGCTCTCTTGCTCTCTTCCTTCAGGTCTTTATTCAAATGTCACATGCTCCATGAGGCCTACCCTGCTAATAGGTACAATTGTAACCCCATGCCCCCTCCTACACACACTTCTCTGCCCCTTCTCCTTAGCAGGCACACAGCCTCACACTATAGATTTGACTTTGTTATCTGGCTTGTGAATGTCTTACCCACTAGAATGGAAGCACTGTGAGGACAGGGATTTGTGTCTGTTTTGTTACCACTATCTCTCCAATACCTAGAACAGTACCTGGTCCAATATATATTTATGGAATAAATTAACTATATATCAGCATTTGGGAGTTACTCAATGTAATTCTAGTTGAAGTCACAGGGGCATGTAGGAGAGTGGGATGGGTAGGAGAATTAAGTCCCTGCTCCGTTATGTGCTGGTTTTCTGATCTGTTACATCAATTTAGTATTTGTGAGCATGTGCTAAGTAAAATAGTCATTTAAAAAGCTCCTTAAGTATATATTTCCATGATATGTTGCCAAATTAAGAAACTGAGAAGTCCACAATAAAAAATAATTAACCTAGTCCTAATATTTCCTAAACTTACAGATCATTGATTCTTTTCCACAAAAGACCAATAAAATTACTTAGAACAAATATCATATGGAAAGCATTTTGGGAAAGAAAGTATTCTTCCCAATGAGAAATCATTGTGTTCAAAATGCCCTGGCACTATATCAGTACACTTAGTACAGGAAAATTAATAGTTAATGTCAGAAGTATCACTAGCATCTGAATCCAGAATTTTGATTGAGATTTACATATCACTTTGTTATAAAGTACCCCAGTCAGAAAGTGTTTGAGATGCTATAACAGATAAATCTAGTGGTGATCCACTCAAAGCGGAAGTGAAAATATAGACAGTGAAAAATTGAGCCCAAACCTTCTGTCTTGGGTGTTTCTTCAGATACATCATCTTCATCTAATTAAAACAAGTACAACAGTATTTTTCTTTAAACAAGTGTTTATTGAACACCTACTACATGCCAGATAGTTTTTTTAGGCACTCAGGGCATAACAGTGAGCAAAGCAAAATCCCTACACTCAAGGAGCTTACATGCCAGTGGGAGAAGTACATCCTAGCCCAGGTGGTGATGGGCATCATGAGGAAAGCAGACACCCTATGACAATGGGGAGCTCTGGCCAGCAGGACTCACCAGTGACACCACTCTTGAGATGTGCACAGGTCCAGGGATAGAGAGTACCAGAAAAGGTAGGAGGGTGAGGAGGTAGAACAGTTTTAGATACTGTGCCTGGGAAGCCCTCATTGAGAATGTGATATGGGAATGAAGACCTGAAGGAGGGGCTAGTGAAGGGTGGAATTGTCACACAAGACTTGGGAAATGGTAGTGAAAAGTGACAGGATGGCCTCCCATTAGACAGCATTCTCAGGCTGCTGTGTGTAGACCCAGGGGGAAGGCAGAGCAGGGAGGTCACGTAGGAGACCACATGCCATACAAGGACAGATGAGAAGCTCTGCTCAGTAGGATTGGTGGACCCCTGTGGTGGGGGGAGTCAGAATGGACTCTGCACAGCTAACAGTATTTGCTGAGATGTTAGACAGAAGGTTTAAAGGAGAAAAACAGAGAGGACACAGAGGTTTTGGAATAATGGAATTGAATGTACTTGAAGGGAAACCAGAGAAGCAGATTGTTGGGGATGCAGGGTATGGATCAAAAGTTGGAATTGGGCTCATTATGTTTAAAATGCCAATTAATTATTCAAGTAGAGCTATTTATATCAGCCAGATATAAAATGTACACATATTTTCAAATATGATCTTAAATGCCTTTTACTATCTGATATTTTGATGCAGTTGCACCTCAGATTCATTTGCCTGGAAAATTGTATTCAAAATGACTCATAGCACATATCCTGTACTATAGAAGACCAGAAGCAGCAGCAGAGTGCAACAAGGTGGGCTGTCCCACCTTGGACTTAGTGGTGTGCTGGGTAACCTTGTGTCTCCAGACTCCTCAACACACCGACAGAAACTCATGCAGGGCTTTTTTCCTAAGGAAACTAGGTAGTCATAAAAAATATTCCTCCAAAATAAAATTAAGGTCTAAATGCAGTTCTCACCTTTAGGAGATATTAGTTGGTTTCCTTTGATTTAAGGTTCTTCATTATACATGAAGTTACTTGTTTTAACACCACCCTTGGAGGAAGAGAATTTCTATGTTTGTGGATCTGTTGTCTGGGAAACAGTAAGGGGAGGATAGCAAGTAATACTGGAGATAAGGATGCATTGTAATTGCTTAATATTATCACTCTTTCCCTGAATTGGAAGAGATCAAGATTTGGGAGGATCCCAAGGTTTATGAACATTAGTTATCAATAAATTAGCAAAACTCTGAAGGATTAAGGGAAATTCCAGGTTAGAAACTGCCGAATGGCGGTAAGGCTGGTCACCCGTGATGCCTCTGAATGTCTCTGAAACAAGTTTTGGCATAAACCAGAGAGAATCCTTTATTTTAAACAGAATTTAAAAAATTACCTTCTCCATGACATTATTTTCCCCAAAAATCTAAAGGAAGAGAAATCGGCAAGGTTACCAATTAAGCTACTTGTTTTGGAATAAATAAAACAAATTTTCAATATTTTTTGATCATAACATTAACAGAAAGTAGATTTACTAAATCGGTGGCCATTTGTTCATTCTATATATCAAGGGATTTACCTTACTTTTGAAAAATATGAGAATGGAGAGGTAAGGCTAGAACTGAGCTAGACGTATAAAAGTTAAGGCTGGAACTGAGCTTTGCTAACCCTGCCTATTCTGTTGCATTCTTCCAAAAGCCAAAATGACAGAATATTTATGAACCTGGAATTAATTTTTATTTGAAATCTCATCCTGAAATAAGCAAAAGGGGCACTTTGCTTCCACTCTGAAAGCATTGGTGAAGGTTAAGTTATGAATTATTCCAGCGAAGCTATATTATACATGGTTACTCGATTGATAGAAATGGTCTCCATTAATTTTAATTTTTTTCCCTGGGTGCTGCTAATTGCTATTTTCAGCCTACAATTTCTTGCAGATGATTTGTTTGAACCATGATTATGGCTTCTGCTAAATTCTTTGAAATTCAGGCCTTTAATCCTGTACTTTACAAATTGTTTTAAGAGTACTCATCCAATTAAGCAAATTGATGCAAATATCACTTGCCAAGACCAAATTCTTCTTGTCTAATGGACACGCTTTTTTCACATCATAACTTTAACTAAAACTCATGGATTCTGACATGGATAGTCAAGTCTGCCTCAGTAATACGTCAGTGCCGTCAATGTCCATGAAACTGGAGTGCATCTAAGTTTCATGGCACAGTGATGGCCTGGACTTTCTAGCTTAAAAATATCACTATGTGTTTTGTTTGTTGTCACTGGAAAACTTTTGTGTTTATGAATGAAAATGACATTTTTAATGGTTAGAATGATACATTGAGAAATTATCACAATAGTGTCTTTTATACCCATTCAGTGTATTTTTCATTTCAGCTTTTTCATCTTTAGAAGTTTCATATGGGTCTTTTTTATATCTTCTTTTTCTCCCTAAATTACGTTCATGTTTCCTTCTAGATTCTTGAATATCTGAACCATAGTTATAATAAATATTTTAATATTCTTATCTGCTAATCCCACTATCTCTGAAATTTCTGAGCCTGTTCTTTCGCATTAATGTAGCTCCTAGTTAGGGATCATATTTCTCTGTTCTTTTTGTGCCTAGTACCTTTTTTTTTTTTTTGCAGATTAAAGTTTGTGTACATTTAAGGTATACAACATGATGTTTCAATATACATAAACATTGTGAAATAATGATCACATCAAGCTAATTAACATAGCCATTAGCTCACATGGTTACCTTCTTTTCTGCTGTGGTAAGAATACTTGTGATCTACTTACTCTCTTAGCAACTTCCAAGTATACAATATATTATTATTAACTTAGTCACCACCCAGTATGTTATATTTCCAGAACTTATTTATCTTATAATTAAATGTACCCTTGACCAACATCTCCCCATTTTCCCCAACCCCTAGCCTCTCCTGCCCAGCATTCTACTGTATGTTACTATGGGTTTGAATATTTTAGATTCCACACATAAATGAGATCATGTAGCATTTGTCTCTTGTGTCTGACTTATTCTTATCATAATGTCCTCCAGGTTCATCCATATTGTTGCAAATACCAGTATTTCTTTATTTTCAAGGTTAAATAATATTCCATTGAGTGTGTGCATATCCCATTTTCCTCCTCCATCCATTATTTCTATATCTTGACTATTGTGAATAATGCTGCAGTGAACATGAAGGTGCAGATATCTCTCTGAGACAGTGATTTCATTTCCTCTTCACATATAAAAAGAAGTGGAATTTCTAGATGATATAGTAATTCACTTTTAATTTTTTGAGGAAATCCATATTGTTTTCCGTAAAGGCTGTACCAATTTACATTCCCACCATCAGTACATAAGAGTCCCTTTTCCCCACATTTTTTCCAACACTTATATTTTGACTTTTTGATGATTGCCATTCTAATAGGTATGAAATGATATTTCATTGTTTTTGTTTCTATTTCCCTGATACTTAGTGATGTTCAGCACATTGTCATGTATCTGTTGGCCATTTGTATTATTCTTTGGAAAAATGTCTTTTTGCATCCATTGCTCATTTTTTAAAAATTTTTTATTTTAATACATTCATTACAGTTTCTATCCTTTATTCCCATTCCAGCCCACCAACCCATTCCTCCCCTCCTCCCTCCCCTTTCCAAACCCCCTAGCTTAGTCCATGTGTCCTCCATATTTATTCCTGTAAACCCTTCCCTTCTCCCCTGGAATTCCCTCCCCTCTCCCCTCTGGTCACTGACTACCTGACCTCTCTTTCAGTGTCTTCTGTTATATTTCACTTGTTTCTTTGTTTTGTTGTTTAGGTTCCAGTTAATGGCGAGATCATATGGTATTTGTCTTTCACTGCCTGGCTTATTTCACTTAGCATAATGCTTTCTAGCTCCATCCATGCTGTTGCAAAGGGTATGAGTTCCTTCATTCTTTCAGCTGCATAGAATTCCATTGTGTAAATGGACCATAGTTTTTTGATCCATTCATTTACTGATGGGCACCTAGGTTGTTTCCAGCACTTAGCTATTGTAAATTGTGCTGCTATGAACATTGGGGTGCATAAATTCTTTCGGAATGGAGTTACAGGGTTCTTAGAATATAGTCCCAACAGTGGAATTGCTGGGTCAAAAGGCAGATCCATTTTTAGTTTTCTGAGGAAGTTCCATACCGTTTTCCATAGTGGTCTTACAAGTCTGCAATCCCACCAACAGTGCACTAAGGTCCCTTTTTCTCCACAACCTCTCCAGCATTTGTTGTTTGTTGTTTTGTTTATGATGGCCATTCTGACTGGTGTGAAGTGATATCTCATTGAGCTTTTAATTTGCATCTCTCTGATAGCTAGCGATACTGAGCATCTTTTCATGTGTCTCTGGATCCTCTGTATATCCTCCTTGGTGAAGTGTCTATTCAAGTCCTTTGCCCATTTTTTGATTGGGTTGCTCGTCTTCTTAGAGTGGAGATGTGTAAGTACTTTACATATTTTGGAGATTAAACCCCTGTCTGAGGTATCATTGGCAAATATGTTTTCCCATAGAGTTGTTTCTCTTTTTATTTTAATACTGTTTTCTTTAGCCATGCAGAAGCTTTTTATTTTGATGAGATCCCATTTGTTTATTCTTTCCTTTATGTCCCTTGCTCTAGGGCACATGTCGGTAAAAAAGTTTCTGCATGAAATATCTGAGATTTTCCTGCCTATGTTCTCCTCTAGGAATTTGATTGTGTCACGGTTTATATTTAAGTCTCTTATCCACCTTGAATTTATTTTTGTGTATGGTGTAAGTTGGTGCTCGAGTTTCATTTTTTTGCATGTAGCTGTCCAGTTCTCCCAACACCATTTGTTGAAGAGGCTATTTTTACTCCATTTTATGTTGCTGCCCCCTTTGTCAAATATTAATTGGCCATAGAGATTTGAGGATATTTCTGGGCTCTCTGTTCTGTTCCATTGGTCTATGTGCCTATTTCTCCGCCAGTACCAGGCTCTTTTGATTACAGTGGCCCTGTAATAT
>CM052544.1:76160784-76199574 GCA_028533065.1 Trachops cirrhosus
TTATTATCCTGCAGTAGTCTCCTTACCGTCTGGTCTTTCAATGTCCACTACACTTTTGATTTCCTATTTTCATGTATGCTGCGATGATCCTCTGTAGGATTTGCTCTAGTCCTCTAGTATGGCTAGGTTTTCCTGCCATTTGAAGAGGGAGGTGGCGTGTGCTGCCTCCTACCACGCCACCACCTCCCCCCCATTGCTCATTTTTAAAATTGGATTATTTTTTTTCCTATTGACTTATATGAATTTCTTACATATTTTGGATGTTAATCGTTTATCAGATATATGACTTATAAATATTTCCCCCATTTTGTTCCTTGTCTACTAGTCCCTTTTTTTTTAATCTTTATGGGCTCTTTATTCAGATGGTCAGTGATCTGCGAAGATCACTGTACCCTAACAGACCATCTTAAATTACACTTTAAAATGGCCCTTTATAAAAAAATAATTTAATTTAATTTTTTAAAAGATTTTATCTATTTATTTTTAGACAGAGGAAGGGAGGGAGAAAAAGAGTGAAAGAAACATCAATGTGTAGTTGCCTCTTGCACATTCCACATGTTCCCTGACTGGGAATCGAATCTGAAACCCTTTGGTTCACAGGCTGGCACTCAACCCACTGAGCCACACCAGTCATGGCATAAAATGATCCTTTTTATAAGGAAAACAAGTTGTAGGTAAGGGGTTTGGAGTTGAGGGAAAAGTTATTTGGATTAAACTGCAGCATTCTCACCCTGGGTGGTCGTGTTTACCTGTGCTCCAGGTGGTGGTCTTTAACTGTGTCCTGGATGGTAGTCATCTCACTCGAGTATAAGACTCAGATAGATACCATATTGAATTGCTTGCAGTCCTCCTGAGAAACAAAGGTGGAACTGCTCACCCTCGAGTCAGGGTGAGACATACCTTCAGTTCCTGGAACAATAGCTTTTGTATGCATTGATTACTAAGCTTATTAGCTATTACTTAAACTGAAATTTTCAACTATTGAGTCCCCCATCATTCCCCCACTGTTAGTTTAACCTATCTTATTTCTATGAGATTAGTTTCACATGGAAACACTCATTTTGTTGAGCATATATCTTAGCATTAGACCCTCTGGTAGGGGGCTTAGAAATACATTTAATTGCAAGCCACATAAGGAGGCACATTGTACCAACATCAAGATATGATAGGTTGTCTACTCATTCTGTTGATTGTTTCCTTGGTTGTGCAATAATGTTTTAGTTTAATGTTTTATTTTTTCTTTTATTACCTGTATTTTAGTGTTAAGTCCAAAATAATTATTGATGAGACCAATTTCAAGGAGCTTTCCCCCTGTGTTTTCTTCTAGGCATTTTATGGTTTCAGCTATTATATTTAAATCTTTAATCTATTTTTGAATTGGTACTTTTCTCATTGGTACTCTTGGCATCTTTGTTGAAGATTAGTTGACAGTATATACATGGATTTGTTTCAGAGCTCTTTGTTCTGTGCCATTAGTTTATGTGTCTTTTTTTAAAAAAATGCTGGTATCATACTATTTTGATTACTTTAGCTTTGTAATATATTTTGAAATAAAGAAGTGTGATAGTTCTAACTCTGTTCTTCTTAAGATTTCTTTAGCTACTTAGGGTCTTTTTTGGTTCCACATAAATTATGGAATTGTTTTTTCTATTTCTGTGGAAAAAGCCTTGGGATTTTGATATGGATTGCATTGAATTTATACAGTAATTTGAGTAGTATGGACATTTTAATAATATTAATTCTTCCAGTCTATGAACATGGATATCTTTTCATTTATTTGTGTTTTCTTAAGTTTCTTTCATAAATATTTTATAGATTTCAATGTACAGATCTTATACTTTCTTGATTAAATTTATTCCTAGGTATTTTATTCTTTTTGATGGTATTGTAAATGGGATTGTTTTCTGAATTTCTTTTTCAGAAAGTTCCTTGTCAGTGCATAGCAATGAAGCTGAATTTTACATATTGATTTTGTATCCTGCAGTTTTACTGCATTAGTTAATTTGTTCTAACATTTTTTTTCTGGAGTCTTTAGGATTTTTTATATACAAGATCTTGTTATCAGCAAACAGAGAGGATTTTAGCTCTTCCTATCCAACTTGGATGCCTTTTATTTCTTTTTCTTGCCTATGGCTCTGGCTAGAACTTCTAGTATACCATGTTAAAGAGAAATGGTGAGAGTGGGAATCCTTGACTTGTTCCAAATCTTAGTGGAAAAACTTTCATCTTTTCACTGTTGAATACAATGTTAGCTATGAGTAAGTCTGATAGATTTTTATTGGACATTTGTCATTATTGGCTATTGTGAATGATATTGGGTACCAGATTTTTGTTGTATTCTTAAATGCTGTTTGGCTTTCTTTTGAAATGAAGTAACTTAGAACAAGTTGCAATCTTTCAATGCTTGCTTTTAAGCTTTTTAAATGAACATCATTTTATCAAGAGCTCATTTAGTCTCTATGTCATTTAATTCTTCTCTGATCTTGATTATT
This sequence comes from Trachops cirrhosus, assembly GCA_028533065.1. NCBI lineage: Eukaryota > Metazoa > Chordata > Mammalia > Chiroptera > Phyllostomidae > Trachops > Trachops cirrhosus. Next base: position 76,163,277 of record CM052544.1, read on the forward strand.
TCCTTCCTACTACTCATTCTGGGCTTTGTTTGTTGTTCTTCTAGTTCTTTTAGATGTAGGGTTAAGCTGTTTATTTGAGAGTTTTCTATCTTTAGGTAGGCCTGAAATGCTATGAACTTCCCTCTCAGGACTGCTTTCGCTGTGTCCCTTTAGTTTTGGGTCATTGTGTGTTCATTTTCATTTGTCTTCAGGTACTTTTTGATTTCTTCCCTGCTCTCACTGTTAACCCATTCATTATTTAATAACATGTTATTCAGCTTCCATGTATTTGAATGTTTTTGAGTTTTTTTCTTGAAGTTGGTTTCTAGTTTTAAGCTTTGTGATCCAAGAAGATGCTTGATATGATTTCAATTTTCTTGAATTTGATAAGGCTTGTTTTGTGTCCTACCATATGATCTATCTTTGAAAATGATCCATGAGTGTTTTACATGAATGTGTATTTTGCTTCTTTGGGATGAAATATTCTGTAAATATCAATTAAGTACATTTGATCTAGAGTGCCATTAATTAATTTATTTTAAAAAAAATTTTATTTATTTATTTTTGGAGAGAAGGGAAGGAAGGGAGAGGAACATTGATGTGTGGTTGCCCCTTTCATGCCCCCAACTGAGGACCTAGCCCACAAGCCAGGCTTGTGCCCTGACTGGGAATCAAACAGGTGACCCTTTGGTTCACAAGTCAGCACTCAATCTACTGAGTGATATCAGCCAGGGCTAGTATCATTTAATACTACAGTATTCTTGTTGACTTTGTTTGGAAGATATGTCTATCCACTGTTGACAGTGGGATGTTAAAATCCCGTACAATGCCTGTATTGCTGTCAATCTCTTTCTTAAGGTCCTCCAAGATTTTCTTTATATATTTAGGTGCTCTTACATTGGGTCCATATATGTTTAAAGGGTTATATCCTCTTTTTGGACTACTCCCTTAAGTATTATGTAGTGACCTTCTTTATCTCTTTTTATGGCCTTTATTTTGAAGTCCATTATGGTGTTGGGATAACTGAACTGGTACATGCAAACAAATGAAAGTAGATAGCCAGCTTACAGCATACACCAGAATAAACTCAAAATGGATAAAAGACTTAAATGTAAGTTATGATACCATAAAAATCCTAGCAGAAAACATAGGCAGTATGTTTTCAGATGTCTCATTTAGCAATATTTTTGCCAATGTATTATCTAAGGCAAGGGAAATAAAGGAAAAAATAGACAAATTAGGCTATATCAATTTAAAAAGCTCCTGTATGACTAAAGAAACCATCATCAAAATGAAAAGGGAACCCAAGGTATGGGAAAACATATTTGCCAATGATACATTGGACAAGGGTTTGATCTCCAAAATGTATAAATAACTCATATGACCAGGAAGACAAACAATCCAATTAAAAATTGGGCAAAGGACCTTAATAGATATTTCTCCAAGGAGGACATACAGATGGCCCATAGACATACAAAAAAATGCTCGATATCACTAACCATCATTGAGATGCAAATTAAAACCACAGTGAGATGTCATTTCACATCTGCCAAAATGGCTATCATCAATAAACAACCAGTGCTGGTGAGGATATGGAGAAAAGGGAACCCTAGTGCACTATTGGTGGGAATGCAGATTGGTGCATCCCCTGTGGAAAATAGTATGTAATTTCCTCAAAGTATTAAAAATGGAACTCCTTTTGACCCAGCAACTCCACTCACTATTTGGAATATACCCTACGAAGTCCAAAACACCAATTGAAAAGAATTTATGCACCCATCTATTCATAGCAGCTCTACTTACAATAGCCAAGAGTTAGAAACAGCCTAAGTGTCCATCAGTAGATGAGTGGATTAAAAAACTGTTGTACATTTACAGAATGGAATACTATACAATGGAAAAAAAGAAGGAATTATTATCCTTTGTATCAGCATGGATGGGACTGGAGACTATTATGCTAAGCTGAATAAGCTAGTAGGTGAAAGACAAATGCCATATGATCTCACTTGTAAGGGGAATCTAGTGAACAAAATAAACTAATGAGCAAAAGAGAACCAGAGGCACAGAATCATGGAACAGACTGATAGTGGTAAGAGGGGAGTGGGAAGGTGGAGACTGTTGGAAAGAGGGTGAAGGGATTAGTCAAAGAACATGTATGAAGCTCCAACAGAAATGGACAACCATATGTGGATTGACTATGGAAGTAGGGGGTGGGCTGGGTGGAGGAGAGTGAAGGGGGAAAACTTGGGACAACTGTAATAGTGTAAATAATAAAACATTTTTTTTTAAAAAAGAGGTCATTTACTCCCATTACTGAAGCAATACTCTACTGAGAATTTTACCCAGATTTTAAAAATCTATCTACCCTGGTTGGCAGGAACACAGAGTGATGATGATTGTCATTGTAACATTAGCCCAGTGTATTAAATTCTTACATAGTATTATGAGGCTCATAAGCACACAGTGACCTTTTCATTTTCCCACTAGAACCTTTCATTATTTTTATGTGTTTGAAATATACTTTTTTCCCTGTCTCCACAGTTTTAATCTATTAGCAACACTCCCCAGAATTTTTTTTGATGATTTTGACTTAATTCATCCAAAGTCTGCCTCCAGCACTGATTGTTTCAAAAAGTTTCCCAGTTGATACTAATGTGCACTCAGACTTGACCCTGGAGCAGAGGTCCTTATGGGGCAGACACAGCCAGAAATTCAGACTCAGTAGGTCTGGGCTGGGGCCTAAAACTTGCATTTCTAACAGATTCCGGGTGGTACTGAAGCTGCTTCTCAGAGTGCTATACTTTGAGGATCACCGATTATGATATTCTAATTTAGAAGTAGAAATATATATTTGGTCTTTGTCCTGTTTCTGGGACAGAGCTTCCAAAATCTTTGGAATTTACTGAGTGATAAGGGCTATAAGAGCATCTTTTGTTATAATATTTGATTTCTTGTCTTCAGTTCTTGAAAATGCTTCAAAACCATAAAGGTAAAATGGTATCTTGTATTTATAGCAAGTCCCTCTCAACCACAGCTGGGTTTATGTTAATGAGATGACTTTTGGAAATCCTCTAAGATGGGAGAGCTGGTTGCCAGGAGAACCAACCATACAATTAGAATGTTGGAAGTTTCAGTCCCTTCCATTTGATTTCTGAGGAAGGGAAGAGGGACTGGAGGTTCAATAAATCACCAATGACCAATAATTTAATCAATCACACTTATATAATGAAACCATTATAAAAACCCAAAGGCAGGGTTTGGAGAGCTTCCAGGTTGGTGAGCGTGTGGTGATTTGGGAAGAGTGACATGCTTGTAGAGATCCTGGAGGGTGCGCACCCTTTCCCTGAACCTTGCCCTTTGCATCTTTTCCATCTGCCTGCTTCTGAGTTACATCTTTTTATAATGAACTGGTAATCTAGAAAGTAAAATGTTTTTCTTAGTTCTGTGAGCTGCTCTAACAGATTAATTGAACTCAAGAAGGGGCTGTGAGACCCTCTGATCTAATGCTCACTGGTCAGAATCCCAGGTGACAGCCTGGACTTGTGATTGGCATCTGAAAATGGAGGAGGGGAGTCTTGTAGATGTGAGCCCTTAAACTGTGGGGTCTGATACTATCTTCAGGTAGACAGTGTCAGAAGTGAGTTGAATCATAGGACACCCAACAGGTGTTGGAGAATTGCTTGGTAGTGTGTAGAAACTCCCCTCTTCATACATTAGTGAGCAGAACACTTTTATTGGTCTAGGCAGCCATTACCCATGGACCACACTAGCCTTCTACCTGGTTCCACTCCACTTAGTTGCCAATGAGCTTCCAAAAAAGCAAATTGGATCATATGAACCTCTACATTGCTCACATTGCCCTGCTAAAGTCTTCCACAGTTTAGCCCTATACCTCACTAGGAGCTCATCCCTTCTAACTCTGCCCTTCGTTGTTGCTCTCAGGCCCCATTGGTCTTTCTCTAGGTTTGTGAACACACCAGTCTCTTCCTGCTGTGGGCTTTCCCAGACTCTCCCTTCCACTTGCATTGTCCCCTTCCAGATATTCATATGATTGTCTCCTTCTTATTAGCCAGGACACAGTCCAAATGTTGCCTCCATGTGCTCCCGTCTCTGAAGTAATTCTTATGATCTAATTTTCTTTTCTTTTCTTCAAAATTCTTATCTCTTTCAGTTGTTGCTTTGTTATCCCTGCCTCCCTCACTAAAATGTAAGTTATATGAAAACAGGGACCTAGTCTCCCTGTGACAGATCACTGCATCTGCAGCACCTAAAATGAGGCCAGCATGCTGAAACCTTTAATAAATAGTAGTTGAATGAACAATGTAACATACTGTTGCAAAGACAAATATCTGAGAAAAAGAGACAAGTGAGCCTATATGTATTTTAGGGTGACCAACCTTCCCTTTTTTTTAGTTCAGGATAGGTAGTTTCAGTGCTAAAACTGAAAAAGTCCTGGGCTATCATTGTGAATTGGCCATCCTAGTACTTATGCATATGCATTGATACCTTAGTGAACTTGTACTGGAATATCCACTAGTTGTCATATCCTAGCATCCCTTTACTCATAATTTCTGTGCCTTTAGCCTCTTTAATTTTAATACATTTGTAGCATAGTGTTAATAGGAGAAGTCATCCTGTCTCTTGCTATTGCTTTCAGGTAGTACCAAGAAATCATTCTAGTTTCCTTGGTTATCTTATCCTACTTGCACTGCTCTTTGTTAAAACTTCATAAGTTGAAATTTCTACCCTTATTGTACAGGTTAAGTACATTCCAGGTAGACTATGTACAAGCCAGGATCAAAATAAAGAATGTCTATTACAAGGAAAGGGAAAAATTGAATAGGTATTGAATGGCAGGAATAGATCTGGGGAGCAAGGGAGGCCACCAGTTTAGTAAGTCCTGCCCTGATCCATAAAATAATAAGTGAACAAATTGTATAGCATTACTAATAACTGTGACAATGAAGGACAATATATTCTCATTTAGCCAACTGCACAGCTTTTTGCTCATTGGTGGTACTTGATTTGGGTAAGATGCTCTCTTTTGTCCTTTCTTTCCCGGGCTCCACACTTTCTTCCCCTGCACTCCTAGTTCCATAATACCCTCAGCTGCTATTTTTCTCAACACAAATTTATATTGCTATGATCTCTGAGTACCAGGTTATTATAACAAAATACTATAGATTAAGTGGCTTAAACAACCAACATTTATCTCTCACAGTTCTGGAAGCCGAGAAGTCCATGATCAAGGTGCTGTCAGAGTCAGTGTCTGGTGAGGTTCCCCTTCTCAATTTGTAGATGACCAACTTCTCATTATGTCCTCATGCCCCCTTCCCTTGATTTTTGCATGAGGAGGGAGAAGGGTGGAGAGAGAAAAAGGGAGAGGAAAATGTTGATATTTTGTGTTGTTTCTTTTTATAAGACCATTTCATTAATCCCTTTGTGAGTGCCACAAACTTAGGACCTAATATAACCCTAATTACTTCCCAAAGGCCCCATCTTCAAATAGCAGATTAAGGTTTTGACATATAAGTTTTGAAGGTACTTAAACATTCATTCCATAGCATTTTGCCACTGACCCCCAGAATTCATGTCTTTCTCACATGTAAAACACATTCATTCCATTCCAACAGCCCCAAAGTCTTAACTTGTTCTAGCATCAGCCCTGAAGTCAAATGTCCAAAGTCTCCTCTCAATATCATACAAATCAGATATGGCTGAGACTCAAGGTATGATTCATCCTGATGCAAATTCCTCTCCAGCTGTAAATCAGTGAAACCAGATAAATTATGCACTTCCAAAATACAATGGTGGGACAGATATAAGGTAGACATTGCCATCCCAAAAGGGAGAAAGGAGTGATGGATCCCATGGAAGTTGACAACTTAGCCCGACAAATTCCATGACATCCTAAGGCTAGAGAATAATCTTTAATTTGACACACTGCCTTGCAGACCCACTAGAGTGGTGGTGTCATCCCCAAGGCTTAGAGGGGCAGTCCTGCCACCTCTGCTGCTTTCTTGCTGTGTCTTCACATGATGGTATCTTCCTCTCTTTGCAAGGGCATGGAGACTCACCCTTATGGCATAATCTAGCCTAATTATCTTCTAAAGGCCTCACCTCTAAATATAGTCACATTGGGGATTAAAGCTTCAATATATGAATTTTAGAGGGCCAAAAATTCATTTATATCAGGGAATTTCTTACCTTAAGAAGGATTTAGACTATAAGCATATTGAGAATAAGGATATGTGCTTAGTTCAGAATCTGTCACAAAAGAAGTTTTTAACCAATAAAAAATGAGCAAATAAGTAAATTAATAAATAAAAACCAAAAATATAAGTTCTTCCAAAGTTTGTGCCATCATTTCATTAATGTCAAGCAATGTGTTTTATTCAGTTAAAAACTGAGCCATTTTTTCTATCCATAACCCTAATAATAAAAATATAGATTGAATGTTCTTATGGGCTAGTTATAGTGCCATGTTTCTTACACTTACTAACTTATTTTAAAAAGGTGCTATTATTACTCTCTTTTATGGACGAGAAAACTCAAGCATAGGAAGGTTAAGTAACATGCCCAAAATAACCAACTGAGGATCCAGCCTCTGCCAGTCTGATTCTAGAAGAAGATCCCAGATCTTTGTCATCTATAAAAAATATAACTTGAGAGAAGCGATCTGGGGTACTTCCTTCTATAGAGCCTGAATTGAGAATGTTTCCTATGCTTCAGTACAAAGTAATCTTGCACTGTTCAAATGTTCTGTGTTAGTGCCAAGTGGCAATTCCTTATGTTTTGAGTGATTTTTATCATTTTTGAAATAAATGTAGTCATCACTCTATTTTGATGTAATGAGGACATTCAGGTTTCAGTAGAGAGCACACTGCAGTTTGCATGAACAGTCCATCATGTGCCTAATCTCTACCTTGGCTTGTAGCATCATTTAAAAAATTTTTTTCAAAGCTTTAGTTAAGAGGAGTGCTTTTTAAAAATCATGCTCAATAAACCAAAGCATTAAAAATATAATTTGCTCAACTTCAGAAAGGTTTCCATACTAAATACAAGGCTGGCAATTAATGCCCATTGTTGAATAGTCCCAAAATGATTATAGGCTCCTATGAGGGAGAAATTTGAAGTGGCCACATTTGGTACCAGGTGTTTGAGCAAAGAGTATTATTTGTCTTGAGATGTAATTGGGGTCAGCTACGCAATAAAGAGGTCTAAACTTTATGCCTCAGCTATTATTACTTGGCCAACGCCATCTTCTTTCATCAAACTCTGGCTCTATTACCATCTCTAACAATCATTTTCTCCCTGGGTATTATCAATAAGATTATAGCTATTGTCAGAAGCTGTTAGTCAAAAATTACTGACTCAGCATTTGAAGATCAACAGCTGCAGGGTTATGTCATTCAGAAAGACACATACTGTGTGTCTGTGTGAACTACAGTTAATATGTAAATGTATGTATGTTAAATTATGTACATATACTCAAAGATTTTTTATGGCTTTCTAAGGAGTTGTTCAGCTGTATTTGGAGGTAGAAATCACTTTATTTGTGGAAATTATGTGAACTGGCTACCACTTTCTGTTTTAAAATGCCATGTAAAGAAAGGAACTGTTTAAAACCTGAAAGTCATAAATGACATTATCATGTTAAAATATATACTTTTCTATGTATGATTATAAGACATATAGATTACATATAAACTATGACTAATAATTGGATATTTAAAACTTTGAACAATTCTAAAATCTGAGTAAAATTTTGAAGACAATAACGTGTATTTGTAACAACAGTTTTTTAGTTACTCTCTTGGTGATATTTCATCATTTTTGGTATTCTGACATAATATAAAAATCCTGAATGTGTTTATTACATATCTGTTTAGTATGTGGAACATAATAATAATATTGATTTTCTTGCCATATGAGTCATTTAAAACTACTATTGTTCATGAATTCCTGTTATGGAAAACTCTCTTCCCAGCTACAATTATTTTAATGGCATTCACTTTAAGTTTTCACCATCTGCTCTTTTTATTCTAAATGGTAAAAGAAATTAATTTAAATGCATCATAAAAGAGCTATTTTATATTTTTAAAATCCCTGTCTGTAGCTTAACTCTCAGTTTAAACATATATTGGCTATCTCCAATAACATCTGGAGGAAAACAGCTGTCTTTTGACATCTAATTTGGAATATTTCCCAGGGAGAGTAAGAAGTTATCCTAAATGGATATATTACATACTGAAATGTTCCTTCTTCTTTTGCCCTGTCTGAAGTCTACCATTACCATTCAACTAAAATGAAGGAGTAATCTTTCATATAGTGCCATCATAGTTTTATAAATAAATTGAATTTTTATAAAGTTTACATCTCAGTATTTTCTAAAATATTAGCACTTAAAAATTTTATTTATTGATTGATTGATTATGTTTTCTTTTTATCCAAACTGTTTCTGGAGAGTAGAGAACAGTGCTGACAGAGAGTAGTATCTGTCACAGCACTACTTTTCAAATGTTTGTGAAATAACAAAAGAGAGGGAAAAGTGCCTGCTCACATCTTAGCGCTTGGCAGCATTAGGAAGCAGGAAGCAAAGGCTCATTTTGCCAAGAAGGTGATAGCTAGAACTCAGCATATGCAGTAATTAATGCTGAGTGTACTTTCTTTTTCTGTCTATGCTTTGTTATCACAAACTAGGATGGGCAAATGACATTAAATGTAATGTCATTATTCTTTCACAAATGACATTGTGGCAATTTGACTTTCTTATAATAGCGTTTGAGAAGATGAGCCATCTGTCTTTCATGTGGTTATTCTGAGAAGCCCAGCATCAGTGTCTAGAAGTATCTAGGGGCTGTATTCTCTGCAATAGTAAAGACACTGCACGCTACTTGCTTGCCCAGGTGCTGCCTCCTCGGTAGGATTTGCTGTGCGACACCAGCAGGACCTGTGCTCTCATCACCGGGTACGCCAGCTTCATTTTCAAGATCTCCAGTTTAAGGATGGCATTTCTCTGGGGCTGGCTTCTAGGTCAAAGAACTTTGTATTATCCATTTTTTGTTACTGGTAGAATCCCAAGGTATTCAATGACATTCACCCCAGGAAATGACTGACTTGGGGAGCAATTGTGCTACCACTTCTACTCATACCCTTGTATTTCTCTCTAGGATTTCTCTGGAAATATAGTGGCCTGAAAACAAAGTGAGTTCAACTGCTAGAAAAGCTAAATGTCAGCCATAACTACAGAAATTTGGAAGAAAGCATAGAAGGGTAAAATTCTTTTTATTGAAGATCATTTAAATATAGAAAGAAATAGAATCAATTGATATAACATGCATAAAAGGAAATGAATTCAGTTTTTAACTGAAATATATTAAATGTGTAACCAATGTTATTTTTAAATGAACAACAAGGGAATATAATATATTTGATAAATAGAACAAATACTGAAACAAAAATGTTATATTTCATTAAATATAGAAGAAGCAGTAAAAACAGAAATATGTGGAGAAAGGATGGAACTGGTATCAGGAAAATAGAACACAAAAAGTGATGAGAAAAGGATAGGACTGACAGTCACAGAGAAGGAAAAACAGGGAGGTAGGATGTCCTAAGTGAGTATTTGCTGAATTTAAGTTGAGCATTATAACCAGTTGTTCACCTGGGCTGTGGGCTTCAGATTGTTATCACTTCTCAACTATAATTTTTTATCTCTTGTAAGTTACTGTTGCTTAGAGATACTGAGTTGCTCCAAACCTTAAACTTTTAGAACAGGCATTAAAATTGTTAAGGCCTTCAGAGGCCAGGTAGGAAATATACATGATTAAGCTGTCTGAATGTAAAAAACAAAACACAACAGAGACAAAAACAAATAACAAAACAAAATCATAATCACATTTTTTGTTGTTATTGAACTGTGATCTAAACATAAACCCATTCATATGCGCATACAACCTGAAAAACAAATGGTGTTCTTTGCTCCTTTATTAAGAACTGACACTCTGACATTTTACTTCTACAGCAAGATCTCAGTGTCTGGTCTTGCATTTTACATTGTGACATGAGTGCAGAATTCATCTTGAGTTTACTGGGAGGGAAACTTAGGTTAATTCAATTTTATTATTTATTTTTGTAAGAAACATATAAAATTAATTTTGTTATTTAACCCAGTATATTAAAAATTTTATCATTTTACTATGTAAGCAGTATAAAAATTTATTCTAGTATTAAAATGACACTGGCTTCCAATACATATGCCATAATACAAAAGTAATATTAACATAATGCAGTCATTGAAGTAAAATGGAGTCCTATTCAAAAAATAAAGTTGTGTTTAATGTAAAGACATTTACACTGTCTAGCCATTAAACTATATACCTGCAACCAATACAAAACAAAATTGAAAGAAGGAAAAAACATTTACACTACTTCAATTTAAAAAATTTAATTTAAATTAATTAAAATACAAATTTAAAATTCATTTCCTGAGTCAGCCTACCTACATTTCTAGTGTTCAAAGCCAGTTGTGACTGGTGGCTACTGGGTTAATTCAATTTTAAAAGCAGCTGCTCACAAGGCAGACACTTATGCACAGAGACAGAATCTCTGTGCCTATGTACAAAGACAGTGACTATTCCTGAGATAGTTGAAAAATACTGGTATTTTAATGTCATATTTGGATTTTAGTACTTTACTAAAGTTTGACAATTTCCATTTCTACCTTTTTATTCAGTTTCAATGATATTTGAGAAAATAAGTTAACCTAGTGGCTTAATAATTCTAGATATGACTGATTAAATTCACAAAATGGTAGGCATATATAACAGGATGTAGTAACTTTATATCTTGATCTTTTAAGAGCTGAATACCCTTCATTTCTATCTGACAATAGCTTTTTTGGCAAACTGTGTCTCCCTCTAGTGATACAAATCACTGTTGTTGGTTTTTTTTTGTACAAAAATGTTCACAGCAGCTTTATTTTTTATTTTAATTATATTTTATTGGTTATGCCATTACAGTTATTCCAATTTTTCCCCCTTTACCCCCCTCCACCCAGAAACCCCACACTCCCTCAGGCAATCCCCACACCATTATTCACATCCATGGATCATCCATAGGTTTTTTGTCCACTCTATTTCCTATAATGCATTTTACATCCCCACGTCTATTCTGTGACTACCTATTTGTACTTCTTAATCTCCTCACTTCTTCATCCATTACTCCACTGCCCCCTCCCATTTGGCAACCATCAAAAAGCTCTCTGTATTCTTGATTCTGTCTCTGTTCTTCTTTTTGCTTAGTTTGTTTTTTATATTCAATTATTGATACATATATATTTATTGCCATTTTATTGTTCATAGTTTTGATCTTTTTTTCTTAAATAAGTCCCTTTAACATTTCATTTAATAATGGTCTGGTGATGATGACCTCTCTTAGTGTTTTCTTGTATGGGAAGCTGTTTATATGTTCTTCAATTCTAAATGATATCATTGCTGGTAGAGCAATCTTGGCTCTAGGTCCTTGCTTTTTATAGCTTTGAATATTTCTTGCTAGTCCTTTCTAGCCTGCAAAGTTTCTTTTGAGAAATCAGCTGACAGTCTTATGGGAATTCCCCTATAGATAACTACTGCTTTTCTCTTGCTGGTTTTAAGATTTTCTCTTTATCTTTAACCTTTAGCATTTTATTTATGATTTATGTTGGATGTGTATTTATGATTCCTCTTTGCATCCATCTTGTTTGGGACTCTCTATGCTTCCTGGACTTGCATACCTATTTCCTTTACCAATTAGGGAAATTTTCTTTCACTATTTTTTGAATAGATTTTTAATTTCTTGCTCTTTATCTTCTCCTGGCACCTCTATAATTTGAATGTTGGAATATTTAAAGTTGTTCCAGAGGCTGTTCACACTATCCTCATGTTTTTAACATGTTTTTTCTTCTGGTTGTTTTTTGCTTCCTTGTGTTCCAAATCATTGATTTGATTCTAAGCTTCATCCACTCTACTGTTGTTTCCCTGTAAATTGTTCTGTATTTCCATTAGTGTATCCTTTGTGTCTGACTGGGTCTTTTTTATGCTGTTGAGATGCTCACTAAGTTCCTTAAGCATCCATATAGCCTGTGTTTTGAACTTTGCATCTGATAGATTGCTTCTCCATTTTGTTCTTTTACTGGAGTTTTGATCTGTTCTTTCATTTGGACGATGTTTCTTTATCTGCTCACTTTGGCAGTCTTCCTGTGTTTGTTTCTATGTATTATGTAGAGCTGGTTTGACTCCGTGTCTTGGTAGTGTGGTCTAATATAGTATGTGTTGTATAGGGTCCAGTGGCACAGCCTCCCCTATCATGCAAGCTGGGTACTTGTGGTGCACCCTTCATGTGGGCTGAATACACCTTCCTCTTATAGTTTAATTTGATTGCTGTTGGCAGGTCAATGAGAGGTATTTACCCAGGCTAGCCAGCTGCAAGAACTGGCTGTGGCCACTGACCTCTGCCATCCATGGAGGATCCACTGTGCAGGGGCATGGTAGTGGTGCTCTGATGTGTTTTGTAGCTTTCCACTAGATGCTCAGGCTATGGGGTGTCTTGGGTAGTGCAGGCCAAGGTCAGTTCCCACCTGTGTTTTGCCTGGAGAAACACTGACTGAGCTATACAGCAATCTGAGATGGCTGCTACTTGTGCTGGGCTTGGAGCTTCCTAGGCAAAGCCAAGCCATGAATATAGGTTGGCTGCATCTAGTACTAGGCCTGGGGACACTTAGTAAGAGGCACAGTGGCTGGGGCTCACTAAAGCTAGCCGTTGCATGTTTGATAGGATTTAGGAAGTTGTGAAGCATAAGACAAGACCATCCACTCATATGGAAAAATCACGGTTAATAGTCTGGTTGGGCCTGTATGTGCAGTGGGATGGAGTCTCATGGGGCAAGGATGGAATCCAGGATGGGGAAAACAGTGTTAGCTAAGGTGACGGAGTATCAGATATGGCAGTGATTTCTGACTCTGTGGCTCTGTGGGAGGAGGGCACAGAAAAGGGACAGTGGCCTTTGCCCACCTTTTTGTTTGGGAGAAATTTGTTCCCCAGATGTTGTCTTGATGCCAGCCACTTCAGTCCTCCCTCTATGCCACTGGTGCCTTTCAAGCTGCTACCCCAGTGCTGAAGCTCCAAGGGAGTGAGCCTGAGTAAGTCCATGGGTAGGTTCCTTAAGTGGAACTGGTTAGGACTCCAGAAGTTTCTCCTATCAACTCAATCCCCTCTGGTTTGGCAGCCAGAAGTTATGGGGACTTATCTTCCTGGTGCTGGAACCCTAGCCCATGGGCCTGGTGTGGGGTTATATCACTCCTGAGATATCCATTGCAATTTTTATCCACCACACATGGATGTGGGACCAGTGTGTTCCATGTCTCCAGTTGTCCTATCAGTCTGGATGGATGTGGTGTCTTTAATTCCATAGTTGTCAGACTTCCTTTCAACTCAATTTCTGATGGTTCTGAGTGATGGTTGTTCTATATTTGAGTTATATTTTTGATGTGGTTTTGTGAGGAGTTGAGCCATGTTTAGCTATGCTCCCATCTTGACCTGAAGTCCTCACTGTTCTTTTTAAAATGCAGTGAAAATTGGATCTTCTTGTAACAGTAGAAAATTGTAACAGTGGGGAAATTGTAACCTGACCAACCATTCTTTTGACATTGTTTCTGTAAGTGCTGCCTCTAAGTATTATGTAGCTTGTAGATAAAGAGTATGTTTGTATAAGAATGCTCTGAAACAGGGAGACCCAAGATTGCCAAGGAGTAAGTGGAAGCTATATTAACCTCCTCCCAGGACCAATCTGGAATTAAATATAATTGTAGAGAAACCATACTGAATAACTAACTGAACACTACCTGTAGAGAAGCCTTATAACCATGGTCAGACAGAAGGAACAACTTCACCACAAAGAGACTGGCCCAGCAGAGGGAGCCACAAGCTGTGGATCACTGATAGCTCCAAACAGGTTGCCCAGGGCCAGTCACAAGCAGCATCTGACAAATTTCTGCACCAGAGTCTTTGTGGATCTACCTTATACACAGAAACAAACGCAAAGAGGCATCCAAAATAGAAAACAAAGAAACAGGTCCCATGTGAAAAAACAAGTGAAATTCTCCAGAAGAAGAACTTGATGAAATGGAGGCAAGCAATATATCAGCCAGAGAGTTTAGAGTAATGAATATAAGGATACTCAACAGCATGAAAAAAAGGCATAGAAATCATAAAAAAGGATCAATCAGAAATAAAGAATAAATATCTGAAATAAATAATACACTGGAAGGAATATACAGTAGGTTACATGAAGCAGAAGATTGAATCAGTGATTTGGAAAACAAGATAGAAAAAACACCCAAGCAGAGCAGCAAAAATGAAAAAAAAAAGAATTAAAAAATATGAGGAGATTGTAAGAAATATATTGATGCTTAACAGCAATACCAGAAGGCGAGGAGAGTCTGCAAAGGGACTGATAACCTATTTGAAGAAATAATGACCAAACACTTCCTTATTCTGGTGAAGGAAAAAGACACACAGGTCTAGGAAGCTCAGGGAGTCCCAAACAAGTTGGACCCAAAGAGGCCAACACCAAGACACATCATAATTAAAATGGCAAGACTTAAAGATAAGGAGAGAATCTTAAAATCTTCAAGAGAAAAGCAGGTAGTTACATATAAGGGAGCATCAATTAGACTGTGATCTGATTTCTTAGCAGAAACATTTCAGGGCAGAAGTTAATGATGTAAAATATTCAAGGTGATGAAAAGCAAAGTCCTACAACCAATGCTAATTTACCCAACAAGGCTATCATTTAAAATAAAGGAGAAATAGGAAGCTTCCCTGACAAGAAAAAGTTAAAGGAGTTTGTTAACACCACTCAGTACTGCAACAAATGTTAAAGGGCTTGCTTAAAGAAGAGAAAAAGAAAGAAATACACAGAGGAAAATATTCTAACAATAAAATGGTACTAAACACATATCTATCAATAATCACCTCAAATGTAAATGGCTTAAATGCTCTAACCAGAAGACATAGGGTAGCTGAATGGATAAGAAAACAAGACCTTTATATATGCTGCCTCCAAGAGACCTCAGATCAAAAGATACACACAGACTAAAAGTAAAATGATGGAAAGTGATATTTCATGCAAAGGGAAAGGAATAAAAAGCTGGGGTAGCAATACTTATATCTGACAAAATAGACATTAAAATGAAGGCCATAATAAGAGACAAAGAAGGACACTACATAATGGTAAAGGGAACAATCCAACAAGAGGTATAACCCTAGTAAACATTTATGCATCCAACATAGGAGCACTTAAATATGTAAAAGCATATCTTGATGGATATAAAGGGAGATTTCAACAGAAATATAGTCACAGTAGGGTATTTTTAACACCCCATGGACTTCAATGGATGGATCTTCCAGACAGAAAATCAACAAGGAGACAGCAACCTTAAACAACACACTAGATCAAATGGATTTAATTGATATCTTCAGAGCATTTCACCCCAAAGTTTGAGATGTTTTCTAGGATATACCACATTTTAGGACACAAAACAAGTCTCAATAAATTTAAGAAGATTGAAATCACATCAAGCATCTTCTGTGACCATAGTGCAACTAGAAATCAATCACAAGAACACAGAAAAACACACAAAGACATGGAAACTAAATAACATGTTATTAAATAATGAGTGGGTAAACTACAAGATCAAAGAAGAAATCAAAAGAAACCTTTAAATAAATGAAAATGAGGACCCTGCAATCCAAAATCTGTGGGATGCAGGGAAAGCAATCTTAAAAGGGAAATTCATAGCATACCAGGCCTATCTCAAAAACAAGAAGAGCTCAAATAAACAATCAAACTTTACATGTAAAGCTTGAAAAAGAACAACAAACAAAGCCCAAACTGAGTAGAAGGAAGGAAATAATAAAGATCACAGTAGATATAAATGAAATAGAGTCTATAAGATGATACAAAAGATCAATGAATGCAAGAGTTGGTTCTTTGAAAAGATAAACAAGGTTGACAAACCTTTAATCAGACTGATCAAGACAAACAGAAAGAGGACCCAAATAAATAAAATCAGAAATGAAAGGGGAGAAATAACAACTGACACCAAAGAAATACAAGGATTATAAGAAAGTATTATGAACAACTATATGTCAAGAAACTGGACAACCTGGGCAAAAAGGATAAATTCCAGACATACAGACATCCAAATCTAAATCAGGAAGAATCAGAGAATCTGAATAGACAGGTTACACCTAGTGAAATGGAAACAATAATCAAAAAACTCCCAACAAACAAAAGCCCTGGACTGGAAGGCCATAATAATCAAAATGTCAGGGTACTGGCATAAAGACAGACACATAGATCAATGGAACAGAATAGGGAGTTCAGAAATAATGCCTCACCTTTATAGTCAGCTAATATTTGACAAAAAGTACAAGCGCATACAGTGGGCTAAAAATAGTTTATTCAATAAATGGTGTTGGGAAAATTGGGCTGATATGTGCAGAAAAATGAAACTAGATCACCTTCTTATACCACACACAAGAGTAAATTCAAAATAGATTAGACTTAAATGTTAGACCCCAAACCATAAAAATCCTAGAAGAAAACATAGGCAGCAAAATCTTGGACATTGCTTGTAGCTATATTTTACTGGATATATCTTCTCAGGCAAGGGAAAAAAAAATAAGCAAATGGTACTACATCAAACTAAAAAGTTTTTTCACTACAAAGGAAAACATCAACAAAATAAAAAGACAACCCACTGAATGGGAGAACATGTTCACCAATATATATGGTAAGGGGTTAATATCCAAAATTTATACAGAACTTATAATACTCAACACTGAAAAACCTAAACAACTCAATTAAAAAATGGGTAAAGGTCTTGAATAGACACTTTTCAAAGAAGACATACACATGGCCAATAGTCATATGAAATGTCACTAACCATCAGAGAAATGCAAATTAAAACCACAATGAGATACCATCTCACACCTGTCAAAATGGCTATCATTAATAAATCAACAAACAACGAGTCCTGATAAGGATGTGGAGAAAAGGGAACCCTTCTGCACTATTGGTGGGAATACAGATTGGTGCAGCCACTGTGGAAAGCAGTATGGAGATACTTCAACAAATTAGAAATGTGTCTGCCTTTCCATCCAGCTATGCCACTTCTGGGAATATATCAAAGGAACCCCAAACACTAATTCAAAAGAACATAAGCACTGCTATGCTGTTTGTAGCATTATTTACAATTGCCCAGATATGGAAGCAGTCCAAGTGTCCATCAGTAGATGAGTGTATAAAACAACTATGGGACACTTACACAATGGAATACTATTCAGCAGTAAAAAAAGAATAAAATTTTACCCTTTGCAACAGTATAGATGGACCTGAAGATATTTAGATAAATAAACCACAATTATTGCTTTCAATTTCTTGTCACACTAATTTTATTGTCTCAAAAGTTTCAAAAAATGTTACATACTATTACAGCATGCAAGTGTTTTTGTCAAGTGTATTTATGTTGGGAATGGGGGCATGGTTCTCTGCTCAGAACAGGCAATCTTGAAGTAAAGGAACTCAGAGGAAAGCTTGCACAGGCTGGAAAGACTTCCTCAAATAAACCAAGGGCAAATGTCCTGGTTCAGGTTGATTCTCACTAGAAAAAAATTGCGGATTACCAGGTCTGCTGCTTTAAAAATGAAGAAAAGTTTCTAAAGAAAACTAATTAATTCTCCAAGTCTGTGATCACTGGTCTTTGGGGCTGGGTTGGGCCTGTGGGGTGGGAGTGCTAATAGACAGGGAGAGGCTTAAAACCTCAAGATCCAATTTGAGAACCTTCCCTCTACCTACTACAAGTAACCCACAGAGCCTGGCTCTTTGGATGATGCTCAGGACGATAAGAAGGAATCTCCTAGCTGCTGGTTCATTGCTCCCCTCCCCTTCCTCATACATAGCTTACTCTCAAAACACAAGGAACCATTGTCAGCACCTTCAGAGGATTTCCTCACTGCGGATCTCCCATATAAATAGATGCAGAGGGCCGAGGAACACACTTTACATGGAAATCCTATGCATGATTAGAAATTAGGTGGATGCCAGGAGCTCACATGGGAAAGACTACCCAGTGTTCACAGCCCTCTGGCCACCCTGGGCTCTCATCTACTTCCACCCTCCACCTTTTTGAGGCTTGCTGGAGTGTAGTGGCTCTTGGAGAGAATTAAAGGTATGTAAGGAAGTGTCCTTTTTGTTGTTTTATGTGTTGTCTGTGTGTGAATACATTCATATGTGTATATATACTAAAGAGAATGAGAGAGATTGAGTGATTGACTAATTGATTGATTGATTTTAAGAAATTGATTTACTGGATTGTGGAGAATGGCCAATCTGGAATTTATTGGGCAGAGTAGCAGGCTAGAGAGATGGGGAAGAGCCCAGGTGGTAGCTGGAGTCTGAAGACACTGGAGCAGAAACTCCTTTGCATGTGTCTGTTAATTTTCTCTTCTTACAAGGACTTCAGGCATATTGGGTGAGGGCCCATCCTAATAACCTCATTTGAACTTAATTACCTCTTTAAAGACTCTATCTCCAAATACAGTCACATTTTGAGATACTGAGGGTTAGGGCTTGAATATATGCATTTTGGGGGGACAAAATTAGCTCATAACACAGCCATATGAAATATTTTGCTTTTAAAAAAATGATGCATAAACAAAGTTTAGTCACTTCTCCAAACTGGTTTTAGGACAGTTTTATACTTATGCCTGTACTGTGTTAAGCACTTCGCAGTAACTATTTAATAACTTATTATTAGTCAGGTACTATTATTACACCCAGTTTGCAGATATTGAAATGCAGGCACACAGTGGTGAAGGAAATTGTTCTGTGGTGAACTGAGGCCAGACAGTCCAGTCCCAAGCAGGCATTTTAACCACCAGACCACATCAGTAATTGGTGAACACCCACCAAAATGCTACTTCTCAACTTATGCTCAAAATTCTCTAGAACTTCTGTTAAAATGCAGATTCCTGGGCTTAGGACCAGACTTAGTGAACAAAAAACTACTGAGGATTGGGGAATAGGGAAGAATACACACTTTAAAGCAGGAAATTTTAAGGGACTTTTATATCCACAAAAAATTGGAGGATTACTATATTTACATTGTAAAATTTATCTAACTTAGCTTGCTTCAGTTTGTGATTCCACTGTTTAATGGCCTTCATTACTTTATGGGTGAGGCATTGGGGGTCAGTTTATTCATTTATTTAACTAATATCCACCAAGTAATGTCACTAGGATTTATGGGTTTACAAAAATAAATCAGATATGAAACTTCTCTTCTAAAACCCTACAATATTATGTAGAAATTATTAGGTTTTAAAATGTTCTTTCAAATGAGAAATATGTGTATATTATTCTATTTTAAAGGTTCTATTTTCCATAAATGTGAATGGTTCTCTTATTTTCCATTAAGGAATGACATTATAACTCATGTATTTTAGTTAACTGTTAAATTTCTGGTAGAAAGGTAACATGTATTACCATCTATAAATAATTGAAACTATGATTTTGAGAGAATAGTAGGAAAAATGTATGCTGGTTGCTGCTATTATTCAAGGCTTTGTGTTGGTCTTTGGTTTTTATTAATGTATTGAAGTTTGCAGGTGCATGCATGTTTATGATCCTGATAAAAATGTTAACTTACCATTAAAACAATTCTTTAAAAAACACATCATTCTTTTTATGATAAATTCAAAATAATTTCAGTTGTTCCTAATGTCCTTCCTCCAAATGCTTGGTGGAGGGATGTGGTTGCCTTCTGCTCTTTACCACAGGACTTCTCTCTGTTGGAGGTAGTACTGGGACATAGGAGCACCGTGGTGGGATGCCAGGTCTCCTGCTCATGGGGGACTCACTCAGACTAGTCACTAGTGATGTCTTCCCCAAGGGTCCATGGCAGAGTTTTCATGTGGTTCCAGGGTATGTTCCATAGTCTAGTGGCTCCATGAAGACATCCCTCCTATTTAACCTTTTCCCACTTTTACCTCTGCAGTTTTGATAACATTAAGCACATGATTAGACGTCAGCCAAATATCAACTGCCTGTAGCAGAAGGGAGCAGGACTTACAAGATGATTGCTCTTAATACATAAATTCTTTTTTAAAAATGCATTTTTCTCCATTTAGTTCCCTTATACATAAATTATTTTTTCTTTAGAGTTTCAAGTGTTGTAGGGATAAATGGAAGAAAGGTATGAAATATGAGCATTGTTTCTTGTTTTCATCAGAGAATCTAGAAATTTCCAGTGAGTCATGCTTTGGTATAGAGAGTGTGAACAGGTTGAGAGTGGTATCTATAAATAACACAGGACAGTGCCGTAGTCCACCTTTGTCTGTGTGGAGATGTATACTAAGACTCCCAGTGGATGCCTGAAACCATGGATAGTACCCAGCGCTCTCTCTCTCTCTCTCTCTCTCTCTCTCTCTCTATATATATATATATATATATATATATATATATATAATGTTTTTTCCTACACATAAATAGCTATGATAAAGTTTAATTGTTCAGATAGGCACAGTTAGAGATTAACAACAATTACTAATAATAAAATAGAAGAATTTTAACAGTATACTGTAATAAAATGTATGTGATCACTTTGAGGCCATTTTTAAGCAAAATAGGGGTGACTTGACACAAGTATTGTGATACTGTGTGACATTTGATCTGATAGCCCAGATGGCTATTAAGTGACTAATGGGCAGGAAAAATGCAGTGTGGATACTCTGGACAAAGGGAATGGGATGGTACGAGATTTCATCATATTACTCAGATTGGCACACAATTTAAAACTTATGTAGTGTTAATTTCTGGAATTTTCTATTTAATATCTTTGAACTGTGGTTGACTTCACATAACTGAAACTGCAGACCATGAAACCAGGGGTAAGGGGGGTACTACTATAGTAGGCACAAGGAATGGAGCTCGTAATATTTTTTGTATTGTTAAGGCTAATTGTTAAGGATTGCTTGTTTGTTTGTTTTTAGATTTTCTACTTAAATTGAGAGTTGGTCTGTTAAAGTCATATATGTAATTCAGCTCACTTCACTTACCTATCTGGGCAGTGGCAAAGGGCCCAGAACTCTCTCTGAGTGGTTGTGAGATTCTTCCCCTTGCACTCCAATACAGGTTCAGGGCTTTCAAGTAGAGACTTCTCTGTTAACTACTTTTAAAGGCAAAGTAAATTATTTGAGCTAATGGAAAATAAGACAAATAAAGAAAGAACAAAAGTATGAAATCTTTTCCATTAATGCTACTTCTTTAGTTCAATCTATCTGTGGGTAGATTGCAATTCAAAATCTTAAATATTTGCTTTACATATGTGTGTCATTTTCAAGATCTTGAATAAAAGTCTTAATCTTAAAGAAGTGTTACAAAAAAGAAAAAACTCAGCAATTTTGAAAAATTTTCATGCTTTTTAAAAAGACTTTTTCAATGAAAAAATGTGCATCAGGTTGGGGGCTCTTTCTTGGGACCAAATTCAGAAATTTACTTTTATCAAACAGAATGCCATGAAAGAAAAAAGTGGAAGCACAGCCCAGGTTTGTTAACATGTCATACACAGATTTGTTTATGAATGTTACTTATGTTACTTGTGTTACTTATGAATCACATGTTTTTAATCCTACATTGTAATATTCTACAACCTCTATTATTCTATACTTAGATGGAATATTTACAGTATATGGAAATAGATATAGATGCAGTCCAGAAACAGAAATCAGGAGGCCAAGGTGTGCTCTTTATCTGCTGCCATCTGTGTAGCCATTTCTCCCTCCTCATTCTGGACTTTCACATCCTTTCTTGAGCTGATTTTTTCTTAAAAAATATATTTTGTCATTTATGCTACTACAGTTGTCCCAGTTTTCCCTTTTTGCTCTCTTCTACCCAGTCCCCTCCACTATGTCAGGCAATCATCACCCCATTGTCAATGTCCATGGGTCATGCATACATCTTCTTTGGCTACTCTATTCCTTATGCTGTACTTTACACCCCCATGACTATTCTGTAACTACAAATTTGTACTTCTTCATCCCTTCTCCTTTTTTACCCATCCCCCTGACCTCCACACCATTGGGCAACCTTAATCCCTTCACATTTTTGCCCATCTCCCTGACCCACATCCCATCTGACAACCATCAAAATGTTTTGTGTATCTGTGATTTTGCTTCTGTTCTTCTTGTTTGTTTATTTTGTTTTTTAAAATCAACTGTAGGTAAGTATGCATTTATTGCCACTTTATTGTTCATACGTTTCATATTCTTGCAGTAAAAAATTTTAAAATATTTATCAATTATGCTGTTACAGTTTTCCCATTCCCTCCACCCTTATTCCCCTCTGCCACCTACATATGTCCTCCCACCTACATTGTCCCTCCACCTTAGTTCATGTTCATGGGTTGTACATATAAGTTTTTTGGCTTCTACATTTCCTATACTATTCTTAACCTCCCCCTGTCTATTTTCTAACTACCATTTATGCTACTTATTCCCTGTACCTTTTCCCCCATTACCTGCACCTTTTCCCCCATTACCTGCCTTCCCTTCCCCACTGATAACCCTCCATGTGATGTCCATTTCTCTGATTCTGGTCCTGTTCTAGTAGTTTACTTAGATTTTTTTTTTTAGGTTGTTGATAATTGTGAGTTTGTTGTCATTTTACTGTTCATAGTTTTGATTTTCTTCTTTTTCTTAGATAAGTCCCTTTAACATTTCATGTAATACTGGCTTGGTGATGATGAACTCCTTTAACTTGACCTTATCTGGAAAGGACTTTATCTGACCTTTCTTCTAAATGAGAGCTTTGCTGGATAGAGTGATCTTAGATGTAGGTCTTTGCCTTTCATGACTTGGAATACTTCCTTCCAGCCCCTTCTTGCCTGCAAGGTCTCTTTTGAGAAATCAGCTGATAGCCTAATGGGAACTCCTTTGTAGGTAACTGTTTCCTTTTCTCTTGCTGCTTTTAAGATTCTCTTCTTATCTTCAATCTTGGCTAATGTAATTATGATGTGCCTTGGTGTGTGCTTCCTTGGATCCAACTTGTTTGGGACTCTTTGAGCTTTCTGGAAGTCTATTTCCTTTGCCCAATTGGGGAAGTTCTCCTTTACTATGTTTTTAAATAAGTTTTCAATTTCTTTCTCTTCCTCTTCTCCTTCTGGCATCCCTATGATTCAGATATTGGAAAGCTTAAGGTTGTCCTGGAGGTTCCTAAGCCTTTCCTCATTTTTGTGAATTCTTGTTTCTTCATTCTTTCTGGTTGACTGTTTATTTCTTCTTTCTGGTCCAAACCATTGATTTGAGTCCTGGTTTCCTTCCTGTCACTATTGGTTCCCTGTACATTTTCCTTTAATTCACTTTTCATAGCCTTCATCTTTCTTCTATTGTGCAACCATGTGCAACCATTGCTGTGACCACCCTGATTACCAGTGTTTTAAACTGCGCATCTGATAGGTTGGCCATCTCTTCATTGCTTCATTGTATTTTTTTCTGGAGCTCTGATCTGTTCTTTCATTTTGGTCTTTTTTTTTTGGTCTCAGCACACCTGTTACATTGTAAGGGGCAGAGCCTTAGGTATTCACTAGGGTGGGACAACTCATCTGGCTGCATTGTGGTGGTGTATGTGGGGGAGGGGTCTGAGAGAGAGCAATGCCACTTGTTCAGCTCTCAGCTGGCCTTCAGTCACTTCCTCTGCTACCTGCAAGCAAATTGGGCCCTTCTGGTGCTGATTGCCTGGTGGGTGCTTTTATGTATGTTCTAAGGACCTTGTGGATCTCTCCAATGAACTCTCCTGTGAGGCTGGGAGTTTCTCCCACCACTGCAATACCCAAAGGTTTATTCAGTCAGAGGTTTTGAGGCTTTATTTCACCACACTGGAACCCTGGGTTGGGTGGTCTGTTTCGCTCCCCATTTGTTCTTCTCGGTTTATCCACATGTAAATGTGGAACTGTCTGGTCCACTGACCACTGCCTTGCCCTCCTTGTCCTCCAGTCGCCACCTTCCCACAAGTCCTCTCCACCCAGCTGCCCATCTCTGTCCCTCCTACTGATCTGAATGAATGTTTCTTCTTTACCTCCTTGCTGTTGGACTTCCATACAGTTCAGTTTTCTGGTGGTTCTGTGTTTTTTAAAAAAATTGTTATCCTTTTGGCTGTGCAAGGAGACACAGTGTATCTATCTACATGTCCATCTGGGTCAGAAGTTCCCCATTCTTTTGATATTCTTAAATAATATCAAATAATATAGTAATAATTTCATATAATACTAGTTTGGTGGTGATGAACTCCTTTAGCTTTTTCTTATCTTGAAAGCTCTTTATCTGTCCTTAGATTCTAAATGATAGTTTTGCTGGGTCTAGTAATCTTGGTTATGGTACTTGCTTTTCATCACTTTGAATACTGTCAATCCCTTCAAGCCTGCCAGGTTTCTTTTGAGAAATTAGCTGACAGTCTTATGGGAACTCCTTTGTAGGTAATTATGTGGTTTTCTTCTGTTGCTTTTGAGTTTTGTGTAAGATTTCCTTATCTGCTTTATGTTTAACCTTTGGCATTTTAATTGTGATGTGTCTCGGTGTGGTCCTCTTTGAGTCCATTTTTTGGGGACTCTCTGTGTTTCCTGGACTTGTATGCTTATTTTCTTCACTGAGTTAGGGAAGTTTTCTGCCATTAGTTTTTTCAAATAGATTTTCAATTTCTTGCTCTTTCTCTTTTCCTTCTGGCATCCCCATGATGCAATGTTGGTATGCTTGAAGTTGCCCCAGAGGTTCCTTAAGATATTCTCATTTTTTGGATTCTTTTATTTAGTTAATCATTTCTTTAAAATTAATGTTCAAATACAGTCCTCTCCATTTTCCCACCATAACTTTCTTCCTCCCCACTGGATTCTTTTTTCTTCTTGCTGTTGTGATTGGGTGTTTTCTGCTTTCTTGTCTTCCCATTATGATTTGATTCTTGACTTCATGCACTCTATTGTTGATTCCCTGTAAATTGTTCTTTATTTCAATTAGTGTATCCTTTGTTTCTGACTTGTTTTCTTATGCTATTGAGTTTCTCACTGAGTTCCTTAAGCATCCTTATAATTGGTGTTTTGAACACTGAATCTAGTAGATTGCTTGTCTTCACTTTGTTTAGTTCTTTTTCTGGAATTTTGTTCTATTCTTTCATTTGGGCCATGCTTCTTTGTCTCCTCTCTTTGGCAGCCTCCCTGTGTTTGTTCCTATGTATCATGTAGAATTGCTACACATCTCCCATGCTTGGTAGAGTGTCCTAATGTAATAAGTGTCCTGTAGAGTTTAGTGGCACAGCCTCCCCTATTACTCAAGCTGGGAACTTAAGGTGCACCTTTCATGTTGGCTGTGCACACCCTCCTCTTGTAATTGAGCCTTGATTGCTATTGGCACATCCAAGGTCACACAGGATAAGCTAAAAAGTGATCAGCAGGTGGTTGCTACTTGTATTGGGCTTGGAGGTTCCCAGGTGAGGCCAAGTTATGCACCAAGGCTGGTTGCTGCTAATAACAGACCTGGAGTCACTTAGTGAGAGGTATGGGGCTCACTGAAGCTAGATGCTGCTTGTTTGAGGGAATTTAAGAAAATCCAAAGTATGGACCAAGACAAGTTATTCATATTGAAAAGCCACTAGAAACAGCTTGGATGGGCCCAAACGTTGTGTGGAGCAGGACCCCAGGGAACCACCAGGGTGGGGCAAACAATGTTAGCCAGGTAGATGGAGTCTCAGATATGGCATGTGCCTGCTGGCTCTCTGGCTCTGTGAAGGGAGGGCTTAGAAAAGGAACAATGGCCTCTGCCAGCACTTCTGTCTGGGAGAAAACTTCCCCTGAAGCTCTCACCCTGATACCAGATACTTCAGTTCTTCCTTGTATGTCTCTGATGCTTTCAATCTGCTGCTCCTACACTGGAGCTCAGAGTCTGAGTTAATATCAGAGACATTGGCCCTTTAAGAGAAACTGTCTAACACTCCAGCAGTCTCTGTCTTCCAGAGCCTCAATTCCTGCTGGTTTTTGCAGCCAGAAATTATGGGAACTTCTATTCCTGGACCTGGAGACCTTGGATGGGGGGGGATGATGGTGTGGGGCTGGGACCCCTCACTCCTCAGATACCCCTCCTGATTTTTGTCTGCCCCACATGGCTGTGAGACCAGCTTATTCCACTTCTTCACCCCTCCTACCACTCTCAATGTGGTTTCTTCTTCAATTCTGTGGTTGTAGGACTTCCATTCAGCTTGATTTCTAACAGTTCTGAATAATGGTTGTTCTATAGCTTAGTTGTAATTTTGATATAGTTATGCAAACAGTTATGCTGTGTTTATCTATGTCACAATCTTAACCAGGATTCCTGGTAGAATTTCTGAGCTGGTTTTTTTAACCTGCCCTTTTTCACATGCTATTCCTTGACCAGGAAAGAATCTTATTACTTAACTAGTTCTTATTGCTTTTTTTTTTGCCATCTCAGATTGAATGTCATTTCTCCAGGGAAGTCTTTTTTCTAGTACCACTGGAATAAAGGAGAATCCATAGCACTTTGTTTCTTTTTTTGAAATTCACCCCAATGTTCTGTTTGTTCCATATATGTTTTGGCCACTAGACTCCATGAGTGGGGGAATTTATCTTTTTTAGCAGGGTGTCACTAGGCCTGTGCACATGGCCTGGCTCACAGTATATGTTCTATAAATATTGGTTATTTAGAAATTGATATTGATTGATGTTCTACAAAACCCAACTCTTTGTAACCAGGGTGCTTCTGTCTCAATGCTATTTATGAGTAACCCTAGGTGTCCATTAGTTCACCTTATTCCTATTTTTAATACTAAACTTGAAATTGATATTGATTCTGGGCTGTTCTAGAAGGATTCTGAATAAGGATGTTCTTTAAATTCATAGAACAGAAGTTTGTGAGCTGAGTTCTAGAGCTTGAGAGCTTTTAGATGTGATTGAGGACAAATGCAGGATAAGGAAAAGCTACTTACTGTGCTGTCTCCCTGTGCTGTTTGTTATTTATTTTTATTAAATTTATTGGGGTGACTCTGGTTCATAGGGTCATATAGGTTTCAGGTGTACATTTTTATAATACATGACCTGCATGTTTCATTGTGTACCTGTCACCCAAAGTTAAATCATCTTCTGTCACCATATATTTGCTCCCTTTACCCTTTACTAACCCTCCATCCCCTTCTATCTGGAAACTAACATGCTGTTGTCTGTGTCTATGAGTTTCAGTTCTATACGCCCCATATGAGTAAAATCATACAGTTCTTAGCTTTTTCTGACTGAAGCAATCCTGAAAAAAGAGAGCAAAGCCAGAGGTACCCCACTACCTAACTTCAAATTATACTACAGAGCTACAATAATCAAACCAATGTGGTAGTGGCAGAAAAACAGACACATAGACCAATAGAACAAAATTGAAAACCCAGAAATAAAACCATAGGCATGTGAGCAAGTAATTTTTGATAGAGGAGCCAAAAACACCCACTGGACAAAAGAAAACCTCTTCAATAAATGGTGGTGGGAGAATTTGAAAGCCATATCCCTGTCCTTCAATCTCAGAGTTAATAATACTAACAAATGTGTAAACAGCATCTACTATATTTCAGGCACTACATGTTATACAAATTAATTCGATTCTTGTGACAACAGTGAGTGGAAAGTAGAATTTTTTTATCACATGGGGAAACTGAGGCACAATACAGGCCAGTGCCTTGCTCAAGATCACCTTGATTGTAAATGCAGAGCCAGGTTTCAGACAGCAATCAGACTCATAATAACTACAGTCTAATGACGTTTTCTTATCATGGCAACTTGGGTGTTCTATGTTTTGAGGGTCATGATGCATCATTCAGAAAAGGGTCTCTGCCACTATAAAAAATTAAAAAACTACCATGGTCACAGGCAAGGGAAACAAAAGAAAAATAAATAAATGGGACTACATCAAGCTAAAAAGTTTTTGCACAACAAAGGACAGCATCAACAAAATGAAAAGACAACCCACTGAATGTGAGAACATATGTGCTAATACATCTGATAAGGGGTTAATATAAAAATGTATAAAGAATTTATACAACTCAACACAAAAAAGTGAACAGTCCTATTAATAAATGAGCAATGGACCTGAATAGATAGTTCTCCAAAGAGAACATACAGATGGCCAATAGACATATGAAAAGATGTTCAACATCACTAATCATCAGAGAAATGCAAATTAAAACCCCAATGAGATATCACCTCACAGTGGTCAGAATGGCCATCATCAAGAAATCAACAAACAATAAGTATTTCTGAGGATGTAAGAAAAGGGAACCCTCATGTGCTGTTGGTAGGAATGGAGATTGGTGCAGCCGCTGTGGAAAGCAGTATGGAGATACCTCAAAACACTAAAAATGGACCTGCTTTATGACCCAGCAATTCCACTTGTGAGAATACTCATATATCCAAAGAAACCTGAAACACTAATTTGAAAGAACATATGTACCCTTGCATTCATGGCAGTGTTATTTACAATAGTCAAGATTTGGAAGCAGCCTGAGTGCCCATTGATAGGTAAGTAGATAAAAAATGCTATAATATATTTATACGATGGAATAGTATTCAGCCATAAAAAGAAGGAAATCTTAACCTTTGTCATAGCATAGATGGACCTGGAGAGCATTATGCTAAGTGAAATAAGCCAGTCAGAGAAAGATAAATACCATGCCATTTCACTTTTATGTGGGATATAATGAACAAAGTTAGCAAACAAAACAGAAAAAGACTCACATACACAGAGAACAGACTGACAGCTGTCAGAGAGGATGGGTGTTGGGGGACTCAGGGAAAAAGATGAAGAGATTAAGCAAATTAAAAATAAAAACCTCATAGACACAGACAACAGTATGATGATTATCAGAGGAAAAGATGAGTAGGGGAAGGTAGAAGAGGGTGAAGGAGGGGTAAATGGTGATGGAAGGAGACTTGACTTGGGGTGGTGAACACACAATATAATATACAGGTGAGGTACTATAGAATTTTACTGTACACCTGAAACCTCTATAATTTTATTAACCAATGTCTCCACAATAAATTAAAAAAAAACACACAACTACCATGCTAATGCACCTGAACTTCAAGGTCTTCTTAAGCAGCTTTCAGTGTAGGATGTTTTTATTTTAGTTGTCCTGGTACTAAGATATGAGTTTACAGCTTCATGTTGGTCTGTGCAAATGTATAGAGCAGCACTAAATCAGAGGTAGGCATGGTTAAATGAAAAAGGAAGGCAGGAACTAAATCCTCAAGGAGCGTATTAGTGGACAGGGTACTGACTCCCTCTTCAGTTTGGGTAACCCCTCAGTCCTCCCGAGTGCACTGATAGTGGTTTGTTTTCCCCATCCCAAACTAAGAGTGGTGAACCTCAGTTTAGGAGACTCCTAACAACCATGTGTGTGACAAGGGGGACTGTAAAACATTCTCTTTAAGGTAGCTAACCTTATAGAGGGCCAGTGTGCCAATAGTATCACTCTTTATAAGTTTTGGAAAATCCAACTCTAAAGCTGGGCAGTGTGCTTTCACAGTGCATTAGTCAATTCCTCAAATGTGTATATACATGCAGAGCCACTGAACTCCTACTTTTACTAAGTTGATGGAATTTGCTGGGAACTCATTATGAGACAATCATGATTATTATTTTCTGGATGCACTGAGGCGAGTCCCCTTCCCTAAGGAAAGTTTGGTTTTATATGAAGGTGGGAAATAAAGAGGTTTCTTTCATTAATGACATCAAATTGCATGTACAAAACAATGATAGGGCAACAAGCTTTTCACATTTTGTAGAGGAGTTCCAACAACTTTTTTTTTAAAAAAGATTGTTCTTAAAATGTGGGCATAGGCTACATGTTGAGTGGTGGCTGATGGGGTCTATTGTACATAGACAAATGTACAATAGGTAGGTAGGTCTCAGTCCCCATTGCTCTGCACTGGCAATGCATGAGGGAAAGGCATGGGGTGTGGGGCAGTGGTGGTGGGGGCAGCAGTACCAGGCAGAGATGAGCACAGAGTGAGGTGCCATCTGGTTCCATGAGGACGCCCTTGGAAAGATGCACTGGCTGTGCACTCCTCTCTGATACCATCTTCTTCCCTTTTGCAGCTTCCCACTTCCCATCTGTGCCCACCCACTGGTTTCTCAAAGAATAATAAAAATATTTGGCACATGGTTCAAGGAAAAAGACTCAGGAATCTGTGGGCTCCCTGTTCTAGGTTCATACAGTGTTGGAGACACATGGCCACCGTGGCCTGGTTGGCTTCTCGCACTCATTCCTGAGGCTGTGATCCAGCGTGACCCACTGGGGATGTGCATTTTGCCACACGGTGGATATCGCAGTGCTAGTTGTACTTTACAAGTTGCCAGAAAAACGTTTTCTTTTTCCTTTCATGTTTGCCAGTACAGCCTGCAGGCTCCAAAAGGCATCTTCAGAAAGCTGATAATTAAAGTGCTGGAATTCCAGCAGGAGTAATCATTACCTATTTTGCTTGGGTGCAGTCCTTCAGAGAAAATGATGTTCCTGCCAATAATTATTAGGTATCAGTTTGTCATATTATTCCTCTGGAAGCCTTAGTTGGAGGATAAACATTAGGCCAAACTTTGCTGTTCAAACCTCTGATTTAAATACATCTAGTATTACAGAAAAAAGAAAACATAAAACAAAGTAAAAAATAAAACAAACCAAAAACCTTAAACAGCAGTTATATCTCAATAGAACACAACTATATGACTGTTTTAAGGATAGTTTAAAAAATAAGTACTTAGTAAAATGGCAATTTTACCCACTAGTAAACACTTTGAATCAGCCAGGACTTCAGATTCTCACAGCACATTTTGCGAATGATGTCTATATTCTGCCATCTTGCTGGAATGCTCCTACATTGATCATAGTAATAGCTTTTTAAAAAATCCTCACCCAAGGATATGTTTATTGATGTGAGAGAGAGAGAAAGTGTGAGAGAAAAATATCGATATGTTGCCTCCTGTATGTCCCTTGACCAGGGATCAAACCCTCAACCCAGTTATGAACCCTGACTGGGAATCAAACCTGCAGCCTTTTGGTGAACAGGGTAATGCTCCAAGCAACTAAGTCACCTGACCAGAGCTCATAGAAATAGCATTTTTTTAAATTGATGGGTGATTATTTATTGTCTGTAGATGGATAACTGCAAATTTAATTTCCTCAAAGCATGTAGCTGTAAACAATAGGTACTTGCAGACATAGTGCTTCATTGGTGTGCTTTGGAATTGGAGGGAGAGTTGATGGATAAGCACCTAAAATTTGCATTTGGACTGATAGGTCCCTCTCTTTTGGCTTTTTTCTCAGTGATGAGAAAGACAGGGATGTGTGCAGAACAGGCAGGCTCATGGAGTTGTCTTCAGGAAGAAGGCCCCCATGGGTATTTCTCCCAAGGACTATGTGCCTAGGTGGGGCCCCAGTGGTAATTCCTCAGATTTCCTTGTTTAGGCTATCAGGTTCTGGCCCTGCAGAATTTAGTTCATGTGTGAAAAAACTCTTCATTACAAACACAGGAAATGATGTGGTATGAGGGGGACTCCTTCATGAAAGGCTTTCATTAACAAAGGGAATAAATAATTAAAGTTTTATTGGCCTCGGAGTTGCGTGTTTTGCCCTGGTCAGGTGACTCAGTTGGTTGGAGCTTCATCTCATACACTGAAAGAAGGTCGTGGGTTTGATTCCTGGTCAGGGCCCATACCTAGGTTGGGGTTTGGTGTCTGCTTGGGGTGCATATGGGAGGCAACTGATCAATGTTTCTCTCTCACATGAATATTTCTCTCTCTCTCTTTCTCTCCCTCCTTCCCTCTCCCTTTCCCTCTCTCTAAAATCGATAAACATACCCTCAGGTGAAGAAAAAAATGTATGTTTTAATACTAGTATCTTTGACGCCACTCATTCTCTCTTCATACACATCCATTCTCATCTTGAGGAATGGACTTTATCTTACCTATTCCTGTATTTTCTCAAGCAATGACTGTTTTTGTTCTGGATCCATATTTTAAAAGGTCAGAACCCAATCTTTCCAAATGTGCCCCCAGATTACTCATTTTCACTCAGTAAGTGAAAAAAAATAGTTCAGAATTATATGTAGGGAAACTCTTCCCATCTGAAAATTTGAAGCAATGGAAGTTGGATTTTGCAAGTTTGTTTTGGGTAAGCAGCAAGCATATTTCCCAGGGTTGGTTCAGCAACAACATTTCTGTCCCGTCTTCTCGTGAGGGATGAATGGCATATTGTGGTTTCCAAAACTGAGACTGCAGATGCTACACCCAAATTTGCTCAGTTTGGGAAGCTCACAAGTAGGCTTGCCTTTGATTTTTTTATTCCCCTAAGCTTCTCTTCTGGCCAAAGAGAAATTGCTTCTGTGTCATTCAAAATACTTGAATTTATCTGCAACCCAGAAGAGAGAAGAAGCTACATTGACATGTAGGGTGAGAGTGGTGGTAGGGGAGGGGTAAAGCAGCAGAAAGGTAAAAAAGAGTTCTGTTATCTTGTGGGGGTTTTTTCTGGCAAAAAATTGATGTTTATCCACAAAAAGCTCACAAGAGAAACTGCTGATGGATTTTCTGATATGTCTTGAGCTTCTCAGATAAGCTTGTTAAGGTGTCCTTTGATCAGTCTCTTTTGATTACTGACAATCAAAACTTGCATAAAATTCATCCTGTGCCTTCTGTACATGGTCTCAGGTTATCAATCTGTAAGACCCTCTGAAAGAGGGCAGAGAGAAGTAGTATTTGGGAAAAGTATAGAAAGGTAACAAATTAATAGTAAGAATGTCTTAGGGGTGATGAAAAAGTATGTGAGAATGTATATTCATCTACATTTCTCTAGAAAAATCATGATGAATAGGAATGACCTAAAATAAAGCAACCAACTAAGAATTGGTAGGAGACGTAGTTGGCAGCCATGGGCCAGGTACTGCTTTAGACTCTGGAGAAATCTCAAGGAACATAAAGTACAGGGTCCCTGTCTTCCCGGAGCTTCTAGTCTAGCAGCAGAGTTTATCATGTGCAGCTTAAGTAATTGAAATGCTGAGGAAGCACTATTCTGGATAGAACCAAAATACAACTTAAGTTTTCTCCCATTGTTCTTGTAAAATTTATTCAGTGGCATCAATATCCTTGACTCATGGAGAAAAACTCTGGCAGCTCCCCTGGCTTTCTTGCTCATTCTCAGACTGTACAGAAGATCCCCTGTTTAACCTGAGTTACAGAAAAGTCTCATTTCAGTGCTTTAAAATGTCTGGTGCCATGACCTAGTCAAATTGACCTTGACTTGGTGATACCTTATCAGGTCTCCTCCGTGAGCCTGACTTCCTATAGCCAAGCTGACATCATTTTACTAACTTCTGCTCTTCTGCATTGCCCAACCCCCACCATGGTTGTAGTCTGTGTGTGTGTGTATGTGTGTGTGTTGGGGTGCTTGCAAGAAGGAAATGAGAGTATCAGCCCTTTCTTACCTGGGTGGCTGAGTCTCTTGATGATGGACTGTTAATTCCTTTGTCCCCCCAGACATTCTGGGACAGATCCCACACACAGTTGCTTAGGCTTTCCGGGGCCAGCTCCGATGTCCCAACTGCAGGGAACTTGCCTAGAAGCTGCTCTCCCCCTGGGCTGGACTTGTGGTTGGAAAGTAGCATCACCCACCCCCAGTCCCCCAAAAGACAGTGAGGGCCATGATATGGTGTGAAGGAGGTCTCTTTCTGACCTTCTCTTCCTATTCCTCTAATCTTTTTCTCTAGTCTTGATCTGGTGGAGTGTGTGGTCCAGAATCATAGAACTATTCACTAGGCTGCTTTCTCTGCACATCTGTGGGCAGTGGGGATGGGGGTAAGTTTCACACTGAGACCTGAGTATTGGAGCTTCAGCTGGACCTAGAAAGAGTTCAGTGCTAAAATCTGTTATATTTCTTTTCCAGGCTCTGTCATAGCACTCTGCATGACTCTTTCACTTGTTCTTCAAACCTAATGAGATAGATACAATCAGACCAGAAAATGACCAGAAGAGAAAAGGAAACTGAACTCCAATTAGTTTAAAGAACTTGCCCAAGGGCAAAAACTCAGTAATGAATTCTGTCCTCAAACCTAGGCCTGCCAGCTAGATTGTGTATTTGTAACCTCAGTGTCAGTGTCAGGAGGCCCAAACTTGGGGAGAAGAGGACAGTCTTCTGACTGACATTTAGGCTAAACAAGCAAAAAAACTTGGAGTGAGAAATGAAACGACCCTGGCCCCCGCCACTGCCTTTACTCCCACAGGTCTGTGGGCCCCTGCGCACTGTTTACAACAGCCTCTTGTGGGATGGGCGGGGGCAGTGCCACTCGGCGCTGGCCCCGTGGCAGCACCGGACTGCTGGAGATGTGACCGTTGCCGGGACATGAGCCCGCTTGTTCGCTCACTCCCAGTGAAAAGAGTTTTGAAATGAGTTCTGAATAGACAGCATTTTCTTTGTGCATTTGGTAAATAACACAGAGCAAAGTTAGCAAGTTGCTGCGCTTCTGCACTCTGATTCTATGGAGAAGGGCAGGATGTTTTTAACAGAATGTGACCTCTCTGGAATACTAGAGGTAAGGAGAAAACAATTGTTGAGATAGCTGTGACTATTTCACATCTTGCAAAGCATGGCTTTTAATAAAGCTACATGAAGAAAGATTTCCACATACTGCAGAAAAACCAGTGCCTCATAGGGTTTTGGAAGGTGCTATTCACATTGGTTTGGCATTGTTTAGATTTGATTAAAATCAATGATTTCCTTGTGACAATTTTCATGTACACATTTTTTTTCTCCTCTAGAAAGTAATAAAATTTCTGAACAAGGCAGTGTGGAGAAATCCTAAGGGAAATAGCATAAGAGCATTTTGGAATATATCCCGGAAAAGATAACTTTCTGCACATCTGTAGAGACTCACCAGTAAAGGTAAGAACAAAAATATTGTAAAGACAACATTCAGATTATTTCATTACATTGCAGTGGATTGAATTTTGGGAGAAAGACATGTACCACTGATGTAGAATGGATGAGAGGGGAGTTAGGAGGGCCCATCTTTTACCCCTCCCTCTTTTCGAAATGGGCATGAGGATGGTAGCCCTGGGTCCCCTGTGACAACTGGTAGTCACCAGATTGTTTCTCATGCCAGCTGAAGAGCTGTAGAGAACATGTGTATGGGTGGGGGCATCTGACAGAGTACAACATTCAGCAGAAACTTCTGCTAAAAAGTCAATGTGTTTATTAATACTGCAAATGTTACTTGTACAGTATGGAATTGCTTTTAGGTTTATATTTGTAGTGACTCATTTTCTATTTAGGATTGAATCTTAAAATTGCCTTTATGGTGCTCAGATGAGAGGTATATCTGTTGCTTACATACAAGAAGCATCAGATATGAAGACATGTTGAATGCTGGAACCGTTTGTCGCGATAGGAGACCTGTAACATATGCATGCTGTATGTCTCTTTTCTGGAATGCAGGCACTGAGTAACCCAACTTGATGGTTCTTCCCTTGAGCAAGAAGATTTAAAAAAAATTTCACCTCATTTAGGTCACTGTAATGAACATCATTTAGAATTCTCAAATGGGTACTTTGAATAAAGGTCAGAGGGACAAAGATGGCATTGGTTACTATGGAGTATTTGGGATTCTGGATGAATTTCTTTTTTTTGTTTGTTTTGTTTTGTTTTTAAATATATTTTATTGATTATGCTATTACAGTTGACCCATTACCCCCCCTTCATTCCCCTCTACCCTGTACACCCTCTCCCGCCCACATTCCCCCCTTTAGTTCATGTCCCTGTGTCATAAGTTCTTTAGTTTCTACATTTCCAATAGTATTCTTGCCCTCCCCCTGTCTATTTTCTACCTACCATCTATGCTACTTATTCTCCATAGCTTTTCCCCCTCTCTCCCCCTCCCACTCCCCTGTTGCTAACCCTCTATGTGATCTCCATTTCTGTGGTTCTGTTCCTGTTCTAGTTGTTTGCTTAGTTTGTTTTTGTTTTAGGTGTGGTTGTTAATAATTGTGAGTTTGCTGTCATTTTACTATACATGTTTTTGATCTTCTTTTTCTTAGATAAGTCCCTTTAACATTTCATAAAATAAGGGCTTGGTAATGATGAACTCCTTTAACTTCACCTTATCTGAGAAGCACTTTATCTGCCCTTCCATTCTAAATG
>CM052544.1:76200074-76246507 GCA_028533065.1 Trachops cirrhosus
TGGAACTTTCTGGTGCTGATTGCCATGTGGGTGGGCTTGTGCACCCGGTGGGTCTTTCCAAGGACCTCTCCTGTGAGGCTGGGAGTCTCTCCCTGTGTCTCAACCCCCACAGGTGTTTTCAATCAGTGCCCCAAAACTGTATTTCCCAGAGCTGGGATCCTGGGTTGCACGCAGTGTCTTGCTTCACAATCGCCTACTTGCTGGGTCTGCCGGTTGCTACCCCTCAGCTGGGGTCTGCCAGCTGCCCCGTGTGCGCCCAGGGTCCGCCCGCTGTGGTCTTACAGGCCTGGTCCCAATGCTCTTTGTGCCCCATCCTCCCCACCGCCAGACTCCGCCCCTCCTACCAGTCCAGATGAACGTGTCTATTTTAACTACTTGGTTGTCCGACTTCCGTACAGTTCAATTTTCTGTCAGTTCTGGTTGTTATTCTGTTTCTAAATTGTTGTTGCCCGTATCTTGGCTGTGCGAGGAGGGACAGTGTGTCTACCTATGCCTCCATCTTGGCCGGCAGTGGATAAATTTCTTAAGCAAAGCAGAGCTAACACTTTTACGTGTTGGTAGGTCATATATACATAACATTAGCGCTATAAGAAGGCTGTCTTTGCAGCAGGCACAAAATCAAGCTGTTGGTTCTCAGGGCTGTGTCAGTTTTATGTCTCATAATTGTGGGTAAAGAATTATATATAACTGAAGTACAAGTTATACTGGAGCAGGCTTTCCAATGGGGAAGAGCTTCTGATTTTTCAAACAATTGATGAGATACATTTGTTGCATATAATTTGGAGCCTGGATCTTTCTATTTCAGATACTTGCTGTCAAATGAACTGAAATGTTCCCTTTATATCAGCTTAGATTGAGTCAATCTATAGAAGTGATTCTTCCATAAACCATGTTCATGCAACTGAGATAAAAATTGTGACCTTCCTAATTAAATCATCCTAGATTAGATAAATTCAAAATTACATATTGTTTTCCCTACCACTTTTCTTTTTTATTGTTATTCAAGTACAGTTGTCTCCATTTTCCCCCACTACTCACCCCACCCTATCCCTATGAATTTTAAAACCAAACTTTTTAGATAAAATAGTATATTTAGTTTGTGATTACTTAAGTTATTATGCTGCAGAAAAAGCTGTCTCCCACATGAAAAAAAAAATAAATTAAAAGATCCTTAACTTTTAAAGCAAGTTTTATGTTATTTCTTTAAACATTTAATTTAAAACCCAGCTATGTATATACCTCACCCCATAAGAAATAGAGCCACTCGAGCAACACATTTATGAATTCGGTGGTGATGTGGGCAAGTCGAAGCCACAGCAGTACCGGTTCCTTGAAACCATTTACAAGGAACCACCGGCAGAGGGCAACACAAAGCAATGAACTCAGAAAAATTTCCAACTAGCTACAAATTTAAGTGAAAATATCTGTATGAAAGTAGTACTTTTTGGACAACATTCTCCACTGTAATCATAGATCTGTAAAACAATTTTCAAAGAGCCTCAAACACCTTATTCCCTAAATAAGCCTGATACCATGAAAGAAAGCGTTGAGGTGTGAGGACAAGTTTTCCTTAGAAAGCTTTAGAGGATGAATTTTCTTGTAAAATATTGAAGAAATCATAAGTTCAGATTCATGGAACAATCACTTACCAAACTCAGCATTTGAAGCAAAATAAAGCTTAAAATGTTTTCCACTAAATATACAAATTCCTTGATGCAAAACAATAGACCATTGTTCTACTTGTTAATTTTTTTCCATAGAATTACTACATTTTATATTTTATAAAAAACACATATGATACTCTATATTTGACATACATTTTGACATATATTTGACATACAGTCTGAAAAGAAAAATACCTGCTAGACTGGAAGAGAATCCCTAAGAACTAAGATGGACAATTTTCTAAAAACATGTTATATTTTGTTATAGCTTTATTATAAATTCCCCAGTTTAATGGCCAATGTATAAATGTTTAGGGAATCTAAATGTCTTTATTTTAATTTTCTCCTGTAATTTGAAAGTTAGCATTGAAGATTATCATTTTTTATGGGCTAATTAGGATTATGATGCATTTTTCTCTTTTCAAATTTCATGAACATATAACAAGTTAGAACGACTTTTACAAGCCAAGTGTCTCTTTTATGCCATTAGCTTTCTTGGGTTTACCTTCTAAATAACTTTGGCTCATACTGACTTGCGATATTTGACATATCAAGTATTGTTGTCTTCAAAGGTTTCCCAGGAAACTGCAACAATTCATCTGCCTCCAGTTGAAAGTGTCCTTGAACTCTCAGCTCACTTCACTTCCCGGTATGAGTAATGTGTGTAGCAAAAAGAAAAACACCAAAGAGTGCATGTAGTAGGCTAATGTGAATGGGTTGGTGAAGCGGTGGATGCATTTCACAAAAGTATTCTCTTGGATGTTAAAACTTCTGCTGGCTGCCTACAGGTCTGCTTTGTCAAGCTCTCATTTTCATTTGGGGGTGGGGATTAGGCCACAATTGATTACCCTATGTTCTAAGTTCTGTGAGGAACTTCTCATAGCTCCTGGGCAGATTCCTGAGAGTAGGAATCTTGTTCCCCCAAACTTGTACCCTAAGTCACCCCCAAAACTCCAACTACAGGCTGCTGGCCCACCAGGGAGTGATCATCTCTGAATCTCTGAGTGGTGCCTTGGGATTCCAGCTGACTCAGACACACTGACCTTGACTTAGATCTTTCTCCTTTAACCCATCATAGAGAGTTTTGTCCCATTATGCTTATTTCCACAACCAAATAGTTCCTGAAGAGTGAGAAAGAGGGAGAAATTGAAATCGCTGATACTGTGATCTGTAAAACTTCTTCTGTTTAGCATAGATTTCATCATGTTTTGTTGAAAACAAAAAATTTTTACCTGATCTAGGCAGACAGTGCAGTTAGAATGTCATTTTTTACTTTTTGTCTTTACCTTGGCTCTTGCCATCACAATGCACCAAATAGTGACTGGATTGATTGATGGATAAGGCAATATAATAATATAGCCAGCAAATCCCACTAGTTGAATTCTTTAAATGGGAGCAGATTGTTGTCTAAGTACAGGGCCTCTGCAGAAGTCTCCCAATTGGCTCTGCACTGAACTTAAAATCCAGAGAGCTACAACAATTCATTATCTGTCATGTGGACCCAGTCACAAAGGCAGAGCTTACCACCTCTTCCCCCACCTCTAACTGTTCCCGTTCCCCTGTATTTGTTATATTTTGTTTTGTTCTATACACTCACTGGGGCATGAACAGCCATCCCATTGAAATGTGTCTAAGTAAGCATATTGTTCTTTTCTTTTTTTATTGTGTTTTTCTCATTATCATTTATCCCCCCTATATGCTCTTCCACCTCCACCCACACCTCCTCCCTCCACTTTCACAGTCACCACACTTTAAAAATCTACTTTTATGGCTCTAAAAGAAATTTTGGTAAGGATATGTTTATGAATGTATGTATATGTGTGTAAATATATATATATTTATGAAAGCCTCTGTTTATCTATCATCTATTTATCAATCTATCTATTGATCATTGCTTTGGCTACCAGCTGTTCTTCTACTAGCTACAATTACCATTATCACAAAGTGATTATCACTTTGAATAATCCTTGGTTTGTTAAAATTAATGTAGACAAATGTAGTAGAAAGTGTAGTTTCAGGGTGTGAAATAACAGCAATCAATTTGAATAAATATTTGCTATTGTTTTCATAAAAGTTTAAATCCTCAAAAGAGAACTCTGACCAAAATAGGAATATAGCAGGAGCAATGAAACAGGTGACCTGAGTCATATCACTGGTTTTTAATTAAAACAATGCTGTGGATGTTGGCGTGGACTAGCTGCCATACACAGGCAGTTTTACAATTTCTTAAGCTGAAATCTAGCTGGTGAGTTCTTAATCACAATAGACTTCTTTTTGCTAACTTATAATATATCTCTGCATTGATGAGCAATGACAATATAGTTTTGATACCTAAATCACAGTTTAAAAAATTCCAAGAGGTATATGAATTCTCAGACAGGGACAGTTATTCCTGAGCCAAAGGATCTTTGTGCAAAGCTAATGTGTATAATAGAAAATCAGTCTTTCACTGTACAGATTTGTTATCATGTTTCAATAACTGAATGAATATTCTGAATTAATAAGCATAACATTTATATAAGCTAAAGGGTAGTCTAAGCTCTGCATTCATTGATGGGAACCTTAAGCAAATGTTTCTTTTCATCAGCTTGCTCAAAAGGCATAAATATAATTATGGTTCTGAGGCAATATGTATCAAGTAGTTAAAATAGTAACTGGGTCTGGAATAGATAACTAAAAGTTATGGGTCCATGTTTTTTGAGTACTTGTAAGACCCTGAAAAAAACAGTTTTAAAAATAAATGTTTATATATTTGTATTTTATATCTCACAAAAATGGTCTAAGTATTAAAGCATACCAATAAGATTTTTTGAGTTTTGCCCTGGCTGGCATAGCTCAGTGGATTGAGCGCAGGCTGCGAACCAAAGCATCGCAGGTTCGATTCCCAGTCAAGGCACATGCCTGGGTTGCAGGCCAGGTCCCCAGTGGGGACCACATGAGAGGCAACCACACATTGATGTTTCTCTCTCTCTCCTTCTCCCACTCTTCCCCTCTCTAAAAATAAATAAATAAAATATTTTAAAAAAAGATTTTTTGAGTTTTGTTTTATTTTTCATTTCATTTCATTTTGTTCTGTTTAAAAATGAAACATAAGTTGACACTCATATCTTGATAGAAAACTTATAGAAATATCACAGCATGAGCAAAGTTTAAGGTTTTTAAAGTACTAAAAGAGACACTAAGTGAACTTTGCATGCCATCTTCCCTTGCAACCCTGCTTGGTCTCTTTTGCTCAGTGAGCTCACGGAGACAGAATGATGAGTTTTATGGATCGCAACTCATTTCCTCTTCTCTTCCTCCCTCCTCTGCATCCATCACAGCCCCTGCAATTTATCTCTCAAATATTAATGTGTTATAAAATGAGAGAAGGGATAATAGAAATATTTGCTCCCTGGGCTTGCAAATGCCTTAATTCCTTTCATTTCTGCAGTGCCTATTATTTATTCTTTCAACAAATATATGAACACTTTTATGTGTCAGGCATTGATTTCATGTGAATGTGCTGTTTCATTTAGGTCTCTCAAGAGCCCTTTGAGGTGGTTGTTGTTATCTCTCCATTGCACATGTGATGAAACTGAGACTTTCAGAAAAGTAAGGAAAACTTTTCAAAATCATAAAACTATGAAGTGCTGGAGTTGGGATTTAAATCACAAACCATGGCTTTCCTCACTAGTGCTTCAGAAAAGAACCTGTGTCTAAGGAGACTATGCTTCAGTACTAACCTTTCAAAACCTTTAATTTTGAAATGATTTTATACTCAGAAAATGTTGTAAGTACAAAAGTTGTATTCCTGAATACACTTCATCAAGATTTCCCAATTGTTAACATTTTACCAAATTTGCTTTCTGTCTTTTTGTATTTATGAATATACATGCTATTTATGAATTTACACACACATGCACAGTCATGTATATATTACATATATTGCATATGATTTTTTCATGAAACATTTGTGATAAGATGTTGTGATAAGATCTAAACATGATGCCCATTTCCCATTAAATACAAATATACAGTATATTCCTAAACACACACATGCTATCTTACCTTTCTACAATGCAAGACAAAATCACGAACAGTGATACAATCTATAGACTTTATTCAAATTTTTCCAGTTATCACAAAAATTTCCATTACAGAAAATAATTTGTCCAGAATCCAGTACAGGATTATGTATTGTATTTAATTGTCTTTAGTCTCTTTTAATCAGGAACATTTTCTCCATCTTTATCTCTCCTAACCCTGCCATGTTTGAAGAGGTGAGGCCAGTTATTTTGTAAAATGTACCTCAGTTAGAGTTTGTCTGATGTTTCCTCATGATTTGATTCATATTATCCATTTTTGGCAGGAACATCATGGGAGTGATGTTGTGTTCTTTTCAGTGTATTATGTCAGGCATGGATATTGGTTTGTCTCATTACTGGTTTGTTCAGCTGGGTAAGGTGGTATCTGTCAAAGCTATTTACAGCAAAATTACTGTTTTTTCCTTTTTAAGAATTAAAACCTCATAGTGATTTTTATCTTACTAGTTCTAAAATCTACTGATGATTCTTGCCTGTATCAGTTACTAGTATGATAGTTGCCAAATGGTAGCACTTAACTCTTTTGAACTGTATTGAGTGATTTACTATTAGTATAGAGAGACACAGTATCTCTTGAATTTCATCTCTAGTCATGTGTGTAGTTTTATTATGTGTCTAGGACTACACACAATGCCTTACAATACGTATCACATTAACTCTTCACCACATCTCCATTAGGTAGACACTATTACATCCACATTTTTAATAGATGAGGAAACTGAATAGCAAAAAAAGGGTTGGCATTATTTTTAGGAGAAAACATATTAAAGATCTTTAAAATATCATTGGGATGTTCACAGTAAGATAATATAATGAGGTATAAAAATACAAAAAATAAGTTTAAAAAAAACCCAGAAGGAGTCATGGACAATATCGTGGCATGATTTTTAAATGTTGATAGTAGAGACCAGGGAAAGAGATAAGACTCCACCTCACTAACATGTAAGCTAGGTGAGGTAGTGAATGAAAACCTGAAATCTTATCATTGCTTGACTTAGGGAGAAGACTTAAAGGCTATACAAA
Source organism: Trachops cirrhosus (assembly GCA_028533065.1). Lineage (NCBI taxonomy): Eukaryota > Metazoa > Chordata > Mammalia > Chiroptera > Phyllostomidae > Trachops > Trachops cirrhosus. The sequence continues at coordinate 76,206,844 of CM052544.1, forward strand.
TGCCAAAGGAAAGGTGTGGACAACTCCTGAAACTTGACTTCACTGCTTCTTCTAGACTAAAAATAGAAAGATGAAAAGGAAGGACAGCAAAGTTAGTGTCAATAAAAATTAGTCTTATCTTAGAAAATAATGTATATATGCAGTAGGTTGGAAGACAAACATGAAAAGAAGACAATTATTTAGGTAGCAGGAGGCTCAAGAGATGAAGATCCCCAGGTGAAGTCCTTCTCCCCTTACTGTAGACTAATAGCTCAGCATCTCAACTGGTACATTTTCCTGTCTTAATTTTCCACTGATGAGGAAGGTACTGGTGAGAAAGCCTGAAATGGGTAAGTGAGTGACTGGAGTGGATTGTTTATCTTGTGGCTCTACTGAGCTGGTGGAACCATTCAGTGTGCCTTTCAGGATGTAGACTGAACACTGATCCAGAACTATTAAATGCAGAGCCCTAGTCCACCAGTCACACATAACCAACACCTAATGGATAATTCCTTCAGGCTCTCCCTAATGCTGTTGATTCAAACAAAAGTGCCAGAATAGGAAACAACCATCTATCAAACTGAAGATTTAAGGAACACATAAACAGGTGTCAGAGACAGTGGCACATGGAAAGTAAAGATAAATTTATCCAAACTATCTTAAAAAGACAAAAAAGTCTTTAAAAAAGTTCAGTTAAATGAGTGTACAATAAAAAAGGCTGTGATGACTAAGCAAAACATTACAAAAATGAGAAAAGGAGAGAGAGAATGAGATAGGATGAAAAGGAAAGACAACAAACAGGAGTAAAATGGAGTATAGCATGTAACATGTTATATTTAAGTGCATTCTGGAAGATTTCTGGGCAAAAATGGAGGGTTGTACACACATATCTACTTTAGTTTCCTCTCAAGTCCCCAAAGAAATAATAAACAGATTTTTTCTTTAAATCTGGAGGCTAAGATATTTATTAGATGGATGAGGGGTAAGTAATGTAACAGGCTCCCCCAAAAATCTAAATTGTAATACAGTAGGTGACAAACTCCCCCAAAGGCTGAGACATCAGAAGTACTCAGAGCTGTTGGAAGCAGAGAGAAGAGGAGGAGGGCAGCTAAAATAAGGGGACCTGATTACAATTCCATATAAATAGGATGAGGTCTAAAGTATTCATTCCCTCTGTGTAGCCTGGAGACTAACCACTCACTGAGGCAGAGGCAGGAAGTTTATTTTTTGGAGTTGGTAATACAGGAGGATCTCTCTGCCGAAAGGCCCAAGTCACATCTGAGTTTATACTCACTGAAATCAAGTAAATCAAATGAATGTGTGTATTCTGGAGGCTGAGCCTCCCATCACCACTGTTGCCCCTCACTAAGCTCCTACAACACTAGCAGCCAGGCCTTTAACATCCAGAAAAATATTTTTAAAGATTTTCCTCAGGACTTGGACCAGCCAGGGAAGAAAGATCCTGCAGACACTGACAATGGAGGACCAGCTCACAGATAACAAACCCAACTCTCACACTCAGGGTGCCCGTCAGCTCTCTCATCTCTCATGCCTAAGTACAGAGAGCCAACTAACGAGGATCAGAGACAAGGAAAGCATCTATGCATAAGTGGCAAATAGAGCTACCATCTTGGACAAAATGCAAATAATGAAGAGGAAGAAAACTTTAAAAAAGACTATTGCTAATATTTCCAAAGACATAAAATCATGAAACAAGACATTTGGAGAACAAAATAACTCTTGGAAATGAAAAAACCTAATGGCAAAATAAAAACTCTCATGCCAGAGGAAGTGAGACAGAGGGGAAGGTGGATTGAGATACTACGGTCTTAGTCAATTATGGTTACACTATCTTGTTTTTTCAGATTTATGGAAAAACATTGAACTGTGGGAGCATATCACCAAGACTTTTCCCAGGGTCTTGGAGTGTAAGTGAGGAGACTTGAAGCTTAAGTTTCAAAGCTTTCAGTAAATCCATCTCTGGTAGTAATTTATAATCACAGCTAACACTGGTGTGTGTGAGGTGTTCCTCTAAGCATTTATCTCTATGAACTTGTAACCCTTACCACTCTACTGTTGCTGACCAAACTTCACATGCAAGGTAACAAGCACAAATTGATTAGTTAACTAATCAATGTTTCAAAGCCGTGAGTGGTTTAGTTGACATTTAATATTGTCCAGGTTCAGAATCTATGCTCTTAGCTGCCATTGTATTTTGTTTCTCCAGGAAAACAAAAAATTGGGTAAATAGAGAAACCATTTGTAGTTGCTGCATTTCTCAAGCCTGAATGACCATGTTAGTGGTCCTAGTATGATCATTCACAATGGGAAAATTATTGTAAAATTATCTTGGAGGACACTAGTGCGATTGTGCATGTTTCAGGTGTGAGAGGAGAAAGGAGAGTGGATTATGAACCTCAAAGTGGAATTTCCATAGTTAATGAATGACATTAAAATTAATTCAAGCATATTTTTTTTAAAAATATAGGGTAAAAAAAGAGTTAACTAGAAGCAGGAAAAGTGGCAGCATCTGAGGAAGGAAAAAAGTGGAAACAAGTCACTTAAAAAAATAAAACCCTTTCTGACTCTCTACACTATGCATACATGTATTTTTGACATAAATAAAAATAATTTAAAATATTTTAATAAAATAAAAACAGGCCATTATTCAATGAAATATGATATTAATCAAGTTGATTAACAAATACATATAATTAATTTGATAAAAACAGAGATAGTGTTAAAACAAATTGAAGACCTAAAATACCACTAAGGAACTAATAAATGCATTAGAATAATCAAGAACCAGAACAGCAATTTATTTAAAAACCAAGTCAGTAACAGCAAAGTTATTGGAAGCCATTCCTTTGAATGAAGTGGGAAAAGGTAGACAATAACAATCGGCTAAGTAAAATAAAAATTGGAGAGCAGGCAATGCTGATACAAAATAGGAATAGTGCTATCCAAAAAATACAATCAAAGAAAAATTTTTTACAGCAAAGAGAGGACTGATATAAATGTAAAATAAAATTACACTGGCATCAGACTTCTTCACAGCATGATTCAAGGAAAAGCAAATGAAGAAAGTTTTAAGGGAAAACAGAACTCAAGAATTAAAATACTTAGCCAAGTTATCATTTACACAATACGTGTAACTAATAAGCATTTTTAAAGTTTCATGAATTAGAGAAATCAGTTCTGTTAAGCTGTTCATGAACAAAATATTTGATGATATAGGTCAGCCATTCAAGGTGTAGTGAAGGGACTGGAGGTGCGCATTCAATCCTTGTAAAAACAGAACAAAGATGAACTCACTGTGAAACTCTGTTTACAGAATGAAATAGAGATGTTTTAAACTCAGATCAACATAATAATAATTATTAGTAAAATGGAGAGTTTAGAGGAGAGGAGAAGGTAAGAGGAAAGATAAGGGACAGACTTCTCCATTGTACATAACAAGGTGATAATAGATTCTGTTCAAAACTGAATCCCCACATTAGATATCTTGGTTGGAGGGCAATTTCAGTTTTGCAGAGAATACTGTCACTCCAGGCCCACTCACATGCAAGGACAGGTTTGGTTAATAGCTGGGCAGTGAATGACATTACCACTGTACTACCATTTTCTGTGATTGAATACCAATCACCACGTAGGTCTGAGTCCCTTAGGATGGGTTCTTCTCATGGGTCACACAGCCTGTCTCTGTAATAGTGATTCAGTTTCTCTCTGCTGTGAAACCTTCACATTCATCAAACATGGTCTTATGCTGCCTGAGCCACACTCCAGTTCTCCTCAAGAGATTTTGGACTCTCCCCTAGATGTCTCCAGTGTTCCTTTGCTGCCTTACTTCCTGACTGAAATGTTGCCTTGATCACCTGTGAAACTGGAAAACTCCATTCCACTCCCACCAGCTCTTTCCACTCATTGTCTTTTCCCCCTGTTTTTTCAAAACATTTGTCATTCTCTAGTGTAACGTACATGTTTTGCTAGTCCTCTTTGTTTACTTGCTCAATAACTTTGTGCCCCCTCTGTTCATGCTTTGGCTTAAAACATACTTGGCACATATCAGGTGCTCAGTGAATCACTGCTTTATGAAAGTAAAGGGGAGGTGTTGGTGGGGGCTCCTGCTGTGGTGCAGCAAGGACACTCTGTGACATTCATAGTTAGAAACTTCCTCTGATAACATTTTCAAATGAAAAGACTTCCCCAGTGACTCAATTCACAGAGTTTCTGGCCCTCTTGCCATGTGTTTCAGGAAATGTTCTCCTCTCCATGCTCATTCACTCTTGTGTCATGAATCTGCCTCTGCTCTGTTGCCGTAGTTTTTCTTCCCTTCAGTTGATTAGCTTGTTAATTTTCAAAAGCCAACAGTTTATAATTAGCACATAGGAATAGTTTTGAGGAAGGTAAATTTTTTATTCATTTAACAAGTGTTTTCTAGGCTCTTTGCTTAAGGATTTTTATTCTTTTTTCTTGTTGGGAAAACTTGGAGGGGGAAAAAGCTTGTGAGTGGGGCATACAGTGAAGAGTGCAGACAGTATAGTAAAGGCTTAGTTGCCCTCAGTGCTCCTTTTGTGACAAGAATTAAATTATTAAATGTAAAATTAGCTTTCTAACTTCCCTTACCCCACTATTTGAAGACGATGGGCCTTAGAGGAATAACCTTTGTCTCACGGAGCTGGCTGACCATAGGAAATAAATTTTTAAAAATTCTGAGAAATGAAGAAGTAAAAGGAAAGAGAAGATACAAGAGGAAACTAGTAATCTAAAAAGAATGTGTGAGAAGATTGGAGCAGTTTTTATGGGATCTGAGATCTTTGGAGAATTGAGTAAAGAAGATTTTGAAGACATTTTTCTGTATGTTTTGAGGATTGCTCCCTACCCCAGTCCCTTCCCAATCTACATTGTGAAATTTTTCTAGAATTATTTTTTAATTTTAAGAAAATTAGAGTAGGGAAAGTCAATTTATAGCAAGACCCCAAACTTAAATATGGACAAAAGGACAATTAGATAGGTAAAATGAACAGGAATTACTGAGGGAATGGCTGTAGATGTACATAAAAAAGAACAACATAAGATGATGCCCATGTTTCCAGCCAGACAGTGATGCCCTATGCTGACATTAGGGGAGAAAAGTGGTGGTTTTGGGACATTATGGTAGAGACTACAACAGGCATTAATGGGCATTGTGAAGGTTTATGAGTGGAAAAATGATGTGATAGTGATTCCATTTGGATTACTTTGGCAGTAGCATGTAACCTTGGTTTTGGAATGAGGTCAGTCAGAGTTACAGATGTATGTGTTTGTGGAGTTCTGCATTAGACAAGAAGGATTAATGGTTTTTGAATTTTTTCATTTCCCTTAAATATGTAAAATTCATACCCTCTTGGGTGTGATTTTGTTTTCTCTTGGAGTGTTGGTTTTTTCTAGAGGAACATTTCTGAACTTCCACGTGGTAAGTCAGTAGAAAACAGTATTTATCAATTGAAATGCATTTTGAGGCAACTTGTTCCAGACTGTGAGGCTGGTTTACATAACTTGTCTACTGTTTCCTCTCCTGTCATAGACTCTAAGATTCTCAGTCACAGCTTTAGGTAGTTCTGGCCATGTTTTCCAAAAACAACAGAGAAAGGTACATTATTTTTAGTGTCTGCTTGTCCTGAGTTGATTAGATGTCTGAGTTGTACAGGGAGCTGGTCTTAGAAGTGAACAGTAAGTGGAGTTTCAGGGCCCTTGGGAAGGCCTACTGCCTGCTCAGAACTTTGCACACCTAAAGCCAGTTGCATGTTAGATTTGTATCTGTCATATTAAGGCCATTATTTCTGCATTAGAATTGTTTCCTCTCTATTAACGCAATCTTAAGGCAAAATATCCAATGTATTTTTAAACTCTGAGAAGGCATCTCTCTTGCTAAAATCCAGCCACATACTATACTTTCCCAGCAGGGTGACTCCTCATGCTCACTGTACCTTTCCCTCATCCTCACCCCATCATTACTCCCATCACTGTCAATACCACCACCACCCCTCACTTCACCTCCTCCATCACTAGTACCAATACCACCCACCTTTCCACCTCCATTACCACCACCACCACCACTATCCCCTTCAACTCACTTTACCACCACCACCATTCATTTCAATGCCTCCATTACTATCACTACTACTATACACTATACCACCTCCATTACCACCACCACCACCACCACCACCACCACCACCACCACTAAAATCCCCGCAGGGATCAGCAGCTATTTGTTGAAACTACAGCTTGCTAGGTACTGTGCTTAGTTCTTTATATACATGTTCTTCAAGCTAACCTAAACCCTCTAAAGTATGCTTAAATCAATTGTACCCTCAACACCAAACATAGAGCTTGACCCATATAAGATCTCAATAACAAGGTGTTAATTTTAATTTTGCAGATGAAAAAATCAAGCCTCAGAGAGGCTAATTAATTTTCTGAGTTCAAACAGCTAGTCTTTGGTGGATCCACAATTCAAAACAACGTGTGGTCTCTTGCTTTCTCCTACCACTACCTAACCCCTCCAAATTCCATACATCTGCTTGTCTTCCCTCCTTTGGAGTGCTCGCCCTCCTTTTTTCCTGCCAATCAAAATGTTTCCCAGATCTTCCCATTCTTCAAGCCATAGTTCACATTCTACTTCTTCTCTAGTGTTTTTCAAATTTTACCATTTGGAATTGACTCTTCTTTCTTCCATGATTTCATGGCCATTTTATTTCACTTTTGTTAGATTACTAAAAATGTCTGTATTTTGCTTACCAGTGTCTGTGTTTGTATCCCTCACTAGCATGTAGTGGTATAGGCAATGACTGTTTTACAGCTATTTCAAACCCTCACCTATTGGTTAGCACAGAGATTTACATTCTTGGTGTTGAGGAAATATTTATGAAATCAAGAGACTGAGAGAAGGCTCAGAGAGAAGGTTTTGGTCAATGGAAGGGGGCCCTGACACCTGCTGGGAGAGAAAGGAAGTAGCATGGGCCAGCTGGCCAGGGAGGGCACCGAAGACAAACTTTGTGTAGTTCACAATAGGCAAAAGGCTGGTCCTGGGTACACACATCTTTTATAAATAAAACTGTTTTATTCATGGTGAACCAGTGAGAGGAAGAGACAACAGGTGCTAAAGATGAATAGATTGTTGTTAGCCCATTTATTGATTGGAAACCAATCCTAGATTGTCTTCCTGTTCTATCAAGTGGCCTCTGTCTGAATGTAATTTTTACTTTTTAGTACCATCTGCACCTGTGGCCTTTGGACCTAATGTTTATGACAGATGGGGCAGACTGTGCCTGCACCATTTAGTGGTTAGCTTTCCTTCTGTAGCACTCCATGCCACTGTCGGCTGTGGCTTGGGCCCAGTGGGCATATGTGTTGGGAAAGGCCCATGTCTGCATCCATTGTTCAGCTGCTGTCCTTGGAGTCTAGTGCTCCCAAGTTGGGTCTGCTTATTACCCATCATTTCTCTTTCTTGCCAGGTCATTGTCCCTCAAAATATAGTGCTCAATGGCAAGCAAATCAATGGAGTTGGGGGCATTTATCTCCAATGTCAGAATTCGATACATTTCTACTACTTTTTCTAACTCTCTCTTTATAGCTTTCAAGATATTTTCTACTTATTTTTTGTTTTTACCTTTAATGAAGGTCTAAATGTACCTGGTATACTGACATATGGAAGGGGGGCCTTCTTTTTTTGTCCAGAAAGAGAAAGTGATATGCATGTGAATAGTGCACTTTGGACTTTCTTAGGGATATTCACCTGCTGGCTTCTTTGCTTTCCCTCCTAACAGATTGAAAAGTCAGATTTTAGACTACAAAGTAAACATTTACCTAATGGCAAAGAGAGAGTAATGAAGGGAGGTATTGCACCTTGAAGCTGTGTCAGCCTGAAGAAGCAGACTGGATGTCTGAGTCTAAACAACACCCCCTCCTTCATCCTATCTTCTTTGCAAACATCAAGCTTGGGGAAGAAAATGGGCTCATATTTATAACCATTAATTCTTTTTTTCTAGAATGGCACAGTTGCCATTTAGTACCTGTCTCTAGCCAACCAGAAGAGAACAATCTATTTGGACAAGAGGGGAAAATGGAAAAATATGTCTTTCTATATATTACTTCCACAGGATGGTGGGTGCATGCTACTTTGACAGTTTTTTCTGTGTGGCCTCCTAACCCTGTATGTGTACATGTTCTTGAGGGGCAGAAGGTGGAGCTCTCTGGGACCAACAGATTTTCATTTCCACTTTGCCACTTTCTAGATGCAAACTCAGAGGAACTTTGCCTCTCAATGCCTAAAATGGAAGGAGTTAGTCTACATAAACCACATAGCAAGAGTTCAAAGCCTTTAGGGAGGACTCATTAATGGCAGTGGTTTTTGCATGGATGTGTATTGATGTGACCAAAAATGATAGGGCAGTTCATTCCTACATTCTTGATTTTCTCCTTTTTTAGCATTATAATGTTACATCATTGAGAATATTTTATCCAGTTTCTGGAATATGTCATCACCTGCCCAAGAAAAAAAAATTAGCCTTCCTATAAATGTACTATGAAAGATTCCTTATTGAGCTCTACACTCTCATTCTTTTTTCCTTCCCTTACATTCAACACACTTGCCAGAACGCTCCAGACAGAAAAGAATTCTCCCACTGCTCCTTTGGTTGGAGCCCTGGAGTGTACCTCCTTCCTCCTCAATTGATGCTGATGCTTTCTGCTGAGGCCTTTGGAGGCTGCATCACCAGGCCCTTGTTCCTATCTTCATCTCATCTATAGTTCTCCTATCTAGCCTTTAAGCACCTTCCAGGTCTTCCAGTCTTATGTTGTTCTGGGGCCTTGGTCTCTATCCTTTCCTTTATCTTTTCTAGGACACCCAGCACCCAGCACTGATACTCTTTTGTATACTGTAGGTTTTTGTTCAGGGTCATCTTTTGAGAAAGGCCTTCCCTGGCTTGCCACCCTAAGAAGATCTCCTCTTTCTTTTCTCTCTTATCCTTTGACACCTTTATTCAAAACAACAATTACTACACTTAGTTATGCTATAGTCCATTATGCAAAATTACCCAATAAACACCACAGGGCTTATGCAAGAAGGGAGTCAGGGCACAATACTCAAAACTTTATCAATGACACATTAAACAAAAAGAAACAATAAAAATGCTAGTATGCTTGTACACGTGTGTTAGATGGTTAAGATACACACATAAGCTTTGCAATAGTGATGGTACTTTACCATGCAGAGCTCTGACATTTGCTTGAGGAAGTGGAGTTGGAAATCTGGGGCTTGTAAGTGGAGGAAGAAGGTTGCTGACATGGAAGAAAGTTGTAACAGTAGATCTGGGTGGGTGGCTCATAACATAGGCTGAGGGACCTGGTAGGTATTCAACGTGTGTGAATGTTGTGTTTCTGTTTTCTTAGTTGGGTGGGCTTAGCTGTGTGCAGTTTTTCTGTGTTCATCCAGTGTTTCTTGCAGATAATATAATGCATAAGCACAACAAAATTCAACTTATGCTCCTTATGCTCAAATTGCTCCCAAATATATCAGTCATGTTGGAACAAACTCACATTGTCAAAACAAGTGTGGTAGCAAAACAGACTGTACCTGTAATGATTTTATTTACTTGAATTGTTTCATCCATCTCACCCACAAGAATATTCCCCCCTTAAAGGCAGACCCTGTGCTTTGTCACTGTTATGCACTTTAAAACACTCCCTGGGTAGGGAGGTGCCAATGACTGTGTATCAAGTGAATACGTAAATAAGTATTCTGTCAGTGCTGATTAAGCTAATTAAAAACAGTAAGTTATTTTTAGTCACTGGTAATGCCACTTTTACTTAAAACTTTAGAAGGGACCTGTGTTCACAAAGTTGTGTTTTTCTTTTTTAAGGATTATGTAAAATATTTTAAGTTGTCAAAGTATCTACATAAACATCTCTGGAAGGCAAGTCAGTGTAATTATTTTTTTGCTGGCATCATAGTAACTTCTAGGAACATACAATTTTATCCTTATTACAATATTAGTTTTGAGAAAAATCAGCATTTTGTATATTCTTAAATAGTGGTTGAGTCATGAAGTTAATGAAATGAATTTTCATTTTGTGGAGAAGCCATCTTTTAAAAACAGTATAGTCTGTTAGGGAAAGGAATCCAAAATAAAGCAGAAAAAAACAAACAACTGAAGGGAAGTTTAATATCACAATGCCCAGGGCATTAAAGATAATGGTTTGAATTTAGAATTTGGTTTAACCCCAAACCTAGGGAAATGTGCTAATAGAACAAATATGTGGGTACTATTGACAAGATAGTATTAATATTAAGATATTTTAACCAAAAAATTCCATAAAATATCATTTGAACATTCAAAGATACAGAAGAAAAGCAGAAAAATGCTGGCAATAATTTGGTTGAGAAATCTAAAAAGTTATAAATTTCATTATCTCTACCATCAGTTATGTTTTCAAAATGTTTCTACTTTCTCAATTTAGAGATAATAGCCCCCCAAAAGGGGAGAATGGAATGAAGAAAAAAGAGAGAGGAAGAAAGGAAGGAAAGGAAGGGGAGGGAAGGGAAGAGAAGGAGAGAAGGAAGGAAATGATCTGTAAACCTAATATATAATTTCTTGAGGAATGATGGTGACAGACTTTCATTAAATCTTTTTTAATTGGGCATGTTTTCGAAAGTGCTTTCATTTAGAAAAGATTTTTAGATTATGTTTTAGTTGGATAACTAAAACATTCATCTTTTATAGCTTTCTGTGGATTTGAGGAACAAAAAAGTTATAAGATGTTGAGTATATATATTGTCATCTGGAAAATTATAATTGTTTTCTGGTCTTTAAATTGGTCTATACAGCTAGGCAGTTGAACACATATTAACTGTGTTTCTTTTTCTTTTTTTTCAACTAACATTGTGGAATAAAAATTCTACCATGGCATTGAGTATGCTTTATAAAAATTATTTTCAGTGACTATAATATTTTATCTTGTTCTATTTAACTATGCCCCTGTGGTTGGATGGACATTAGCATTACCTATAGTTCTTCTGTGATAAAGAAGGCTGTGGATGTGTGTGCATCTTTATTTACATTTTGAATTCTTTCTGCAAGATCAAGTCCCAGGTGTGGAATTTCTGGGCAGAGGGTTTGATGAGTAAGGGATATGAGCCACGGAAGAGGTGCTGAGATTTCAGTCAGCCCTTTTCTAGGATAGGGCTGAGAGAGTGACAGATTTTCCTTATTTTATTGTGGAAATCATCACTGCAACACTTTGGACAGGGACCCCTCAACCTCTACTGGAATACCTTCGGCTCTTGGGAATGTTATTTTCTTCACTGGAATAAATGCAGACAGTGATTATATGTTTGCTTCATGACATTAGCTTTGGGAAGGTGTATTTTTAACAAATGAAGAGGAAAACATTCTGTTTTTCTCCACCTGTTACTGTTGAGTTAGGTAAAAGGAATGAGGGAGCAGGAGAAAGACAGGCAGAACAGGAATGGGATGGGTGGGAGGTTCAGGGATTCAACTCTATTTGTTTGTACTTTGCAGTATGCTTGACTATCCTTCTGAGTCAGGTGTCATAGAGAGAAGTAGCTGTTAACTATGCATTTCTCAGTGATGCAATTTTATGAGGGAACCATTTTATTCCTGATAGCTTTTGCATACATTTATATTCTGTCTTTCCAGTTTAATCCAGCCAATCAAAATCCTAACTGTCAATTATTCTAAAGTTAATCTTTCTTAGTTTCACTTTTCTGTCATTCAGTAGGTAATGGGTTACTAGAGACATTAAATAAAATACTAGTGTTAGTACTAGTCAATGTAAGGTTATTAATAACTTGATTTTTTCTTCAAATGGATTAACTGTAAGTGCGTTTTTAAAATATTCTCTAAAAATTCCAAGTGTATATACTGATATTCTGCTATACTCACAGCTCTAAAGATACCCAGAGTGACTGTGACATGATTTCCATTTTTAAGGGATGTAGTGATAGTGATAGGCATGTGTACACACACATGCTATCATACATGTAAAACCAAGGCACGTAATAGAAACTGAGAAGTTTTGGAAAAGAAACATGAATTTGCAAAAGTAAAATAAAATTAATTAAAATTACATCTGGGGAAAGGGAACTTTGAGAACACTCCACAAAAGAAGCAGTATTAAATTAGTTGTTGAACAATGCATAGACTTTTGAACAGACTGTTAGAAAGAGAGAAGCATGGCATTTTAGATATCAGAGATGACTTGAGTTAAGGTGTGGTTATGAAAGAGAATGTCTGGTCTGGTCAGGGAATATCAAGAAAGTGGGGTGTTTGTGTGTATGTATGAGGGTGGCAATCATGTGTTTACCTGTGTGAGAAAGTGTGTGTGTGTGTATGTGTATTTGTGTTGGGAGGATGAATAAAGTGAAGGAGTGGAGAGAACTGGTGAGAGATGAAGATGGGGAAGGGTGTTTGGAGCTAGATCATGGAGTTCCTTGATTGCCTTGCTTCTGAGAATTGTCCATAAACTGTTTGTTAAAATACTAGAAATAATAGTCATAACAGTCAGGAGGCATTTAGAGATTTAACTCTGATTTATAGACTAGACATATCATAAGGATAAAATATGTTTAGCACATTCTGAGTGTGGTATAAAGGCACATTCTGTGTAAATAGTGTTTAAAGTTAAAAGTCATCATGGTGAGGACCAGATCTTTGCCCTTTCAGATCTTTTTATTCGTTGACTACATATTTAGCAGAACACAGGGGTTAACTGTTACAATATTTTTCTGTTTATTCTTCCTGGAGAAAGGGCAAGGAAAACAGTTGGGGATAATAGAATGTGTTCTTTCTTTTTTCAAATGACTAACAGAAGGGCACATTTAGAACTGCACCTGCCTGTTTATCTTTCTAATACAGTAAAGTTAATTTGAAGGCTAAATCCTGAAATGGAAGTCTCCCTTTGAGCTTACTCTTCCTTTTGAGTTTCAAAATATAAAAGGTTAAGTGCCTGGTTCTGGGTCCCTGGTAGAGAATGAGCATGTGGGCTTTCCCGGTGGAAGGCTTTACTGGAAAGCATGTACCTTATGTTACCAGACAAGCATGATGACAAATTTGATCTCTGTGCCTCTTCCTCAGAAGCCATTTTCTGAGTTACAGGATGTCCATTTCCCCAGGTGTGTGTGTGCGGGGAGAGGAGGTGGAACTCTGAAAGCCACCTCTCCTGATGGCTCAGGACTTGTATCTCAGGGCCTGAAAATTTGTAAGTTTTTCCCTTATGTAACACATTCCTTCTCTGTATCTCTACCAAAAACCACGTGTGAAGAAATTTCCTCACAGGGTCTTCTTTTCCCTCTTGTTCTCATTGCTGAGGAGTGGTCGGACTCATCGGATTGCTTTTGCTTTGCATGATTCTGCTTTTCTTTCTTTTCATATCTGTCCTTCTTCTTAGTGCCTTTTGGACAAGATGTTTTGTGTCTCAGTGATTCCAAGCAAACAAGCTGTTCATGCTACACAAAAAAATAAAAATTAAAAATGCCTTGAAACAGTACAAAGTAAATTACTTGCTTTCAAGATTAAGCTAAAATGTTTCGTTGAGCGCCATGCTTCATGTCTGAACATCCCACTACTTAACTAGATGATAACAGTGTGTTTATTTTTGCTGCATTTTTTGTTTGTTTGTTTTTTGCCAGTAAACCATATCTGTACTAAACCAGGACCACCTTTCAGTGAGAATGGAGCAGGAGGCTGCCCTCTGCCATACAAACATGCCTCTAGCCCTATTTATTTATGAGAAGCTTTGTACTGGATACAGACTGCTATAACTGTATTCCAGCTTTGTGGACGACATCATACAGTTCTGGTAATCTGATAGAAGGCTTTGAATGGATGGGTGTCTCTGCCAGTTTTAGGTGCCAGAAGGTTTGGGGCTTTGAAAGAAAGACAAAACAAACAAACCCAAAATCAGAATTTCTAACTACAATTTAATCATGAAGGCCTAGGAAATATCTGAAGTTTTATACCAGTGATGCCTATTGCAAATGTATATATTTTTTGCATTTCTATTTAAAAGCAATATTTAGCTCTTACATTCTTTTCAATTTATATTCATATTTTTTTCATGAAGAAAGCAGGATTAATGAGTTTTTTGAGCACAACCAATTCACATTGTTGGTAATGTGCTTCGAATATAGTATTCCCAGTTTGGAAGGCAGTTAGAGAGAGATTTAAGAAAATGGTTACTGTCTGGTTTCAGATTGGAGGATACTAGTCCTGATTAGCAAGAACACATACTAATAACACTCAGTGCTCAATCTTAATTGATTATATTCCAGGAACTGGTACAATCTGCCGAGCAGAGTTTGATAATTATTAACAGAATGAGTTATTATGGTGTAGTTATGAGATGAATCCAATGGCACAAGATATTATGGCCAGTTTGGAATATGTATAGTATGTTGCATGTAAAGTAGGTTGCATGCTGGGCTGTTTTTATAGAAACCTATCAATTTGTAAATATTTCTTTACTAGTTGTGCAGTGTTTAATAAGTCCTGGAAGATAGGTGGTAAAAGTTAAAGTTCCTTTCTTCAGAAGTTTCTGTCCAATTTGGCAGGCCAAGCTACACAGAACAAAACAGAAACAAGGGGCTGCACGGATCTTCTGTCTGTTCCACAGTGTTGACTGTCCACGTTGGGAGAAGCAGTCTGGAGACATCTGATAAGAGCTTATGGAAGAGGTGGGGTGCTTTCTATCATTGCACAGAAGCTATGTATAGAGTTCCAAAATTATGTGATGTGTACTGGTCCCTAATTCATGGGTAGATACAGCACCTTCTCTCTTTTACCATGCTGTGAACATCCCTGAGTTGCTAGATAAAGATGATCAGACTTCAAAGAGCAGAAAAATTTGGAAGCAGTGAATTCCATGTGACTTCAATAAGCCACCTTTGATGCATCAGGCCCTCAAATAGCATCATTTTTTTCATCATCATAGTTTTATAACATTGATGAGATACTGTAGGAACTCAATACTTGTTTATATCAATTAGCCTATGGTAAGACTGGTTTCGTTATACACTGTTTTGCTTAAAGTCACAGAACCTATCCACAACATTAAGTGAGCACTTGCTGTATTGACTACACTTTCAACTGTCTTAACACTTGTTCTAAATGCAGTTGGGAGAAAAATACCAGAAGGAGTGATGAGGTGTTAAAAGTAACCTCAACAGTGAGTGTTCACAGAACCCTACTCCTTCAGCTCCGTCAAACACAGCCTGCAATTTTGATGTTTTATTCATTCAGTCAAATGATATTGATTGAATGTTTATTTCCTATTGAATTGTAAACAACTGAAAACTATATTTGTCTTATTTCCTGATATATGCCTAGTTTCTAATGTATTGTCAAACCTGTAGCAGGGTATCAGTATATATTTTTAAAATGAATGAATTTAGGAATTGCTGTATCTAGACTTGTCAGATTCTTCTGGCTGACTTTGGATGGTACATCACATAGGAAGATATTTTCAACTCTTGAGATTGGAAATATCTCTAATGTTTTAGACAGACATAGAGAAAAGAATATAGGCGGAGCTAGAGAGAGAGGGCAGATATGTTCTTTCTCTATGGATCAATGCAGCATCCTACTTCAATGCTACATATGGAGCAGCTAACTATAAGTTTATACCTCTTTCAGACTTAGCAATAGCTTTTATTTTTTTTTAAGGACAATGGATGGATAGCATTATTTGGTGTGGCAATATGTGACCTGAAGTGGAATTTCTGAGATAGTGACATTCTCTTATTCAAAAATTATGAGAATAGCATTTTAATTTTCAAGTATTCATTCTACATTATTATCTAAAAGTGTTCAGATTAAGTAGCTACCCAGATGAGTTTTAGCACAAAAAGAGGGTCACCTTCCACAATGTTCGAAACACTTATACTCAATGATGTAATACATATATATGGACGGCCTATGACATATATGATGTATATTATAAAGCCTCTTAGAAAATATATCAATTATTATGTATAATAAATATATAAATACATACAATTTCTATATTATGTAATATATAATATATATTATTTATATGCTATATACTATATAATACATTATATATGATATGATTTATATATTGTTATATAATAACATAAAAGACTTGTATTATATATAAATACACATGACTTATATATAATATATAAAAATATGTTTTTAAAGGTCTCCTAGAATTGTTTCACAGATTCCTTAATGGAAAATACACTTTGAGTAGTGATGTCTTCAAATTGACCATTGTCAACTCTAATAATTTGTTCTAATAACAAATTCTGGGGCCTCTCACAATGCATATTATTATATTCAAGTTTTTTGGAAGTCACAAGATACTTGAAATAGGATTTAAATTAAATACTTACCTCTCCTTCTTCTTCTTTTTCTTTTCCTTTTTTTTTTTTTAAACAAGCATTCCTTCCTTCTTGGCTAAACCAGGAAAATGGCAAAACAATTTGAGAGCATTTTAAAAACTGTTATTTTCAACACAATAACTGCTCCTCACTTTTGGTTTTAGCATAGACATTCTTTGTAGGATCTGAAGCCCATTGTAGTAAGAAATGGTTCATAATTCTTTCTGAGGTTGAATTTCCCTGAGGAGTCACAATATGAAATTTTGTCCTTTCACTATTTTTTCTAGTTTCCCTTTTCTACCACTTGGCCTATTTCAACTTATCGAACAGCAACTAATTAAACATTCTGACAAATCAATCACCATGTGTACTAGAGTCGTGAGATTGTGTTGCAATAAGTGGTTACCAGAAAAGAACATTGCTTAAAGACAGGTGTCCTCTGGGTTTTTTATTGATTGTTATTTGAATGGCTATAACTAGCATTTAGTTTAGGCAATTAATTTTTTCTAAGATAAAATATTTTAACTATGTTCTATGCTGCAGTACTTTGTAGACTTCATCCCCTCAGTTTACTGTGTATTAATAGAGATTCAAAATGTATTTAGGCCATGATGATGGTGCTCCCTTAGTCCAACTTCAAGTGTAAATGGAAACCTTTTTTAGACCAATATATTGTTATAGAAGGCTACCAATGCCATCCCCAGATGGACTATCAGTTAAGATATGTGATTCCACATTTAATTGGTAACAGTTTAGCTGCATTTTAAGTACTTAATAAGAAATAAAAATTCTAAACCCATTAAAGTTCAGATTGCCTGATATGTTTATAGAGATAATAGGGAACGATAAGCAATCCATCAATTACCTTAGAATTAGATCATGTTACTTTAGATTCAGCAAGATCAATGATGGAGCCGCCACCAAGATTCTACTACTCTGACCTTTCTAAAGAACAGGTGTTCCTTGAATGCTCACTGTGAATCAGGCTCTGGTCTAGGTGCCTGGGATGCATGATTACCAAAGCAGATACTTTCTCCTCAAGAAGATTGACATCTAGTGCAGGGAGACAGATCATAATTAATAAAATAATAAACAAGTAAATCACATGGTACTGGAGAAGATGATGAGAACTATGGATGAAAGAAAAGAGCAGATCAGATAAGGGAAGTCAAGTCTTTGAGGTGAATGAAAAACAGTTTGCAGCATTAAATAGAAGAGTCAGTGTAGGGAAGGTGAGATCTGAACAAAGACTTGAAAAGGGTGAGATTATCCAAGTGGCTTTCTTGGAGATGTGTGTCTTAGACAAGGAAAAGAGCTAGAACAAAAGCTTTGTGAAGGGGTGAGCCCAGTGTGTTCAAGAAAGGAGTCCATTTTGTTGAACTGTGTATAGCGGTGAAGTGGTAGGTAGAAAGGAAGGCCAAAAAGATAATAGGTACAGAGGATGGTGTTTTAGAGGTCATTGTAAGAGCTTTGGCTTGCACTCTGAAATGGAGTACAATTGCATTGTTGAGACCATTGCATAGTCAGTTGTAAGGGGCAGAGCAAGGGCAGATATGAATTTCACTCTTGATGTAGTTCACATTGAGCATGAAGTCTAAGAGATAACCTAGATTGTGTATGCACACATGTCTATCTGTGAAGTGTGGACAATTACATACACAGTAAATGGTATTTGAAATCTGGGTTAGTCTGATGAGGGACACATCCTTCTCTTGGCAAGGACTGCTACCTTATATTCTAGGGGAATACAGAGAGACCCTTCAGAACATTTTCAGGCAATTGTCTAAGTAACCTGAGGAACATTTTTCATAAACATCATAAGGATGAATTTAGCCTTTGAGCAGGGATGGTGGTTATTTGTTATTACTGTCTTACCTTCAATAGCCACACATTTAATGAAAAAGACCATTAATATCTAGTTCAATTCATGTTGTATAGCTGGAATCAATACATTTATATTTTCTATTTTTGGCTGAGTTCCTTTCTTTCGTTCCTTTTTTATGACATTTTAAATGTTGAACTGGAGATGAACAGAATTCCATGTTGTTTGCCATATGTAATAGTTACAGGTTTGGCATCTGTAATGGAGACATAAAAAAAAACAGTGGTTTAAACAAGATACAAGTATATTTCTCTCTCATTTAACTGTCTGGGCATAAGTTGGCTGGTATATTATCAAAATCCAGGCCCCCTGAATCATTTTGCTTCATGATAACCAAGGGTTTTTGCTCTTATCAACATAGTCTCAGATGGCTTACCAGGCCATTTGACTTACCACATCCCAATTAGCAGGAAGGGAAAAAGCGTGAAAGAGAATCCCTCTTACCTTTGAGGGCATGACTCAGAAATAACACCCTCCACTTCCAAGCCCCTCCCTTTGACCAGAACTTAGTGACAGGATCACAATTACATAGAAGGGCCATTAGTGTGAGTGACCATGTGCTTCATTATAATTCAGAGGCCATAATACAATAGAAAAAAGGGAGAATTATTAGCGATTTCTGCTACATCATAGAAATATAACCCCTTTCATTCAGATTCTGATGGATATTAATATTAAATAGTGTATATCTGTGGCAGAAATAGCTTTTGTTTACTATAACTTGTATTTCTCCCTCTTACTTTTTTTCTGTGGGACGTGGTGTGCCGTGTCCCGGCTAAAGTAGCAGAAGTGGTTGTGAGTACTCCAAGTTCTCTTTCTCCTTCAGTCATGTGAATGCAGACAATGAGGTTCCTGGAACTAAGGGATGGTGGGCCACAATATGGAATAAGCCTGGATGTTTGAATCACCACGTGGCAGTGAGCTGCCCATTGACAAAAACACTTCCTTTGATTATTACATGAGTAAAAGATAAATGTTCCTTATGTTTCATGAGAATATATTTTGGAGTCCTTTAGTTAATATCACTAATAGCCTTCATTAGCAATGAATATGCTTACTCTTTTAAGGTTCCTATTTGCTACTGATTATTGTACTCATTGTGCTATGGAGCTAAAAGATCCACAAAAAAACAGTAGAATTTTGATTTCTAAGCAGCTGGTGAACATTTTTGGGTTGTAACATTTTCTCCAAGTTTTGTTGTTATTCACAAATTCTCCATTTGTTTGTGAATTTTGATCTCTGTCAAAACATTTAAGACTATTTTCCATCTTTTAGAAATTGAACAGCAGTTTTCCTGACACTAGTTTTTTTGATGATAGTTTTTTTCCTTGTATTTTTGCATGTTGGGATGCATAATGAAAAAAAATCAAAGTGTGCACTGAAAGGCAGGAATTCCATATAATACTTGCCACAATATTTCCCACAAGAGATTGGCATTGGAACTTAGAGAACAAATAACATGCATTTAGGAGACCATATTTAAATTCAGGGTGGAATATTGAGGCCTTATCAAATTAAAAAAAAAAGCAGCCAAGACATTATCTTAACATTAAATTCCAAAGTGAAAATCATGCCATAATTCTGCAGAAACATTAACCCAGATATCTTGTAAATGATCTTTACTAGTCTACTAATTTATACAAAGTCACTCCAAATATTTCTAAAGTCAAGAAAACATTGCAGTCATTTGCTTCCCTTCTCCAAATCTGAGTTCTGAGTTGAAGTGAGGATCAGAGACTGGGAACATGGGAGGAATCAACAGCTAATGGATCATGCACCATATTTAAATGGTCATCCCTAGTCCAAAGGCTACCAGATTAGTAAGATTTTAAAACTTGCTAATTAATTTCAGTTATTAGTCACAATGCAAAAAATGTCCCCAAGAGGAGGCTAAGCACTAATTAGTCTATGGGTTGTATGTACATCTTAAGTCATCACCCCTCATTTGGGATACTCTCCTTTGTTGGATTCTTTCATGTTTTTGACAATTAAAATATAACATATTGTTTACCAAACAAATTTCCTGGAAACAAAATTGTAATATATATCAATGACTTTTATATGTTATGCCCTTTGATCTGGTAGTGATTCCAATGTCTTAATATCTATTTTAAGCAAATCTAATTAAGCAGTTCATTTAATCCATATTTTAAGGCTCAATATCTTTCAGGACCTTTTGTAGGTCTTGGGGATATAATATAATGAATGATACAAAGTCCACCTCTTCATGTGGTTTACTTTTTAATGGTAAGATGATAGACAAATCAATGACTAAATACAAACAATAAAGTAATATCAGATAGCATCAAATTACATGAAGAAAACAAGATCAGAGTAAGAAAATAGCCTGTGAAGGAGCAGCGTGAGGGTTCACTTTACGTAGTTTAGTTGAGAGTAGCAAAGTCCTCTTTGAAGAGGTGAAATGAGCAGTGACCCAAATGAAGTGAAGGAAGAAGTCCTGTTGAATATCACTGGATAGATACTTCAAGCAGGGGAATAGTAAGTACAGAAGCCCTAAGAAAAAGTGAACAAGGCTTTTTTAAGGAGTAGTAGGAAGACCAGTGTGATGGAGAAGGGAATGAAGCAAGAAAGAGGGTCAGATCTTGTCAGGCCTTCTGGGTCAAGGACAGGACTGCAGGTGTTCTGAGTGTGATGAGAAGTTGCTGAAGAGATCTGAGGAGAAGGAGAAACATAGTAGGATTTATGTTTTAAAAAGATTGTGCTGCTTGCTGCAGAGGTGAGTGTTTCTAAATGGGGCAATGTTAAAATAGGGAGCCCATGAGGAGGGTATGAGCTGTTTAGGCCAGAGAAAGGGGTGGCTTGGATAGGTATAAGCAGTGTAGGTGGTGAGGAACCTGTGGGGGCTGTGGGCACAGGTAGACTATGAACTAGCATCCTGAGTACAGACTCCCATTGTAATTGAGGTCCTGGAAGGAGAGCTCTCAGTTCAAGTTCCATCTTGACCCTCTAGTGACAATGACATATTCTGGACAAACTGGGTGCCCTCTGTGGGTCTCATTTACCTCATCTGCAAAGTGGCAACAACGGTAATTTCTTCAAAGGCTTTTATGATGGCTAATGAGATCATTCACAAAATACACTTAAAACTGTGCTTGGCAAATACTTAACACTTAAGAATTAATTATTTGCAAACTATTACCTTTCTTTATCTGTTACAATATAGTTATGAAAATAAATAATCTAAGGGTTTTAAAAATCAGTTTCTGCTTATAAAAATAATTTGCTTTAAGGAAACTTACTATTACGTATTACATTTAGAACACTAATTAGTTTTATAATTTTTTGGAAATATTTTTGCCAAGAACACCTCCATTTCCTTTACATCTGTTTAGAGTTGGTTCCTAATTCTAACTCGGTTCCTGGTTTTTATGCTAGGGAGATATATCTTCCAGTTTGAGCTTGGTTTGCAGTGACTTAATGGAAAGAATTAGGTGGTAGAATTCTGGTTCTTGTTCCAGCCTAACTGAGTCACTTGGTTTTGTAGAAATTCAGTTTTACACCTGCAACTTGTATTACATTGCTCTTGTAGAAGCTGACAGATATGCACATCATAGAAAAACATGTTATAAATGTTGGCTTTATTATTTTGTGTTTGTTCTTCTATCATATTTTTGTGCGTGTATGTAAAAAAAGTCTGAAGGAATTTTCTGTGGGAATAGATTATACTTGAAGAAACATATCACTGCAGTTCCTGTGGGTGGTGGATGGCACCAATTCCTTACACCACTTTCTGATGATTACCTGTACCACTGCTTTCCAGCCACAATCTTGAGCCAGGAAAGATTATAAACTCATTTAACAGCCATAGTGTGCTGGGTGATACCTCTCAACCTAGTGAAAAATACATGTTGGTGTCAGTAGATTTGGACATAATGGTAACAGAACATTTGAAATGTCTTCATTTCCTCTGCGTAAATCAATCTGTTATTTCTTTTGGATAGTGTCTGAAGTGCTTATGCACAAAATTAGCATTTCCAGGTTTTCATTCTGCAAGTGTGTATTGATTGTGCATACCCATTTTATCGCAAGCAGTCCTAGGGAAGAGAGATTTTAAAGGTCATGAAATACAGCAAGAAAGACACATTGATCTTCAGGCTTGGCTCCAATTCACTGTGGAACCAGAATCCTTTTCCTTCCAGAACTGTTCTCATTAAATCTTCTTTGATTTCCTCATTTCAATGGCTTTTTGCAATATGGGCCAATCTACTGGAGGATGAAAAGAAAGAAAAACAAAGGTTGGCGATTAAATTAAATGAGAAATGGATGTATAAATGACCTATGCAGTGATAAATAGCCATAATCTAATTATCAGTGAAACTTTGTTTCAGTCATTAGTGCACAAACTGAGTGAAGAGTGTAAATTGTATAAAAAGCAACAGCTTACAGACAGCTTCTTGTGCCTATAATGCCAGGATAGTGTCCACAGAGCTGTGTAAGAGCATGATGAGAAATGAGGGCTCTTCAAAAAGACTGTGCTCGTTGATGCCATCATCCTTTCAGGTCATGAGGACCTTGAAGAAAAATTTCTGGCTCTCCCATGTTTTCACTGAGCCACACAACTTTTGCCAGTGGTCTCTAGATCCCTTGCTTCATAGACCAGTCTTCCCAGGGACATGCTTAAAGTACCCAGAGTTAGACCTAGCCTTACTTTTATAAAACTGGATTGCAGTTGTCATAAAAGTTCTGAATATTTTTAGAAAAACTATCACATAAATAATTTTTACCAAAATATTTAGAATGAATAATAATGTAGTCCTAGGGGAAAAACACTTGAATTCTTCTACATGAGTGAGTTATAACCAGCTTGAGGCCAGGAGATTTCCTGGCCTAGCACATAGAATGCACTAAATATTGAATGTATGAATGAAAAGGCACTGCTAGTTGAACTGTTATAAGTCAATTCTGATAAAATTACCATAAAACACAATATTTGGCCAATTCAACCATCCAGAAATGTAATACCATACTTAAAACTATGGAGCACTCTATGGTGTGTATAATTCAAAGAGATCCCATGATAGTAACCAACTTTATATAATTGTTTTGCTATTAACAAATGGGCCGAGCATGAGATGGAGAGATCTAAAAGACAGCTTGGAAGGAGACAACTTGGAAGCTATCTCTAAATAATTCAAAGATTGGCTAGTTCACTAGAAAGATGTAAAAATGCTAAATGTTTTAACATAAAATAGCCTCAGAATATATGAAGCAAAAGATGGAAGAATGTAAAAGTGAAATAGATAAATATACAGTCACTGTGTGAGATTAAACAAACCTTACTCTCTACTAACTGATAGGGTTTGAGAGTGGATTTTGGGAGAGATGGATGCTTGATGTTGAGGCAGAGGATGTGGGTCTTGGCTACCAAAGACACTGAGTGTAAGAATAAGTCTTCGAAGTAGCCTGTGTACTGCAGGCACATCATGCTGGGAGCAACACCTTGTGAAATCCACCAAATACTTAAAGTTCGAAGAACTAAAATTTAAAGAGCCACACATAAAGGATTGCTTGGATTCACATCAAAGCATGATAAAGGTCCCTGAAAAAATTTATTTGTAGCATTCCATGGGGGAAAATTTGTTACATAATAATATATGACAATAATTGAATTCTTACTGAGGGTACTAGACATTGTATTAACTCATTTAATTCTCAAAACAATCTTATGTTTGTAGGTTGAGGTTTCACTATGATTGTCCAATTTTATAGATGAGGAAACCTAGGAAAACAGAAGATAAATTTGCCTAATGTCACAAATTGATGGAAGCAGCATTTGAACAAAGGCAGCCTGAGTCAGTGGCTACACATCTAGCTATGTTACTTAGGATTGGTAGGTGCCAACTAGATATTTCTTGGTTTGATTTAATTTCTGGCAAACTTGCTCAAAGAACCTGATTTTAAAAATACCCCACTATAAAAATATGGTAGCTTACATAAAATAATAATTTTATAAGATATCTTCTATAACAATATGGGATATAATTCTTAAATGTCTGAGAAATGCCATCACATTGTTGTCAAAAGTGATAATCAATGCAGCTGTTGGCTGACTTGAACTGACTGGGAAAATGCTTCAAGTTCATACTTATGACTCAAATCAAATAGCATAAAATAAAAGCTGATTATATAACCTTCCTTTTAGGATAAATTAAAAACTAAGTTAATGCTTTTAAAGGTCTGAACCGGCATATTCATTCAAAATGCTATGAATATAGATATATCAATAATTAACTTGAGACTGAAGAAAAACCTGTAGAAAATCATCTTCAGATATATTGGGTTTCATCTTGAAATTAAAAAAAAATGAACTGTGAAAGCAACCAATGCTTGGAATTGCAGGGATGAAATGAGGAACTGATCTTTAATCAGTTAAAATGATCACTAGTATATGAAATCTAGAAATAAAATCCCATCTCTCAGCATGATCCCAAATACCAGCTTTTTCATAATTAAAGAATTTATTTGCAAAGATGTTAACTCTTTCATCTTCTTTGAGCCTCCTTAGTATTTCTTAGCATGGTTTAGCTGTAGTGCAAAAGATAAAGATTTGAAATTAAGTGAAAAAAGTTTTTAAAAGGAATGGAAACAGGCAAAAGAATTCATACTGCTTTATGAATTATAGAGAAGTCTAAAAAACATGAACAAAAAGGAATTATTTAAATGTCATCCCATTTAAATGATAAATTCTCCATGACATATTTTTCAGTTTATTGGCAATGAGTGAACCGATCGACATGGTACCTTGTTTTGCATGTCCTTTCTCTCCCTTCTCCCACTCTCAGTCTCCTTCCATGCCTTCCATATGTCTGGATCAATCTGTTGATTTTGCTAATACTTTCCCATCCCCCTTCAAGACTCTAGTGAATCATCTTAGACTCTTTGGTATAATCAGGAATTAGGAATATTATTGATTATATATTGTCTTTTTATATAAATATTTATCTGATCCATTTCTTGTTTTCTCTTTGATTATTGAAGGTAGATTAATTTCAAGAGCAAAATGGCCAGGAATATTCAATTCTATGCCTAAGAAAAGGAAACTACATAGAAATTTTGCAAGATGGAAATCTGAGGAAACTATATTAAAGTGAAATATACTTAGATAAGGACTTGATAAAATACACCACAATCTTATATTCAATATGTGGTTTTCAATTCAGGAAGTATTCAGTAGTAAGAGGAAACTCACAATGGAAGGCTTTACAATTTTTCCTTTGAAATCCTCATGCACTTTAAGAAGATCAGAGAAAACACGTTTCAGCAGGCTTGGCAGTCACTCAAATTTGTGTGCTCTAAGTTTAGAACCAAACTCAATCTGCCCCCTTTTTAAGTTCTGTTCTCTGCTGGCAAACACCACTTGCTTATTCAGTGGGAGAAGGAAGGCTTTGTCAAACTCTAAAAACTTACCATACGTTAAACATGGTAACTCCTCAACTATTATATTCTTGGATTAAGTAAAACTGAATTAAAAACATATGGGTGACATATTCCTTATAACACATGGATATAAAATAAGTAGAAAAATATGTAGCAACATTTATTTTGAGTTTAGCAAAACTCAATAATGCCTGAATTTGCCTAAGTTCACTTGATATTTCCAAGTGCTTTAGGACTTCCTAGCTCTTATGTCTATTTCCACATCACCACCTTATAATTTGAGGAAATGTGTGTTTGGGTATAATATTTTTTTGCAACATTTGAAATTCAAATATTGCAATATTGTGTTAAGATGCAAAAGCTGAAATGTGAAAAGATATTCCATAATCTATTTATATTAACTATGTAGACAGAATTAACCATACATATAAATATGTTAAATACACACACACACATACATGCTTATATAAAGTTCAGCCTAAGTATTCATATACATTTTTATTTTAAATTATTTTGCATAAGAGTTCTCTAAAATCTGATAAGTAGGTTTATGTAGCTATGGGCAAAATTTTTGTAGCTGTGAGTAAAATGTACTGAAAAGACTGATAGTTTAAGGTTTAGGAGATTGAGGTATAGTTCTTGCACATATTTGCAAGTTATTTAGCTTCTCTGACATCTTTTTTGAACTAAAGAAGTACAGAACTTGACTTGACAATACTTAAAGTAATTTCTTATACTAGTTTTATGTGAGTCAGTGATTCCAACAAGAAGTTTGAGGATTACTTAATATTGTGGTTAATAATGTTAATTTTAATTGGGTTTGATTCTCTATGTGTTGCTATATCTATTCTTACCTCAAGTGAATGCAAGCCAACCTGAACATGTCATGTTCCCTTGAAACCTTTCAGAGTAGTTACTGTGTACTTTTATCAATCTCAATGTGTATCAGCCAAATTTAGTTATACCAATTACAATGTATGTTAGTAGGATGCTTAGGAATTTCAGTAGTACCATGTCCATACTCTATTTTGTTCCCCTCATCCTCCCCCCTATGGCATTGTATAGTATAATAATTATGAATATAATCTCTGAAGTGAGACTTTAGGGTTAAAATCTTGGCTCTGCCTTTTTATAACTACTTGCCTTAGAGCAAGTTGTTTTATCTCTCTGTGCCTTAGTTTCTTTATTTGCAAAAAGAAGATAAACTGTTTCATTTGATAGTTCTGAGGAATTCATGATTTTGTACTCAAAGTGCTTAGAATAGGGCCTGGTATATAATGAATTTTCAAAAAGTGTTATTTTCTTTCTTATGTGTCTTCTGCATTAGAATTGAAGATCTAGAAGAACAGGGACTCATCAGTCTCATTCATAATGGTTATGGCTGCTGTGCCTTATCTTCTTCCTTTTTAAAAATTGAAGTAAAATTCACATAATACATCACCATTTGAAAGCATACAATTGAGTAACATTTTATATATTTACAATGTTGTGCGACCATCATCTCTATGTAGTTGCTTATCTGTTCTTTATCATGTGGAGGAAGCTGTCTCTTAATCCTAGTTGTTGAGTATTTTTGTCATAGAAGAGTGTTGAATTTTTTCAAATGCTTTTTCTACATTGATTGAGGTGATCATGTGGGTTTTTCCTCATTATATGAATGTGGTGTAATATTATGCTGATTGATTTTCATACATTGACTCTAGCATTCCTGGGATAAAATCTCAATTGGTCATGGAATACAATCTTCTTAATATGCTACTGTATTTGGTTTGCTAGCATTTTCTTCAGGAATTTTGCATGCATTTTCATAAAGGATACTAGTTTAGAGTTTTCTTTAATTATATTGTCTTCATCTAGCTTTGGTATGAAGGTAATGCTGTCCTCAAAGAATGAATTAGGAAGTGTTTCCTCCTATTCTATTTTTTGGGGAACACTTTGAGAATGATTGGTATTAATTATTTGTCTTCAAATGTTTGGTGAAATTTTGCCAGTAAAGTCATCTGTTCCTGGCATTTCTTTGTTGGGGTGGTTAGGTGTATTAATCAATCAATCAATCAATCAATTTATTTATTTATTTTGCTTGTTGTTAAATGTTTATTCAGATTTTAATTTATTATTGAGTTAGTTTTGGTAGTTCATTTATATTTCTGAGAATTTTTTCATTTCCTCTAGGATATCTCATTTGCTGTTGTACAGTTATTCAATCATTCTCTTATAATTCTTTTATTTTTATAAAGCCAGTAGCAATATCCCTACTTTTATTTGTGACTTTGGTAAATTTGTCTTCTTTCTTTTTTAGTCAGTCTAGCTAAAGATTTACTGCTTTTGTTGATTTTTTCAAAGAACTCATTTTTGGTTTTAGTGATTCTCTCTCTATTGATTCCATTCTTTATTTCATTTACTGCTTCTTTCATTTAGCTTTGGGTTTAGCTTGCTCCTGTTTTTTGGTTTCTGAACGTATATAGTTAGGTTAGACTTGGGATCATATATTTTTAAATGCAAGCATTTATACCTGTTTCCCTCTGAGAAGTGCTTTTACTAATCCTATAGGTTTTGGTATGTTATGTTTCCATTTTCATTCATGTTAAAGTATTTTCTTTCTTTTTTCTACATTAGCATGACTTTATTATTCCATTATATTTATCAGAATTGCTTTACTGTTCCAGAAGACACTTTCACAGGCAAATAACCAGATTGTTTATTACAGGAACTTCCAGCACTTTCAATAGAAAGTATCAACAATATATGCCCAAAGACTCTTCAAAACGCTGCCTCAGAATCCTTGTCATGCTCTTCCCACCATTATATGACAATATTTACCCTTTGTACTCAAGCCTCCAGTTAGAAAGATCTGCCTGTGAACCAAACTTCAAACTCTCAATAAATTCCAGCCTTACCATTTCTCCTCTGAGACCCTACCATCATCCTTTTGAGTGGTGTGCTCCCTTCTTGCAACCAGCAATAACCTCAGCTTTTTCAAAGTATCTTCTAATTTCACCTGAAGTTTCTTCTTTGACCATTGGTTATTTAAAAGTATGCTCTTTAGTTTCCACATATTTGTGAACTTTCCAGTTTTTCTCCTGTTATTAACATCAATTTTCATTCCATTGTGGTTGGAGAAGATATTTTTGTATGATTTCAATATTTAAAATTTTTGAGACTTCTTTGGTGCCCCAATACTGCGGCACCAAATATGTGGTAAAAATATTACATATGCACAAAAGAATTACAAAATATTACACAAAATATTATATCTGGTAAAAATAATACATGTGCACAAAAGAAAATGTATATTTTGCTACTGTATTGTAGAGTGTTCTTTCCATATATGTCTATTAGGTCTAGTTGACTTGTAGTGGTGTTCAAATCCTCTTCCTTTATTAATCTTCTGTCTAGTTCTATTTATTATTGCAAATGAAATATTAAAGTCTCCAGCTATTATTATAAAACTGTCTTGTTCAGGCTTTGACTCTGTCACTTTGTTTTTTATATTTTGTGAATTTGTTCTTATGTGTGAATAGGTTTATAATTGTAAACAAAAAACTGAACACTAGTGAGGGAGAAACCTTATAACCTTGGAGAGACAGAAGAATCGGCTTCAGCATAACCTGACTGGTAAGGAGTGCTATGGTGAGAAGTCTGGCTGGGTACCCACATGTGGCAGTGACAGAGGAATAATTAAGTGGCTAGTTGGATCCCCCTGGGAAAAGTAGGGTCTAAACCCTAAGCTGGGATTCCCAGCCTAGAGCACCAGAGCCCAAAAAATACACAGATAACAACCAAAAGCAAAAAGCAGCAGTGCTCTCTGCCAGAGATGGACAGCTGTAGATACAAAGAGCTATTTAAAGGGCAAATGCACAAATTTTCATTTGCAGCCACATACCCTGGGTGCTGGCAAAGCCAGGGGCAGAGTAGACTAGATACACCTGAGGAAAGACTGGGGATGGAAACTTTGGGGAAAGAACTGAGAGAGTAGAGGCTGGAATCCTGGTGCTGAGTCATCCCCCATATGGCAGCAACCATCCTGCTCAGGCAGACCACTCCCCTCTGAGGAGCAGCAGCCTGAGAGGAAACAAGAGCCCCCATCCCAGGAAGGACGCTGCCCTGGCCCTGTGGTGCTTAAGCCTGACTACTGAGTGCAGAGTGACTAGATTAACAACTGAAGGAGACAGCCACAGGCAGTAGGTCCCTGGTAGTCTCTGAGTAGTCTGTGTAAGGTCAGACAGGGTCAACATCTGACATCACCAGAGGTGGATCTAGAAAGAAAAAAACAGTGGAAAATACTAGAGGCTATTGAAACAAAATCCACTGTGGTCTTCTCCATGATTGATGATATTTTCTTTCCTGCATAGCTTTTTAACATTCATTTCTTGTCCACCAAATTTGTGCGTATCCCACCTTCTTCATTCTCTTTTTTATTCATGATGTAAATTTTAGTTTCTCTCTTTGCACTGCTCCAACTCCCAACTCTTATTAGTGCTCCTCCTTCTACCTTCTCAAAATCATTTTTCTTTCAGTAGGTCATCTCACATTCCCTCTCCTTTCTTTTAATAGTCTAAATTTCTTTGCACCCTTATTAATATTGGTTCATTTATTGTTTATAGTGGGATTTTGGGGGAAGGGGTTATTGTTATGAGTGTGGGTTTGTTTCCTAGGCTTTGTGGTTTTGCTCTAGCAGCACCTGTACAATAGCATACAAGATGTGGTGAGCTGAGTAAACCTCAGTCAATCAGCTAGAGGGAAGGAACCACCAAAGAATGACCCAACAACAATCAAAATCTAATTACATCCAGAAAGCCAACATAAACAGCATATAGGGCATCCCAAAAACACCAAATTCAGGAGATCAAGAAGACTGCACCACTGAACCTCACAGGTCTCCTACCATAGAAAATCACAAAGTCAGGAAGTCAAAACAGATCCTTTTAAAAAAGAGAAGCAAACAAGAAGAGTCTCACAAATAATGAGAAAACAAGAAACAGATCCCAATTGAAAGGAAAGGAGGAAGCCTCAGAAAGAATGCTAAATGAAATAGAGGCAAGTCAGTGATCAGATATTGAGTTCAAAGTAGTGGTTATAGGGAAGCTCAATGGGCTCAGTGTGAGTTACCAAAAACTACAGGGAAGCTATGAGGAACTTACTGCAAACTATATCAGATTGAAAAACAACATAGAGACAATCAACAAGAGTCAAGAGGAAATGAAGAATACAATTTTCAAACTGAAGAACACACTAGAAGGAATCAAAAGCAGGCTAGATGAAGCATAGCATCAAATCAGTGAGCTAGAGGACAGGGTAGGGGAAAATACCCAGGAAGAGCAAGAAAAGGAAAAAAGACTAAAAAAGAATGAAAAGGTGTTGAGGGAACCACAGAACAGCATGAATTATAATGATATCCACATAATAGGGATACCGAAAGGAGAAGAAGAGGAGCAAGGAAGGGATAGAAAACCTGTTTGGCAAAGTAATGTTGGAAAACTTCCCTAATTTGATGAGAAAAAAGGTCACAAAAGCCAGGAAGCACAGAGGGTCCCAAACAAGAGGAACCCAAAGAGGCCCATTGCAAGACACATCATAATTAAAATGTCAAAATTCCAAGATAAAGAGAGAATCTTAAAGGCAGCAAAAGAGAAACAGGAAGTAACATACAAGGGAGCTAGCAGCTGACTTCTCAACACGAATGCTCCAAGCCAGAAGAGAATGGCAAGAAATATTCCAAATAATGAAAAGCAAAGGCCTGAAACCAAGACTACTCTACACAGCTAGGCTCTCAATTAAAATGGGAAATGAAATAAGGAGTTTCCCAGACAAAAGAAATCTAAAAGAATATACCTCCATCAAATCAGCTATGCAGGATGTGCTAAAGGAACTACTTTAAGAAGTTGAAGAAAAAGAGTGAAAGAGAGAGGAACACAGACACCAAGTGGGTAAAATAGCAAGGAATAAGTAGCTATCAATAAAACCTTAAATGTAAATGGAATAAATGCTTCATTCAAAACACATAAGGTGGATGAATTGATAAGAAAACATGACCCACATATATGCTGCCTACAAGAGACCCACCTCAGAAAAAAAGAGCTATACAGACTAAAAGGGAAAGATTGAAAAAAATATTCCAAACAAATGGACAGGAAAAAAAAAGCTGGAGTAGCAATACTTATATTTGACAAAATAGACTTCAAAACAAAGGCCATAAAAAGAGACACAGAAGCTCTGGCTAGTGTGGCTAAATTAATTGAGTGCCGGTCTGTGAACCAAAGGTTTGCCATTTCGATTCCCAGTCAGGGCACATGCCTGGGTATGGGCCAGGTCCCCAGTAGGAGGTGTGCCAGAGGCAACCCACACATTGATGTTTCTCTCCCTCTCTTTCTCTTTCCCTTCCATTCTCTCTAGAAATAAATAAATAAAATCTTTAAAAAGAGACACAGAGATCACTTCATAATACTCAAGGAAAGAATCCATCAAGAAGACATAAATATTGCAAACATTTATATACTCCACATAGGAGCACCCAAATATATAAGAAGAATCTTGGAGGACTTCAGGAAAGATATAGACAGCAACACAATTATAGTAGGGGATTTCACACCCCACTGTCAAAAATGGACAGATCTTCCAAACAAAATATCAACAACAATATTGTGGAATTGAACAATGTATTAGAGCACATGGATTTACCTGATATATATATATTGAACCTTTCATCCTAAAGAAACAAAATACACATCTTTTTCAAATGCATGTGGAACATTTCAAAGATAGACCACATGACAGGACACAAAATAAGCCTCAACAAATTCAAGAAAATTGAAATCATACCAACCATTTTTCTTGGACCACAAGGGCTTAAAAGTAGAATCCAACTAATAGATAAAACTCAAAAATATTCAAATTCATGGAGACTGAATAGTATGCTATTAAACAATGAATGGGTTACTGATGAGATCCAGGAAGAAATCAAAAAGGTTCTGGAAACAAATGAAAATGAACTCACAACAGTCCAAAACCTATGGACCACAGTAAAAGCAGTCCTGGGAGGGGAATTCATAGCAATACAGACCTACCTAAAAAAGATAGAAACATTTCAAATAATCAACCTAATACTACATGTACAAGAACTGGAGGAACAACAACAAACAAAGTCTGGAGCAAGTAGAAGGAAGAAAATAGTCAAGATCAGAAGAGAACTAAATAATATGAAGACTAAAAGAACAACTCAAAAGATCAATAAATCCAGGAGCTCGTTCTTTGAAAAGATATACCAATTCGACAAATCTTTAACCAGACTCATCAAGAAAAAAAGGGAAAGGACCCAAATAAATAAAGTCAGAAATGAAAAAGGAGAAATTACAACTGATACCACCAAAGTACAAAGGATTGTAAGAAATTACTATAAACAACTAAATGTGAAGAAATTTGAAGATGTGGGTGAAATGCACAAATTTCTAGACAAGAATGTGCACTCTTTCCACTTGTATTCAATATAGTATTGGAAGTCCTAGCCATAGTGATCAGACAAAAAAAGAAATAAAAAGTCATCCAAATTGCGAAGCAGGAAGTAAGACTGTCATTGTTTACAGATGACATGGTAGGGTACATAGAAATCCATTTGGACTCCACCAAAACACTATTCAACCTAATGAGTGAATTTGGCAAAGCAGCAGGATACAAAGTCAATATTCAGAAATCAAGGGCATTTTTGTACATCAACAATGAAATACCAGGAACAGAAATCAGGAAAAAACCCCATTTGCTATAGCAACAAGAAAGATAAAGTACCAAGTTCCAGCCAAGATGGAGGCATAGGTAGAAACCCTTTGCATCCTTGCACAACCGAAAGGAAGATAACAACCAATCTAAAATCAATAAACAACCAGAAGTGTCAGATTTTCAAACTGCATGGAACTCCAACCATCATAGAATTAAAGAAACAGTCAAACAGAACAACCAGACCAGTAAGGCAGCAGATGGAGAGAAACTGGGGTGAGGTGGGGGGGTGTGTTGTGGGGGCAGGGCTGGCTGTGGCAGGCTGAATGGGAAGGGCTGACTTAAGTAGAAAGTGAGACTCAGAGGTGGCTGTGGAGTACAGCAGTTGCCGCTGTGGGAGAAACTCCCAGTCTCACATGAGAGTTCATTGAAAAGTAGGCTAGAGACAAGCACGTGAGCTGCATTGCTCCCTCTCTGGCACCTCCCCTCTGGCACACAGCAGCCCAGCAAGGAGGTTTTCCCTGCCTGGGTGAATACCTAAGACCTCACCCCCTTACAACTTATCAGGGGTCCCAAACAAAGAAATAGGGCCAAAATGAAAGAACAAAGCAAAACCTCATAAAGAGAGCTAAGCAAGGAGGAGATAGCCAACATATGTAATGGAGAATTTTAAGCCCTGGTAATCAAAATGCTCACAGATCTGATTGAGCTGTGAGCTGTCAAAAAGTGAAAAAAAAAAGAAAGATATCCAAAGTGAAATAAAACAAAATATTCAGGGAACTAACAGTGACAGGAAGGAAACCAGGAGTCAAATCAACGATTTGGAACAAAAGGAAGAAATAAACATCCAACCAGAACAGAACAAAGAAACAAGAATTCGTAAAAAATGAAGAGAGGCTTAGGAACCTCTGGGACAATTTGAAACAAAATGTCCCAATATCTGAATTGTAGGGGTGCCAGAAAGAGAAGAACAGTAAGAAACTGAAAACTTATTTGAATAAATAATAAAGGAAAACTTCACCAATCTGGCAAAGGAAATAGACTTCCAGGAAGTCCAGGAAGCCCAGAGAGTCCCAAAGAAGTTGCACCCAAAGGGGAACACACCAAGGCACATCATCATTAAATTACCCAAGATTAAAGATAAGAGAATCTTAAAAGCAGCAAGAGGAAAGAGTTACCTACAAAGGACTGCCCTTAAGGCAGTTGATATCTCAAAAGAAACCTTACAGGCTGAAGGGGCTGGAAAAAAGTATTTGAAGTCATGAAATGCGGGGATCTACATCCAAGAATATTCTACCTAGCAAAGCTATCATTTATAATGGAAGGACAGATAAAATGCTTCTCAGATAAGGTCAAGTTAAAGGAGTTCATCATCACCAAGCCATTATTAGATGAAATGTTAAAGGGACGTATCTAAGAAAAGGAAGATAAAATATAAGAACAGTAAAATGACAACAAACACAACTATCAACAAATGAACCTAAAAAAATAAAAGAAAGAAAAACAATGAAAACAAAAACTAAGCAAACAACTAGAACAGGAACAGAATCAAGAAATGGACATTACATGGAGGGTTTTCAGTAGGAGGGGAGGGAGGAATAGCGGGGCAAAGGTACAGGGAAGAAGAAGCATAATTGGTAGGCATAAAATACATGGGGAGAGCTCAAAAATGGTTAGGAAACAGAGGACTCAAAGAACTTTTATGTACAATCCATGGACATGGACTAAGGGGGTGGGGAGAAAGCTGGAGGGTTGGGGAGTGTAGGGTGGAGGGAGGATAAAGGGGGAAAATTAGGAAAACTGTAATAGCATAATTAATAAAATATACTTAAGAAAAGAAAAATAAAGTACCTAGGACTAAACATAATGAAGGAGGTAAAAGATATATACTCAGAAAACTACACAACATCGAAGAAAGAAATTAAGGAAAACACAAATAAATGGAAGCATATATCATGTTCATGGATTAGAAGGATTAACATCATCAAAATGTCCATACTACCCAAAGCAATTTATAGATTCAATGCAATCCTTTTAAAATACCAATGACATATTTCACAGATATAGAACAAACATTTCAAAAATTTATATGGAACCATAAATGACCCCAAATAGCCACAGCAATTTTGAGGAAGAAGAACAAAGTAGGAGGGATCACAATACCTGACATCAAGCCATATTACAAAGCCACTGTAACCAAAATGGTATAGTACTGGCATAAGAACAGAAAAACTGGTCAATGGAACAGAATAGAGAGCCCACAAATAAAGCCATGTCTCTACAGTCAATTAGTATTTGATGAAGGGGGCAGAAGCATAAACTGAAGTAAAAACAGTCTCTTCAACAAATGGTGTTGGGACAGCTGGACAGCTACATGCAAAGAAATGAAACATGACCACTAATTTACACCATACACAAAGATAAACTCATGGATAAAAGACTTAAATATAAGTTGCTATACCATAAAAGAACATAGGAGAACATAGGCAGGAAAGTCTCAGATATCCCACACAACAATATTTTCACTGATGTGTGCCCTAGAGCAAGGGACATAAAGGAAAGAATAAACAAATGGGACTTCATCAAAATAAAAAGCTTCTGTGTGGCTAAAGAAAACAAGTAAAATGAAAAGGGACCAACCATATGGGAAAATATATTTGCCAATGATACCTTGGACAAGGATTTGATATTCAAAATATATAAAGAACACAAACAACTCCACACCAGGGAGACAAACAATCCAATTAAAAAATGGGCAAAGCACCTGAACAGACACTTCTCCAAGGAGGACATACAGAGGGCCTAGAGACATGTGAAAGGATGCTCAGCATCTCTAGCTATCAGAGAGATGCAAATTAAAACCACAATGAGGTACCACTTAACACTGGTCAGAATGGCCATCATAAACAAATCAACAAACAAGTGCTGGCGAGGTTGTGGAGAACCCTAGTACATTGTTGGTGAATATACAGACTGATGCAGCCACTGTGGAAAACAGTATGGAATTTCCTCAAAATCTAAAGATAGAGCTGCCTTCTGACCCATTAATTTTACTGCTGGGATCATACCCTAAGAATCCTGATACACCACTTCAAAAGAATCTATGCACCCCAATGTTCATAGCAGCACAATTCACAATAGCCATGTGCTGGAAGCAACCTAAGTGCTCATCAGTAAATGAGTAGATCAAAAACCTGGGGTATATGTACACAATGGAATACTCTACAGCAGAAAGAAAGAAGGAGCTCCTACCCTTTGCTACAGCATGGATGGAACTGGAGAGCATTACGCTAAGTGACATAAGCCAGGCAGTGAGGGACAAATACCATATGATCTCACCTGTAAATAGAACCTAAGCAACAAAAGAAGTAAGCAAAATATAAACAGAGACATTAAAATAAAGAACAAATTGATAGTAACCAGAGGGCAAGAGGGAGAGAAATAATGGGGGAGAAATAATAAAGGGAACAGGTCCTCAAGGAGCATGCATAAAGGACTCATGGACAAATCTAAAGGTGGATACGGTTGAGGGTGAGAGGTGGGGGTGAGTGGAGCAAGGGAAAGTGGTGGTGGGAAAGTGGAGCCAACTGTACTTGAACAATAAAAAAAAAGAAAAAACTTCTGCCATTTTGCTACTTCTGTAATCTTAAGATTTTTATGTTTCTCAATACCTTCATTTATGATTAAATTTTTAGTGTACCACTATTTGATTCCCTTCTAATTTTTCTTGGTATATACTTTTTCTTAGTGAATACACTGGGGATTTCTATTACAATTAACATCTCAACTTTATATAACTTAAATTTTAATTAATGGCAAATTTGTTTCAGTGTTATACAAAGTTTCTCCTTTACACTTCCACACGAAAGAAAATTATAGGCCAATATCCCTAAAAAGTATAGATGCAAAAATCCTCACCAAGATATGGGCAAATCAAATTCAAAAGTATATTAAAGGTACATACACTATGACAAAGTGGGATTTATTTTCAGGGATTCAGTGATAGTTCAACATATACAAATTAATTAATGTAATAAACCACATTAACATGTCAAAATATAAAAATCATATGATCATCTCATTACGTCCTAAGAAAGCATTTGACAAATCCAACACCTTTTTATGATAAAAACTCTCAACAAACTAGCAACAGAAGGAATTTACTCCCACAAAATAAAAGCTATATATGATAGACTCACAGCCAGCATCATACATAACAGTGAAAAACTGAAAGCTTTTCCTATAAGATTAGGAACAAAATTAGAATGCCTACTCTTACCATATCTACTCAACATAGAACCAGAATTCCTAGCCAGAGCACCTAGGCAAGAAAAATAAATAAAAGGCTGGAAGAGAAGAAACAAAATTATTTCTGTTTGTAGATGTCACAATCATATATAGGTATGATTTTTTAAAAGTCTGTTACCACTAATAAATGAATACACTAAAGTTTCAGGTTACAAAATCAACATACAAAAAATAGTTGCAGGGGAAAGAAGGGGAAGGATCAAGTCAAGGAACTTGTACAAAGGACCCACGGACAAAGACAATGGTTGGGGATTGAATATGAAAGGTGAGGGGTGGGTAGGACAGGGGAGAGTAATGGGGGAAAAATGGGGACAACTGTAACTGAACAACAATAAAAAAGAAAAAATAGAAATATAAAACTAATATACAATAAAAAATAATTGCATTTCTGCATACAAACAACAAACTGAAAAAGACATCAAGAAAATAATCTCATTTACAAGAGGATCAAAAATAATAAATACTGGAGGTGGGGGATGGGCAAAAAAGGTGAAGGGAATTAAGAAGTGCAAACTGCCAATTATAAAATAAGTCATGGGGCTGTAATGGACAGCATAGGAAATATAGTCAATAATACCATAATAACTATGTATGATCAAGGATGGTTATCAGACTTATTGTAGTGATTACTGCATAAGGTCTATAAATGTCGACTTCTGGCCAAGATGGAGGCATAGGTAGACGCACTGTGCCTCCTCGCACAACCACGATAGGGACAACAACAATATAGAAACAAAATAACAACCAGAACTGACAGAAAATTGAAGTGTTTAGAAGTTGGACACCCAAGGATTTGAAAATAGATGCATTCTTCAAGACTGGTAGGAGGGGCGGAGTCGCGAGGGGCGCAGAGTGGAGCACACAGCTACCAGGGCGGTGCGCAAGTCTGCAGCAGGCACACCCTGGGTGCACAAGCGGCGGTGGCTGGTGGGCCCGGCCAGGGGGTGGCGACCGGCAGACCCAGCGAGGAGGCCATTGTGAAGCAAGGCACTGCACGCAACTCAGGGTCCTAGCGCCAGGAAATAGAACTTTGGGTCACTGACTGAAAAGGAAGGTCCCGTGGGGTGCACAGGCCCACCCACACTGGAATTGGTGCCAGAGGGGCCCAGTTGGCTTTCGGAGAGCTGCGGAAGGGTCTGGGGTCCTGCAGAGAGCAGAGCAGGCACCATTGTTGCTCCTGGGACCCCGCCCCCACCTACAGAGTCACAACCCAATGACTGGGGTGCCCCGCCCTGGTGAACTCCTAAGGCCACGCCCCTCACTGAGGAGCTCCACAAGACCAAAAAACAACAACAAAGAAAACAAAAACAAAAAAAAACAGCAAAAAGATGGCTCAAACAGACAAAGAATTGAAAGCCCCAGAACCCATCCTTTTAAGCAACCAAGAGATAGCCAACCTATCAGATGCACAGTTCAAAGCACTGGTGATCAGGATACTCACAGAATTGGTTGATTTTGGTAGCAAATTAGATGAAAAAATGCAGGCTACAATAAGATTAATGAAGAAAGATGCACAGGGAACCAATAGTGATGGAATGAAAGATGGGTCTCACATCATTGGAGTGGACCAGGTGGAAGAAAAAAACATACGACCAGAAAAGAATGAAGAAATAAGAATGCAAAAAAATGAGGAGAAGCTTGGGAACCTCCAGGACATCTTTAAACATTCCAACATCTGAATTATTGGGGTACCAGAAGGAGAAGAGGAAGAACAACAAGTGGAAAACTTATTTGAACAAATAATAAAGGAGACGTTCCCCAATCTGGCAAAGGAAATAGACTTTCAGGAAGTCCAGGAAGCTCAGAGAGTCCCAAAGAAGTTGGCCCAAGGAGGAATACACCAAGGCACATCATAATTACATTAGCCAAGGTAAAAATGAAGGAGAGAATCCTAGAAGCAGCAAGAGATAAGGGGATAGTAACCTACAAAGGAGTTCCCATCAGACTGTGAGCTGATTTCTCAAAAGGGACCTTCCAAGCAAGAA
>CM052544.1:76247007-76272576 GCA_028533065.1 Trachops cirrhosus
AAGGATGTAAAGAAGATAAGACTCTTGTTGGGAAGGAAAGGATTGTGAGTTGGCTCTAGAAAGCAGTGAGGTTGTGGGCAGTCAGATTCTGAGGTAGGGTGAGAGTCAAGAGTAGTAAATAGGTGAAGTGTGTGAGTTAATACAGTTAACCACTACAGCAATAAAGTTCAGGAACCTGCGAAGTGGGCTATAATCTGGAAGTATTTACAATTGTATGGAGTAGCCACTATTTACAGTAATATTAAAGCAACCATCATATGACAGAATATATGAAATCTAGGTTACTAGAATAGAGAGTATTGAGCCTTGTACTCAAGAAGAGAGAGTATTGTACTAATGGAACACCAATGAAGGAGAGTATATTAGCAATACACTATGAATGAGATAATGGGGGAACCTATCAAATGATACAATATAATCAGCCAAGCAAAGAAGTCTATACAAAAAGTAGAGGAATACCAAAATACTATAAAAATAAAAGGTCTACGAATAATGAAATAATGATAATACAATTATGGAATTACTTGAAGGTCAAAAAAAAAAAGGAAGGAACCAGACGATGGAAGGAAGAAGACGAGATAAAGTTGGAAAGCAAGGGAGCAGGGTCAAGACCAGGATGACAGAAAGAGAAGCATAAAGAATTGATAGATAAAAAAATCATACGAATTAAAAGATGTAAGGTTAGTTTAAAATAATTAAATGAAAACAAAAACAAACAAACCCACAAAAAACAAAACAAAACAAAACAAAACAAAATGAAAAACACCTATTGTTGGTTTCAGACTGGCCAAACCGGTTTTTCCAGCTGGCTTCAGCACACTGAGGGGCCACTGGAGACAGTTTGTCTCTGTTCCTGTTCAGGACTCAGTCAGCCTCTGGCGTACTGTTCATAGTGTAGGCGCACGTTCTCCCCCAAGCCGGTCTGTTGCTTCCTGGAAGGGACCTGTGTGTGGGGGCTGGGTGCAGCTATGTGCGTCCTTGGGAGTTCACCACCATGTGTTCCGATGTCCCGTGGAGTGCCCGCACGTTTTCCTGGTTCATGGGTGCACACTCTCTAGATCCTGAGGGGCGCCCACTTCTCCTACCTTCAGGACTTGGGCCTCACAGGTCCCGCGGAGCGCCTGCACCTTTTCCGGGTTCACGGGTGCGCACCCTCTGGATCCTGAGGGGCGCCCACTTCCCCCAAATTCACAGTCTGGTCCTCATGGGTCCCGGGGAGTGCCCACGCCTTTTCTTTTTTCAACGCTGTGGTTTCCAAGACTTTCACCAAACCACACTCTCTCTGCGTTGGGCGCGTGGGCATAGAGGTGGGTGCCTTTGGATGCACCTGGTAGGTTGCACACTTTCACCAGGGCTTTGCGTGGGTGCTTACAGACCCTGTGTGGTTTCCTCTTCATCCTCACTCCTCTCTCACTCCTCTCTCTGTGCCCTCTGGTAAAGTGGCCTCCCCCGGTGCTGCTCAGTCCTTGTTTGGCCAGGGAGGGAGCGGATGACTCAGCTCTCTCCCAGGAGCTCCTGGGCCTACCCCGGCGCACCTGGCCTGGAGCTGCAACCTTCCTGGTCCCCGCGCTAATCCACGTAGTCTCCTTACTGTTGGGTTTTTCAATGTCCGCTACAATTTGCAATCTCCTATTTTCATTTGTGTTGTGATAATGTTGTCTCTTTGCTCTGTTCCTACCTAGAATGGCTAGGATTCTTTTTCCTGGTTTTGGGAGAGTAGAATCTGCTGCGTCCTACCACGCCACCATCTTGGAATCTCTGTCCTCAATGGATATTTTAAAACAGAAACTTCTGGTTTTCTTTCTTCAGAGAATTGGGTGGATATTGTTCCTCCAAATGTGTTTGTTCTCCACACTGCTTCACCATGCTCCCAACCCTGCCTACTCTGCTCCTTCCTCAGCCTCCCTGTTAGGTGCTGTGGGTGGGAGGCCCTGCAGCAGACTGAGCATTGGGGAGGACATGGAGTTGGCATATTTGACTCCTGAGTGTCTCTGGGAAGAGTTGCCATGGGAAGAAGTGTGCCTCTCTCAAAACTTACAGTTCCTGTCAGGGGACTCCCCAGTTAGTTACCCTCCTCCCCTACCCTCTTTGCGCTGTGACTTGTTCATCCTTGTTGATTGCCCTGACCTGCTCACACCTTTTCGGTCTCTTATTTGACACTTCTCAAATGACCTGGTTTCAATGTGCCATCTGTTTCCCATTAGGACCTTGACCAATATGCAGAGAAAAAACTAGATTAGTGAGTAGAACTACTTATTTGTGCTAGAAATCAGAAATTTATTTTACTTTGGTCTCTTCAATTCTGTTTCTACTTAATGTTCTTTTTTTAAAAATATTTGTTCCAGAAAACAGAGTTAAATGAAAATATCATTTAAATTAAAAAAGCATTATCTTATAACACAAGGTTGTGACCAGTTTTTAGGCACTTTGTTGGGATAGTCTCAAACTCTATGAAACATACCTTTAAGTTACATTTAAAAAAATCATGGTAATATACTTACACATTGGTTAGCAATAGATTTACCTTGGAGAAGCAAAGACCTAAAGTAACAATGATAAATCAAGATAGAAATTATATCTCACTCACATAAAACTTAGAATTCTGATAGTCCAGGATAAATATGTCAGCTTTACTCTACAAAATCCCCAGGGACACAAGCTTTTTATTGTATCTCCAGTGGGAAGAAAAAAAAAAAGAGGCAAAGAAAAAGGTAGAGCCATGATGCATGTCAGCTGTTTTTAACCAAGATGACCAGAAGCTTTCTTGGCCAGTGTGGCTCAGTTGGTTGGAGCATCGCCCCATAACTGAAAGGTTGCAGGTTTGATTGTAGTTCAGGGCACATACATAGGTTGTGGTCCAATGCCCTGGTTCAGGTGCCTCTGGGAGGCAATCAGTCAGTGCTTCTCTCACATCCATGTTTCTCTCTCTCCCTCTCTTTTCTCTAAAAAAGCAATAAAAAAATAACATCCTTGGGTGAGGATAAAAAAAATTAAAAAGCTGCCTCCTGACCCTTCTGCTTTAGTGTTGTCCAAATGGCACATTTCATGATCTTAGCTGTAAATAAGGCTAAGAAATACTGTAGAACCAAGGTTAGTGAATTGTTTCTATAAAGGGTGAGATAGGAAATATTTTAGGTTTTGTGGACCACATACAAAACCTGCATTACTCTTCTTTCTACTCCCCCACACAACTTTGTTCCATTCATTCCTCTTCTTTTGTCATCTCTTCCTTTTTCTTCTTCCAACTCTTTAAGTATGTAAAAATATTCTTAGTTCATAGGCCAAACCAAAACTAGGCTTTGGTCTACATTTGGCTCAGGGACTGTAGTTTCCCACCCTCTGCTACAGAAGAAAGGGAGAGTTGGGAATAACTAGCAATCTCTGCATTAGTCAGGCAGGTGCACTGCTCTACAAATGGCTCCACAATTTACATTGTTTAATACAGTCAGAGTTTATTTTTTGTCCAGTATGGGCTGGTGGAGAATGTATGTGTGGAGGTACTACTCTGTCCTGCATAGTCATTTAAGGATTCCTTGCATCTACAATTCCTCTCTCCTCTGGGCTGTGTGGGTCCTCCCCATTTAGCTGGCATAAGAGAGAGAGACAGAAGGGAAAGGAGGCACACCTACCTTTAACTGCTGACACATATCATATTCATCCACAAGAATTGTCTTTTATAAACCTTCTTCCACCTCCATATGTAAGAAGCCTGGATTCAAGACCCCTCTCAGAAAAGAGTTAGGTCAGGTGCCCTGGAATAAGAGATGAACACTGTTATCATACATAGATGCACACACACAAATAGTAGACAAGGGTCACTAATGCAAAGCAACCATCTCCAAATTCACGCTTGCCTTATTTCTTAGTGGCAATTTTTCACAATTCCTTTTTCTTTATAAGACCACTTTCATAGTTTTAGATAATATTATTAACTTTAGACACATTACTTAATGATACTGTTCCTTAGTTTACTTGTCTATAAAATAAGGAATGTTTTACTATTCACTTTATATAGTTATTTTTTTATTTTTTAATATGTTATTGTTATTATATTACAGTTGTCCAAATTTTTGCCTCTTTGCCCTCTTCCACCCAGCCCACCTCTCAATCCCACTGTCATTCTCCACCCTGTTTTGTTGTTCATGTCCATGGGTTGCTCATGCATGTTCCTTGACTAGCCCCTTCCCCTTCTTTCCACCTTTATTCCCCTCCCCCCACTCCTCTGGTCTCTGTTAGCCTATTCCATGTTTCCATGCCTCTGGTTCTATTTTGCTCATTAGTTAATTTTTTTTCATTTGGTTCCATTTATAGGTGAGCTCATATGGTATTTGTCTTTCACCAACTTGCTTATTTCACTTTGCATGATACTCTCCAGTTCCATCCATGCCATTGCTAAGGGTAGGAGCTTCTTCTTTCTTTTTGCTGGATGTTATTCCATTGTGTAAATGTAC
The DNA here is from genome assembly GCA_028533065.1 of Trachops cirrhosus. Lineage (NCBI taxonomy): Eukaryota > Metazoa > Chordata > Mammalia > Chiroptera > Phyllostomidae > Trachops > Trachops cirrhosus. The sequence continues at coordinate 76,251,459 of CM052544.1, forward strand.
CACAGTCTTTTTTTATCCCCTCACTTACTGATGGGCACTTAGGCTGTTTCCAGCACTTGGCTATTGTAAATAGAGCTGCTATGAACATTGGGGTGCATAAGTTCTTTTGAATTGGTGTTTCAGTATTCTTAGGGTATAATCCCAGCAGTGAAATTGCTGGGTCAAAAAGCAGTTCCATTTTTATTTTTTTGAGGAAACTCCATACTGTTTTCCACAGTGGTTGCACCAGTCTGCATTCCCACCAATAGTGCACTATGGTTTCCTTTTCCCCGCATCCTCACCAGTACTTGTTGTTTGTTGATTTATTAATGATGACTATTCTGATGGGTGCAAGGTGATATCTCTTGTGATTTTAATTTGCATCTCTTTTTTTGAGTCAATATATATTATATTTTTAATTGAGGTATAATTGACATAATAACAAATAAATTTTTATTTTAGGAGGTGAAGGAGTTAAAATACAAAAAGGTATAAGTCAAGAATACATAATTAGGATAATGAATTTTAAACTTCTTGTCACTATATAGTCATATAATAATTTTATTCATGCCGTGTTTTTTACTTTTTAATTTTCTTATATTTATAAATCATTTGTATTTGCTCTGTGTGATGTTGAGCATCTTTTCATATGTCTATTGGTGATTTCCTTTATCTTTCTTGCCCTAGGAGATATATTGGCAAAAGTATTGCTGTGTGGGATATCTGAAATGTTAAGGCCCTATGGGAGAACATTAAGGATAGACTCATAAATCAATGGAATAGAGTAGAAAGTTCAATAGACAAACATACATTCAATATATTTTTGAGAAGGGTGTCTACATTCATTGGGGAAAAAGATAGACTTTTCATGGTGATCGAAAATCTAGATGAAATATGAAGTAAAATAAATCTTGATTCCTACTTCACACCAAATGCAAAAATTAGTTTGAGACAGATCATAGACCTAAAAGGGAAAAACAAACCTGTTAAGCTTCTAAAAGAAAATATCCAGCTGAATTTGTTATCTGGCATAGGCAACGAGTTCTTTGACAGCACAAAGAAATAACCATTAAAAGTGACAATTAGATTTTACCAATTAGATTTTAGAAATTATGTAGAAATTTCTACATATCAAAGTGCTATTAGGAAAATAAAAAAGCAAGCTACATACTGGGAGAAAATATTTGTCATTTATATCTGATAAAAGACTTTAGTGTATATAATGAACCACAACACAAAACAAAATATCCAATTAAAAATAGGAAAACAGTATGGAATTTTCTCAGATAACTAAAAATGGATCTGCCTTTTGACCCAGCAATTCCACTGCTAGGATTTTGTCCTAAGATCCCTGAAACACCAATCCAAAAGAACCTATGCACCCCAATGTTCATAGCAGCACGATTTACAATAGCCAAGTGCTGGAAGCAACCTAGGTGCCCATCAGTAAATGAATGGATCAAAAAACTATGGTACATTTACACAATGGAATTCTATGCAGCAGAAAGAAAGACGGAGCTCCTACCCTTTGCAAGAACATGGACGGAACTGGAAAGCATTATGCTAAGCGAAATAAGCCAGGCGGTGAAAGACAAATACCATATGATCTCACCTTTAACAGGAACCTAAACAACAAAACAAAGAAACAAGCAAAATATAACTTAAGACACTGAAATAGAGAACAGGCTGACAGTGTCCAGAGGGGAGAAGGGAGGGAATTTCAGGGGAAAAGGGGAAGGGTTTACAGGAACAAGTATAAAGGACACATGGACAAAAACTAGGGGTGGGTAGAAATGGGAGGGAGGTTGGGAGGGCTGAGTGGGTTGGCTGGGATGGGAGTAAGAGATAGAAAATTGTACTTGAACAACAATTAAAATAAAATTAAAAAATAAAGCATTTAAAAAGAGAAAAAATAAAAAGAGGGATTAAAGACTTGAACAAACATTTTGCAAAAGAATTATAGAAATGGATAACAAATTTTCATTGACATGAAAAATGTGCTTAACAACTTTAGCAATTAGGGAAACACAAATTAAAACCATAAGGAGGTATAATTTGTAAAGGCAAAAAACTCAGATTTAAAAAGAAAAAGGAAGGCGGTGATCAAGTATGCACCTCTGAAGCCGGAGTAGGTGGATATAAATCCATGCTCCCAATTTCTTCATATGGTTTTCCCTGGGCAAGTTCTTTAATATCTTTGCCTCAACTTCCTTATTTCTCTTTTACAGTTGTTTTGGGAATTAAATGAATAAATACCTCTATGTGCTTTGAATAGTGCCAGGAATAGTGAGCAGTCTTTAACAACTTGCTATTAGTACTGCATTTGTATGTTTTTATTAAATTAACTTTAGAAAATATTTGTTGATTACCTTTATTCTATGTTTCTCTATCCTAATGTTTGATATATGAGTATTTTTAGTTCTGTTGGTTACCTATGACATTTCACACAATGCATTTGAGCTGCTATTTCTATTCCATCACCTTTTGCCATTTTCTATTGACTCCCTACTTTAAAAGATGAGTGTATGAACCTTTATACTTTCCTTTCTATGATGGCCCATTTCCCATCAGTTTAATCTTCTATAATGACTGAGATTGTACATGTCTGCATACCATCCTGCAATCCTGAAACTTTTCTCAATTGTTTATAGACTGACTATAAAAGGTGAAAAGTAATAAACACAATTTATGTCATTATAATCTTATAAGTGATGTTTTATTTTAGACCAAGCATTCTGCAAGAACCATGTATCTACCTCCAGGTGTACAATGTTCTGATTCCTGGGTCATTCTAAGACTATTTCCAATATCAAAGTCAAATGAACTGTCTTTTTCTTACATGCCCCCTCTTATTTTTCTTAAAATGAAACTACAATTTAATTGCTTTTTACTTAAGACTATGGCTTTTTCTATAATTTTTGGCTTTTCAGAATTTCTCTTTGCTTTTTCTCCACTTCAGTAATTGCATTTGTTCTATCTACTCTCCCTGTCCCCAGAGATTGCTCTCCCCATACTACTTAAAAATTTATAATATTTATTCTATTTAGTCATTCTCCATCTCTTTTACCTTGAATTTTTAGCTATTTGAAAATGTATTTTTTATTTTCATTTTTTAAAGATATTATTTATTTATTTTCGGAGAGAGGAGAAGGGAGAAAGAAAGAGAACCAGAGAAATATCAATGTGTGGTTGCCTCTCATGTGCCCCCTACTGGGAACCTGGCTTGAAACCCAGGCATGTGCCCAGACTGGGAATCCAACCAGCGATCCTTTGGTTCACAGGCCATCACTTAATCCACTGAGCCACACCAGCCAGGGTGAAAATGTCTTTTTTAAAAAAATTATATTAATTTCAGGTGTACATGTTAGTGATTAGACATTATATAATTTATTAAGTGATCATCCTGACAAATCTTGCAGCCATATGACAACATAGTCATTAGAATATTATTGATTATATTTCCCATGACTATTTTGTTACTACCAATTTGTATTTCTTAATCTTTTCACCATTTTCACTCAATCACCCAACAGCCCTCCCATTTGGCAACTGTCAAAATGTTCTCTGTGTCTATGAGTCTGATTCTGTTCTGCTTGTTTATTTATTTCATTTTTAGTTTGAATCATTGATATATATGTACTTATTGCCATTTTATTGTTTGTATTTTTAATTTTTTTTGTTCTTCTTAAAGAAGACCCTTAACATTTCATGTAACACTGGTTTGATGGTGATGAACTCCTTTAGTTTTTTTCTTGTTCAGGAAGCTCTTTATATGTCCTCAATTATAAATGATAGCTTTTCTGGGTAGAGTAATCTTGATTGTAGGTCCTTGCTTTTCATTACTTTGAATATCTCTTGCCAGTCCCTTCTGGTCTGCAAAGTTTCCATTGAGAAATCAGCTGAGAGTCTTATGGGAGCTCCCGTGTAGGTAATTAACTGCTTTTCTCATGCTGCTTTTAAGATTTTCACTTTGTCTTTAAACTTTTGGGTTTTAATTATGGTGGGTGTTGCTGTGGGTCTCTTTGGCTTTATATTTTCTAGATACTTTGTGCTTTCTGGACTTGTATGTCTTTTTCCTTTACCAGGTTAAGAAAGTTTTCCTTATTTATTTATTTTTTGTTTACTTATTTGTTATCCTCACTGAGGTAGTTGGGTGCTTTGACACTGTCTGAAGCTATCTACTATGTGATACTTTTGGGAGGAGCCTCCTGGGAGATACCTTTAGAGAGACAGGAAGGGAGAGAGAGGGAAAAATCCATTTGAGAAAGAAGCATGATTGGTTGCATCCCATATGTACCTGGACTGGGAACTGCATGCATCTCATCTGGGGATTGAACATGCAAACTAGGTATATGTCCTGACCAGGAATCCAACCCACAACCTTTCAGTTATGGGATGATCCCAACCAACCATACTACTTGCCAGGGCCCATCATTTCGCAAAATACATTTTCAATTTCTTGCTTTCTCTCTTCTTCTAGCACCACTATGATGCAAATGTTGATACACTCGAAGTTGTCCCAAGGGCTTCTTATACTGAACTTATTTTTTTAATTCTTTTTTTTTTTTGCTGTTTTAATTGGATGTTTTTCTCTTTCTTATATTCCAAATTGCTCATTTGATTCTCATCTTCTTCTACTCTACTGTTGATCCCCCATAAATTATTCTTCATTTCAGATAGTGTATCCTTCATTTCTGACTGGTTTTTATGGTTTCCATGTCTTTTCTATGCTGTTGATGTGCTTTCTAAGTTTATCTATCCTTACTCTAAGTTCATTGAGTATCCTTATAACCAGTGTTTTGAACTCAGCTTCTAGTAAATTGTTTATCTCTATTTTGTTTAGTTTTTTACTTTTCTTTTATTTGGGATGTGTTTCTTGGTAGTCTCCCTGTGTTTATTTCTATGTATTAGGTAGAGTTGCTATATCTCCTTGGCTTGGTAGAGTGGCCCAATATAGTAGGTATTCTGTAGGGTCCAGTGATATAGCCTCCCTTTCACCAGCATTGGTGACTCCAGGTGTGGCTACCACACCTGTGTGGGCTGTGTACACCCTCTTGTTGTAGTTGAGTCTTGACTGAGATCAGAACATCACTCAGAAGGATATCCCCTCGGACAATCAGCTGCAAGGACTGACTGTGACCAAAGACCACCATGAAGGATCAGCTCTATAGGGGTCCACTCCACAGAGCAGGACTTACTTTAGCGAGGCTCTGGTGCCATTCAGTTCCCCATTGAATGTGTCACTTGTGGAGGTGATTAAGGACTTTGACATTGTCTGAATTTGTCCATTGGGTGTGCTGGCTCTGGGGCTTCCTAGGAGATGGAGGCCAAGGCCAGCCACCACCTGTGTTCTGCCTGGAGTCACTTGGTGTTACAAAGAGATCTGTAGATGGCTGCAACTTGTCCTGAGTTTGGAGATGCCTAAGAGAGGCCAAGCTGTGAACCAAGCCTGGATACTGCTAGAGCTGGGTCTGGGGCTACTAGTGAGAGGGATAAGGCACCCTGATTCCAGATGCTCTTTGTTTGAGAGATTTTGGGAAAGTCTGAAGCATGAGCAAAGACAGGCCATTTGTATGGAAAAACTACTGGAAATAGCTTGAGTGGGCCTGAGAGTTGGTGGGATGGGGTCTCAGGGAATCACCAGAGCAGGGAAAAAGTGATAGGTTTATGGAGACTCAGATATAGTGCCTCTCTTCTGGCTCTGTGGGACAAAAACTCAGAACAATGGCTTTTGCCAGCTCTTCTGTCTGGGCAAAACTACCCCTAGCCCAGCCCTCATCCTGGCACAAGATCTTTCAATTCTTCCTCATTTTTCACTGGTGCTCTTTGAGTTGCTGCCCCAGCACTGGAACTCATAGACAGTGAGTCTGAGTAAGTCTGTGGTTGGACCCATTAAGAACTGTGTGGGACTCCAGAAGCCCTCTTCTCACTTAGCCCCAATCCCCTCTGGTTTTCACAGTCAGAAGTTATGCAGACTTCTCTTCCTGGCAGTGGAACCCTGGGGTTGGGAGTCTAGTGTGGGGTTGGGACACCTCACTCTTCAAGGGGGACCTCCACAGTTGAGATATCCCTCCTGATTTTTGTCTACCACACATGGTGTGGGACCAGCCCATTCTGCTTCCCTGCTTCTCCTACAGGTCTTGATGTGGCTTCTTCTTTATATTCTTAGTTGTAGGACTTCCATTCAGCTAGATTTTAGGTGGTTCTGAATGATGGTTGTTCTGAAGTTTAGTTGTATGTTTGATGTCTGAAAATGTCTTTATCGTGTTCTCACTATTGAATAAAGTTTTATAGGACCTAAAGTTCTAGGTTACTATTTATTTCCCCCCAAAGCTTTTAAAGGTACTATTCTGTTAACTAATGAGAAGACAGATGCAGTTTTGTTTATCATTGCTTTACAGTGACTTATTTTTTTTTGTATGGGAGCTCTACGGGTGTTCTGAAATTTGATAATATTTTTAAATTATTAAGCAGGCACCTTGGGCCCCTTGTAGTCTGAAAATTCAACTTCCCTGTCTCTGCAGCGAATTCTTTTATGTTATCCCTTCCTTTCTACTTTGTTTTCCTATAACTATTTTTAATTGAATATTGGATCTATTGGTATGCTGTCCTCCTTTCTCTCATAATCTCATTTTTTTGTCATTTTCCTTTACATAACAAGACATTTTCTTTTTTCTTCTCTTTGTTTTTTAGACTTTTGCTTCAAATTTTTATTTGGGAAATTTCATATTTAAGTTTTAAGGTTTTTCTCTTGTTTTTTTAATTTTTAAAAATTACACATGTGACTTTTTCTTCTTGTTGTATGGAGGTAATATGTTACTGAATATCTTTAGCTTTATTATTTAGAGTATTCCTTTTTTCATTTCCATTTTGTTCCCTGAATTTACTCTATTTCCTCTGGGGTCAGTTTTTTTAATTGATCTCTCTTTCATGATGATCATTTTTCTCACATACTTAATGATCCATTTATATTTTATTGGGTAGAAAATATACCTTTTCTTTGCTACTTTTTATTGAGGATTTTTTTTCAAAATATCTTTCCTTTGAGTAGAAATTCTGGCCAAAGATTCCATGTAAAGTAGAGAAAGGAAGGGTTTAACTATGAATCTTAGCTTTTCAGTGAGTGGATAAGAAGTGGTCAAGTCAGGGGTCTTACCATTTGGCTTGATAAGAAGGGCTTTTATCTGGAGGTAGAAATTCACACATTAGAATTTCTGTATCTTCTGACATTTTGTTTATGTGCCTTATAGAATAGCTGTTATTCTTTAGGCTGAGTAGAAATTTCAGTGGCTGTACTCTGTGGGCACAGCTGGAGCAACTGGGCTGGTAAATGGTGGCAGTGGTGCAGCAGACTTGTGAGTTGAAATCATTGCTCATTGACAAAACCCTCTCCAATTATCTTTGCTGTTTAGGTTCACTTCTTTTTATCACTTTTACCCTCCATTTTAGTGGGTTATCACTGAATTAGGGGTGTAAGATAAGAGGCAAACTGGGCTGACTGATTTGTCATGCAGAGCCAAAATTTTGTTACCTTTTTAACTGAAAAGCAAGTGATATTTCACTAGCTTTGTTTGAGAATTGAAGATTATGGTAAAATTCATAATTTATGAGGCAGCATAGCATATTAGCTAAGTACATACATTTTAGAGTGAGAGCCTCGAAGAAGACAAGAAACCCAATTAAAAAATGGGCAAAGGACTTGAATAGGCATTTCTCCAAGGAGGACATGTAGAGGATCCAGAAACACATGAAAAGATGCTCAATATCACTAGCTATCAGAGAGATGCAAATTAAAACCACGATGAGATACCACTTCACACCAGTCAGAATGGCCATCATAAATAAAACAACAGACAACAAATGTTGGAGAGGTTGTGGAGAAAAAGGGACCCTAGTGCACTGTTGGTGGGATTGCAGACTGGTACGACCACTGTGGAAAACAGTATGGAACTTCCTCAGAAAACTAAAAATGGACCTGCCCTTTGATCCAGCAATTCCACTGCTGGGACTATATCCTAAGAATCCTGAAACACCCATCCAAAAGAATCTATGCACCCCAAAGTTCATAGCAGCACAATTTACAATAGCTAAATGCTGGAAGCAACAATGGAATTCTATGCAGCCGAAAGAAAGAAGGAACTCATACCCTTTGCAACAGCATGGATGGAGCTGGAAAGCATTATGCTAAGTGAAATCAGCCAGGCAGTGAAAGACAAATACCATATGATCTCTCCTTTAACAGGAACCTAAACAACAAAACAAAGAAACAAGTAAAATATAACAAAAGACACTGAAATAGAGGACAGGTAGTCAGTGACCAGAGGGGAGAGGGGAGGGAATTTCAGGGGAGAAGGGAAGGGTTTACAGGAACAAATATAGAGGACCCATGGACAAAACTAGGGGGGTTGGTAAGGGGAGAGAGGAGGGGAGGAATGGGTGGGTGCGCTGGAATGGGACTAAAGGATAGAAACTGTACTGAATAAACTAAAATAAAAAAAATTAAAAAAATTTTAGAGTGAGAGCAACTTAAGTTCAAACTCTGTTAAGCAACACATTTTAGCATTTCAGGCTTCTCATTTATAAATAGAAAAATAATAATCGTAGTAGTAAAAAATACATACCTTAGAATCAAATGATAAAATAGTTCTTGGAACATGGACAACCTTACATAAATATTAGCTTTAGTATTATTTGTTGAATTATTTTTACTTTCAAAGTTAGATGTATGCATATTAATTATAAAATATTAATATTTTCAAGTAATTTTCTGATAGATTGTTGACTAAAATCTTCTTTCATTAGAATGAGCAGTTACATGGGATTTTAATAAGATTTAATATATTTCACTAGGGATGTATGACAGTCTCCAAGGTAATGGCATTAAAACAGACATATAGATCAATGGAACATAATAGAGAGCCCAGAAATAAAGCCATGCATTTATGGTCAATTAATATTTGACAGAGGAGGCAAAAGCATGCAATTGGGTAAAGATAGTCTATTTAATAAATGGTGTTGGGAAAATTGGACAGATAGCAGCAAAAAAGTGAAACTAGACTACCTCCTTACACCATACACAAGTATAAACTCAAAAATGGATTAAAGATAAATGTAATCCTCAAAACCATAAAGATACTAGAAAAAACATAGGCAGTAAAACCTCTGACATTTCTCTTAACAATATTTTTTTCTGATTTATCTCCTTGGGCAAAGGATACGAAAGAAAAAGTAAACAGATGGGACTGCATCAAATGAAAAAGCTTTGACACAGCAAAAGAAACCATCAACAAAATGAAGAGACAACTCACTGAATGGGAGAACATATTTGCCAATGATACTTTTGATAATGGGTTAATATCTAAAATTTATAAAGAATTTATACAGCTGAATACTCAAAAGAAACTAATGATTCAATTTAAAAATGGGCAAATAACCTGAATAGACACTTCTCCAAAGAGGACGTACAGATGGCCAATAAACATATGAAGAGATGTTCAACATCACTAATCATCAGAGAAATGTAAATTAAAACATGAGATATCACCTCACTATCAGAATGGCTATCATAAATAAATCAACAAATAAGTAGCGTTGGTGATGATGTGGAGAAAGGAAACTCTTGTGCACTGTTGGTGGGAATGCAGACTGGTGCAGCCTTGTGGAAAGCAGTATGAAGTTTCCTCAAAAATTAAAAATGGAACTGTTAATGACCCAGTGATTCTGCTTCTGGGAATATATCAGAAGAAAACCAAAAGAGTAATTTGAAAGAATATATGTACTACTATGTTTATTGCAATGTTATATATTTACAATAGCCAAGATTTGGAAGTAGCCCATGTACGCATCGGTAGATGGGTGGATAACAAAGTTGTGGTACATTTACACAATGAAATACTACTCAGCCATAAAAAGGAGGAAATCTTACCTTTTGTCATAGCATGGATGGACCTAGAGAGTATTATGCTAAATGAAATAAGCTAGACAGAGAAAGACAAATACCATGTGATTTCACTTATATGTGGAATCTAATGAACAAAATAAAGTAACAAACAAAATAGAAACAGAAAAATAGATACAGAGACCAGACTGACAGATATCAGGGGGGTGAGTTTTGGGGGGACTAGGTGAAAAAGTTGAAGAGATTAAGCAAAGGGAAAAAAAGCTTGTAGATACAGATAACAGTATGGTGATTACCAGGGGGAAAGTGGGTTGTGGGGAGGTAGAAAAGTGTATAGAGGCCATAAATGGTGATGGAAGGAGACTTGACTTGGGTTTTTGAACACACAATACAATATACATAGGATGTATTATAGAATTGTACACATTAAACCTATATAATTTTATTAATTAATGTAACCCCAATAAATTCAATAAGAACTTAAAAATAAAAATAAATAAATTATTTTAACAATCCTCTACATCTTAAAAAATGTTAAGAGTTTAATACTTTTTTATACAAACCCTGTTAGTTATGGGGGCGAAATGAGGTTTCTTTTATGATGTCTGGCTCTTTAATTGGCTCTACTATTTAGAATGCTTTGGGAGCAATTAAAATTATACATTAAAGGAGTCAATAACTTTTCGATAATAACAAAAGTTCTGACTAACTTTAAATTGATTTTGCATATTAGTATTAATAGCTGTACTGCTATTCTATGTCTATTAATGATGATATAGCTATTATAATTATAGCTATTATAATAAATGAAGAAATTATTTTACTGGTTAAACATAACATTATCATCTCCATAAAATGGTAATTTTTTTGCTCCTTAAAAATATTAGCATATCTATACTGTGTGTTTATGTTAGCTAAGAAAAGAATACCTTCTCAATAGACTATACTTCTTTTAGTGAAGCAGAAAATATTAATATTTTCAAGTGAAAATATAATCAACTACTTCAAATACACTTAAAAGTATTTGAGAGATGTGGAGTCAGGATTTTAAAAGAAATGTTTTACAAATCTGTAATTATGTAAGGTAATCTCATTATTCTACTTAACTTCTCCACTTGTGGAACAGTATCCATCTATCAGAAATTGTTGATTCACAGCCATAATTTTAATTATTTTATTATAGCTTTAGTTCACTAATGTTTTTCTGTGTGAAAGGTCATAGCCACTCTGTCCTTTACAGTCAGCGATGGTTTCACTCTAGTTTGAGGGATTTAGGTTTCAGCCATGGAGACATTGCTCTTAGGACTAATGGAACTTTCAAAAAGCCAGCACAGTCCCTACCATTTGTTCTTAGGGGAGATTTTATAATCAAGTTTTAATGATAGAAATGTCTATGGTTGGTACATTCAAGGACATCTTTCCCAGCTCTGTGAGTAAAGATATGATCACCTCATATAATAAATAGGAAGGGGAGATGAGGAACATGAACCTGAACTGTGCATCTGGGAGCAGTTCAAGGTGCAATGCTTTGTAAAATATGGTAGTAAAACCTGACTCTCCTGAAGCTTTATTGTCTGGCAGGTTAGTAATGGCCTGGTTTATTTGTGCACACAGGCCATTCACCTCCACTCTGCCCCTACATCTGCCCTGGCTAAAGAGCTTTCCTTCCCTGAAAACTGACTTTGAATCCTACCATCCCTTGTCTATGATATGTATGTTTCCAAATCCTGCTGACAAATAAAATACCTGCTTGCTTAGTCAGTGTAAGAACTTCAAGGTTGTTGATATTTTGAGTCAATTCTATTTTGAAGAATATAGGTAATGTATTTCCAGATTGTTGCCTTATCCACACAAAAATGAGAATATACCCTGTTCTTTAATTTTAGCTGTCACTTTTTTATGACTTACAAAGGTCAGCATCAGAAAATATTATTGCCTTATAAAATATTTTCCCTGTACAGTTGTGATGGGGAAAATACCTCATCTCAAGGATTTTATGAAATGTTCTCAGGTGAACAGTAGTCAAATGAGATGTGTTAAACAGGCCATAAGTTCCAGGTTCTAGTTCTTTACTATTCAAAGTGTGATCCTTGGAATAGTATCTTTGACATCTTTTCAGAGCCTGTTAAAAATGTAGGGTCTCAGGCACATCAGAATCTGTCTTGTGGCAAGGCACCAGGAGGTTTTTGTGTATGCTGAAGTTTTAAATGCACTGTTCTAGCTCACTGACTGAGGGAAGGTGGTTCTGGACACATCACTTCCCATGAGAGATTTTACAACATAATACAATAAAATTCATGTTCTCATCCTGGCAGTGCTCTGGAAAATCATAAGCATTTCATATATGTTTGTTGAATGAATAAACAAAAGACCCTAGTTGCTCTTTAACAACAGCTGTTGGTCTCCTAAATTGTTTTGTGCTATTTTGGGGGTGAGAATTATATGAAATCCCATACAAGATCCTAAAGTCTTTCTCTCTCATTCTCTTTCTCACTTTTGGTTTCATTTTTGTTCTCGATTCCTGACAAGAATACAATTTCTTTTTTTGTATCTTGTTTATATTTTCAAGGTGCATGCTCTTTGGAAAGCTGTTTCTTTAAATAAAAGTAGGCTGAGGTGTTTTTTTTTTTTTGGTAGTCCATTAGAGGATCCTGTTTTACCATGGTCCCCTACATGGTGCAAGGCAGTAGCAGAGCTGGGAGTCTGTGAGGTAGTGTCTGCCCTGGCCCAGCTGTACAGCTCTGGGGCTGAGCTAGGATCAAGGAGGGTAACCAGGAACCCTGAGTCTTATATGTGGAGCTGCAGTAATGTGTGGGAGTAGCCAAGGGAACCTTATTAACCTGTTAGAGTGAATCTCGGGGAACATGTACCAAGTCTATGTTCTTATTTATAGCAAAATTCTGACTAAAGACTTTTTGGGAATAACCAAACCTGAAAATGTTAATGTCTAAATATTACAAAAATTTTAAGATTGGTTCTGTAAATTAATATGCATGGGCCTAGACTGCATCTTGTTTTTGGAATTCATCTTAGGTAGCAATCATGTTTTTTTTCCTTTTCTGGAATCTGCCAGTGCAATGACAACCCCACTTTTAACAAGTAGGGTCACTATTTTCCAGCGCCCCTGGAGAAGTCAATTCAGGGAAGATTACAAATTATAAATATGTAGATTGCCCCCCTTATGGAACATAACTAAGATATCTATATTTTTACAATTATCATGCAACCAATAGTTTGAATATGTTAATCCAATAGTTAATATTATGTCATTTTGTTCATAATGAAATGACAAGCTTCCAGTACCAGTTAAGGTGTGTCAATATTATTACTGAATATTGTGTCAATATTCAGATATTATTACTCCTCACAAATTGGTTAGTAAAGATGTGTCAGATGCTGTATTAGCTTCCTAGTGCAATCATAACAAATTACCACAAACCTAATGCCTTAAAACAAAACAAATTTATTTCTGATGGTTCTAGAGTTAGATGTCTGACATAGGTCCCACCAGGGTAAAATTTATGTGTTGGCAGGGCTGCATTCCTTTCTGTAGACTCTGGGCAAGCCGACATTCCTTGTCTCCTGAACCCTTTATTCTCTTCAAAACCAGCAAGGGTGGGTAGACTCTTTTTACATCACATCATTTTGATCTCTTCCTAAGGCCGTTCATCCACTTTTTCCCCTAAAATTTTAGAATTTATTTTTTAGAGAGAGGGGAAAGAGAAAGAGAGGAAGAGAAACATCATATGTGGTTGCCTCTCACAGGGCCCCCCACTAGGGACCTGGCCTGCAACCTAGGCATGTGCCCTGACTGGGAATCAAACCGGTGGCCTTTTTGGCTTGCAGTCCACGCTCAATCTACTGAGCTACACCAGCCAGGGCCCTTTCACTTTTAGGTGACCTTTGTGATTACATTGGGCCAAGTTAAATAATCCAGAATAATCTTGTTTCAAGGTCAGCTAATGATCAACTTTAATTCCATCTGTACTTTAATTTTTCTTTTCTATGTAACCTAACATTCCCAGGTTCCAGGGATTAGGACATGGACATCTTCAGGAGGTCTATAATAAACAGATAAGAAGAAAGGATCTCAAAATCTTAGCGAATTTTCAGATATCTTAGGTTATTCCCTTCTGTTTCATAAAAAATTGAACTTTATCATTTGCATCCTTTTCAACTCATAGTCAACCTGGTGATTTGCCAGATGAAAGGACTGTGTCACATCTCTTTCTGTAGGTTTGATTTTTGGGTCTCCAAAATAAAAAAAATTAATAAATAATGCATTATGTTTCCTTTTGTGTAAACCTAAGATGTTCATGGAAACTATAATATGTTTGCTATACATGCTGTAGGATGAAGTTAGGTTGAGGAGGGGGGTAGAAGAAAGTAGACTTTCATTTTATTTATCATGATTTAGGGCAACTGCCAGCCCAGTACACTCTGGTACTTTCCTACTTTTGTTCACAAGACTTCAGGGAATCTTACATTTTCAGTTGTACCTATTTTAAATTCAGGAAGGAGACAGAGAAACACTTTGTCTTTCAGTGTGTTTATGCAGTGTTTCTTAGCAATTCCCCCTTCTAATTATTTTCAAGTTTCACTCTAGGACACGTCACTCTTTTTCTTTTGTCATTTCCCAGTTAAATGACAATGAGGGAGATGTATTTTAAGTTGTGCTTTGGAACAAAGTGGAGAGCAGCCTTTCTCTTCCTGATAGAGAGAGCACTACTTAAGAAAAGTGGGCCACATTTTGCAGAAATTGTGTGGTGTGGGTGGGAAGAGGACAGATGACAAGGGGAAGGAGGGCTAAGTGCTGGGAAGTGGGTGCTATTTGGGAAACAGCATGAACAATTTATTCCTTCTGTTCATAGGTAGAAATGAAATCCTATTCAGGAGGATGGACCTTGAGGGTATTATGCTAAGTGAAATAAGTCACTCAGAAAAAGACAAATACCATATGATTTCATCCATATGTGAAATTTAAAGAACAAAAAAAAAACAAACAAAATAGAAACAGAGTCATAGACACAGAGAACAAACTGATGGTTGACAGGGAGAAGGAGGATGAGGACTGGGTGAAAATAGTGAGGGGATTAAGAAGAACAAATTGGTAGTTACAAAACTGGTAGCCATGAAGCTATAGAGTACAGCATAGGGGATGTAATCAATAACATTGTAATACTATGTATGCTGCCAGGTGGGTACTGAAAATATCAGGGGGAGGATCACTTGTAAAGTATAAAATTATTCAAACACTACGCTGTATACTTCTGAAACTAACACAAAATAATATTGACTGTAAACTGCAATCAAAAAATAATAAAAATTAAAGATGTAAAGCTGGGTTTAAAAAAAAAGAAAATCTGTCATGGTGATCTCAAAGGTCACAGGCATGTGATGGAAGAGGTACAAGTAGATTTTATGCAACACAAAAACGTGGCTCTTGTTCACTCTGTTAATGTGGTCATAGAGCTACAGCACATCTCTGCTTTTTCTGTACAGGAAGCATGCCCCCAGCAGGTAAGGACCAGGCGAAAGAGTGAGGATTTCTCTATTTATTCCTATGAGCAAGATATAAATTCAAGCTTTAGAACACTTCAAAAGCACACCAGTGAAGTGTTCGAGGATTTGAGGAATTGTTGTTCTAATATTGATGGTAACATTTCCATGCTTTAGCTTTATGGAAAATTTGAAAGAATTTCAATGTTGGAAAAATATTCTAACTCTTTCTTAGAATTTGTGTTCAGAGTGTAGCTGGATAGGCATATCCTACCTGCATGCCAAAAGATGAAATCATTTTTAAAATCAGGTTTTGTGTTTTGCAGAAATTTTTCAATATTAATTGTGTCTGCTTTGAGTTAGTAGCCTTAAGAGGAAAGAAGACTTTGGATTTAAGGAGTCCTCCAATCTTGTGTTTAAAATAACAAAACTTCATGCAACTTAACACTTCACAGCAAAATTAATACAGAGTTAAAGGCAAAGCAATGTAACTTACAGAAACAGCAGTGGTGAAACATTATTTGGCAAATTATTTAAAGTGTTTTAATGCCAATATCAAGGGGTGAGAAAACTTAATAGGCATGGGAAGAGAAGAGCAATTAAAGGTGTCAAAAGATCCACAAAAATGACTAACATCCAAGAAATTAAAATAGATCTAGAAACCAGGTGGCAGAAGACTGGAAAGATGACAGCTATGAGCAGTAGCCTTCACGTCATTGTGAGGGAGTGGCCCTGGGCTGGCCTGGAGGCAAACAAAGGGAAAAGGCCAGTAATGGAGGAGTGAGCTGAGCTGCCCTTAGGCCTCAGACCACGGTTCCCTAGCCGAGAGCCTTCCACTGTACCGTGCTCCAGACAGGTAACTCAGGAGAAAGAGCCAATAAGTAAATCTGTGGAACCGAGTGCTCCTTAATAAAATTCAAACCTTTGTGTGGAGGCAGGATTCTAATATACACCCCAAGTCTGTGTCCCCTGTTGTCCATGCCCTGCATAAAATCCCTGGGACTGTAATGAGGATGAAGTTTGCTGCTGTGCTTAAGTTTTGTTATATCGCACCGAGTCCTTTATATCAGAGAAAGGGGAAGTCAGAGTTTGGAAGCAGGAGAAGGATCCCATGTGAGAGAGATTTTTCTGTTGTTGACCTTTAAGATGAAGAGAACCACATGGTAAGGACTGAGAATGGTCTCTAAATATTGAAGGTGTCCCTAGCTGACAGCCAGTAGGAGAACAGGTGTCCCTCAGGTTCACAGCCACAGGAACTGCATCCTGCCACAGTCTGGATGCACTTGAAAGAGGCCCTGAAACCCCACACAAGCTCAGATCCTGCTAAATCTTGATTTTGGTCTTGTGAGACCCTGGGAGTTAATAAATAAACATTGTTTTCAGCTGCTATATTTGTAGTAATTTGTTGTATGGCTATAGAAAACTAATATACTCTCTAAGCTAATTTTACTAAGAAGTGTTTCATTAATGGAATTCATGAAACTCTTTTTCTTTCCTAAGTATTATTGTGGTATGACTATATAAAATATTTTATTTTTTTTATTTTTTTAAAAGATTTTATTTATTTATCTTCAGAGGGGAAGGGAAGGAGAAAGGGAGAGAAATATCAATGTATGGTTGCTTTCCTGTGCATTCCCTGCTGGGAACTGGCCTGCAACCCAGGCATGTGCTCTGACTGGGAATCGAACCGTGATCTCTTGGTTCACAGGCCCGCACTTAATCCACTAAGCTACACCAGCCAGGGCTATATAAAATATTTTAAATACAAATTATATATTTTAATTGTGCAATCACCAGGAGATACACCACTAAAAATAGAAAATTCCTTGAAGTGATATAGACATCCCTATATTTTAAATAAGTTTACCTTAAGAATGGCATTTTCTTTTGGAAGATGCTGTCCAGTTCATCCTGCCCTTCTTATAACTATAGATATAGTCCCCATATATAAAAGATAGGGAGTATAGTTGTATGTCAGTTCAACTTTAAAATTTGGGCGACAGAAGGAAGACCTGTTAGGCTGTTGCTAGTTACACTTGATCACATGGATGTTGTCCAAAGACCACTGCTGAGTGATCAGGGTTTTGTCCATTTACAGTACCTGAGACTGAGGAGCCCTGTGATGCAGGTTAGTGAGGGCTTCACTGTAAAAGGAGAACTTTGATATCTCTGGGAAATGCTCACTCCATGGGAAATATAACTGATGGCTTACCTTGAACAAATTAATTCTAAGAGAGTGTATGATATAGCTGTGTGGGTTTTGCCCCATATTGTTCACACTGCTCATTGGAAGTTTCACCCTGTATGTATGACATAGACTCAGTAACTCTAGTGAATGAAACCGTGTGGCTAAATAACCCATCTGGGTCTTTCAAGTCAATCATGGGATTGTTTTCTTCTAAACCCACGTTCACAGCAGATTTGGCTCATTTCTTCTTTCTACTCTTCTAGGGTGGAAAGACAGAAAGAATACTTGCAGTTTCCACTAGTAGACAGGCATGATAATAATCTAAGAACATGAAACTGAAGCCAAAGCCTTTGCCAGACTAGAAGAAACAATTTGCTTCCGAAAATCATCCCAGACTTACTGGCTGTTGCAGTGGCAGCTCTTGTTATTGTATTTCTCAGTCCCATCTTTCTGTTTTTCTTATGGCAAATGTCACATTGTTGACTTTCCATCATGTAATGTCAAAAAGAGTGATCATTAAGCAACCTTTTGAAAAACAAACATCTTTACTTGGTTTTGAAAGATTTGGAATAAAAGACTTTCTGAAAATGACTTCCCCGTATTTCAGTGGAGTGAGCATGTAAAAGTATATGTTATTCTGAAAGCACTAGATGACTTGTAAACTGATTGCACTGCCTTTGTGTCAAAATTATATAAAATGAAAGCATTGAAAAGCAGAAAAAATATTTTATGCCTGACTGAGGATTGTGACAGAGACTACAAAAGGGGCATAGCAGGCATCATTCTGCCACTCAGGGCTCAGAACCTCACCCAAGTACATTATAGTCAAATGTCAGATAACATCCCAGTGCTTGTGTATTTTCTTTCATAAGAAACTTACATGTATCATTGACAAGCTGGGAAGCAAGAGTTCTGTAGATCTGTCCCCCACCATGCTCCCACCCTCCACACTATGAGAATAGAGGAAGCATATCCCAGAGCTTTTCCTAACTCCTTTCCACTTAGCACTCATATCATTGCTCTCATTCAGCTAATTATGCTAATCTTACCTTTCTCCCTGTTTATGAAAGGCAGAAAATTCTGACCTGGCTCCTGAGATGGCTTGGTAAATTTTGTTGTATTTTTGCTCTCGGTAATCCAAAAAGCAAGTAAAATATTGATGAAGAATTACATTCACTGAATTTTCATTTATTAGTGACACTTGAGGTAGGAGTTTACTAGATGAAGAGGGCATCAGAGAGTATTCTCTGGGAAGGATGGGCAGACAGTGGGAGCTGGAGAGAGGGGGAGAATGATGGGAAATGAGGCAAGATTGATACTAGGGGCCAAAGAGGCATGATCTAGTAGGCCACTTAAAATTATTCTCTTTATCTGGATAACAATGGGAGGACGATGAAGGCTTTAAGTCTGGTGGTATTCTCCCTGATTGCGGAGGTGGTGGAAACAGAGAAATGTCAAGGTTATAGCACTATTTAGGAATTCATATCAACAAGATTGGTAACAGATTGATTGACTAAGGCCAATTACAGAAAGGGAGATATTATGAAAGATTCCTAGGTTTTGTAATGGTTATACTATTCCCTGGAACCTTGAACCTTGGAAAATAATTTTAAAAATTTTGCTTTGCTATTTTTTAAAAATATTGATGCATAAAAGAAGCATCAATGTGTTGCCCCTCATATGCACCCTAACTGGGGAGGGAACCTGCAACCAAGGCATGAACCCTGACCGGAATAGAACCAGCAACCTTTTGATTTGTGGGATGATACCCAAACAACAGCCACAGCAGTATGGGTAATTTGCATTGGTTTGGAGATAAGGCTCACCTTCCATCTTGGATATAGTAAATTTAGGGTTCATTTTAAACAACTAAGTAATATCCAGGAGACATCAAATATCTGATGTCTCTATAACTCCATGGAAAAAAAATTAGGTAGAATGCTAAAAATAAAATTTTATTGCATTAAGGCAAAAAAAAATCAGAATTTTGAGATCTCCAGTTTAATTCTCAAGACACCCTTTTCAAATTCTGTAATTCTGTTCTTTAACCAAATAAATTGTGGTAATATTTTAATTTCTATGACCTCCGAGAGAAAAAACAGATGGTGATAGAGGGTGGAGCTAGTTCAGAAAGAGTTCTGTGGGTTAGGATGTCAAATGGGAAGTTAGGTAGATGATAGAATCCTTCTGACTTATCAGAGATTGTTGATGGAAATGAATAATATGAAGCAGGTGGGCTAGTTTGATCCAAACCTTGGAACTCTAACAAGCAACAGAGGGAAAATGCAGAGCAACAGGTATTAATAGCTTCGGGAAAACAACTCCCTTTGTTTTCACAAACTTGTTTTCACAACTCCCTTTGGAAATGTCTTATAGTCCCTCATATGCTCAGTGCTTGAGAACATATTTTAACATATTCTTAAAATGAAACAAGATGATTTCCTAAAAGATTTTCCTATAGATTAGGAAAAAAGAAACTAAATCCAAATTTAGTATTTGTCTATATATCTTTGTCTAAGTTTTAATTCTCTAGTAGTATAATCACATGATCCAGATTTCTCTAATGAAGATTGATCTTTCTATGAATGTTCTCATAAGTGATTTATACATTTGAACACTTTCTTTTGCAGTCAAAACCACTTTTAAGAACTTATAAATCAGGTTAAATAATATGTTTCCTTTACATTTTAAGTCACATTATCAATTGTAACAGAGGAAAATTAGAAAAAGAGTTTGGTAAATATATATTTTATTGGAAATTTATTTATCTATATATTTATTAAATCAGGGAATGAAGGAAGAAGCACATTAAAAATAACATTATTTAGCTAAGTTAAATAAAAGATAACTTAAATAATGTTAACATAAATGTAGAAGAATTGTAGAAATTATTTTAACTATACTAGGCATTCTGTGAATCAGATATCTTGCAGAAAATATAAAATAAAACTTAAAGGTAAAGTAGATGTTTGTCTTCAGGGCCATCTCAGTACATTTTCACTGTCCTACACAAGAGAGTGAGTGACCTCTCTAGGAATATTAGAGAGTCACCATGTAGTGGGTAAGGGCTTTTCTGGGATGGGGTAACTCATTCTCCAAAAAATAACTCTCTTTCACAGGTAGGGAGGCTCTTGCCTTTCTCTGAGGCCTTGGAGAATCTGTTCTATTTGCACAGATAAAAATGATAACTGATATAATTATTAATAATTAGTAAACCTAGAAGTAGAATATTCTGTCTGGTGTGGCCAAGTTTCAGTAGCAAGAGAATTATACTTTTCCAGGACTGAATGGTTTACATGTGGGCACAATTGTTTTGAGTAAAAGTGAGCACCATTTCAAAGCTTAGAGAAAGGTAAAGAAAGAGCTAGAAGAGTTTTTTCCCTCTTTTTCTCTTTTGGAAGTTGTCTTTCTTGTCTTCAGATTTCTTTTTTCTGCAATTTTGAGAAAGAAGGGTAAAGTAGGAGGAATCACAATACCTGATACTAAACTATATTACAAGGCCACTGTAATCAAAACAGCTTGGTACTGGCGTAAAAACAGGAACATCGACCAAT
>CM052544.1:76273076-76357701 GCA_028533065.1 Trachops cirrhosus
ACATATTTGCCAATGATACCTCAGACTAGGGTTTAATCTCCAAAATATATAAAGAACTTACAGGACTCCATTTGAAGAAGACAAGAAAGCCAATTAAAAATGGGCAAAGGACTTGAATAGGCATTTCTCCAAGGAGGACATGCAGAGGATCCAGAAACACATGAAAAGATGCTCAATATCACTAGCTATCAGAGAGATGCAAATTAAAACCACAATGAGATACCACTTCACCAGTCAGAATGGCCATCATAAATAAAACAACAGACAACAAGTGTTGGAGAGGTTGTGGAGAAAAAGGGACCCTAGTGCACTGTTGGTGGGATTGCAGACTGGTACGACCACTGTGGAAAACAGTATGGAACTTCCTCAGAAAATTAAAAATGGACCTGCCCTTTGATCCAGCAATTCCACTGCTGGGACTATATCCTAAGAATCCTGAAACACCCATCCAATAGAATCTATGCACCCCAAAGTTCATAGCAGCACAATTTACAATAGCTAAGTCCTGGAAGCAACCTAGGTGCCCATCATAAATGAATGGATCAAAAAACTATGGTACATTTGCACAATGGAATTCTATGCAGCCGAAAGAAAGAAGGAACTCATACCCTTTGCAACAGCATGGATGGAGCTAGAAAGCATTATGCTAAGTGAAATCAGCCAGGCAGTGAAAGACAAATACCATATGATCTCACCTTTAACAGGAACCTAAACAACCAAACAAAGAAACAAGTAAAATATAACAAAAGACACTGAAATAGAGGACAGGTAGTCAGTGACCAGAGGGGAGAGGGGAGGGAATTTCAGGGGAGAAGGGAAGGGTTTACAGGAACAAATGTAGAGGACCCATGGACAAAACTAGGGGGGTTGGAAAAGGGAGGGAGGAGGGGAGGAATGGGTGGGCGCGCTGGAATGGGAATAAAGGATAGAAACTGTACTGAATGAACTAAAATAAAAAAATTTTAAAAAAAGATTTTTTTTTTCTCCTCCCTCCAATTTTCTTTTTTTGACTTTAGGTTGGTATTATCTTTTCTTGTCATTTGCTCTTTTCAACAATCTTATTGTTCTTAGGATTCTTTTCTTTCAAATCATCTTTTCTTGTCTTCTTTCAACTGAAACTACAACGTGTTCTTTTAACCTAGTGGCTTCCCAGGTAAAAATGTGTCTGACTAATTGGCTAAATATAGGAACCCCTGCTGAGCTGATAGCATTCTTCAAAGGATTCTCAGTGGTGTTCTCTCCACCACTTTCTTCTCTATTTAACCTTTTTTTTCTTTTTCCTAATAGAAAATGCCATGCAAGTCTTATTCTGGTGTAATGGTTAGTTACACAAAAAGAGGCATAAAACTTCCCCTTGAGAAACATTTAGGATACCTTAGTTGGGAGAATTTCCTTTTAAATTCTTCAAATAGGTGTCTCATTTTTACAGTGCACATTTGCTCAAAGTAAATCAGGTCTCTCCACTGGCCTGCACAGGTGGGAATTAGTTTAATGGGTGAGAATTTGGACTCTAGAGTCAGAAAGACTTCAGTCTGAATCATGCTTTTATAGTTCCCATGTCCTATGTTTTGAGGCAAAACAAAATGGAGATAATGATAAGGTCCTATAGGATTGTTGAATGATTAATACTGTGTGTCTAGCACATTGACAGGGTCCTGAATTTGAGCTAAAAATTTAGGCTACACTGAGTGCTCCTTGGTGTAATGGAAGTATTATCTTTACTATGCCATCTAGAAGATGTAGACAGTGAAATCTTGGGCATTTCTCCTAGCAATATTTTTCTGATATTTCCTCTTGAGTAAGGGAAACAAAAGAAAAAGTAAACAGATGGGAGTACATCAAACTAAAAAGCGTTAGAATAGCAAATGAAGCCATCAACAAAATGAAGACAACACACTGAATGGGAGATCCTATTTGCCAATGATACATCTGATAAGAGGTTGATATCAAAAATTTATAAAGAAGTTATATGACTCAACACCAAAGAAATAAACAATCCAATTAAAAAATGGGCAAAGGACCTGAAGAGACTCTTCTCCAAAGAGGACATAGATGGCCAATAGACATATGAAAATATGCTCAATATCACTAATCATCAGAGAAATGTAAATTAAAACTACAATGAGATGTCACCTTATACCTGTCAGAATGGCTATCATCAACAGATCAACAAAAAACTAGTGTTGGCAAAGATCTGGAGAAAGGGGTCTCTCATCTGTTGGTGAGAATGCAGATTGGTACAACCACTGTGGATAACAGTATGGAGTTTCCTCAAAACCTGAAAAATAGAAATGCCTTATGACCCTACAATTTTATTTCTAGGAATATATCCAAAGAAACCTTAAACACTAATTCATTTTTAAAAAATATATTTTATTGACTATGCTATTACAATTGCCCCATTTTTCTCCCTTTATTCCCCTCCTCCCTATACCACCTCTCCCACCATCATTGCCCCACTTCAGTTTATGTCCTTGGTTCTTACATATAAGTTGTTTGGCTTCTCCATTTCCCATGCTATTCTTAATCTCTCCCTGTCTATTTTTTACCTACCATTTATGCTTCTTATTCCTTGTGCCTTTTCTACCAAGCCCTTATTATATGAAATGTTAAAGCAATCCATAGAAGAAGATAAAAAATATGAACAGTAAAATGATAACAAACTCACAACTATCAACAACTGAAATACTAATTTGAAAGAATATACACACCCCTATGTTCATTCCAGTGCTATTTACAATCACTAAGATTTGGGAGCAGCCCAAGTGCCCATCAGTAGATTTGTGGATGAAAAAGCTATGGTACATTTTACACAATGGAATACTGCTCAGCTATGAAAAAGAAGGAAATCTCACCCTTTGTGACAGCATGGATGAACTCAGAGACTTATGTAAAGTGAAATAAGCTAGTCAGAGAAAGACAAATACCATATGATTTCACTTATATGTGGAATCTAATGAACAAAGTAAACTAACGAACGAGACAGCCATCAGAGGGGTGGATTTTGGGTGGCTAGGTGAAAAAAGTACAGAGATTAGGCAAAAAAACCCCAAAATCCAGACACTGGCAGCAGTATGGTGATTGCAAGAGGGAAAGGAGTGTGAGAGGATGTAGAAGAGGGTAAAGGGAGGATAAATGGTTATGGAAGGAGATGACTTTGGGTGGTTAACACATGATGCAATATACAGATAATGTATTATGGAATTTTACATTCAAAACCTGTATAATTTTATTAATCAATGTCACCACAGTCAATTCAAAAATTTTTTTTTAGAAAAACATTATGCCAACTTTTAAAAAAAGAATGAATGAGTTCTAGGTCTGAGTGAACATGCTCTTGTCATGTTCACTCAAGAAATTTTTTTCTTAAATTGAATATCAAAGAAACACTGAGCAGAGTTTAGGAATTTCAAAATGTTTCTTAGAGAAAATTTTATAATTACAGTTTTTAGAAATGAAAAAAGGAAAAGGATACATTAAGTCAGTACAAAATTGAACTATGCTCAAATTTAAGCCAAATAATCAAGAAATATTTCTGCCCTCTGAGAAATATTTCTCCAAAACATTAAATCTGTTTGATTACCATTTTGATTGCAAAGCATAATATTTAATATATATCATGTTAAAATGAGTGGCTATATTTTATAATGAAAAACAACTCATTCTATTTGTCATATGTATTTTTTATGTATATACATATATAGATACATATACATACATACACTTTTTAATATAGAATTATTTATCAAAAATCTTTTTTGGTGATTTGGGGATGTGAGAGGAAGAACCTTTCCTTTTCTTCTTCCTCGTCATCTTCTCCACCCCCCCAAAAAAAAATATCCTGAGCACTAGGTGCATGCAAACAGATTTGACTGTGATGGCTGTTATATGTAATTGATGCAACTATATTAAGCTCACCCACTGCATAAAATTACGACCCCAAAGTTATGTTCCCCAGTGGCCATGCCCTGTAAGGTACACACTTGTCTTGCAAGAAGGACCTGTTAAGCCATTTGGTCAAAGTCATCAGTAAATGCAACAATGTATTATCATTCATTCCTTCACTCACTAAATTTACTATGTACTATGATTTTTCAGCTGTTTTGCCAGGTTTTATATATATGTAGACATAAATGTCTTAAAGCTGTCAGCTTAGATGTTCTACCTCTTCATTTCTCATTGCAGAGAGAGGTTGGATGTGTCGATATTTTGTTACTTGTGTATATGTATATATATGTGCGTGCATGTGTGTAGATGTGCACACTGGTTGAGGAAATGACCTGTTAATAAATCACTGTTGTATTCACATGGGCCTTAGTAATTTAGGAGATATGTGGGTGTATGATATAAGATAAATATTACACATAATTATAAATAAACCTTTAAATATGTTATATAAATTTATATGTAAGTATTAAGATATAAATAAGTACATTTATTTGCATATATTTCAGAGCTTTAAGTGGGTGCTGGTTGAAATGATGTACAGTGTGCTAATATCCTGTAGCCAAGGTTGTGGGCTTCTCAGGTGGCTTGGCAAACAAGAGGTTAATGGATGGGGAGGAGCAGACAAAGTAAATAAAGTCAGTTAATTGCAGGAGGCAGTTGCACAGCAACTGCAGCCAGGGAAACAGTTGGAAAGTACTAGCCAATCAAACAGAGGGATGCATTAACCAGGAAGTACTTGCTTCTTCCCTGTCCACCCTAGCTCTGTTTTTTTCTGCTTTCTCCCTATTAGTCTTTCTCTGAAGGTCTCTCTCTTTCTCCCAGTCTCTGTGGCTCTTTTTTCACTCCATCTTCTTCTTAGTCACTCTTCCTTGGTCTCTGCCTTTTTGCGTTTTTTTCTCTACAGGTTCGCTGAGACACACAACACACTATGGTTTGTAGAAGCACTTGAGGAACACTTAACCATTCTGTCCTCTTCAGTTCTTTGCCCATTGCCTGGAATCAGTGTTCATGTAAGGTAAAGTCAGGCCGTACACTTCCTTGCCCAAGCGTTACCTGTCAGGTAAGCACAGGGCCTGTCCTGAATGTGACATCATGATCCACAGAAGCTATTTTGTATCGACACAAACGCCAACATTTCTATTAACATAACTTGCTTTGTGAAAGAAAATGATATAGACACCATATATTGTACCAGAAAGTGACCGGGCCCACCATGTATTTTTCCTTTATCCTACATAATGAATTCCATATTAGCTACTCTTTGAAAAAAGACATTTGATATCAGATATCTAATTTGATTTTTAATTTTCATAGAAGAGGTGTGTTGGCCTACAGCCTAGAAGACTTCCATTATTATTATTATTATTATTATTATTATTATTATTATTTTGCTCTCAAAGCTGGGACTGGCAGGGGATTTTCCAGTATTAATTATTAACTCCAGGCTCTTTTGGCAATATGCCTTGAAAGGGATGGCCTGTTCTTAATGACCCTTATGTGTTACTTTATGCCAGTGATCATTAAACTTGCAAAATTGTCTCACCTGGTTCCTTAGAACATTAAATGAAGATAACCAGAATAATAAACTTGCACATTAACATAAAGGAAAAATTAATCTACTAGACACATAAAGAAAATGATGTAAAATTCTTTCTGGATTCCAGGGCAAATGCCTATTTTAAGATCATTTTTAATGTTTTCCATCCATGACTCAATAAGAGTCCTGAGGTGAGCAGAGCTCTATATTACACTCAGTCATTTACAAAGCATGTAAGCTCACAAGACAAAGAGCCTTTTAGCAGTCTGTTACACGTCATAGCACTCCACAAACAGTCACTAGTGAAACAACCCATCATTAGGTAGGAAAACAGGCTGTTCATCCTTTTAGATATGGAGAAGCAGAAGTAGTGATATTTTGCAGCCCCTTTAAGCCTCTGGGAAAGCATTAATTGAAATAGGGTTTGGATTCAACCCTTCTTGTTTTCCTTAGAGAGTTCAGGATTTCACAGACAAGAAACATTCCTAGAGACTACCATACCCTGTTGTGAAAGCATATATTTAGATATGCTAAAGCCTGTGTGATGTCTCCACGTGGCCTACACCAACAGGGAGTAAAAACTCTATCAACAGCTTTAATTCTGTAAGACCAGGGTCAGCCATCAGCCATTTCTTACCATTCCCAATGCACACACACAGAACTCACTTATACACAGAAATACATACACAGGACACACACAAGAACACAAACATACACAGACATAGAAACATGGTGTTCCTCTAAAAACATTTTATTAATTTTTAGTTATCAGAATATACTTTGAGAACAAAGAAAGCTAAGTTAATACCAAAGAAAAAAATGAACTGAAATAAATGATGAATTAGGGCACAAAAGGCACTGTTAAAGAAGCAATGAAATGTGGTAGGGAAAGATCTGTTTTATGACACAGCCACATTACCAAGTTTTGATGTGAATGATTGGAATGCTTGGGGGAAAGCCAAAACCACCAGATAGATATTATGCATCCTTTACCCAGCAGACTAAAACTTCTTGTTTATTAGCAGTTGGTCTGGCACACTTACATCCATGTTCAGTCCACTTGCTAAAAATGCTCATATTTTTCATTGGAAAAACTGAAATATGTTTCTTGAAGGCTTGCATCTTTTTGATGATTTTGTTAATTGTTGTCATTCTTAGGGATATATGAAATCACATATGCCAGGATAATGTGGTGTATACAGTGGACTGGAGGGCTTGTGAGTGTATGCTGCAAGGAACTATTTAATCAGACCTGGCGGGGGGTGGGCATGAAGATCTTACATTGTAATTAAAAAATACTTGGGAGTTTTGTAAATTCTAGAGGGGTGAATACCACATGCTAAAATTTGGATGTGAGCCATAGCACATTTATTTTTCAATAGTAGTCAATAAATGCCAGTTAATATTATTGTTGTCATTATTGTTAATACAGGGAGTGGGAAGTTATCTCTGGGAGAAAACCTCCATTGGGCACCTACCTTGTCTAAGTGTAATAACCAGGCAGAGAGGATGGTTTGTCTTATTAATGCTATTTTACATAAAGCAGGCAATATAGTTTGGCCAAGATCACCTTGTTAATAAGTTCTTATACTGTTCTTATTACTCTAGATTGCTCAGTATTAAATAACTTAGAAATTAGGAAATTATTGAGAATTAATTAGTGCAGGATTGTATGGGTTGTATGTCTGTGCCTTCCATGTGCAATTGCAATTTAATTATAAATCAAGAGTAAAATGAATACTCAGAGATAGTTACCCCTCCTGGGGCTATTCTCTCACTTTGCCAAAGATATTAAGACACATGGTAGCTTTGTTTCTTGAGCTAAGATTATTCTCACATTTCTGAAAGAAAACATTACTATTCTCATTTTCCAGATAGGATATGCATACACGTATATATTTCGGTTATAAAGCTAGCCACAAAAACAAGATCTTTGAACATGAATTAGTGATCATGACTGAGTCTCCTACTGAGTTTTCCTATAGAGGTGTTTCAGGGACCCGAATCACAGCTAAAATGGAGTGCCTTTGTGTGTGCTCTGTAAGAGGGAGGTATTGCATTGAAGCAAGTATTGGCTCAACTTCATAATGAGAAACCTGGATATTGATGGAGCTTAGCTTTGATTGGATTCTGGAACTTATTGCACTCAGCTGGGTGTAGTCCAGCAACTGGGTGGCACTGGCAGAAGGAGGCCTGCTTCTGCAACAATTGCTGGTCAATTGCAAGTGATTATAATGGCACCGTGTCTAAAACAATATGGAGAAAAATGCTGCCTGAAAAACATGACACAGTGGTGCTCTGCAACAGAATGAGCAAGTTGCTGAGCACATCAGAGTAACGAGAGATTTTGGAAATTTGAGTTTCTACTCTAAACCACAGGAAGATGGCACTTAAAAAAATCTCTGTGGTATATTTCCTTCTCTTTCTTAGGTGGGCATAACAAGGTTCAGTGGGTTTTATCTCACCATCTCTTGTGGTGAGTGAAGATGCAGACAGAATTCAAGAAAGAGCAGGGCTGGCCAGTTTGCCATAAGAATCAATGCAACAGACAGGAAGAACTGATAGAAAATGCCATAATGCTTTGAAGTTCACCTCCACCCAAGTGAGGCACTCCATTGGTATGGAAGTATGCAGATTCCTGTAAGTGACCTCACTAGGAAAACATTCTTGGGTTACTTATGAGTAAATGCTGGGTAGACTTGACAAGTAGATAATTGCTCTGATATTTGCAGATAGCATAGTAGAGTTACTATTTTTGTCTTTATGCCCTTTATTGTTTGTGTGTAATATGGCCATGGGAGGTTGCAATGAACTGTGGCTTAAACAACTATAACACAAAATCCAAATGGAGACTGTGGGGCTCCTTCCGCAGCAGCAGCCCTCAGTGAAGTATGCAATTTCCGTTGAACAAGGCTTCTCTGGCTTCCCCAGGAGCACTGTTTGGACTTGGCCTAGGTCAGTGGATTCTTCCTGGGCTTGTTGATTGACTGCTACCAGCCTCTGGGATGGTTTTCTCACTTCTGTGAGAAATTGTGACATATTCATTCTTGGCAGTCACCATCTCAGACATTAAATCACTTTTCTCAAATTTCCTGAGGTCTGACACATATAATGCGCTTGGTGGGAGATTTGCAATAATTCTTTTCCAGTATTTATGAAATTGTTGCAGCTTCCTATGGCTTCTGGACCTTTAAGCTGCCTTTCAGATATCCCTCCCATAAATTTTCCATGATTATCACTTCTCAGCTTGAAATTATACATCTTTATGCATTGTTATTGAGACAAAGGAAGCATCAACAACATTGCCTTATGTTACTGAATTTGTTAAATGTCTATGGCCTCACCTGGCTAAATATATGGCTAGCTAATGACAATTTTAACTCAAAATGAGTTTTATAACTATGCATCTTTCATTATTGCAAATGTGAATCCTGTGGTTCTACCCAATTACCTCATACACTAAACCAAAGGTCACACCAATGAATGTTTTCTACATGGTGGCACCTAGAATTGCCAGAAAAGTGTTGTGTTTAGCATTCTGTGCCACTGTCTGTAGTAAATTCTCTCATTTCCAGTTCTTGTAAACACCCTCTGTTCTCTCCCCTGCTGCTGTACCCTGAATCCAGTTGTCACCACTGGAAATGGGAATAGATAGTAAGATCAAGACTTGCCAATCAAATTTTACCCTCATTTTTGGAATTTATACAACACTGATAGAAATGTAAACAGTTGTAAATATGTCTGTTTTTGAGAAGTATAGGGATTTTTGAAATTTTGTCTGTGCTTTGTACTTTTACACATATGACCCTGGGTAACTGAGGATGAGATTCTGAAGTCAGGTGACGATCCAAGCTGAAATTTCACAACAAAATGACTAGGTATTCTTCACAGCCATCTCAGAAGCAGTTTAGTGACACTATGCTGATATAGTGAAGAGAAACATTTGAGAGAAACCTAAGGTTTGTTGAGATTTCCAACAAATGAGTACTATGTGGTAGTCTGCCGTTTATGTATAATTAATTTACCTGGGAAGGTGAGTGGCCTATGTAGACTTTTTCTGGGGGACCCTCATCATTCCTAAATGAAGATGAGTAAGATAAGAAAGGAGAATATCAGTGCAGAATCCTTTCTAAAAAGAGTGTGGACAAAGTTTTCTAACTAGTGGTATCTAGAAATAGGGAAATTAAAGAACCATAGAATTTTGCATTAAGTTTTAAGATAAAGAGGCAGAAGACAAGTCACTCTAAGCTTAAAACACAAGGCCATTATTCTCTGTTCTTTTTTTACTGTTTCCTTGTTTGAAAATTGCATTTATATTAACTTATTAGTATGGTAAAATAATGATTATAATAATACACAGGCACCTTATCCTAACTAAGCATTCAGGATATATATTAACTATTGTACTTATAGGGAGCATATCATTCTTAGATATAGTGTGTCAGAAATTAGCCACTCTTAGATTAGATCCAATGCAAACATATTCATTTCTGTTCTATTTTAAGCAGTACACAACCAAGCACTTAGCAATTCTTTAGTCAGAATGCTGAACTAGTTCTCTTTCAAGTCATCTCCTCAGGACCTTTCTATTTCTATCATTGATGCCATCATTCTCTCAGTTACCCAAAGTCAGAACTTCCTTACATTAGTCATTAACTGTTACAATGATTTATTTTTATTGTTCTTATCATTTTTTCTTTTTCCGTTCTCTCTGCATGATTTTCACCCCCACAATGGATGTCTGCAATTGTGATCATCTTTTACTTATTTCTCTACCTCTCACTGTTTCTTTGCCTCACAATTTGTTCTGAACATTGTAGGCTGGTTATTACTTCATAAAGTAATATTTGATCATGCCACTACTCCCTCTAAAATTTCTTTTGGTTCCCTATTGCTTAAAAATAAAGTTCTTCACAGAATGTTCTCTAGATCCATCCATAGTGTCACAAAGGGTAAAATTTTCTTTTTTATGGATGCGTGAAATAAGCCAGTCAGAGAAAGAAAAATACCATATAATTTCATTCATATGTGCAATCTAATGAACAAATTGAACTAATAAGCAAAATAGAGACAGACTCATAGATAGATGGGGTGGACAGATTGAGCAAAATGGAAAAAAAAGATTTATGGACATGGACAACAATGTGGTGTTTGAGGGAGGGAGGAGAGTATAAGGGGACTAAATGGTATTGGAAAAATATAATAAAAATAAAAATAATAAAATAATAATTAAAAATATCAGGTCTAACATTCTTAGATTGGCATTTAAAATTTAAAAAAACATGCCCATCTTAATTTTCCAAACTATTTTCTAGTGCTTTTGTGAAAGTGGTCTAGATTGCTCTTCTGGGCTTTAAGTCCAGTTTTGTCACATACCAGTTTTATTGCTTAGAACAAGCTGTATCATCTCTTTTTCATGGTACTAACTATAGAAATCATTTCTAACTAAATGATTTCTATAGTTAGTACCATGAAAAAGAGATGATACAACCTGTTCTAAGTAATAAAACTGATATGTGACAAAACTGGACTTAAAGTCCAGATCAAAGGGAGCGTCTGTGATTAAAGTAAGGGAAGGAGTCAAGTTCTGGCTTCTAAGCCTCTCCAGGCTTCATATGAATGTTTTAAAACATTCATTGTTCTAGACATATTGCTTTGGTGTCTAGAACCCAGCTCTTTCTCCCCCATCCTTAGAGTTACTGCATCACAATAATTTTGTGGAATGTGATTCTTGGTCAGGGATTCCTTCAAAGAGTAGTCTCTCAGAAAAACTGTATGACTATCACTGCTTCAGAGCCCAGGGCATAATCATTGCTAGAGAACCAGCTGTAGAATGATTGATTAGGGATAGGTACTGATTCCTTTGGTGGCAACAGATGATGCAAGATCTTTAAGATATTCAGTAACACACCAAGTCATTAGCTGTGGTTATCAATATTGTTGTAAAGTAATTCATGAGTATGGGTATTTGCCTGAGGATATGACTTAACTATGCTTTTTGGTTGGTGTTTCACAAAAATAAATTCAATTCAAAGGTAATTCTGTATTCCTTGGATATTAAAACAATTAGTGTTTTATTTGATTTACTCTACTGGAAGTAAATGACTTCCAGTGAAAAAGCAAGACACAGGTTTGTAATCACACTGACCTCTGTCTCTGAACAAGCAGAGCAATTAATCCTGAGAGAGGAAATACTGGGTTGGATGACATTTTAGGGAAAAGTGTCAAGAAATAACACCATTATGTTATCTTTATGTTAATTTATTCTTTATTGTATAACTGAAGTAGTTATTTGAATAAAATTGTTTTAATGTAAAGATTTATCAGATATCAGTGTCATAATTTTCATAATTTATTTTTGTAATTTTAAATACAATAAATTAGAGCCAGAAAGAATATTCATTAAGGCTGTTTGTTGCAAGTTACATAAATACAATCTGAATGAACTTAAGTAAATAAAAAGGGGAGAAGAACTACTGGATGAGTATTTGAATATCTTACAAAATAGCTGAGCCATACAAAGGATGAGGATCATAAGAAAAACTGAAGAGAACTCACTCACTGAAAGTGTTGCCAAGACTTTCTCTCCCTCCTCCCACTCCCATACTGGCTTCATGTCTCTATTAATATAGAATATCTTTCACCAGAAATTTCAGTGAAGAATCCTAATTGGCCCAACATTGTTAGCTGCCCACTTCTGACCCCGTAAACTGTTCCAAGGAAGCAGCATCATGCTGCACAAAATGGTTGCTCCCATAGTAACCATATGGGATGGAGGGGAAAGTTGGAAGCTGGGGACAAAAGCAATGTGTCTAGTTTAATAACTTTTAAAAATATATCTTAAACTCAATTATTTAGGAGTTAAGTTCTGTTTAGTGGGTAAAGACTTAGAAACAAAG
Source organism: Trachops cirrhosus (assembly GCA_028533065.1). Lineage (NCBI taxonomy): Eukaryota > Metazoa > Chordata > Mammalia > Chiroptera > Phyllostomidae > Trachops > Trachops cirrhosus. Next base: position 76,285,461 of record CM052544.1, read on the forward strand.
AACCTCTTGGTTCTATTTAATGGTAATTCTAATGATGTATTTTAAGTGTCATGGTATCATTATGAGGACTTACTTTCACTGTATAAATTACATCTCTATAAGGAATTTTTAGAAATACTTAAATGTATTAATTTTGTTGACTTAATTATTTAAAACTTTATTTTGTTTTGCTAATGTTTTGGACAAGAATCATGAAACTCCTAAGTGATGTAGTTGACTTGTATTGACATTACTCTGTGACTCTAGAAACACTCAAATATAAGCTCATTGCTTACCAGGGGACAATGGAACTGTTCTCCTTTCACAACTGTTTGCAGATAACTCTCACCCAAGTTGGCCCACAGCAGCAGAAAAAACAAGCAAAAATTTTAAAACTGTCAGTTTTCTAGATTACTATTTGAATAGTGATTTTACAGCTCCTTTAATTTTTTTCTAGTTTTCATCATCAAAACGGTTTATACTGACAGAAAAGTGCAGGTAAAACTAGAAATATCATATAATCTCACCTATAAGTGGAACCTAATCAACAAAACAAACAAATGAGCAAAATAGACCGAGAGACTTGGAAATAAAGAACAAATTGACAGTGACCAGAGGGGAAGGGGCAGAGGGATAACAGGGTAAAGATGGGAAAGGGGCAAGTCAAGGAACACAAAGAGAGGACTAATGGGCACGGAAAATGGGGTGGGGGATTGACTGTGGGAGTGGGGTGGGGGATGACGCAGGAGAGAGGAATAGGGAAAAAGGCAGGACAACTGTAACTGCACAACAATAAAAACATTGCCAAAAAACCCTGGAATAACATTTAATAATCAAACTATAAATGTTTTTTCAAATTTCTTTAGATCTTTGTTTATTTAATAAATTAAGTGGTCTTACAAAATTCTAGCCTCCTCTGGGCTCCTCCCTGACCCCAACCCCTTGTCTCTCTTCCACAGGTAATCCTCACCTTGAAATAGGAGTGTATCTTTCCTGTCTAGGTTTTTTATGTTTTTACCACATATACATAGACATAAACAATATAGGGCAGTATTGTTTTTGTATGATTTTGAAGATTTGCACCATTGGTAGCATAGTAAAGAATTTGTTTTATAACTTAAAATTTTTTCACTCTGTAGTATATTCACTAAATTTAAGCATGTTGAAGCATGACATCATGAAGTAAGTTAGCCAGTTATTTTACTGTTGTACTATATTCCATGGTATGTCTCTATTGATGAGCACTTATTTCCACTAATATGAACAATACATTATGAGCATCCTAAGAGCTGCCTTCTGGGGTATAGTCTGATGTTTTTCTAGGCTGCATCTCCAGCTACTGAATTGATGAACCACTAAGTATATATCTCATTAACTTCACCAAGAGTTAGCAAATTGTTTTCAAAGATACAGCAAAGAACAACCATGTTTGAGCCTCTTTGTTTTGCATCCTCACCAGTATTTGGTATTGTGGTACTTTCTAATGTTTGCCAATCTGATAGTCTCTCATTGTGGTTTCTGGTTGTACTTTCCTGATTATTAGTGAAATTGAGCATCTTCTTTTTCAGGTATTTTGGTATCTTTCTGAGCAAATTAACTATTGATATCCTTGATTTACCCTTTTCAAATTGGATTGTGTGTTTGTTAATTTGTAGGAGCACTTTATAAATTGTGAAAGAGAATTCTTTGTGACTTGCATGTTTTGCATATAACATATTCCAGTGTACAGCTTAAGTTTTTATTTTTTAATTAAATTTTATTTACATGTGTTAAAATTTTTAAGAATATATTAGGTTCCAGTTATATATGAGATCATATGGTATTAGCATAATGCTATCCAGATCAATCAATGCTGTTGTGAAGGGTAGGAGCTCCTTCTTTCTTTCTGCTGTGTAGTATTCCATTGTGTATATGTACCATAGTTTTTTTATCCATTCATTTACTGATGGGCACTTCAAAATGGAAAATCTCCATCAGCATTTTGGTTTTATGAGAAATGATGGGAAGTCTGCTATTAGCACCTCCACACCACCATCTGTAGAGGCCAGAATCTATACCCCTCCAGTTTCATGCTTTAGAAACTGAAATCTGTACTAGTTTTAAAATCAGGCTAACTGCCTTTTCAGGGATCAGGTGACTGTAATGAATGTTCTGACCCCTGATACTCTGGGCTCTGGAGGGAGGACCAGGCAAAGGAAAGACAATCTTGTAATAGGTGAAGAGGAAGGTATAAATGGGAAAGAGTGGCAGATGAATGCAGGGGAACTTTTAGGTGAAGATGCAGCTGAAGAATGGTGGAAGTCATGGTTGGCTTCAAGGTCTAAAGTCAGTACGTTAAAAAAAGGGTCATAAGCAAAAGAGAGAAGAATCTTGGCTGCATGTTCCAATTTACGCATAATGCGTGTTCTGATTTAACAGTGGAACTAGCTGTTAATCTAATCTGCTCTGAAGTTTATTCTCATTGAGCATTGTTTCAGGCCAGTGCCTCTGATAACTCTGAAGGAAATTAGGTTCAGTACTTTATCCAGGAACTGAGGCAGGGAAACAACACCTCTGGAGCAATGCTCAGTGGTTGGACAAACTGCCCCTTGTGAATCTGAAGGCCTGAGTACGTGGAAGGGTGTCATTCTCTAGATCCATATCCCTGTCCACTCACCAATACTCATATCTGTGCCTGTTAGGTAGGGCAGGGAGAATGACCTTCAGTCAGCCCGGTGGGGAGATGTGGAGCAAGGATTGCCTATAAGCAAAGCCCCAAAGCCCCAAGGTAGGTGACCCTGTGGTGTGGTTTTAGCTGCTGTGGCCTGGATGAGACTGGCTTTGGCTTCAGAGCTGAGGTATATCCTAAAGGTGGTCAGAGTGTTGCATGCTCTGTCATCTCTGGATTTTACTTCATGAGGCTGAAAGGAAACTCTTTGCTGAAGAGATAGCTGAGCCAGGCATGCTGGAGGTGCATGGCTGTCGTTCCTGTGACTTGTGTCTCCCTGTCTCAGTCTGCAGCTGGGGAGAAGCACCTCTGGGGTTGTAATTTCCTCACAGACACTTGAAAGAGGAAGTTTAATGGTACAGACACAGGTGGTGAAGAAGCATGCTAAGTTCCTCTGAGCTTCAGCTATCACCTCTGCCAGCCTGAGTTGCTCACCCATCGGTGTGACCCAAACACTCTATTCTGAGACTTCTTGTACCTAGTAAGCTCACACTTCTCAGGCAAGAGCTGCCCCATGTACCCCTTCACAGTATAATTGGGCAATGGAGTGCTAAGAGGTGCCCAACTAGACAGAATCCACACATACCCCTCTTGCCCTAATTTATAAGCAAGTTTGGGCTTTCACTTTCTAGAAGGGAATCATTGAGATAGATTCCTCCCCCGCAATGTAATCATAAGTATAAGCAAGTAGAGGAGCCTTGGATTACTTATTTGTGCCCTCAGGTATTACTCAGGGTCAAGTCCAGATATTCCATTTTTATCTCTGGAAGGGCTGCTGCTGGGCAGTCCAGCTTGATGACTTGGTGGGTTGAGGACCCAGCTCATCATGGCTAATATGGAACACATAAAGAGTTGAGATCATACAGCCAGTGGGCCCTCTACCAGAGCCTAGTGTTAGCACACCAGGAGCTGTTTTTTGTTTGTTTATGTTTTGTTTTGTTTTGTTTTACATGCAAAGTTCTCTGTAGCAAACAGCATGTCCCAGGGTCTAGCCTTGTGTTTCTCCCCTTGGGGCTTGACATAAGCTACACAGTGCATCTTTTCTTTACCACTGACACCTCCAAGATTGTGGGGTCTACAGCTTATATTGCTGAAGCATCAAGTCTGGCTGGCAGCAGCCTGGTCCTGCTGCAGAGCTGTGTCCTGCTCCTGGCCACCTTTCATGTCAAGTACATGAGCTGGAGCAGTACTAAGTGAATATTGTTCCTTGTTTCATGTGCATGGTGTTTCTGACCCTCTTTTCTGGTTGGGACAAAGAAGAATGAACTTGCTAAATCAATAGCTGTATACCATGTATCTGAGACTTTACTGACCTAGCAAAGACACTCCAGGATCCACCTTGTTTCTGGAGGATCCAACCCAGTTTATTCGAATGATATTATGACAGCAAACACCAGGCTGCTTCCTTGAGATTTTCAAGAGTGAAACTAATCTATGTAGCCCCTCCTCTCCTCCAGAATGAAATATTCTTTTGATTTATTGTCTTAGCCTAGGGGTCAATCACATATGGAGATTTCCTTTGAGAGAATGTGGCATTCTGAATACTTTAACTTCCAGAGGGCAGTTCCTAATTGCCATCATTGCAATGGAATGATGATTTTTTTTCCTGAAGGGTCACTGGTATCACCCCTATTCACATCTATGGGGCCTGACCTCAAGGACCATGTTGACCAACTGAGAACTCTAGTAAGTGGAATATGGATAGAACCCAGGGTTGAGGGAGAAAGCTATTCAGGCCTGTCAGAGCAACTGTCTAGCTGTTTGATACAGGGAAGTTAATAAATATCTCTTTATCAGTTTCCTGAATTATAAACATAGGATGATAAATTTTAAAATATTTCATGGAATCCCATGAAAGATAAAGGCAAAGGAGCATATGAACACACTTGTGTTTAAATAGCAAGAGGCACCCATACATATGCACACATGCATGCACATTATTGATGAGCTTATCTTATACTCAGTTGCTCAATGTAGACAGTGTACAGTTTTCCATATTAGTAGATATTGTGTTAGATATGTTTAATCAAGCCTTAGAAGTGTGGTCATCAAGGCATCTTTTGATTAGAAAATGGAACTGACAACTGCACTTGAACAACAATAAAAAATAATAAATAATAAATAAATAAGAAAATGGAACTGTAGAGTAGAGGAGTCTCCTGGCCCAGGTGACACAGGCAGGAAATCAGAGCCAGTAGGGGAATCACTTCTCAGCCAAGGGTCTTAGAAGGTGCATGAGCAAGATTAATATTAGGCTTAAGGTCACATGAATCTGAAAGCAGTAAACACTTTTAAAGTTTAGGGGAGAGAAAATAACAAGAGGAACCGGGAAAGATGCCCTCAAATGCCCAGCTCTGCCCAGTGCTCTCTGCTGAGTCCCACATGAGCTCCCCTGATGGCCTGATAAGCATTTCAAGCACAATCTAGACAAATAGAATTGTGGCTACCCTTGTCTCCCAACTGCTTCTCCTCTAGCCCTCACCATTCACTCATTTGCTCTAGATGGAATCTAGGAGTTTTCTATCTTTCTATCATCCCCATATTCAATCCATCAAGAAGTCTCTGTTGCTAACTTCAAAATAAGTCTTGAACCTGATCACTGGTCTCTGTACTCATTACCATCCTGCTCTGTGATATTCCTTGTGATGACTGTGATAGCTTTCTGCATGGCTTCTGGTCTATATCACTGCCCACCTGCCTGTGCCCTAGAGAGCACTGGGGATATCCTTCCCGTGTGCGTAGCTCCCCTAAACTCCCTGCTGCACCTTGATTGAAATCCAAGGTCCTGAGCATGGACTTCAGGTCTGTCTGTCCATTTGTGATTAAACTGGAGGCCATATGAAACACAGAAGAGGAAGAGGAAGCTGGGAAGCAGACTGGAGTCACACTGTAGTAGTTCTGGGGTATGAACACATTCATGATCATTAAAGTACATAATAGGCAAAGATAAAAAAAATAATGAGTTAACTTAGGCCATTTATTTTTTCCCTCAGAATTGATTTCTTTCTTCAGTAATTTTTTCTATCAAAAATCAAAGAATACCACCATTAAATAATCCCACTCCACCTTGCTTTCTTACAATTTCTATATAATTCCAATTAAAAATCAAAACTGTCACAAAAAAGCATTTATAGTGGAAATATTGATCAACCTTCAATTAGAGGCAACAAAGACATACCAGTTGCACAGCATCAATTGTGTTTATAATACATGTGTATAGGTGTATGGGTAGCTTAGTTAGGGAACTGCTACTGTTTTATTACCCCAAAAAGACTTGGCAAAGAGTCCTTTAGTTGATTTATTTGTGTTCTATCTATTCCTAACACTGATAATTTATATCTATAGCAACTAAGATGCATAATTGCCATGCCATTGCCACCCCATTAAATGGTATGAAAGAAAAATGAGGTCCCTTGTTCTCTCTGTAGTGTACATCTTAAGCATTATAGTACAATGGGCATGGAACATGTCACAAACGTAGGACTGAAAATATATACAGGGAGGTTTTGAATGATTAGGCAACCAGACAAATGGTCTCTTTGAATTCAGGATGCAAAGTAATCACTTGGTGGTTGTGCTCACTGCTTTAGATGTGTGCAGACAAAAGAACGAGGCCAACAGACATCATAAAGTTCCTCTCACCTCCACCATTTTGGTACTTCTTTCTTAATTATTTTATATGTATGCATCACTTTACTGCTATTTATCAATATTTTATTCAAGTAAACCCATTGTTTAAAGTAAATAAAAGTTAACCTCCTCCTAAGCAACAGTACCCATAAATCATAGTTTTAATGCACCATTTATACTTCTAACACCACTGAAAGGAAATACAACTGAGCATTCTATCTAATGTAGCCACTGCTGCCCACTACCCTTCACTCCTTATATCTTTACTCTGCTTGATTTTTTTTTGTTAAACCTATGAGTACTGATCCTTATGTTAGGTCTTCATTTATGTCTTCCTTCTTTTTTTAATTTATTTTTTAGAGAGAGGGGAAGGGAAAGAGAAAGAGAGGGAGAGAAACATCAATGTGTGGCTGCCCCTCCTATGCCCCCAACTAGACACCTGGTCTGCAGCCCAGGCATGTGCCCTGAATGGGAATCAAACCAGTGACTCTTTGGTTCGCAGGCCCATGCTCAATCCACTGAGCTACACCAGCCAGGGCTATGTCTTTATTCTTTATTACTCACCAAGACGGAGCTAGGGGCTTTGTTTTGTTCATGTGGCTTTTGTATCTACTAGAGGGATTGTTGCACAGTGGAACTTAGTTAATATTTAATGAAACAGTGTAAAATAAAATATGTCTCTCTCTGTACCAGGTTGAGTACTAGCAGATTTAGAACACTTAGTCAAAGTGTTGGCTTTGATATTGACTAACCAACTACTCTAGCCCCTTTGAATTATAAAAGCATCTGGACAGAACACATCAGGAGTGTGGTGAATAGCACTGGCTGCCTCTCTATCATCTACCCTCACTTGCCTGGGGTGCTGGGGCAAAGCCTTATTAGTCCCACAGTGGCTCTTACTCTTTGCTGGATACAGGTTCAGAAACACTGGCCAAAGCCACCCATTCCACTGGAGGCAGTTATCCTTTCAGAAAGGGGCATATGACTCCTATACATCAAGGAATTTCAAGGAGAGGATTCTGCAAATTATTTCTTACTCTTTAAACTTTCAATAAATCAAGCATTTTTCTCCTGAAATACTATAATGAAAAGGACACTGGGAAGGAGTCAGGGAGCCTGTCTTCATACCATAGCTCTAGCAATCTTTGGCTGTCTGAGCCCAAATTTGTCAAATATGAAATAATTATCTTAACTGTCAACTTAAGAGTTATTTTGGAAATTCAGGAAGAAAATATATAGTAAAATGTTCTACAAAGTATAAAAGCAGATAATATTCTTTCTGGTTTTTTTTTAAGTGGTTAGAAACAGGTAGCTCGCTGTCAGTATGCCATCACTCATAGCCTAAGTGGGTTTGTCTGCAACAGTTTGTTGTGCTTTGGTACTAGGCCACTCTTTGTGTTAGAGAACAAACTGGAGTGAACGAATACAAAGGAATGTCTAGAATGGTAAAGGACAGTTTGCTGGGTCTTCCTGGTAGGGTTCCTATGACCTTCAACACTGTTTCAAAGTAAGTCACTGGCAGTAATCAGGGAGAAAACAAAAGGCCCCTAAGATTACTTTAGGAACCATTTTTATGCTCCTGTTTTAATGTGAAGAAATTCATGCTACCCAAGTCTCTGTATTCTTTTCTCTTCAAGTATGGAAACTTGATTTACCCTTTAGATGTAAAACATCAACATATTCAACATTAGAAATGGGTCAATGAAGTTGTTGGTGCAAACGATATTATGCAAACACCAAATGATTCTTGAAAAGGGTTGTAGCAACAGGAAATTGCTCATACTATTATAATAAGTAAAAAAATACAGAAGCAAGTATACAGTGTACATATAACACTAAATGATGTATCTGGATATGACTACACATATCACACACACATATGTGCATGCAGTTCATACTTAAAAAACAAAATGGAAGGGTTATATAGCAAAATTAACAGTGATTATTTTGGTTGACAATATCAGAGGTGATTTTTCTTGTTTTTTCAGAATTTTCACAAATGTCCATTTATTGGTTTTATGGTTAAAGAAAAATACAGTTATGAAAAGTAAAGTTATGCGATAGTTGAAGGAAAATCAAACAGCGAATATTATTATGATATCTCCACATGACTGACTGGATCCCCTAGTTATAAGTGTTATTTTTAAAATTTTTATCTTATTTTATTTAGCGTATTTTTTATTGCAGCACATTAGACATATAACAATATATGAAGGGGGACCAAAAAACCTAAAATTTATTTATAAAAAGTTGTGTATTTATTCTTACACATTTAAACTTCAATCACCTTCAAAGTACTCTCAATTTGATGTAATACACCTATTGAGACTTTTTTTCACTGCTCAAAACAGTTTTTTAACTCATTGATTTGATGCCTTTAATTGTTTCTGCCATTTTTTGTTTCACCTCTTCCACATGAGCAAAACATTTCCCTCTGAGGACTTTTTTCATCCAAGGAAATAAAAAAAAGTCACTTGGGTCAAGATCAGGTGAATAGGGAGGGTTGGGCATGGGGACCATGCTGTTTTTGGTCAAAAACCGCTGAACACTCAGTGCAGGCAGGTGTGCTTGTAAATCATCCATCATGAAATGGGCAAATGCATTGAAAGAGTCTTCTAAATTTTTTTTGAGGTAACTCCATACTGCTTTCTACAGTGGCTGCACCAATATTCATTCCCACTAACAGGGCAAAAGGTTCCTCTTTTTCCACATCCTCACCAGCATTTGTTGTTTTTGATTTATTGATGATAGACATTCTGACAGGTGTGAGATGATATCTCATTGTGGCTTTAATATGCATTTCTCTGATGATTAGTGATGTTGAATATCTTTTCATGTGTCTATTGGCCATCTGTATGACCTCTGTAGAACTGTCTATTAAAGTCCTTTACCTATTTTTTAAAAATTAGGTTGTGGTTTTTTGTTTGTTTGTTTATTTGTTTTGAGTTTTATAAATTCTTTATAAACTTTGGATATCTACCCCTTATCAGATATATCGGCAAATAGGTTCACCCATTCTGTGGGTTATCTTTTTATCTTGTTGATGATTTCTTTTGCTGTGCAAAAACTTTTTAGTTCGATGTAGTCCCATTTGATTATTTTTTTCTTTTGTTTCCCTTGCCTGGGAAGACACATCTGATAAAATATTGCTATAAACAATGTTCAAGATTTGGCTGCCTATATTTTCTTCTATGATTTTTATGGTTTTGGGTCTAACATTTAAGTTTTTTATCTATTTTGAATTTATTCTTGTGTGTGGTGTAAGAAGGAGGCCTAGTTTTTCTTTCATTTTTTCTGCATGTTTCTGTCCAATATTCTCACTTATTGAGTAAATTATCTTTCACTCATTTTATGTGCTTGCTTCCTCTGTCAAATATTAATTGGCCATAAAGGTGTGGGTTTATTTCTGGGCTTGTTATTCCATTCCACTGATCTATGTGCCTGTTTTATGCCAGTACCATGTTGTTTTGATTACTATGGCCTAGTAGTATAGTTTGATATGAAGTTGTGTTTCCTCCAACTTTGTCCTTCTTTCTTGGGATCATTCTTGCTATGTGGGGACATTTGTGGTTCCATATACATTTTTGAAGTATTTGTTCTAGTTCTGTGAAATATATCATTGGAATCTTGAAAGGAATTACATTGAATTAATAGATTGCTTTGGGTAGTATGTGCATTTTAATGATATTCATTCTTCCTACCCATGAACATGATATGTACTTCCACTTATTTGTATCTTCTTCAATTCTTTTTTCAGTGATTTTACATCCTTGGTTAGGCTTATTCCTAGGTATTTTATTCTTTTTGTAGCAATTGTGAATGGGATTGTTTTCTTAATTTCCATTTCTGTTAGTTCATTATTAGCATATAAAAATGCAACTGACTTCTGAATATTAATTTTCTAACCCACTACTTTGCTGAATTCATTGAACAGTTCTAATAGTTTCTTGGTGAAATCTTTGGTGTTCTCTATGTACAGTATCATGTCATCTGCTAATAATGACAGTTTTACTTCCTCCTTTCCAATTTGGATGCCTTTTATTTCTTCTTCTTATCTGATTGCTGTGCCTATATCTGAAGGAAGCCAAAACACTAATTCAAAGGAATATAAGCACTCCTATATTCATTGCAGTGTTATTTACAATTTTCAAGATATTGGAAGCAGCCTAAGTGTCCATCAGTAGATGAGTGGTTAAAACAACTGTGGGACATTTACACAATGGAATACTATTCAGCCATAAAAAAGAAAATCTTACCCTTTGCGATAGTATGGATGGGCCTGGAGAAGATTATGCTACATGAAATAAGCTAATTAGAGAAAGACAAATACCATATGATTTCACTTATATGTGGAATCTAATGAACAAACTGAAGTGAGGAAAATGAACAAACTAGTGAGGAAAATGGGTACAGATGACAGATAGTAGGGGAGGTTAGGGGGAGAAAGGCTTGAAGAAAAAGGAAAAACGGCTCATGGACATGGACAAAAGGGTGGTTATTGATGGTAGAAGGGGATGCAAGAAGACTAAATGGTAATAAAAATACAATAAAGATTAAATAAAAAAATTAAGAAGGTTTTCAAAAAATTCATTGAATCCATGTAGCCTTTCACAATGACACCAGCTGGCACACTGATACAGATGGGTTCCTAGAACACTCAGTTGGGGAAGCCTGCACTACAAGGGGCCCACCCTCCAGAAGATAATTTCATTTTGGGGGGTTCCCCTCATATTCATTCAGATGTCCAATATGATGATTTAATGTTTGTATATATGTGTGATGCTCCCCACAATAAGTACATTTAGCATCCATTACCACACATGGTTACACATTTTTTTCTTGTGATAAGAATTTTTAAGACTATTCTCTTAACAATTTTCAGATACACTTTATAATATCAACTATAGTTGCAATGCTGGACATTACATCCCAGAACTTATTTTGTAACTAGAAGTTATAATGTTGGACCATCTTCACCCATTTCACCCACCCTCACCCCCTTCCTTTGACAACCGGCAGTATATTCTCTGTATCTATGATTTTGGTTTTTGTTATTTGTTTTGTTTTTGTCTTAGGATTTCACATATAAGTGAAATCATGTGGTATTTGTCTTTATCTCTGACTTATTTCAATCAGCAGAGTGGCATCAAGGTCCACCTATGTTGTTGCAAATGGCAAGATTTCTAAGGTTTACTTTTGACATAGAATTTGACTGAATAATCCAAAGTATGCTGAAGATGATAGATTTCCTCAGGTCATTAATAACACTGAGTAGTGTTCATTGTTTGCCTTACACCCAGAATATTTTGGACCTTTGAACTTGGGAAAAGTCAGAGAACTTTCCTTAAGGAGATAATTCCAAGGCACTGGCAAATTCATGTAATTTATGGTCTAAAAACACCCCAGTATATTTTCTTCTTAGGTCAGAACTCCAGCAGCACACATTTTGAATTATTTCATTGGACAGTCCAAACCTCTGTTTGAAAGCTGTGTCTGGGAAACACACAGATCCTACTTTACATTTCAAATAAATACTGGACTTCTAAACATATGAAATGTAGTATCTAAATATAGCTAACAATATGTTACAAATTTATATAAATAAAATATATTTAATATGGTACATTTAAATCCAAATGCATTTTTAGAGTTTATTTATTTATTTTTAGAGAGAGGGGAAGGGAAGGAGAAAGAGAGAGAGAGAGAGAAACATCAATGTGTGGTTGCCTCTTGTGTGCCCCCAAATGGGGACCCGGCCCACACAACCCAGGCATGTATCCTGACTTGGAATTGAACACACCACCCTTTGGTTTACAGGCCCATGCTGAATCCACTGAGCTACAGCAGCCAGGGCTATTAAACAGGGAATCTATTAAACTATTAAATCTATTAATCTATTAAATCTATTAAACAGAGAATCTAAGAAATGTTAAAATATTGATCCTTTCAGTATTTTAAACTCTATTTTCCATGTTTGGCAAATAGAAGAAAACTCAAGAACTCAGTTCTAATCTACCAGATGTTTTCAACTGTGTTTTACTTTTTAATTCCAAGATCAGGAAACTCTACTTGACATTTATCTTTCATAATAATACATTTACTTCTAAAGCATCTTTGTTCTTTCTCTATGATTTCCACATTCATAGCTCTAACATGACCTAGTTCTTGAGGTCCAGAGCCACTTGTTTAACTGCCCTCTCTAGGTTATTTTTAATTAGATTTAATGGGGTAACATTGTTAAAAAGGTTATATTGTTTTCAAGTGTACATTTCTGTGATACACAATCTGTATATTGCATTGTGTGCCCATTACCCAAACTCAGTTGTCTTCCATTATCATATATTTGACCCCTTTCCCTCTGGTAACCACCATATTGTTGTTTGTGTCTATGAGTTTTTGTTTGTTTTTATTGTTTATTTGTTGCTTTTAGTTTTATATCCATCATATGAATGAAATCATATGGTTCTTAACTTTTTCTGTCTGATTTTATTTTGCTTAGCATGATATTCTCAAGGGCCAATCACGTTGTCACAAATGGCAGTATTTCACCTTTTCTTGTGGCTGAATGGTATTCTATTGTATATATGCATTGCATCTTCTTTATGCAATCGTCTACTGACAGACAATTTGTTTCCATGTCTTGGCCCCTGTGAATTATGCTGTAATGAACATAGGGTACATATATCTTTGTAAATAAATGCTTTTAAATTTTCAGGGTAGATACCCAGAAGAGGGGTTGCTGGGTCATATGGTAACTTTATTCTTAATTTTCTAAGGAACTTCCATACTGTTTTTTATAGTAGCTGTACCAATTTGCCATATGGCTTCACTAGTGAACTCTATCCAACATTCAAAAAAGATTTGATACCTACGCCTCTCAAACTCTTAAAAAAATGAAGAAAAGGCAGTACTTTCTAACACATTTTATGTGGCTAAATACCCTTGATACAAAAACCTGGCAAGGATAACACACAAAAAAGAAACTACAGACCTATATCTCTGAGTAATATAGATGCAAAAATCATAAACAAGATACTAGCAAATTGAATACAATAATACTTTAAAATAATAATACATATGATCAAGTGGGGTTCATTCCAGGGGCACAAGGATAGTTCTACATATGTAAATTTATCAATGTAATATACCACATTAACAAAATAATAAAGGATAAAACTCATACAACTTATCAAAGCATTTGATAAGATACAGCTTCCATTTATAATTATAACACTCAATAAAATAGATGTAGAAGGAAAGTACTTCAACATCATAAAGGCCATAAATGACAAAGCTTAGCTAATATCATACTCAATGGTTAAAAACTGACAGCTTTTCCTCTAAGATCAGGAATGAGACAAGCATGTCCACTCTCACCACTCTTATTCAACATAGTACTGAAATTCCTAGACAGAGCAATTAGGCCAGAAAAATATGACATGGGCTTGTCATATATGGTCTTTATTATATAGAGGTATGTTCCCTTTATTCCCACTTTGCTGAGTTTTTTAAATCATAAATGGGTGCTATTTTTCTGTATCTATTGATATGATCATTTGGTTTTTATCCACATTTTATATATGTGGTATATCATGTTTATTGATTTGTGGATATTATACCAACCTTTTATGCCTGGAATAAATCCCACTTGATCATGGTGTATCATCTTTTAATATATTTTGGGATCAGGTATTCTAAAATTTTGTTGATGATTATAGCATATATGTTCATCTGGGATATTGGCTTATAATATTTTTGTAGTGTCTTTATCTGGTTTTTGAATTAAGATACTGTTTGTCCTTTAATATGAACTCAGGAGTCTTCCTTCTTGTAGGTTTTTTGCATGATTTTGAGAAGGATAGGTGTTAGTTCTTTGACTCTTCGGTAAAATAGAGCTGTAAAGCCATCCGGCCCAGGATTTTTGTCTACGGGGAGTTTCTTTTTATTAGTGCTTCAAGTTTCACTAGTTGTGTGCTGTCTATTCAGGTTTTCTGATTCTTCCTGATTCAGTTTTGGAAGATTTTAAGTTTCTAGGAATTTGTCTCTTTTGTGCAGATTGTCTAAATTCTTTGCATACAGTTGGTAATAAATCGTCTTGCAATCCTTTGGTGTCAGTTGTACCTCTGCTTTTTCATTTCTGATTGTATTTATTTGGGTTGTCCCTATTTTTTTCTTGATAAGTCTGGTTAAAAGTTTGTGAATTTTGTTTTATCTTTTCAAATAACCACCTCTTGGTTTCATTGATCTTTTGTGTTTTTTTACTGTACTTCATTTATTTATACAGTACTTCATGTACTGCTTTGATCTTTAGAATTCTCTTCTTTATGCTTATTTGGGCTTTGTTTATAGTTATTTTTCAAGTTCCTTTAAGTGTAAGGTTATATTGTTTATTTGCAATTTTTGGTTGTTTGTTTCTTGAGATAGGCCTGTAATGCTGTGAATTTCCCCTTTAGGACTGCTTTTGTTGTATCCCATAGATTGTAGTTTCTGTGTTCTCATTTTCATTTGTTTCAAATTATTTTCTGATTTTTTTATCTCATTGTTAACCCATTTGCTATTTAGCCTCCATGTCTTTATGAGCTTTTTTTCTTGTGATTAATTTCTAGTTTCATACCATTATAGTTCAAGAAGGTGCTTGATATATTTTTAATCTTCTGAAATTTATTGAGATTTGTTTTGTGTCCTATCATGTAGTACATCCTACAAAATGTTCCATTTGAACTTGAAAAGAATGTATATTATGTTGCTTTGGGATTAAATACTCCCAGGATGTCAATTAAAACCATATGATGTAATGTGTCACTTAAGGCCACTGTTTGTTGATATTCTGTCTGGATGATCTATCCATTGATATCAATGGAATGTTAAAATTTCTTATTCTGATTGTATTACTGTAAATCTCTCTATGTCCATCAATATTTGCTTTACATATTTAGGTGCTCCTTTGTTGAGTGCATAAATGTTTACAAGGGTTATATCTTTTGTTGGATTGCTGCCTTTATCATTATGTAGTGTCTTTCTTTGTCCCTTACTATACCTTTGTTTTAAAGTCTATTCTGTCAAATGTTGTTACCCCAGCCTTCCTTTCTGTTCCATTTTCATGAAACATCTTTTTCCATTCTTTTACTTTTTGTTTTTGTGTATCTTTTGTTCTGACATGTGTCTCTTGTAGACAGCATATGTATGGGTCTTCTTTTCTTATCCATTCAGCTTCCCTATGTTTTTTGACTGGAACAGTTAAGCCATTTACACTTAAGTGATTATTGAGCCATGACAGGCATGGTTTGATTGAGCATTGTTCCCTAAAGCAAAAGGTCACTGGTTTGATTCCTGGTCAGGGCCCATGCATGGAAATAAGGCTGGTCCCTTGTTGGGGCACATGCAAGAAGTAACTGATTGATATTTCTCTCCCACATCTGTTTCTCTTCCTCTTTTTCTCCCTCCCTTCCCCTCTGTCTAAAAATAAATAAATAAAATCTTATTAAAAAGTCATTATTAATTGATATATATTTATTGCAGTATTCTTTTAGCTATGTTCCTCTGTATTTATGTATGTATGTATGTATGTATGTATGTATGTATGTATGTATGTATTTATTCTTCTTCTCTTCTTAAAGCAAGTCCAAGTAATTCACGTAATTTCTTGAATTACTTGCTTGGTGGTAACAAAATCCTTTTGCTTCCCTTGTCTGGGAGGCTCTTTACTTCTTCAATTTTAAATGATAGTCTTACTGGATAAAGTAGTCTTATTTGTAGTTCCTTGCTTTTCATCACTTTGAATATTTCATGCCAACCTCTTTTGTCCTGAAATGTTTCTGTTGAGAAATCAGCTGATAATCTTATGCGAGTTCGCTTTTAGGTAACTAACTGTATTTCTCTTGCTGCTTAAGATTCTCTCTTTGCCTTTAATCTTTGACATTCTGATGTGTCTTGGTGTGAGCTTCTTTGTGTTCATCTTGTTTGGGACTCTCTGCACTTTTTGGAATTTTGTGTCTTTTTCCTTCACTAGGTTAAGGAAGCTTTTGAACATTTTTTCTTCAAATAGGCTCTAGATCCCTTGTTCTCTCTTTTCTCCTCCTGGCACCACTATGATGCAGATGTTGTTATGCTTCATGTTGTCCCAAATTCTTTAAACTATATTCATTTTCTAAAAATTCTTTTTTCTTTTTC
Organism: Trachops cirrhosus; assembly: GCA_028533065.1. Lineage (NCBI taxonomy): Eukaryota > Metazoa > Chordata > Mammalia > Chiroptera > Phyllostomidae > Trachops > Trachops cirrhosus. The sequence continues at coordinate 76,301,947 of CM052544.1, forward strand.
GATGCTCTGGGTGTTTTTTTCTACCTTGTCTTCTGAATCACTAATTTGATCCTTTGCTTCATCTTACCTAGTGTTTATTCTTTCCAGTGTATACTTGATGTGAGGTATTATAATCTTCACTTAAGATTTTTTTAATGGTTTCTATATCCTTTTTCATGCAGTTGTAATTCTTACTAAGTTCCTTTAGCTTCCTTATATACATTACCTTGAGCTCTATAATTGATAAATTGATTGCCTCCATTTCAGTTAGCTCTTTTCCTAGAGAGTTCTGTTCCTTCTTTTAGGGTCTGTTTCTTTGTCTTACCATTATGGCTGCCTCTTCTTTTGCTTTTTATGTCTTATGTAGATCTGCTGTGAATCCCAGTCTTTGTGGGGTGGTCTTATATAGTAAGTGTCTTGTGGGACCAGATGGTGCAGTCTCTTTTATCCCCAGAGCTGGTGCTCCAGGACTGTCCCTAGAGTGGGTTATGCAGGCCCTCCTGTTGTAATTGAATATTGATTGCTACTGGCCCATTCATGCATGGGATTGACCCTTGGGATGGTTTATTGTAAGGATCAACCCAGGCCACAACATGTGAGCTGCTGTGCAGGTGCTGTCCACACTTAGTGAAAAATTCTCAGCAGATTTTTACCTGACAACATCTCTCTTTGGATATGTTGTTTGTGAAGCTTATTGCTCTGAAGTTGTCTGAAGCTGGCCACTGGGTATGTTGATTCTGGGCCTCTTGGGAAGGAGCTTGGTGCAGACCATGTCAGATGCTGCCTGTGACTGACCCTGGGTAAACTGTTTGAAACTAAAAGTGATCCACAATTTGTGGCTGCCTCTGCTGGGCCTGGGTGTGTGCAAGAAGAACTAAGCTGTGTACCCAGTCTGACTATTAGTAGCACTGGGCCCAAGGGAAATTCATCAAAATTCCCAAGGCACCAAGAAATCCACCTTTGCCTTCCTCCACCTGTCAGCTGCCTGTTAGGCTCAGTCTCTTTTAGATGGCTGAATTGGGAAGATGGTGCTCATGGGTGCTGGTCAGGCTTTGAGAATGGTGGTAGGTGTGGTCCCCACCCCAGGGCCACAGAACTCTGTCTGTCCTGGATTTTGCCTTAATTTTGGCAGGGAAGACCCACTAGGAGTCAGGTGGTTGGGGTCTCTGGAGCCCAGAAGGTGGGTTTGCCAGAAACCAGGAGGGTGGTTCTACTTTGTCTCCCAAGAGGGTAAAGCACCAGCCAGGTTCACAGGAAAGTAGGGGAATGGTCCCTGCCCCAAAGCCAAACAATTCAGTCACTGATACCTTCTGAGTCTGCCTAGATCTCTACACACTGGTCAAGGCAGCTGACTCTTCAGCAGGACCTAGGCTCCATAAGATGGGGCAACAGTGAATCCAGAGGGTGGAGCAATTGCTTTGCCCCAGGCTGATGCTATATGGAGGGGAGTGCTCTACCCAAGAATGATGGCATCTATGGTAGTGGAGAATGAATCAGCACAGGGATGCTGGTGGTTGTCCCCCTTAGTATTCTCCCTAGAGTCACAAACCCCATACTCACCTCATGTGACTCTAGTCTTCTCTGCCCTTCTGCTGCCAGGACCCAGGGTGAGTGGCTGCAAACAAAATTTTGTGCATTGGTCCTTTAGAAGGGTGCTTGTGTCTTCAGTGGCCTTTTTCTCTCCCTGGCAGACAGAAACCCCACTGCTTTTCATAGCCAGATGTTATGTGGATGCCTCTTCCCAGCTCTGGTGCTTAGGGGTTTAGGCTTCCTGGGGACCCTGATTTGGGGTTTAAGCTTCACACTTCTCGTAGAGAACCCCTACAGCTGAGATATCCTTTTGAAACCTTAGCCACTACCTGTGGTAGCAAGGACATCCTTTTTCATGTCTCTGCTCTTCTTAGCAGTCTTGATGTGGCCTTTTCTGTAAGCCTTTGGTTATAAGACTTCTTTTCAGCTAATCTTCTATTGGTAATTCAAGATGATTGTTTTTTAATTTCAGTGTAATTCTAGTTTGGTTCTGGGTGGAGATGAGTATAGATTCCACCTTCTCAGTTACAGTCTTGAAAATTCCCAATGACATTTTTTAAAGAAATAGAACAAAAAATCACCAGATTTGTATGGAACCACAAAACCCAGTTAGCCAAAGCAATCCCAAGAAAAAGGAACAAAGCTACAGGTATCACAGTCCCTAACTTCAAATTATACTACAAAGTGACACAAATCAAAACGGCATGGTATTGGCAGAAAAACAGACACACAAAGCAATGGAACAGAATTGAGAGCCCAGGAATAAACCCACATGTATATGGAGAAATTATTTTTGACAAAGAAGCCAAAAACATATGGTGGAGAAAAGAAAGCCTCTTCAATAGATGGTTCTGGGGAAATTGGAAAGCCTCAATCAAAAGAACAAAACTAAACTACAAGTTGTCCCTGTCTACAAAAATTAACTTAAAATCAATCAAAGACCAAAATATAAGCTCTGAAATAGTAAATTACATAGAAGAAAACTGGGTATTAAACTTATGTAACTTGGTCTTGGAGAATATTTTATAACTATAACTCCAAAGGGAAGGGAAGAAAGGCAAAAATAAATGAATGGGACTATATTAAACTAAAATCTTCTGCACAGCAAAAGAAACTGATAACAAAACTAAAAGGCAGCCAATCAGATGGCAGAAGATATTTGCAAATAATAGCTCCAACAATGAATTAATATCTAAAATATATAAAGAACTCATAAAACTCAACACCAAACAAACAATCCAATTAAAATGTGAGCAGAGGACCTGACTGGACACTTGTCCCTCTATATATCTTGATTTGTATCTCCCACCTGCACCTCAGTGCTTTTAATCCAGAATAATGCTTTGAATTCTCTGTCTCAACAGTTTTCTTACTAGATTCCTATGAATTCTTGTCATCATCATCCAGGTCACACACCATCAGACTCTGGGAAGTAAATTTGATTTATACCTATTTCTTTCCATCTCTATTAAAACCAATAATTTAAACAGGTAAATTCTAAGTCCTCAGGGCCTCTGGCTTCCACTGCCTCAATTGCTGTCCTATTTCAAGGCTTTATTTCTTCTTTCCTGGGTATTGTATTCCAGCAAATGTCCTCTTTTTCTCTCACAGTACTTAATTTTTCAAGTTGTTAACCACATTAATCTACCTAGGATGCAACTCAATCCCATTATATTTTACAAAAGATTTTGCATGGATTCTCCCCCCACTATCCCACCAAATTCAGTATACAATCTCACAGAGGCACACAGTGCCCATCACATTTTATCATGCATTCGTTTTTCATGATTTCATTGTTTCAACAAACTTACTAAACATCTAAATTCCAGTCCAGCTCTACATATCAGTGAACATCGTATACACATGTCCCTGCCTTTAGAATTTTGCACTCCAGCAGAGGGCCCAGAAAATAAGCAGAATAAATGACTGAATTGTGAAGCATTGTATAATATGATTTTTTAAGAATAAGGAGGACCCATAGTTCAGGGTGAAGAGGCACTAAATTAGCGTCTCAGTTAGGACTACCAGAGTGGGCTTCACTGAAAAGGTGACATTAAAGCAAAGATTTGAAGGAAATGTGGGAAGAAGCAATATGAAGATATGAGGAAAGAGCATTCTGGGCTGCGAGGATGGTCAACCATACTGCCCTGATGGACAGTGTATACACATCAGTGTGTCCAGGTCAATGTGGGTGAGCATCAGGCAGGTATTGGAGAGTCACTGGGTTCTGTCCTCCAGGCCATGGTTCAGATGAGGGCTTTTATTCAGAGGGACTTTGAAAGTGTTTAAAGCGGGGAGGGATTTGAGAAGTGATTTATCTGATAAACACTTTTAAAAGAACACTATGGCTACAATATGGAGAAAATGAAAAGAGAAAATGGTGGAAGTGAGCAGTACTGTTCCAGGGGACAATTGCAATAATCCAGGCAAGAGGTTGTGGTGCTTGCACCAAGGTGGTGGGCAGGCATGATAGAGATGGTGAGAAATTATCTTACCTGAATAACAGATTTTAAAGAAAGAACTCTCCCAGTATGCCAATAAATTGATTGTGAGGAGGGAAAAAATGAAAGAGGTCAACAAAATGGCTTCTTGGTTTTTGTATTAGCAGCTGGAAAGATGGATTGTCATTAACTGAGATGGGTAAGACTAAGGACAGAGTAGATATAGGAAGAAAAGAAGAGAAGTTCAAATTTGGAGGTATTACATTTGAGATGTGTATTTCACATCTAAGAGAAAATGCAAGTAGAACATTTAATACACAAGTGTGGAGTTCAATGGAGAGGTCCAAGCTAGAGCTACAACTCTGAGAGTCATTGGCAGAGAGATTACATTTAAAACCATGAGACTTGAGGACATCAGTACAGGAATGAGTATAAATAAAGGAATAAAAAGTCCAAGGATAAAACCCTCATGTATTTCCACAGATTAAAGTGAGATTGATGAAGAGAAACTAGCAAAAGAGAAGGAGAAGCAGTAGTGCCCACTGAGTTAGGAAGAAAACTAAGCAAATTTTCCAGAAAGCTAAAGTGAAAGAAACTTTTTCCAAGAGGAGGACATGATCTGCTATGTTAAATGCATCAATTTACTTTGGTATAAACCATTTTCTAGCAATATCACTTAGATGCTACCTAACATATCTTCATTCTTGAATTTGATGGAGCTAGTTCATGAATCATGCTCTAAAATTTCCTACCTGTGTTAAAGCTTGATTTATAAAAGAAATAATCTTCTTTCAACATTTCAGTACATGGAGTACTTCTTTAATTTTTAAGTACTTGTATTATGTAAATATATAGTCATTGAAGAAAAATGAATATTAATATGAATGAAGCACACTATGGACTGAATGTTTGTATCCCCCCCCCACAAATTAGTATGTTGAAACTTTAAACTCTTAAAATGATGGTTTTAGGAAGTAGAGCCTTTGGGAAGTTATTGGTTTATGAGGGTAGAGCCCTCATGAATGGCATTAGTGACCTTATAAAAGACATTTTAGAGACCTCCCTCACCCCTTCCACTATGTGAGGACACAGCAAGAACCAAGAAGTGAGTCCTCATCAGAAACTGAATCTGCCAATGCCCTGACCTTGCACTTCCCAGTCCCTGGAATTGTGAGAAATAAATTTCTGGGTTTTTAATGCCACTTAGTTTATGGTATTTTGTCTTAATAGACTAAAACAAAGAATAACAAAAATACCACCCTAAATCTAACAATATGTATATAATTGCTAATTTAACTTTTTCTAAGTTTTGGTATGATAAACATCATTTTAATGAGTTTCTCTCTACTCTCTCTTATATATATGTATATATATGTATGTATATATAGAGAAATGCATATAAATATATACATTTTTATATTACTTTAAAATGTTTAAAATGTTTAGACTTACCTAAAATGTTTAAAACATTTTAAAGTAATAAAATGATTCACACCTGGTGAACGTCTAGAATTACTATTTGAAAAACCCTAACTGCTTAAATTAATAAAATTAATATATTTTAATTCCAGAATGTTAAGCTTTTTTCATTATATTTTTACTTTATAAGTATATGCATGCATGTGTGTATGTGTATGTGCATGTGTGTATGTACTTTCAGGTTTACTTTGTAAAAATCTTGTTGCCTTAATTAAAATTGCTTAAAATTTATATGATAACTTTATTTTAATTATGTAATTTGTTTCCATCTAGGAACATAGTATTTTCTTTATTAACTATGTTTATTGTGTATCCCTCAGCTATTTTGTATCTTTATTTCTTTTTTATGCTAAAGTGATTATTACTTTTGAATGATTTTAGACTTACAGAAATGATGCATGAATAATACTAAGGATATTTTCTCCAGAACTATTTTAGAGCAAGTTACGTACATAATGCCCCATCACCTCAAATACTTTAGTAATTCCACAAGTCCAGACATAATCACAATATAGAAAATTATCACCAAAATCAGGAAATTAACTTGTTAGATTACTATCTACCATGAGATGGGGAGACCCTATTTAAGCACTGCCAATTGTTCCAATAAAGTTTTTTATAGGAAAATAATTAAATCTAGGATTAAGGATTGCATTTAATGTTATGTCTTCTTAGACTCCTTCAAATTGGTATAGTTTTAAGTCTTTTTTAACTTCCATGACCTTGACACTTTTAAATATTACAAGTGAATTTATAGAATATCTGTCCATTTAAATTTCAGTTTCCTCATGATTCACTCAGTTTATGAATCTTTGGCAAGAACATCACAGAAGTCATGCTACATTATTTTCATTGTATCCTACGAGGTGGTGCATGATTTCTGTTTGTGCCATTACTGGTGTCCACTTTGATCTCTTGATTAAAGCATACTGTGAATTGAATTGTATTCCCTAAAAAGATATGTTTAGGTCTTAACTCCTGGTACTTGTGAATATAACCTTATGGTCTTTACAAGATGTAATCAAGTTAAGACATGGTCAGGACACTTAGTGTGAATCTCAAATCCAAATATTGCTATTCTTATATGAGGGAGGAAGGCTGCATAATAACAGAAGCAGAGGTTAGAGTGATGTGTCTACAAGTCAAGAAACACCAAAGATTACCAGTGACTACCAAAATCTAGAAGTGGCAAGGAATGACTAACTTCTAAAGTATTCAAAGGGAACCTGGCCCTGCCACCTCCTTGACTTTGGCCTTCTTACCATCAGATCTGTGAAAAGATACATTTTTGTCATTTTAAGCCACTCAATTGGTGATAATCAGATACTGCAACCCTAAGAAACTAATACAAAATAGTATATGCCAAATTTCTATACAATGTGTCACTATTTTTCCTTTATAATAAATTAAATTTTTTGAGAAGGGTACTTTGAGGTTAAGTAGGGAAGTAATTTACAAAACTTTCACCCACTAGTTTTTAGCATCTATTGATGCTTCTTGCTTAATTATTTTGATTGTCAAATGGTGATTTTTCTAATGGCATTATTACTTTTATGTACAGTTATTGGCATTCTACTCTAAGGAAGAAGATGTTTTCTTTAGTTATTTCTTTAATTTGTATACCTGTATAGATTCATTAGTCAAGGTGTTATAAGTTACTATCATTACTTTATTAATGTTCAAAGTACCCCACATATAGTCAGTAGGAGAACTCCTTTCAACTGGCTGTGGTGTCTTTTTGACATATTCTATGATTCTTTGACAGAACAAAATATTCAAGTTTCATCTTATACTTTTATGGCCCCTGCCTCAGCCTTGGAATCCAACATTTCTCAAGGAGCCCCAATACTTTTTAGTGTAGGATGGTATTTAGAAATCAGGAGCTAGGTGCTAGATGTGCCATTGCTATGGACATGTTGGTCCATATAGTCCCTCTCAGGGAACAGTATTAGGAAAAATATATGTGTTAGGTAACATGTATACACACATACATATAAATCCATACATACCATTGAAATCTACATTGTTTATACATCTACTTATATAAATATCAAAAATCATGATCTATACCTTATACCTTTAATTCTAGTCCAGCACCATAGGATTTATTTTACTTTTCTTCATTTCTTCACCTATAACTCCTTTCTCTGACAGTAGAATATATGGTTTCTAATATCTTCAACATATTTCCTTATTCATTTAACACCCCTGTATTTAACCCATCTCTTTCACTGCTTCTGCCTCCAGCCTCTTTTCATCCCATGTGGATGACCTCCTCAAACACCTGGACAGGCTGCTTTGTGTAGATTTTCTTCACAGGCTTGGAAAGTCTTGGTGGGCCACAGCAGCACCACTGTGAGAAAACCTCTTCACTCTGTACCAGCATTTCATGATCTCCATACTGTGTGAATACCACCACCGTCATCTTGCCTGGACTACAGTAGCCTTGTGAGGTTGTGACCTCACCACCTCTTTACTGGGATACCTTCTTTAACCCACTTAGGCTTTGACATCTCTTGTGAGTTTGGCAGGAAGGAAGAAAAGGAGGAAGAGAGGCATTCATACTTTTTCTTACCATTTTTCAACTGAATCTCTTGAAATTTTCCATGTAGATCATAGTAACATCTGCAAATAATGATGAGTTTTCTACCTACTTTCTAATAGTTCAGCAAATAAATAAATTAGAAATTATTGGATTTGAAATATCTTGCTGGTAAAACATTAGTACATATGGCAATTTTAAAGGGAAGAAAGTAATACATCTCTACAACAATTTCAAGCATTTCTTCCATCGTTAGCAAGCTATTCAGACTTTCTACCTCTTCCTGATAACATTTTAGTGTTGTAATTCTGAAAATTTTAGTAAGTCTGAAATTTATTAAAAATAATAATTATTTTAAGGCAAAAAGAAATAACATTTTAGTAATGTTTATTTTCCTAGAAAATAACTTATTTAATTGATATTTTCAAACTGATTTTCAAAGAGAGCTGTATAGGTTCTGGTACAAATAACACCCCTTTTATTTTACAAAATCTTTTATTACAAAATCAAAAGCATGTAATTCTGTGACATAACAATATCACACTCAAACACACCACATGACATTTTAGGTGAAATGTTCAGATTAACACTATAAATTATTACACCCATATTATTACCCTACCAACCACATTCAAGCAGGTGTTACTTCTGCTGGACCCTGTGTAATGTTTGTATCTCTTTGGCATTTGTGTCTTTGATCCTTTTCTTGTTTCTTTCTTTTGTTGATTTTAGAGAGAGAGGAAAGGAGAGAGAAACATCAGTGTGAAAGAGAAACACAATTGCTTGTCTCCCATATGTCCCCTGCCTGGGGATCGAACATGCAACCCTTTGGAGTAAGGGATGACACTCCAACCAACTGAACCACCCAGCCAGGGCTATGTTCCTCTTTTAATGTGTATCTCTACTTTTTCTTTCTTTCCCACATCTCTCTGTCTGGCAGTTCTACCAGAGATGTGTTTATTTCAGTGTTCACATCTCTGTAAAGGGCCGGGAGTAAATATGTAAGCTTTGTGGGCCACAGAGTCTCTATCACAACTATTTAACTCTGCTCTTTTAGCATGAAAGTAGCCAGGCACAGGATGTAAATGAATGAGGTGGCTGGGTTCCAATAGACCTTTATTATAGATACTGAAATTTGAATTTTATATAACTTCCATGTGTCATGAAATATTATTCTTTATTTTTCCCCAACTATTTAAAACTATAAAACCATTTGAACTCGAGTGTCATACAAAAACAGGTGGCAGGCAGGGTTTGGCCTGCAGTCTCAATTTGCCAACCCCTATTCTCTCTCACAGATTTGTGCAAAAACAAACAAAAAAACACTTAAATTTGTTTATTATATTTATATCTGACTCTTCTCTAAATTACTTAATTTTAAGAAATTAGTCATTTCTTCCATCTACATTTATTGAATTTTTCTATCTTCTTCAATTTAACACTGTTTTTTATTGTTTCCTCAAGTGTTTAAGTATGCAACAATCTGTATAATAATATAACAAACAACCATATCCTCATTACCACACTTAATATGTGAGAGATTACAAATGGAGAAAAGCATTTCTGTGCTTGGCAGCCTGGTGGACAAACTAATGTTCATAACTCCCCAATGGAAACCACTTTGAAAACCAAAAAAGCTGAATTACTTGTTTTGAAATATATCACTGAGCTATATAAACAGAAGGAATCAACAGAAGGCTGAAAATAATTTAAAATCAGGGGCCTCAAAGGGTTGATCAAAAAGTGTCAAAGCAACTTTGGCCCTAACTGGGTTATCTGCCAACTCTTTGTGATCCAGAGCTTCTGTTATTCCTAACAGGATAGAGTGAGGGAATCTCTCCTAGGCTCTCCAGAGACAGGGCCTCAGGGGCTACTCTTCAGGAAAGGATGAATATAGGTTAAAATAGCATGACTTAAATGGGGCCCTGTGGGAGAAAAATAAACTCCCATGAGTATTTGTAATCCAGAGCTGGCTGTCATGTCCATCCACCTCAGCCTGAATATATACTATATGGTTGAAAAGCTGAAATTGAGAATTTTATACATAGTGATCTCAGGTTGATTGTGATCTCAGGTGATTGGCAGAAAAGCAAATAAAAACCTGCTTGGAAGTAATGCTCTTTCAGGTAGCTGTGCATAAATTTCTGTAAGACACATGGACTCACATTTTTAAATCTTCAAACAAATCACAAAAAATAACAAAGCAAAGCTCAGGCTGAACATGTGTCAGGTAGTATGATTGTCAGATTTAGAATATAAAATAAGTAGGTTTAATATGTCTTAATATAGAAAAAAGAAGCTTGAAAATATGAGAATGGGGCATGATATTTTAAAAAGTGACATTGTAGATTTGAAAAAGAACAAAATAAAACAACTAGAAATAAAAATATGATTTCAATTTTTTCAAGATTATAAATAAAGAACAAATTAGATAAAACTAAAAAAGATGTTTGAATTTATAAGTACAACATAGACTAAAAATATTACCAAAATGCAGCCCAGAGAGAGAAAAAGCAATGGGAAAAATGAATGGGTGACTAAGAGATAAAATCAGTGAGCAGTTATAATATATACCATATATCTTGATTTATGTATATTGACACATACATTTATATAACTTAACATTCTTCTATTGTGTCAAGACAATAGAAAACTCAGTTTAAATGCTTAGTTTTTCTTTCATTGTTTTTCAAGAAGTTCAAGTATACAGCAATCTATATGGTAATATAACAACCATATCCTCATTACCAGTGGAAGAAAATAGAGTGAGCATGAGGCAATGTTCCAAATTATAATGGCTAGGAATGTTACTGAATTGTTAAAAGATACTGAATTTCAAATTCAGAAAAGCCAACAACTCCAAACCCAATTAAAAAACAAGACATTGATACACAGTAATAAAACTTTAGAACACCAAAAAAGAATGACCAGTTAGAAAAAAATAGATTGCTTATAAATAAATAGACATTAGACTGACAGGTGAATTCCTAGCAGTAACAATGGAAGCCAGAAAAGAAGAGAATAATATCTTGTGTGCTGAGAGAAAAAAAACTCAGCAAAACAATATTTCAAGATTGAGAAGAATTAAGAAAATTATTATTTATTGCAAGTAGAAACAATATGTCAAATGGAGAATATGAGATGAAAAAGGACTATGTCTAAAGGTAATAATAAATGAGTAAACACATTTTCATATCATTTTGTGGCTCCATGCATTTCTATTTTCTAGAAAGCAGTAAGAGAATTTGAATGTTATGCTCAAATCTCCATCTTAAAAGGAAAATTTCTCACTTGTTTTTATCTTGAAAATAAATGTAATACATGCTTGTTGCACACAGTCAGGAAAAGAAAAAAATAGAAAAATTAATGCAAGGTATGCATAATGTATTAATTGTTGATATTTTAATATATTACTTCTAGCTTATCTACTTATACTTTTTACTTCATTAGATTCATGCTGATTATGTGATCCATTGTTTTTGAATCACTGCTATAGAATGACGGTTTTTCCATGTCACTGAATATTCTCCAGAAATATCACTTTACACTACCAAACATTCCCTTGTTTGAATGTACCATAATGTATCTGAGACCAGCTAGATGCTCATCAATTCCATTTCCTTTTCTTGAGTACACATTTTTTTTTTGCCCAGCTTTTCCACCATTACTTTTGGGACAGCAACTGTGTTCTCGCCAGTGAAATACATGCAGATCTCAAGTGTACTGTTCCCAGGCCCTCCAATGCCTCCCCAGATCCTCTTCTAGCCCAAGGCTGCAGCCTTGGCTCTTGTGCTATATCCAGCGCCATTTTCATTTGGTCATGAGGATGATATCTGTAGAGTCAAGGTGATAGTTTTTTTACTGGACAAAATTTTTACATTAATTGAGGCCTGTTCATGGAGTATAAGTTCTCCATTTTATCTCTCTGACTCATACATTATTATGTCATTATTAAAATTTTAGTAATGCTCAAAGAAATCATTAAATGCAATTCTACATTAAGCTTTTAGCATTTCCTCAACTAATTGCAACTACATTTTTCTTTGAATTTCTATTATATCTTATTGATCTTTTCTTTTGAAATTCATTCTTGAAAAAAATTTTATATTCATTTTATTTTATTTAATACTTATTTGCATACTTGTCTTACATACTGTAAATCTTTTTCAAGACATTTATTTATAGAACCTACACTGTGATTTCTCATTTATTCAATAAATAATTATCTTATTTAACTCTTTTAAATTGGATCATATGAATTAAATTTTGTTTCTATAACACATATGATTATAGTGCCTACTCTTCGCCAGATCTTCTTCTAATGCATACAACTTGGTAAGGCAGAACTATTGCTGCATTCTAGACATGGGGAAGCTGAGGTGTCAGAGTCAGCCTGATCTGGCTGACTCTGACTTGTGTATTCTGTGTTCGTTGTGTTATTTGCCCTCCAATGACTAGACCAGTGGAGTTTGAAATTCCTTCAGAGGCCGTGGAACTACACTCTGGACTGAGAAAAGGAGGGAAAGTATTCTCAGCAGAAGAGACAGCTTCATAATGTGGGAAAAAAAGAACCATGTCATTTGTGGAAATTTAACTAGACTTCAATGGCACATGTCTTTGGGAAATCAAATAATTTTGGAGTGGGGGGTGGATATGTTAGCAAAAACCCACTGTCACTTTAAAAATATCTTTTGGTCCCCAATTCTTTATTGAATCCAAGCAATTTGAAGTTCTACTTTCTTTTTACATACAATGTTAAAACAAAAATGATGCCAAGCAGTAGAAGAATTTGCAGGTTAAGTTTGGTTTGTATTCTCTAGGCAGAGGTTGTGTCAAGTTAGGGAAATTACATTGTCTCAATATTTTTCCAACAAGACATCATAGAAGATTATCTGGCTGCCACCACTCATCGCCATGCAGCTGCTCCCCTATTCTATTTGTCCTTAGTTCTCCCAAACTCTGCAGTAGTCCGAGAGGATGCAGAATATAAAAGGAGGCAGGCTGAGCATCCAGCAGGGAGGGAGGCAGAAGCAAGTCCAGCTCCTACAAAATATTTTCTGTCTGATATGCTAATACATTGTTGGAGCTTGTCTTCCTTAATTCAAAAGAAAAAAGAAACTTTTTTTGTTTGAGCCTCAAAATTGTCCCAAACCCCTTTACTTTTCAGTGTTTGACCTTACTAAAAAGATACAGTAACCATTCTATTTTTAAAAAGGCAAAGTCAGAAAGATGTCAAAAAGAGAGAAAATAAAATTTTGTATCAGGCAAAATTTCTGCACAGATATTTCAGAAGGATTCATAATTCTGTGACTATATATAAATGATCCATTTTGTTAATCTGAATTTCTAGGATCATTAAATTTTTTTTCTCAGCCCTGGAGTAGTTTATTACTTAGAAAGGGGGGTTGAGAAAACCAGTTTAAAACCAGGTAAGGGAAGAAAGCTGACAAAAACATAAATTAGAGGAAGAACTTAATTTAAAAAGTGTCAAAAAGGATAGATAGTCTTAGTTCAATAATAAAGCCTGGTTCAAGAGCCTTCTATCTTTAAATAAAGCATTCAAGCACTCTATTACCTGTATACAACCAATCTTTGATTTCCAATCTAAGTCTATTTTTGCTTTTCGTGATTAGCATACAAATGTGAAAAAAAGAAAAAAGGGGTTACATGCATGACAATTAGGACATGCCTTTGACTTTAATGTCAGTAGTTGTCAGGCTAAAGGTGATGAAATGAATTGCTGCTTTGTGGGCTTCTTAGAGGTAAATCTTGTCTGATAATGACTCCTATCCATCCCCTTTTATTTGCATTCTAGTTCATCATACAAACTGTAGGCATATAAGCATATATTTGTTTTAAAAGGAATAAAGCTCAATAGCACATAGCAACTTGCTAATATATGTGAGCAGGCAGTGAGCTCTGTGTGGTAATTCTGGGCAATACAGTAGAGTTGAGTCCAGAGATATAGCATAAATGTGGAGGCTCTGCCCTGTGAAGAATCATGTGCTGGATACAAGAAATGAGAGGGTAAAGTGTTCAGACAAATCTTATGCTGCAGAAAGACCTGAGGCTGAAGGCATTTTCTTTTAGTTTTATCTTTGTGATGGTGTTGACAGGCATTACTTGTTCACAGGTTTTATGAAAATGACACTTAATTTATTTTTGTAATGAACAGAGGGTAAGCCGGTGAATGCTAAATTTTAAAACTCCCTAGTAATATTTCTAGGAAGGGACTCATGCCAGATCCCTCCAATCAGAATTTTCTCTAAGTCTTTAGGACCTTCTCTGAAGAGAGGGTCCCTGGTCTTAAGGGTCTCTGGCTTGTTTTCTGGTACCTGGGGCATAATGAAATAGCAAGTTCCTTGGTGGGCCTTGGCTCCTGCATAAGGGGCCTTGTAGAAATAGAGATTTGACTGCACATAGGTGGCTGTTGACGGATGGCCCCATTTACATCAAAGGCAGTTATTATGCATGAAACCACTCAAGCATCATTTGTTTCAGGGAGTTCAACCAATTCATTTTTCAGTTCCGTTCTGATTCAGGGTCAGACACAAATGAAGGATCTCAGGTTGGTTTCATTTTGGTCCAATGCTACTTGCCAGTTTATTTACAGCAAATTTGTTTAAAGAGCATCACACTTATAGTATGTGAAAATATCTTCTGTGAGGCATTATTCACATTGCATGGAAATTCATCTAAACAAATAAGCTACGCGCAGGGCTCACCTGGACACTCAAAGTCATAAACCTGGGAATAGTATGCAGTGAGGGGGTGGCCAGCATGTGCAAATGCACATGGGAAACTGGGCCAGGGGCCACTGTTCAAAACTCCAAGTCAGGTTTTAGTGTCATTTAAATCTGAATTTCAAGGAAACACTTTTTCTCCACTTTGAAGTAAGGCTTCAGATTTCATTCGAGGACAACAAATGATTGATAAGTTCTTGGAGTACCACCCCAAAGATTACTAACATTTGTATAGTGCATTATAATTAAAAACAATGTGTTATTTATAAATAATATATTATTTAATCAACATAATAACCATGCAAAGAAGGCATTATTCTCACTTACCAATGAAGAAACTAAGTCTCCAATTAGTTTAATCAAATTTCAAAGACAAAATATATAAAATAAAGGAACTATACATAGCAAAAAAAATTATGTTAAGAATTCAACAACAATCAAATTCTGAATGCAAAAATGAAAAGGCAAAGTGTCACAAAGATTGTGTTGGTCACTGGCCCAGTGTATAGAAACACTGGGCCAAAAGTACCTGCTTTTAATTTTGACTTTGAGCATGGGGCAGGTGAAAGATGTGTTCACACTAAGCAAATGTGAATGGACATATTTAACACTAAATATGTTCTATAAGTTACTCATCACAATGGTAGATTTTGCGTATTACTTGCTTTCTCCTTTACCTTCAGGCAGTCATCACAGCTAGGTCTGGTTCATGCAGCCAGGTCAGGACCTGCAGAATTTAAGGGCAGAAAAATTTCCCTTCTTCCTTTCTGCGTTCTTTGACTGGTCTAATAATTAAGTTGATGTAATACTGATTAACAGAAAGAAAACCAATTTAATTACATATGAACAGGAGTCCCATAAGGATAGGAAGACTTAAAGGGCAGCCAGGTCATTGAGGGCTTTATAACATCCTTAGCTAAAGAAAGGGGCAGGGGTTGGGGGATACTGAGGGAAGAAAGGCCATTTATAGGAAGCGGGAAGAGCTGTTTGGAAATCAAACATTGCCATTTATGACAAGTTTCTTAGGTAAACATGTATTTCTGGTAATAGCTCTCTTACTGTACAGGCCCTTTTTATAATGTAAATTTAGGCATTTGAGAGGAAGCAAAAAGCTTTTTTTGAATTTGGATTTTGATTGACTTCAGTTCAAAATAATCCTTATACCAAACAGGCATATTTTGGGGTGACATATTCTGTATCCCTTCAAGAATACAGTATTAAGCTGTACCTTCTGACTGTAAATTTTATCCATGCTACAATCGCCTATTACCTTTTTAGTAACTCTCTAAAGGATCATAAAGTAAATGAAAAACTAAAATACTTCATATATAACATAGCAGAACTGAGGCTTCTGCTGCTTCATACATGAAGCAGAATCACAATGGGGGATGATCTGTTCAGATATATAAATATCTACACACATAGAATTCAAGGTCCACAGGGAACACACGTAATTCTTATGATTTATTAACTTCCAACCTCATACAAATATTGTTGAAACCGTCAAAGGATGATATTTAATTTGGCAAGTTCTGTGTGCTGATTTGTTCATAGGAAAGAGGCCAAAATAACTTCATTATACACAGATCCTATCTGAGATTTTCCTCCTTTATTTAAAGGGAGGAGACAGAGTTGATTGACAACCTAATTTCTAAGCATTAGTGTCTGGATATTACAAAACCAAGGCTTTGTGTTTGTTTGCAATGGAAAGCAGTTTTATAGATGAGCCCCATCATTTAAAAACACTCAATTGTAAATCTGAATAAAAGTAAAAACAATTAAACTCAATAGACACACATTGAAGTTAAATGCTTTTCTCGGTATTCCCAGTGATCACTGAAGGCAATGCTGAGCCAAGAGTTTTCCCTATAGGATAGTGTGTGGGTAGCTTATTCATTTTATGTTAATAATATGTTATAGTCCAGAGTGAGAAGATTCTGTTCGATAGGTACACACCTGAGGCTGTTCAAAGCATTAGGTGGATAAACTTGTAAGAAGTAATTTTTTCTACTGTCGTCACATTTCCTACCAGCTATTTCATGCACACAGAATATATTTAATCAAACATTTCTTCCTTTAATACACATACATGCACAAAATGTAACCAATTCTATTTGTCTTAGCACTGTCATAGGATGTAGTACCACCTGCCTTCCAAACATCAGCACCATTTACATCAGTGCATTTCTGTGACTAAGTGAAGTAATGCTGCTTTATGAAACTATGTGAATAGGTACTTCTTAATCAATGTGCAAAAATAAACATTTTTTCAGATTAATGTATGGAGTGCTTGAAGTACTACTATTGAGCATATTTCTAAATTTTGCAAGTTAAATATTATTCTGTGAGTAGAGTTAATATCTAGTGATTTTTAGTAAGTAATAAGTTATATACGTTTTCAGGCATTGTATGAATGCTTTGTGAAAGAATGGAGAACATACCAATTAATGAAACTGAAAAGTGAGAAATACAAAGGAGATGCAATAAAATAAGGGTCATTTGTAAGTCAAAATGTAAAAACATAATATATTTTGAATAAAATTGAATAACTGTAGAACTTTAAAGTCAATGAATTTATCTAGAATATAATTAACAT
The DNA here is from genome assembly GCA_028533065.1 of Trachops cirrhosus. Classification (NCBI taxonomy): domain Eukaryota; kingdom Metazoa; phylum Chordata; class Mammalia; order Chiroptera; family Phyllostomidae; genus Trachops; species Trachops cirrhosus. The sequence goes on from CM052544.1 coordinate 76,319,257, forward strand.
AAAGTATGAATCAGGTATACTATTAAAAGAATATTTCAAAAGAGAAAGACTTGAGATCACTTTAAGATGCACCTTAATTTCCAACAATCATAAACTTTTTTGTTAAATGATCAAGCTAAAGGTAGTAGTAGATTAGTTTTGCTTTTCCAAAGCAAACAACAAGAGTAATAAGCCTTAATAATTATTCAATACCTCAACAAACTAATTGAGCTTGTACAATGTTCCAGGTTTTGCCAGCCACTGTGGGAATAGAGTAGTGGGACCGCTCAGAGATAGGGCATGTGTGACCTGTCTACTGGGGAAAAAAGTCATCTGCCAAAAGTTACACTTCATTCAGCAAATATTTGGTGGCACCAGTTGGGTACTCAGCACTGGGGACTGGGCAGTGGACAAGGCTGAGGGTGCCTCTGTTCTTTTGGGGTTCATATTGTGGTAGGGAAGGGGACTCTAAGTTGGCAGTGGGATTGATACTTTTTTGTGATTGATCAGGTGCTCTGATGGAAAAGAAAGAGAGGGATGACTTGGGAGCGATGCTGTTAAGGCCTTACTGCAGAGATGCTATCCATACCATGTTGGGTGGATACCAATATCCAGCCACAATACTCTGAGCCATTGAAGGAATGGTTAGCACAAAGCCCTAGAATGGAAACAGTGTAGAAGAGGGCACAAATAGAGTGGTTTTGAAGAAGTGTTAGGGAGAAAATGTCCTGGAAGTCGTGAAATCCTTTATGAGGAAAATCTGACCTAACCTGATTGGTGGGGATTGGATGGGAGTATCCATGGTTGGGGGCTGATAAGAAAAAGCTTCTTTGAGTTGGATGTTGTGGATAAAGGTATATTAATAGATACAGAAGGTAGAGGAAAGTCTTCCACACCTCATGTTTTTCCCTGGAGACACACTGAGGAATAAGACTAAATGTCCTTGCCTTTTACACAAATTCTCTATTAGTAAATTAACATATTTAGGAAGTTTAACAAATTAATCTTCTCTCTAATATCAAATGGGGCAAGTATTTATGAATCTTTTGTTGCTTTTTTATTCTTGATATTTTAAAGAGAATTGTTTTTTATCATATTTTATTGATTATGCTATTGAAGTTGTCCCAATTTTTTCCTCTTTGCCCCCCTCTCCCAAGTACCCCCCCACTCCTTCCAGTAATGCCCTCCACCTTTGTTTATGTCCATGGGTCATGCATATACGTTCTTTGACAACTCCATTTGCTATACTGTTCTTAACATCCCCCTACCTATTCTATACCTACCAATTTGTACTTTCTAATCCCTTCATCTTTCCCCCATTTCCCCAAACCCAACTACCACCTGGCAACCATCCAAATGTTCTCCCTATTAATGATTCTGTTTCTGTTCTGCTTGTTTGCTTAGTTTGTGTTTTACATTCAATTGTTGATAGTTGTATGTTTATTTATAATAAATAAACATTCCATTAACTCAACTTTTTATTCACTAAACATTCTTCACATCAGAGATGTCAAGTCCATTTCCCTTTAAGGGAAAAATTAGTGTGGTCACCAAAAAGCCATCAGGAAAATGAGAAGTCTCCAAATTATGTCAAAATCCCAAACCACTGAGGAGCTCAGGAAGGCTAGCTTGGAGAAAAGAATACTCAGGTGGGAACATTTAATTAGGTCTCTGTCCATAATATAAAGATGGTTACACAGAAAAGGGAGATTTGTGGTTGCTTCTGGGCCAGGCAAAAGGCAGCATGGGATCAAAGTCGCAGAGAAATAGATGGTCTCACTTAAAGAGGAACTTGTAGCCCCCAGAGATATACTAGGTTTACCAATAAGCAGGGATACACTTTAAGACTCTGCCTTAAAACCTGTGTTGCAATCCTAGTTCCATTTTTTTACTGACTGCACGATCTTAGGCTTTATTTCCCATTCTGTAAAAAAGACACTCATATCTCACAAGGATCAAATGGCAAACTTTGTAAAGGACCTAACACAGAGTAGTTGCCACATAAATAGCTCACCATTTCCTATCACTAGAAGCATGCAAAGAGAAGCTGTTTTATGACTGCAGTGGCAGAGGTGGGAGAGTACATTTTAGGGAGAATGGCAATGCATTATTTCACCCTTGTGAACATCTCACCCATGGGTTTATTATTTCCTGAGAAAGAAGTTAGTAACACTTGACTTAAGTGTCCAGAGTGGCAGGCCTACTGGGAACCGTAACAGCCTAATTAAATTTGAATATGTTGGGCACAGTTTTTGACTTCTTGAAGTTTATTTTATTTATACGATATAAGGAAAAGACCCAGGCTTATATGTGAGCTTTCCTTCAGAAGTCAAATTGGTGTTTGTCATCTGTAGAGAGGTAGCTTCTAAGATGCTTTCCAACCATCCAGGGCTGGAATTCTTTAATTTTTAGGAAATGTGACTGCGATTGATCGTAAGTTTCATTACAGTGTAGGTGCCAACAGGAGGGTTTCCTAACAGTGGCTTTGACGATCATCTAGGACAGTAGGGAAAGGTTCTAGGACCTCTCACCCAAGGACATGGCTATAGAGATGTAGAAGACATCTACAGAGATGCCTGTAGGTTTACATCTATTCAGGTCACCTTGCCATCCTGCCCTTGCCACCCTGTACCCCATCTTCCTTACCTTTGTTCTTTTCTTTGACCTGTTCAGTGATAATTCCATCTATATTCTCCAGAATCTTCTTTGGCCAATATTTTTGATGGTCATTTTGCTGTTTTGAGAGTTAATCATTACAACCTTTATTCTAAAATTTCTGGTGATATTAATACTCTTCATAGACTACACTGAATGATAATCTGTATTTCTTTAAAGGTTTTTTTCTCATCATGCTTTCTCATATTGGCTTTTTCCCTTAGCAGTGCAGAGAAATTCTCAGAAACTGGGAAAATTCCTAAGTCTCACTTTCCCACACATGAGGGGATCTGCCACAGGAAATTATTGTCCCATCTGGGTCACCAAAAACTGTTACAGAACAGAGCGGGGGAGGAGTGATCAATATAAAAGATCCCCCCTTTTTCTCTGGGGGTTCCTCCCCACCTAGTGGGTTCATTTTGCCCGCCACCTGAGGAAAGACGTCTCTTAATACCAGACATCAGTGAAAAGGAAAGGAATTCATTATTTATTTGAAATAATACAAACTAAAGTTCCCCACAAATGCACACAGTCCTCACGGTACCCTTCATGTGGCAAAAGGGAGCACTTCCAAAGCCTCGTGGTCCTGACTCTCACCCAAGTTGCATGGTCCTGAACAGACGTGTGGTCCCAATGGCTACCCATGCCTCTATTTAAATCCCAGTGCCAGTCTTCTTCTGTAGCCTCATTTCTGGTTCCTCCCACAATTGGCCACAGCTGCCATCATTCCGGGCAGTTGTGGCCCTGTGGTGTGAAGCCAATTATCTCCAAGCTCTTCTGGACCCAGTTACAAATCCCTATTTGGGGCTCCCCTCTGGCTGCACCCTGTTACACTTTGAAGGCAACCATGAAGCTGATGTGGCCCCTGGTAAAAATGAGTTTGATACCCCTGATCTAGGTGCAGGAAGGCTAATTTCCTTAACTACCTAAAACTGGAGTAGACATGGCTTCCCATTCCATCCTGGTCCTTTTAGCTAGAAGGGAAAGATCCTGGTTCAGCTCATTTATAGACATAGATTTAAAGGCTACTTGATTATATTCAACATCAATAGCAAGGCCAGAATTTTCCTTAAAAACAATTTGGAGCTGGCTATTATAATTATATATGGGCTCACTAGATTTCTGAGGACAAGTCTGAATCTTACTTCAATCAAGAGGTTCTGAGAAAGATTGTAGGATTGCCAGATGAAGTCATTTTGTGATTGCCTGAGCCTGATGGTGTGGGAGTTGGTATTCTATTCGTAGTTCTAGAGATTTTTCATGATAATCCCAATTAGCTGTTCTCACCCTGTGTTGGGCTTGGCCTTCACCAATGAGCATGTGAACTAGCTGGTAAACCTCTGAGAAACCTGGTTGGTAAGTCTAGATGACTATATTAAATTCCTTGGCAAATCTATGAGGATCTTCAGTAACTAGGAGTGTCTCTGATGATGGTTCTTAGTTCAGCTTTAGTCCAGGGACATATGAAATTTTAGGGGCTTAGCTTTAAGATCCCCAGAGGGTCTTATTTTAAAGGAGCATACTCTAATGAGTTTGATTGAGGAAGAAGTAAGGAGAGGCTCAAAGAGAAAGGGAAGTTCAGTGGAATGAATTGCAGGGTACAAAGGAGCACAGCAGGAGAAGAAGAAGGGGTTGAAGTGGCCTCCAATGCCTTTTTTATATATAGGCATTTGTTTTATATTAGAGCTGCATTCTTCTAACTTAATTCTAAGAAAAATAAGTTTGAGTGGGGCGGGGGAAATTGGTACTTGAACAACAATAAAACTAAATAAAAAATAAGTTTGGGAAGATCAAAATTTCCCCATAATGGTCAGTACGGTTTTAAATTATTTTTGACTAAGTTGATGCAGTTACTTAAAAGTGTGCGTGAGGAGGGTCCTTTGTTTTTAAATATAAAAGCAATAGGGGTCCTGGAAGGAAGACCCTCCTGAAAGAATTTGGCAGATTGGGATCCCATTACTCAAAACCAGGGTTAGAAAAGAGAAGAAAACTCACCAGGAAGGATATTTTCTTTAAAGCAACAACAACAACAAACAAATCTTGAATAAAGCCAAAGAACTCAAAATGCAAAGAGAGAGGAGATCAGATGCAGGAGAGACTTACCTTCAAACTCCAGAGTCAGCAAGGGAGCAGTGAACTCAATGAGCTCTGTGGGTTTTGACACCTGTTTGCTCACCAGCCATGGAGTTGTTAGGGGTCATCTTTAGATTCCACTTCTGATCATGTGTTGACTTTGAAAAATGAAACAGTTAATTGTTTTACCAGCAAATTGGTTTATTGTGGAATAGGAGAGGAATTGCAATTCGGGACAAGTCAGCTACGGTAAACCACAGGCAAGTCCTCCAGTTTGGTGTCTGGGTGGCAGGCACCCTGAAATTCATTCCACTGAACTTCCATTTTTCTCTGAACCTCTCCTTACTTCTTCCTCAATCAAACTCAATCATACTCATTAGAGTATGCTCCTTTAAAATAAGACCCTCTGGGGATCCTAGAGCTAAGCCCCTTAAGGGCTTCCCAATACCATTTTAAACAAGGTTTTCTTTATTTTTAACTTTTCATTGCTTCTGTCTTCAGTCTTATTCACAAATTCTCTGAATCTGTGTGAGAACACAGTATTCCCACCTGATACATCAAAGTAAAAGTAAATGACTTCTGCTGCTTAGGGGTGATAACAAAGGATGAAATAGTTGTCCCTTGAAAGAGAGTGTTGGTCTAGTTAGAATGGTAATGAATTAGATGCAGATCTGAGTAACCAAGTGGTCATTTAACATAGAACTTTTTTGTAATGTTTGTGGTAGACTTGTTTCAGGTTATTTGGAGGAAGAAAGATTTGGAAAGTGCTTATAAAGCATACTTTAGTTTATACTTGTGACTGATATTTCATGGCCCTTTGTGTAAAAAACTTACCAGCTCCACATTTGTTTCCCTCCTTAGGGTAGTTGGCTACATTTTTGCCACAACTTTCTTCACAGCCCACAACCCATAGCCCTTCCTGTCTCTGGTCGATGCTGCTGCTGCCTGTAGCCTTCAACTTGGTCTTTGGTCCTTTTTTTGAAACCCAGAGGGACTGAGTTTGACTCCTACAAAATTAGTGTGAATTAAGCTGTAATAGATAGGAATTCACCCACTAACTTAGATAGTTTAACTTTATTTTATAAAATGCCTCAATTTCTAGTTCAGAGCATGCATTATGCTGGATCACCAGAAAAATTTAACTCCAGTGCTACCTGGCATTGTCAGCTTTTCAGATTAATGCAATGCCAAGGTTTGTGGTTAGAATGAGCTTGTTATCAACCCACACAGCAAACTCTATGCATAGACCCTGAGGCCAACAACTCCCTTCTCTGTTTTACTTTGCTATCATATCTCCTTCACTCTCCACTTCTTCTAGGTGAAATTTTATTAAGAGTTTGTTCCAGATATTATCTGTGTCTAAAATTCCTTACAGACAATGCTTTTAAGTTGTATCTTTGTATGTTTGTTTATTGTTTTGCAAAAGAAAGTTACAAAGACTTGTAAGCTACTCTTGCACTCTTTCACTGGTCGTCTGTCTCTAAGAGGAGGAGCATGGAGACATCACCTTATTCAATATGGTGAAACACAAGGAGAATAAGAAACTAGTTAATATTAACAGAAAACTGTACTTGAACAACAATTGAATTTAAAAAAAGAAACTAGTTAATATAGCAAAACATTATCCAGATAATTTTACTGTAATCTTAGCATATAATATAATTATTAAAAATGTTCTGCAATCCTTGCAAAATATTTGGTATTTTTTATAAGCTGTATACACACAGAAATTTTGAATTTCTTCCATTTTATCTGGACATTTATATATTTTGATGTTAATCTTTTAAAAGGATTGCTAGAGTGTTAGGTTTTTAAGAGGGACAATTTTCTTTCATTTTGTAGATAGAAGGGTAGGGAGGGAGAGAGGACGGAAGGGAGAGAAACATCAATTGCCTCTCATACATGCCCCAAATAGGGAATGAACCTGCAACCCAGGCATGTGCCCTGCCCAGGAATCAAAGCCACAGCCTCTCAGTTCATGGGCTGACGCTCCAACCATGGGAGTCACACTGGCCAGGGCCTGAACAGTTTTCTTATAAAAATCAGTAACATGCTGTGCCTTAGACTCTAGTTCTCCAACTTGACCATGCATCACACGTGACCAGAATGGCCTCTGAAAGAAAGAAGGAGCTCATACCCTTTGCAACAGAATGGCCTCAAGGACTCATTAAACCACAGATTTTCAGGCCTCATTCCCAGAGTTTCTGGTTCAGTAAGTCTGGAACAAGGCTCAAGAATTTTAATTTCTAGCAAGTTCCTAGATGATGTTGGTCCAGAGGCCAAACTTTTAGGACCATAGACTTGATGAATATCTAGTAGCCAGATAATGTTGCTGTGAGGCAGTGTGTTTTAGTGGAATGAGCATGAATTCTGGGGTCAGATATACCTGGTTCAAATGTAGGGAAAATCCTGAATGCCTGGCCATGCATAGTTGGTTCAGGACTAAAGTCAGTCAGCTGTCACAATTTTTTTGTAATCTTCCTGGCATGTTAAAATAAAATAATTTGCAATAAAGAAGAAATGATAACAATGATAATTAAAACATGCTTTATACTGGTGTGGGGTTTACAGCTTTAAAAAATCATATACAGAGAGGCAGTATAGCACAGGAAAGTTATGGAATTTGGGTCCAATACCTGGGTTTGCTATCTGCTGTTTTCTACACAACCATATGGCAAGGTATTTCATCTCTTGAATGCTATTATTTTTCACATATACACTGGGAATAAATTAATGCCAGCTTCATACTGTTTCTGATACTAAATGTCATGTTACTTCCTTTTAAAGCTCACAGTTTTCTCTTTTTAAGTGTGAACATTTTAGAAATTGACTAAATATAAGCTTCATATGAAAGGATATTTATTTATACATAATTCTTTATATTTTGTGGGAATAAAAAAGATTTAACCTCAAATGTGGTGCTTTGATTTGTGAATGAAGATATATAGGGAAAGAATGCTTCTTGAGAAAAGAGCAAATAAAGATCAATAGTGGTGGGAAAATGGAGACAACTGTATTCAAACATTAATTTTAAAAAGGATCAATAGAAAAATGTTGCAGATATTTTGCAATTGCATACTTTCCAAAATATGCATATGTTTTGATAGCATTTTCTGCATCAGGGGGAGGTTCATTATTTTAGTGTATGCCCTTGAATCACCTAGTAGGCTCTGTGTTTCCCCTTCCCCCTCTGTGTGACTTTAGAATCTAGTATTGATCTCCCCCCCTCTCTCAGATGGAAAGCTTTGTGTATTTTTTGTCATTGACAGCCACCTTTTCCAGGATTTAGGAATAAATTTTGTTTGCTCTACAACCCTAATCTGGCCAGTATGGTTTAGAGGCTGGCAAATGACCTCTCACTTTTAGGAGGAAAGACTGGATACAAAGTGAGAAAATATAAGGTAATTCTGATGTTGAGATATGCAAATTTCTCAGCAACAGAAAGTTAAACTACAGAAATGTATTAGATATATGGAATGAGTTCTATCTCTCCATTACATTTAAGGAATCATATTTCTAGCTTTTATTTCTAAGAGTAACAACCAGACTGCAAAAGGTAACTGACCAAAATCATAGCTTTCAGGTTGAACCAGAATCAAGCATCATAGTAACAATGAATACAAGGATAAATAGTTATTTTTATTTTTTAAATTTATTTATTTTATTTTATTTTTATTGAATTTATTGCGGTGATACTGGTTCACAAAACCATACAGGTTTCAAGTGTACCACTCAATAAAACATAATCTACATATTACATCGTGCACCCTTCACCCTAAGCAAAGTCTCTTTCCATCCCTATTTATCTCCTCTTTGCCCGCCTCCACCGGAACCCCTCTTTTCCTCTGGCTATCACCACACTGTTGTCTGTTTCTATGTGTTATATACATATTTGTGTGTTTTTGCTTAATCCCTTCACTGTCTTTCATTTAGCTTCCCCTCCCAAGGGAGCTACCTCCCTTCTGGCAGCTGCCAGTCTTTTCCATGTGTCCATGCCTCTGTTTCTACTTTGTCACTTTGTTTTATTCATTCGATTCCACATACAAGTGAAATCACATGGTATTTGTCTTTCTCTGACTGGCTTATTTCACTTAGCATAATACTCTCCAGATCCATCCATTCTGTCACTAAAGGTAAGATTTCCTTCTTTTTTTATGGCTGAGTAGTATTCCACTATGCAAATGTATCACAGCTTCTTTTTTTTTTTAATACAATCTTCTACTGGTGAACACTTGTGCTGCTTCCAAATCTTGGCTATTGTAAATAGCACTGCAGTAATAGGGGTGCATATATTCTTTGAAATTAGTGTTTTGAGTTTTTTTGAATATATTCCCAGAAGTAAAATTGCTGGGTAATAAGGCACTTACATTTCCAGTAAGTCTGGAGCAGGGCTCAAGAATTTTAATTTCTAGCAAGTTCCTAGATGATGCTGGTCCAGAGGCCAAACTTTTAGGACCATAGACTTGATGAATATCTAGTAGCCAGATAATGTTGCTGTGAGGCAGTGTGTTTTAGTGGAATGAGCATGAATTCTGGAGTCAGATATACTTGAGAAAACTCCATGCTATTTTCCACAGTGGTTGCACCAATCTGCATTCCCATCAACAGTATACTAGGGTTCTCTTTTCTTCACTACCTTGTCAACACTTAGTTGTTTCTTGATTTATTGATGATGACAATTTTGATATGTGAGAGGTGATATCCCCTTGTAGGGTTATTTTTTTTTTGGTTTGGAATTTTTAATTTAATCTTTGTTGTATTTTTTCCGTTACAATTTAGCCCCTTTATATCCCTTTTCTCCCAGAAATCATCACACTGTTGTCCATGTCCATGGGTCATTTTTCCTTTTTGCTCAATCCCTTCACCCCTTGTGTATTTCTTTGATGATTAGTTAATGTTGAGCATCTTTTCATATGCCTTTTTGGCATCTGTATGTCCTCTTTGAAGAAGTGTCTACTCAGGTCCTTGGCCCATTTTTTAATTAGCCAAATTGAGTTGTATAAATCCTGTATAAATTTTGGATATTAACCCCTTATCAGCTGTGTCATTGGTGAGTATGTTCTCCCATTCAGTGGATTATCTTTTCATTTTGTTGATGGTTTCCTTTGCTGTGAAAAAATGTTTTAGTTTGATGTAGTCCCATTTGTTTATTTTTTTCATTTCCCTTGTCTGAGGAGGTATATCACAAAAATTATTGCTAAGAGAAATGTTAGAGGTTTTACTGCCTATGTTTTCTTCTAGGATTTTTATTGTTTCAAGTCTTACACATAAGTCTTTAGTCTATTTTCAGTTTATGTTTTTGTGTGGTGTTAAGAAGTTTGTCATTTCATTTTTTTTTGCACTTTTCTTTCCAATTTTCCCAACACCATTTAGTGAACAAACTCTCTTTACCCAATTGTAGTTTTTTGCCCCATTTGTCAAATATTAATTGGCCATAAAGATATGGGTTTACTTCTGGGCTCTCTATTCTGTTCCATTGGTCTATGTCTGTTTTTATACAAGTAACATGCTGTTTTGATTAATATGGCCTTGCAGTATAGTTTGATATCAGGTAGTATGATTCCTCCCACTTAGTTTTTCTTTCTCATATTTGTTATACCTCAAATGTCTATTTGGGGTATTTTGTTGTTCGATACAATTTTTTACCATTAGTATCTTGATAGGAATTGCATTGAATCTGTAGATTGCTTTGGGTAGCATGGACACTTTAATGATGGCAGTTCTTCCTATCCACTAACACATTATATGCTTCCACTTATTTGTATCTTCTTTAATTTCTTTCTTATAATTTTTCAGTATAAAATGGGACCAATTCTCCTTGTTTCTATCACTAGTGCCCTGATCCAAGTTGTGATTACCTATTGCCTGGACGACTGCCTCTTAACATGTCTTCCTGCCTCTGTTGTTTTTCTTTTTCTTTCTTTCTTTCTTTCTTTCTTTCTTTCTTTCTTTCTTTCTTTCTTTCTTTCTTTCTTTCTTTCTTTCTTTCTTCCTTCCTTCCTTCCTTCCTTCCTTCCTTCCTTCCTTCCTCCTTCCTTCCTTTCTTTCTTTTTCTTTCTTTCTTTCACTTTTTAAAAAAGAGCTCTATTGAGGTAAAATTGCTATTTAATCTGCATACATTTAAAGTGAATAATTTGGCCCTGGCTGGTGTGGCTCAGTGGCTTGAGTCCTGGACTGTGAACCAAAGGGTTGCCAGTTCCATTCCCAGGAAGGGCACAAGCCTGGGTTGCCAGCCAGGTCCCCAGTGGGGGATGCATGAAAGGCAACCAAACATTGACATTTGTCTCCCTCCCTTTGCCTCTCTCTAAAAATAAATAAATAAGACTTCTGGCCAAGATGGAGGCATTGGTAGACACACTGTGCCTCCTCACAAAACCAAAAGAAGGACAACAAATTAAAAAAAAACAACCATAACTGCCAAAAAATCAACCTGCATGAAAGTCTGACAACCAAGGAGTTAAAGAAGAAACTCATCCAGACCAGTAGGAGGGGTGGAGATGGGCAGCCAGGTGAAGAGGACTCATGGCAAGGTGGCGGCTGGAGGACCAGAGCAGGCAAGGTGGCAGCTGGCAGACCAGGCAGTCCCACATTTGCATGCGGATAAACCAGGAAGAACAAATGGGGAGCAAGACAAACTGCGCAACCCAGAATTCCAGCATGGGGAAATAAAGCCTCAAAGCCTCTGACTGAAAAAACCTGTTGGGGTTTAGGTGGCAAAAGAAACTCCCAGCCTCACAGGAGAGTTTGTTGGAGAGACCCACAGGGTCCTAGAACATTCACAAATCCACCCACCCTGGGAATCAACACCATAAGGGCTCAATATACTTGTGGGTAGCAGAGGAAGGGACTGAAAGGCAACAGAGAGCTGACCAAGAAGCATTGTTCCCTCTTAGACACCTCACCCACATATGGCACCACAATGCAGTGACGTGGGTTGCCCCATCCTCGAGAACACTTAAGACTCCACCCCTTACTATGTAACAGGTGCACCACCACCACAACAACAAAAGATCCAAATGAAAGAACACATCAAAGCTCCAGAAAAAATACAACTAAGTGACAAAGAGATAGTCAACCAATCAGATACGCCGTTCAAAACACTGGTAATCAGTATGCTCACAGAATTGGTTGACTATGGTGACAAAATAGAGGAAAAAGTGAAGGTTATGAAAAGTGAAATAAAGGAAAATGTACAGAGAATCAACAGTGACAGGAAGGAAACCAGGACTCAAAACAACAGTTTGGACCAGAAGGAAGAAATAAATAGTGAACCAGAACAGAATGAAGAAACAAGAATTCAGAAAAATGAGGAGAGGCTTAGGAACCTCCAGAACAACTTTAAATGTTACAACATCTAAATCATAGGGATGCCAGGAGAAGAGGAAGACCAAGAACTTGAAAACTTATTTGAAATAATAACAAAGGAGAACTTCCCCAATTTGGTGAAGGAAATAGACTTCCAGGAAGCTCAGATAGTCCCAAAGAAGTTGGACCCAAGGAAGCACACACCAAGGCACATCATAATTACATTACCCAAGATTAAAGATAAGGAGAGAATCTCAAAAGCAGCAAGAGAAAAGGAGACAGTTACCTACAAAAGAGTTCCCATAAGACTATCAGCTGCTTTCTCAAAAGAAGCTTTGCATGTAAGAAGGGGCAGGAAAGAAGTATTCCAAGTCATGAAAGGCAAGGACCAGTCCCCAAGATTACTCTCTCCAGCAAAGCTATCCTTTAGAATGGAAGGGCAGATAAAGTGCTTCCCAGATAAGATCAAGTTAAAGGAGTTCATCATCACCAAGCCCTTATTATATGAAATGTTAAAGAGACTTATCTAAGAAAAAAAGATAAAAAATATGAATAGTAAAATGACAACATACTAACATCTATGAACAACTGAACCTTAAAAACAAACTAAGCAAACAACTAGAACAGAAACAGAATCACAGAAATGGAGATCACATGGGGTTTATCAGCGGGGAGGAAGAGGGGGAGAAAGGGGGAATTGGTACAGGGAATAAGTAGCATAAATGGTAGTTAGAAAATAGACAGGGGGAGGTTAAGAATAGTATAGGAAATGTAGAAGCCAAAGAACTTATATATATATGACCCATGGACATGAGCTAAAGGGTGGGAATGTGGGTGGGAGGGGTATGCAGGGCAGAGGGGAATAAAGGGGGAAGATAGGACAACTGTAATAGCATAATCAATAAAATATATTTAAAAATATTTCTTTTTGGTATATCAAATGGGATTTTTTTCTTGATTTCTGCTTCTACTGTTTCCTTGTTGGTATACAAAAATGCCTTTGATTTCTGGATATTGACTTTGTATCCTGCTGTTTTGCCAAATTCATTTATTAGGTTGAGCAGTTTTTTTGCCAAGTCTATAGGATTTTCTATGTACACTATCATGTCATGTCATCTACAACAATTAAAATAAAATAAAATAAATATATTTAAAAATAAAAATAAAAACATTAAAAATAAACAAATACCATATGATCTCACCTTTAACAGGAACCTAATCAACAAAACAAACAAACATGCAAAATATAACCAAAGACACTGAAATAGAGAATAGGCTGACAGTGACCAGAGGGGAGGGAATTTCAGGAGAAAAGGGGAAGGGTTTGCAGGAACAAGTATAAAGGACACATGGACAAAAACAAAGTAGGGGGGTGGAAATGGGAGGGAGGTGGGGAGGGCTTGGGGGTGGGCTGGGATGGAAGTAAAAGGCAGAAAGCAGAAAACTGTTCTTGAGCAATAAAAATAAATAAAAATAAATAAATAAATAAATAAAATCTTTTAAAAATTAAAAAAAATAAAGTGAATAGTTTGTTGTTTTGATAAATGTATACTCCTGTAAAAACAATGGCACAATCAAGATAATGAACACATCATCACCCCCAGAAATACCTCCTGCCTTTTGTAATCTATTTCCTCCATCCCTCCCTTACCCTGTCCCCTGCAAGACAAATACTGGTCCACTCTCTGTCATTATTATTCAATTTATATTCCTTAGAATGTTCTATAAATGGTATCATACAGTACATACTCTCTCTATTGTTCAAGTACAGTGTACACTTTCCACAACTCAGCAGCCAGAGTACATATTTCAAAAATCAAATATGTCTCTCTCCTATTTTCCTTGTGAGTAAAGACCAATTCCTTACAAAACAAGGTCTTAGATAATTTACCCTGCTGGATACACTAAATACACTGTTTCTTGGAGCCTCTACATTTGGTGCTCCCTGCCTATGTAGCAGATGCTGTAGGAAACCAGCCCTTACTGGATATCCCAACTGAGGCCACTTAAAATTGTGGAGCACACAGACAGGAGATCCATTTCTCAAACACTTGAACTTCCCTGCTGAAGAGCTATTCTCTGGCCATGGGATTGTACTCAGCCTACACAGGGCAGGGCACAAAGGACCCTCATCAAATGAAGGAGGAAAGTATTACTCCAGCTTCCTCACACCCTGATGGCACTATTTTCAGGTGCGTTTCTCACAATCTGTCAGAGGTCTCCAGTGAAGATGAATCTTAGTTGCTCACAGCGGTAAGCCAGAGATCAGCACATACTTTATTTTTATATTTTAAGTTCTTATATAATTAGCATTTTCAATGGTGAATCAACATTTTATTACTGAAATTAATTAACCCAATTTTTACATATTAGCTTTTTTGGTATATTATTAAATAAGTTTACTAATATTTTGTTTAGGATTTTATGTCTAAGTCCACAAGTAAGATTGTCCTAAACTTTTATTTTCCCCACTATTTTTCTCCATTTTTATTCCCTTACTTTTTTATTAAATATTTCATTATTCTATTACAATTGTCCCAATATTTCCCCCTTTGCCCTCCTCCACCCAGCCCCCCCACCACATAGTCAATCCCCACCCTGTTGTCATGTCTATGGATCATTTATATACATTCCTTGCCTAGTGTCTTCCCCTTCTTTCCACCCTTAACTCCCTCTTCCACCCCCAGGTCACTGTCAGTCTGTTTCTGTTTCCATGCCTCTGGTTCTATTTTGCTCATTGATTTATTTTCTTCACTAGATTCCTCTTATAAGTGAGATTGTATGGTATTTGTCTTTCACTTACAAACTCATTTGACTCAGCCTGATATTCTCCAGTTCCATCCATGCTATCTCAAAAGGTAGGAGTTCTTTTTCTCTGCTGCATGGTATTCCATTGTGTAAATATACCATAGTTTTTTGATCCACTCATTTACTGATGGGCACTTGGTTGCTTCCAGCACTTGGCTATTGTAATTTGTGCTGCTATGAACATTGGGGTGCATAGGTTCTTTTGGATTGGTGTTTCAGGGTTCTTAGGATATAGTCCCAGCAGTGGAATTGCTGGATCAAAAGGAAGATCCATTTTTAGTTTTCTGAGGAAGTTCCATACTGTTTTCCACAGTTGTTGTACCAGTCTGCATTTCCACCAACAGTGCACTAGGGTCCCTTTTTCTCCACAACCTCTCCAACACTTGTTGTCTGTTGTTTTATTTATGATGGCCATTCTGACTGGTGTGAAGTGGTATCTCATTGTGGTTTTAATTTGCATCTCTCTGTAGGTTAGTGATGCTGAACATCCTTTCATATGTCTCTGGGCCATCTGTATGTCCTCCTTTCAGAAGATTTATTCATGTCCTTTGCCCATTTTTAATTGGATTGTTTGACCTCCTGGTGTTGAGTCATATGAGTTCTTAATATATTTTGGAGAACAAACCCTTGTCCGAGGTGTCATTGGTTAGTATGTTCTCCCATACAGTTGGTTCTCTTTTCATTTTGATGATGGTTTCTTTAGCTGTGCAGAAGCTTTTTAATTAGATATAGTTCCATTTGATTATTTTTTCCTTTATTTCCTTTGTCCCTAGAGATATATTGGCAAAACTATTGCTACATAAGATATCTGAAATTTACTGCCTATGTTCTCCTCTAGGACTTTTATGGTGTCATGACTAATAATTGTTTTTTTATCCATCTTGAGTTTATTCAGGTGAATGGTATAAATTGGTGGTCTACTTTCATTTTTCTGCATGTACTTGTCCAATCTCCCAACATGATTTATTGAATAGTCTATTTTTACTCCGTTATTTGCTCCTTCCCCCTTTGTCAAATATTAATTGATCATAGAGACACGGTTTATTTCCCAGCTCTCTATTCTGTTCCATTTGTCTATGTGTCTGTTCTTATGCCAGTGCCAGGCTGTTTTGATATCAGGCATTGTGATCCCTCCTACTTTGTTCTTCTTTTTCAAGATTGCTGAGGAAATTCAGGGTCATTTTTAGGTAGTATGGACATTTTATTAGTGTTAATTCTTTCAGTCCATGAACAGAGTATATGATACCATTTATCTGTATCTTCCCTAATTTTTTTTCAATATTCTGTAGTTTTCTGAGTACAGGTCTCTTACCTCCTTGATTAAGTTTATTCCTTTGTACTTTATTTTTCTTATTGTTATGATAAATGGGATCTTTTTCCTAGTTTCTGTTTCTAATATTTCATTGTTGGTGTACAGAAATGCCCTCAGTCTGAATATTGACTTTGTATCCTGAATTTTGCCAAATTCACTTATTAAGTTGAGTAGTTTTTTGGTGGAAACTATAGGATTTTCTATGAACACTATCATGTTGTCTGCAAATAATGACAGTTTTACTTCTGCCTTTCCTGTTTGGATGCCTTTTATTTCTTTTGCTTGTCCGATCGCTGTGGCTAGGACTTCCAGTACTATGTTGAATAAGAGTGGTGAAGATGAACAGTCTTGTCTTGTTTCTGATCTTAAGGGGAAAGCTTTTAGTTTTTGCCCACTGAATATGATGTTGGCTGCACGTTTCTTATATATGGCCTTTATTATGGTGAGGTATGCTCCTTCTACTTCCACTTTCCTGAGTGGTTTTTCATAAATGGGTGCTGGACTTTCCCAAATGCTTTTTCAGCATCTATTGATAAGATTATGTGGTTTTTGTTTTTCATTTTGTTTATGTGGTGTATTACATTTATTGATTTACAAATATTTTACAATCCTTGTATCCCTGGAATGAATCTCATTTGATCATGGTATATGATCTTTTTAATGTGTTGCTGTATCCAGATTGCCAACATTTTGTTGAGGGTATTAGCATCTATGTTCATCAAAGATATCGGCCTGTAGTTTTCTTTCTTTGTTGTGTCTTTGTTTGGTTTTGGAATTAGGATAAGACTAGCCTCATAAAAAGTTTAAGAATCTTCCCACTTCTTGAAATTTTGTGAATATTTTGGATAGGAATTAGTTTTCCTTTAAATGTTTGGTAATATTCACAGGAAGCCATCCAGTTCAGGGCTTTTGTGTGCCAGTAATTTTCTGATTACTGCTTCAATTTCACTAGTTCTTATTGGTCTATTCAGGCTTTCTGCTTCTTCTTCATTCAGTTTTGGAATATGGTATGTTTCTAGAAATTTGTCCATTTTGCCCAGGTTGTCCAATTTCTTGGCATATAGTTTTTCATAGTAATTTCTTAAAATCCTTTTTATTTTTGTGGTATCAGTGTGACTTCTCTTTCATTTCTGATTTTATTGATTTGGATCTTCTCTCTTTCTTTCTTGATGAGTATAGTTAATGGTTTGTCAGTTTTGTTTATCTTTTCAAAGAACCAGCTCCTGGATTCATTGGTCTTTTGAATTATTTTTTTAGCCTCTATTTCATTTAATTCTGCTCTGATCTTGATTATTTCCTTCCCTCAACTTGCTTTGGGCTTTGTTTGTTGTTGTTATTCTAGTTTTTGTAGATGTAGGGTTAGGTCGTTTATTTGAGATGTTTCTATCTTCTTTACATAGGGCTGCATTGCTATGAACTTCCTTCTCAGGACTGACTTCACTGTGTCCTATAGGTTTTGGATTGTTGTATGTTCATTTCCAGATATTTATTATTTCTTTCTTGATCCCATTATTTACCCATTCAATATTTAATATCCTGTTATTCAGTCTCCATGTATTTGAATATGTTTGTGTTTCTCCCTTGAGATTGGTTTCCAGTTTCAAAGCATTGTGATCTGAGAAGATGCTTGCTATACTTTTTATTTTTGTGGCTTTTTTGGGGCGTGTTTTGTGTTCTGTCATGTGGTCTGTCTTTGAAAGTGTTCCATGTGAATTTGAGAAGAATGTGTATTTTGCTTTTTTGGGGTGAAAGCTTCTGTATGTATCAATTAAGTCCATTAGAGCTAGTGTGTCATTCAATGCTTTGATTTCCTTTTTGATTCTTTATTTGGAAGATGTATCCCTTGTTGACAGTGGGGTGCTAAAATCCCCTACAATGACTGTGTTGCTGTCAATATCTTTCTTGAAGTCCTCCAAGATTTTTCTTATATATTTAGGTCTCCTATGTTGGGTGCATATATGTTTACAAGGGTTATATCTTCTTGCTGGACTACCACCTTAAGTATTATGAAGTGACTTTGTCCCTTTTTATGGCCTTTCTTTTGAAGTCTATTTTGTCTGATATAAGTATTGTTACCCCAGCTTTTTTTCATGTACATTTGCTTGGTATATTTTTTTTCCATCTCCTCACTTTCAGTCTGTGAAGATACTTTGTTCTGAGGTGGGTCTCTTGTAAACAGCATACAGCAGCTTATATACAGGTCATGTGTCTCATCCATTCAGCTACCCTATATATTTTGATTGGACTTTTAATCTTTTTACATTTAATATTATTTTTGATAGGTACTTATTCATTGCCATTTTTTCCCTTTGTAACTGTGTTCTCTCTTTCTTTTTCTTCATCTTCATAAAGCAGTTCTTTTAGCATCTCTTGTGATGCTGGTTCGTTGTGATGTATTCTTTTAGTCATCTTTTTATTTTGTCTGGGAAACTCATTATTTCTCCTTCCATTATAAATGACAACCTTGCTGGGTAGAGTAGTCTTGGTTGCAGGTCTTTGCTTTACATTACTTGGAATATTTCATGCCATTCCCTTCTGGTTTGCAGTGTTTCTGTTGAGAAATCAGCTGATAGCCTGATTGCAGCTCCCTTGTATGTTACTCATTGTTTCTCCTTTGCTGCCTTTAAGATTCCCCCTTTGTCTTTAAATTTTACCATTTTAATTATGGTGTGTATTGGAGTGGGCTTCTTGGGTTCATCTTGATTGGGACCATCTGTGCTTCCTGGACTTGTGTGGACTTTTCCCTTACCAAATTAGGGAAGTTTTCTGTCATTACATTTTCAAACAGGTTTTCTATCCCTTGCTCCTCTAGTTTTCCTTTTGGTATCCATATGATATGAATAATTATGTTTCATGTTGTATTACAGCTCCCTTAAACTATCTTTATACTTTTTGAGTTTTTTTTTCATTTCATTGCTCTATCTGGGAGCTTCTTCCACCTTGTCCTCCAGCTCACTGATTCAATCATCTGCTTCATCTAGCCTGCTTTTAATTCCTTCTAGTGTTTCTTCATGTCAGATATTGTGTTCTTCATTTCCTCCTGGCTCTTATTAATGGTTTCTATGTCCTTCTTCATGTTAATGTAGTTCCCTGTGTGTACCTTTTAGCTTCCATACAGTTCCATACAGTTCTCACAGAACTCCTCGAGCATCCTTATAACCATTATTTCAGCCTCTATATCTGATAGATTGCTTGACTCAATTTCATTTAAAACTTATTTTGAAGATTCCTCCTTTTCTGTTGATTGGGGGTTATTTCTTTGACTCTCCATTTTAGGTGACTCTTTTTGTTTGTTTCTGCATATTAGATTGGTATGTTTTGATTTCTTGTCTTTGTAGGGCAAATTTCTGTGGTAGGAGACCTGTGGGACTCAGTGGTACAGTCTCCTTGATCTCCTGAGCTGGATTCCCTTGGGATTCCCTTTATGCCATTTATGCGGACTCTCTTGCTATAATTGAATTTTGGTCAGATTCTTCCCTCCAGCTGGCTGACTGAGAATTATATCACCCACCATGTCTTGTATGAGCTTGTACCGGTGCTGACAAAACAAAACAGAACAACTCTGGAAACAAAGCCCATCCCCACACTAATAACCCCCATCCCCACACTAATAACCCCCACCCACTATCAACAGAAAATGAACAAATATTAATAAAGTTTTAAAGAGATTAAGACTATTATCAGAAAGTAAAAATGAATATGAGATGCCTAACTGAAAGAGAAATGATTTTAAGAGGGTAGAAGGAGGAGAAACAAGAGTAGGGAATAGAAACAAGGTGAAGAAAGAAAATAAAATTTACATCGTAAATAAAAAGGAGGGAGGAAAGCAAATGGAGTAAATAAAGGGAAGAGTATAATATGAGGTTTAAAAAATGTTTTTAAATAGTTAAAAAAAATAGGAACCAAATTGCAGAAAAAGATCCACAACACCCATACCAATGATAAATGAGCAAAGATTAATACTGGTGGAATGGGAATCAGAAGGAAAAAAGAAAGAAAAAAAGCTTATGAGATGTATAGAGGAAATAAAAGTGATTTTGAAAGTATAGAGGCAGAAGAAATACCAAGAATGAGAAATGAAAATTTGGCTAAGACAGGAAAAATGGAAAATTTAAAATGAAAAAAAGAAAAAGGAAGGAGGAAAGCAAATTGGAGTAGAAGAGAAGTGTATAATTTGAGATTTGAAATACAAAAATAGTGAAGATCTAGGAATAAAATTGAAGAAATGCATCAACAACTATCTTGTTAACCACCAATGAGCAAAGATTAATAAAAGGTGGAGGGTATTTTGGGTATTTTGCCACTGGAAAAAGTATGTGAGATGACTAATGACAAGAAAAATGGTTTTGAGAACCTGAAAGGGAGAGAAATAGTAAGGGTACATAAAAGAAGCAAGTCATGGCAAGAGAAAAAATAAAATTGAAAGCAAAAATAAGAGGAAGGAAGAAGGCAAAATGGAGAAAGAAAAGGGGGGAGCAAAATATGAAATTTGAAATAAACTAAAATAAAAATACTAGTGAAGTAATAGGATCAATCTTGAAGGAAAATAAATGAATTTTAAAAAGCTGTGCAGGAGAGAAAATAATGCAAATAATGAATAAGACTGAGGTGGAATTCATCTCAGTAGAATTTAGTGTTTACCACTGTCTTCTCTTTCTGCATCCATCCCTGGTAATGTCAGATGGTGTCCAAATCTGGCCGTAGGCAACCTGTTTGAGGCTACAGGTGATCCACAGTCTGTGGCTGTCTTCTTGAGTCTTGGCTGGTCCCTGCTGTTCTGCCCTGCTGCCTTTCCATCAGCATGCAGTCCAGGAGTGGTTCATTTAATGACCCAAGAGGACTGCCAGTACCTTCTCCACCTGCCTCCAGAGGGGACCTCTGGGACTATCAGGAGGGTAGGAACCCTGGGTCACCCCCAGGGGTCTCTGTAGGATTGTTTCCCCACTCCTTCACCTCACATTTGGTCTGTCCCAGATTCTTTCCAATAATGTATAGTTTTAGTGAATTAGCTGTCCAATTCATTTGAGGGGCCAATCTGTGTAAAAAGGCCAGCTCTTCCTGGTTGGCACTGTTGGCAGCTCTCTGTAAGCACTGAGGCTGATCAGGGCCCTGAATACCCCTTGCTGCACCTGTCTCTAATCTCTCTGCTCTTCTGGTTTTAATGGATAAGGGCCTGAGGAACAATGTCACTTATAGCATCTGATAGAAAGGGCCCTTTCATAGCTTTTAGCTTTCCCCTGTGGATATGTACCCAGCAGGGGACTCCTGAGCCTGGCCTCATTGATATGCAGAGCCTGTAGTCCTGCAGGTGGAGGGTGGGCATCCCTGCCTGTGAGGGGACCTGCTTGGTTGCAATGAATCTCAAGCATTTAGCTCCTGGATGTCTAGTCCCTAGCCTGACACTCTCACAGGAGACTTGGGCCTCTGCAAGAGACTTGAACTCTCTACTCTGCATATTCCTAATACCAGTCATTTTGGGTCAGGTCCCACAGTCCCTTCAGCTTGGCACTATCACTCTGGGTTCTTTGTTGGCAGAGCTGCTTTATGCATGCATGCACATGCACACGAGCACAACATTCCTGCTGAGTCTTGATGCTCACCTCACTCCTCTTTTAAAAGAGTTTTTATGTGCCTCCCACAGTTTAGCACCAAGCCCTTGGGGACCTGTTCTCCATGTTCCCTCTCCCCAAAAAGCACAAAGTCTCTCATTCAGGGCTAACTACAGCCTGTCAGAGCCTCCAACAGTTTTAGATAAGTTTCTCTCTGGATTTCTCCCAGATGGCACTGGGAAGAGTTAAGCAGTGATAACATAACATGGGGTGGTAGCAAGGTGCTCTCTCTGCTCCCTGCAGTGAGTCTCAAGCCTCCAGTGAGCCTGCTCCCACCATGCTGTCTCTACACTGCTCTGGCTGTCTCTCCTTCCCCGGAGCTCACAGCTCAAGAGCTGATCCATGGCCTCATCTCCCAGATTCTGAACCATTTGCAGTTTCTGTGGCTTCTGGGGTTGGGGAGGCAACAGCCCCTTCCCCAGTAAGTATCCCAGAATCCCAGAATTGTGGCTTCTGGTGGCATTGGGGTGTGTGGCCCTGCCTGGGGCAGAGGGCACAGAGACATATCTGGGCACTGAGGTACGGGCACTCCTAAGGATTCTTCCTGAGGAGAATATTTTAAATTCCTTGAAATGGCTCCTGCCCCAAATCTGCATAGCCAGAAGTGCCAGGTTGGGCAGCAGTGGCAGCTGCTCCACCAGGGGAACTGAGCTGCCTGCTCCAGAGTGCCCTGCAGGTGGACAGGCATTCATACACACACACACACACACACACACACACACACACACACACACACACACTCATCTGTGTACACACAAACTCTCACTCACTCTCAGCTGGATTTTTGAGTTGATTGCTCTGTGGTTTAGCTGCAAGACTGGTCCAGATCTGGGAACAAGTGCACAGAGCTTCCAGCTACTCTGCAGCGATCTTGGATCTTCCTATTCCCTTGTTTTAATATCATTATCCAACTTAATCTTATAAAATGATTGAAGAGTACCTCTGCTTTTTCTATTCTCATATGCATAGTATGCATACGATTGTCATCATCTGTTTCTTAATACTTTGGTAAAATTTATTTGTTAAACCATCTGAAAGTGTTTGTTTTTCAGGGGATAATTTTACATGTCATTTTAATTTAATTAATGCTGTGAGCCATTAATACATTAGAAATCTAGATAATCCTGAGCAGGCTAATGATTTATATTTTTGGAGGAATTTGTTTATCCTGTCTTCAAATATATTGGCATAAAATTATTCATAGTATTTCTATTTCTAATGCTTCTAAAAGTATTTCCCTTTTCTCATTTCTAATATTTTTATTTACATTAATCCTTTCTTGACCATTTTCACCTGAGTTTTTCCTTTTTCAATTAGTCTTTTTCAATTACTTTATGGGGGTGGAGAGAGAGAGAGAGAGAGGGAGAGAGAGATTTGTTATTTGTTGTTCCACTTAGTTATGTATTCACTGGTTGCTTCATGTATGTGCCCTGACTGGGGATTTAACCTGCAACCTTGACATATCAGGATGACACTCTAACTGAGCAAACTGGTCAAGGTCTTGATTAATTTTTTTTAAGAATAAACTTCTTAAACTGGCTCTTTAGCTAATTAATTTTTAGATTTTTCTTCTTTTTCATATGAAATATATACATCTTTAAGGCATAGATAGATAACATTGTCCACATCTTAAATGTTTTAATACCTTATATTTTTATCTTTCTGTTAGAATGTTTTCTAGTTGCCATGTGGTTAGTGAGTTATTTAGAAGTGTTTTAAATTTCAAGTTTCTAATATATGTTTTTCTTTTAAGTGACTTTTTGTTACTGATTTTTAACTTAATTACCTTATACTTAGAGAAAATGATCTCTGTATTAATTATTTAAAATTCATTTTCTAGTATACTGTTATTATCATAATATTCTATGTATATTTTTATTTTTTAAATATATTTTATTGATAATGTTATTACAGTTGTTCCATTCCCCCCCCTTTATTGCCCTCTGCCCTGCACACCCCCTCCCGCCTATCTTCCACCTTCTTAGTTCATGTCCGTGGGTCGACATATATGTTCTTTAGCTTCTACATTTCCTATACTATTTTTAACCTCCCCTGTCTATTTTCTACCTACTATTTATGTACCGTATTTCCTGTACTTTTTCCCCAATTCCCCCCTCCCCTTCCCCACTGATAACCCTCTATGTTATCTCCATTTCTGTGACTCTCTTCCTGTTCTAGTTGTTTGCTTAGTTAATTTTTGTTTTTGTTTTCCTTTAGATTCAACTGTTTTTTTAACCTTTTTAAAGTTCTTATTCAAGTACAGTTTTCTGCCTTTCCCTCCCACCTCTCCCCACCATCCCAGCCCTCCCCATCTCCCTTCCCTGTTTCCAACAGCCCTTGTTATTGTCCATGTGTTCGTTATAATTGTTCCTGCAAACCCTTCACCCTTTTTCCCTATAATCCTCTCCCTTCTCCCCTCTGGTTACTATCAGCCTGTTCTCAATTTCAGTGTCTTCAGTTATATTTTACTTGATCATTCGTTTTATTGATTAGGTTCCTGTCAAAGGTGAGATCATATGGTATTTGTCTTTCACTGCGTGGCTTATTTCCCTTAGCATAATGCTTTCCCATTCCATCCATGCTGTCACAAAGGGTTGGAGCTCCTTCTTTCTTTCTACTGCATAGAATTCCACTGTGTAAGTGTATAATAGTTTTTTGATCCATTCATTTACTGATGGGCACCTAGGTTGCTTCCAGCACTTGGCTATTGTAAATAATGCTGCCATGAACATTGGGTTGCATAGGTTCTTTTGGATTGGTGTTTCAGGGTTTTTAGGGCATAATCCTAACAGTGGAATTGCTGGGTCAAAAGGCAGTTCCATTTTCAGTTTTTTGAGGAAATTCCATACTGTTTTTCATAGTGGTTGCACCAGTCTTCATTTCCACCAACAGTGCACTAGGGATCCCTTTTCTCCACAACCTCTCCAACACTTGTTTGTCGCTTTGTTTATGATGGTCATTCTCACAGGTGTGAGGTGGTATCTCATTGTGGTTTTAATTTGCATCTCTCTGATAGCTAGTGATACTGAGCATCTTTTCATATGTTTCTGGACCCTCTGTATGTCCTACTTGGAGAAGTGTCTGTTTAAGTTCTTTGCCCATTTTGTAATTGTGTTGCTTGTCTTAGAGTGGAGATGTGTGAGTTCTTTATATAATTTGGAGATCAAACCCTTATCTGATGAATCATTGGCAAATATGTTTTCCCATGCAGTTGGTTCTCTTTTCATTTTAATGCTGTTTTCTTTAGCTGTGCAGAAGCTTTTTATTTTGATGATATCCCATTTGTTTATTTTTTTTCTTTAAGGCCCCTGCTCTTAGGCACCTATCAGTGAAAATATTGCTGCATGGAATATCTGAGATTTTCCTGCTTATGTTCTTCTCTGGGACTTTAATGGTGTCACAACTTATATTTAAATCTTTTATCCACCTCAAATTTATTTTTGTATATGATGTAAGTTGGTAGTCGAGTTTCATTTTTTTTCATGTAGATGTCCAGCTCTCCCAACACCATTTGTTGAAGAGGCTATTTTTACTCCATTTTATGCTGCTGCCCTCTTTGTCAAATATTAATTGACCATAGGGACTTGGGTTTATTTCTGGGCTCTCTGTTCTGTTCCATTGGTCCTTGTGTCTGTTCTTATGCCAGTACCAGGCTGTTTTGATTACAGTGGCCTTGTAATACAGTTTGATATCAGGTATTGTGATCCCTCCTACTTTGCTCTTCTTTCTCAAAATTGCTGCAGCTGTTAGAGTCATTTATGGTTCCATATAAATTTTTGAAGCATTTGTTCTATATCTGTGAAATATGTCATTGGTACTTTAATAGGTATTGCACTGAATGTGTAAATTGCTTTGGGTAGTATGGACATTTTGATGATGTTAACTCTTCCAATCCATGAACACAGTACATGTTTACATTTGTTTGTGCTTTCCTTAATTTCTTTCTTCAGTATTGTGTAGTTTTCTGCATACAGGTCTTTTACCTCCTTGGTTAGGTTTACTTCTAGGTATTTTATTTTTCTTTTTGCTATGTCAAATGAGATGTTTTTCCTGATTTCTGCTTCTGCTGTTTCATTGTTGGTGTACAAAAATGCCTTTGATTTCTGAATATTGACTTTGTATCCCACTGTTTTTCCAAATTCATTTATTAGGTTGAGTAGTTTTTTGGTGGAGTCTATAGGATTTTCTATGTACACTGTCATGTCACATGCAAACAATGACAGTTTTGTTTCATCTTTTCCATTGTGGATGCCTTTTATTTCCTTTCCTTCTCTGATTTCTGTGGCTTCGACTTCCATTACTATGTTGAATAGAAGTGGTGAAAGTGGACAACCTTGTCTTGTTCCTGATCTTATTGAGAAAGATTTTAGTTTTTGCCCATTGAGTATTTTGTTGGCTGTAGGTCTCTCATATATGGTCTTTATTATGTTGAGGAATGCTCTCTCATTCCTACTTTGCTGAATGTTTTTATCATAAATGGGTGCTGTACCTTAACAAATGCCTTTGCCACATCTATTAATATGACCATGTGATTTTTTTTGCTTTTGTTTATGTGATTTATTATGCTTATTGATTTGCAAATGTTGTACCATCCTTGTATCCCTGGGATGAATCCCACTTGGTCATGGTGTATAGTCTTTTTAATGTATTGCTGGATACAGTTTGCCAATATTTTGTTGAGGATTTTAGCATCTATGTTCATCAGCAATATTGGCCTGTAGTTTTCTGTCTTTGTTGTGTCTTTATCTGGGTTTGGGATTAGGATGATGCTGGCTTCATAAAAAGAATTTGGGAGTCTTCCATCTTCTTGGAATTTTTGGAATAGTCCGTGAAGGATAGGGGTTAGCTCTTCCTTCAATATCTGGTAGGATTTTCCTGTGAAATCACCTGGTCCAGGGCTTTTGTGTGTCAGGAGTTTTTGATTACTGCTTCAATATCATCTGCTGTTATTAGTCTGTTCAGGCTTTCTGCTTCTTCTTCATTGAGTTTTGGAAGATTATATTTTTCTAGAAATTTGTCCATTTCACTTAGATTTTCAAATTTCTTGGCATATAGTTCTTTATAGTAATTTCTTACAATCCTTTGTATTTGTGTGGTATCAGTTGTAATCTCTCCTCTTTCATTTCTGATTGTGTTTATTTGGGTCTTCTCTCTTTTTTTCTTGATGAGTCTGCTTAAAGACTTGTCAATTTTGTTTACTTTTTCAAAGAACCAGCTCCTGGATTTATTGATTCTTAGAATTATGCTTTCAGTCTCTATGTCATTTAATTCTGCTCTAATCTTGGTTATTTCCTTCCTTCTACTTGCTCGGAGCTGTCTTTGTTGTTGTTCTTTGAGTTCTTGTAGGTATAGGGTTAGGTTGTTTATTTGAAGTGTTTCTATTTTTTTTAGGTAGGCCTGTATAGCTATGAACTTCCCTCTCAGGACTGTCTTTGCTGTGTCCCATAAGTTTTGGAGTGTTGTGAATTAATTTTCATTAGTTTCTAGAAACTTTTTGATTTTTTCCTTTATCTCATTCTTGACCCATTCATTGCTTAATAGCATGTTATTCAATCTCCATGATTTTGAGTGTTTTTGAATTTTTTCCTTGGTTTGTTTCTAGTTTCAGTCTCTTGTGGTCAGAGAAAATGCTTGATATGATTTCAATTTTCTTGAATATGTTGAAGTTTGTTTTGTGTCCTATCATGTGGTCTGTCTTTGAAAATGTTCCATGTGCATTTGAAGAGAATGTGTATTTTGCTTCTTTGGGATGAAAGGCTCTACATATATCATTAAGTTCATTTGCCCTAGGACATTATTCAGTGCCACAATATCTTTGTTGATATTTTGCTTGGAAGATCTGTCCATTTTTGACAAGGGGGTGTTAAAATCCCCCACTATAATTGTGTTGCTGTCAATATCTTTCTTGAAGTCGACCAAGTTTTTTTTTACATATTTCGGTGCTCCTCTGTTGGGTGAATATATATTTACAATGTTTATGTCTTCTTGATGGATTATTCCTTTGAGTACTATGAAGTGACCTTCTGGGTCTCTCTTTATGGCCCTCTTTTTTGATGTCTATTTTGTCTGATATGAGTATTGCTACCCCAGCTTTTTTTCCCCTGTCCATTTGGTTGGAAAATTTGTTTCCAGCCCTTCACTTTCAGCCTGTGTAGGTCTTTTGTCCTGAGGTGGGTCTCTTGTAGGCAGCATATGTGTGGGTCATGCTTTCTTATCCATTCAGCTATTCTATGTCTTTTGATTGGAGCATTGAATCCATTTACATTTAAGGCTATTATTGATAGGTACTTATTCATTGCCTTTTTATTGTACCTGTGTTCCTCTCTCTCACTGTTTATCTTCTTGTTTTTGAAGCAGACCCTTTAGCATCTCTTGCAGAGCTGGTTTGGTGGAGGTGTATTCTTTTAGACTTCTTTTGTCTGGGAAGCTCCTTATTTGGCCTTCTATCTTGATTGAGAACCTTGCTGGGTAAAGTAGTCTTGGTTGCAGGCCTCTGGTTCTCATTACTTGGAGTATTTGTTGCCATTCACTTCTGGCTTGGAGCGTTTCCATTGAGAAGTCAGCTGCTAATCTTATCGGGGCTCCCTTGTATGTTACTTCCTGTTTCTCTTTTGCTACCTTTAGGATTCCCTCTTTGTCTGTGAATTTTGCCATTTTAATTATGATGTGTCTTGAAGTAGGCCACTTTGGGTTCCACTTAATTGGGACTGTCTGTGTTTCCTGGATTTGTGTTACTTTTTCTCTCATCAAATTAGGGAAGTTTTTCATTATTACTTTTTCAAACAGGTTTTCTGTCCCTTGCTCTTCTTCTCCTTCTGGTATGCCTATTATATGGATATTATTAGGTTTCATGTCATCCTGCATTTCCCTTAACCCCTCTTTATTCTTTCTGAGCCTCTTTTCCTTTTCTTGCTCTTTCGGGGTGTTTTTTTCTCCCTTGTTCTACAGCTCACTGATCTGACCCTCTGCTTCATCTAGCCTGCATTTGATTCCTTCTGCTGTGTTCTTCAGTTCAAAAATTGTATTCTTCATTTCCTCTTGGCCCTTGTTGATAGTTTCTATTTCCTTTTTCATGTTGATATAGTTTGCAGTGAGTTCGTTGTAGTTTCCCTGTTGTTTTTGGTAATTCTCTGTGAGCTTATTGAGCTTCCTTATAACCATTGCTTTGAACTCAATATCTGATAGTTGACTTGCCTCTATTTCATTTAGCATTCTTTCTGAGACTTCTTCCTTTCCTTTCATTTGAGGATTGTTTCTTTGTCTTCCCAATGTTTGTGAGACTCTTCTTGTTAGCCTCTGCTTCTTAAATTGATCTGTTCCAGTTCCCTGGGTTTCTGGTGTGAACATCTATGGTAGAATACCTGTGAAATTCAGTGGTGCAGTTTCCTTGATCTCCTGAGCTTGCTGGTCTTGGGCCTTTGTTTATGTTGGCTCTCTGTATGTCTTTTGGTTTTGATTGCTGTTGGGTCTTTCTTTGGTGGGTCCTTCCCTTCAGCTGGTTAACTGAGGGTCACTCCATCTACCATGTCTTGTATTCTGTTGTGCAGGTGTGAACAGGTTATGTTGAAGCTGATTCTTCTGTGTGTACAAGGTTTTGAGGCTTCTCTATCACTCCTGTTCAGTTGTTTGTTCTGGGTAATTTCTCCACCATTTATTTGTATTTCCAGATCACTCCTGGATTGATGTTAGTGTGGCTTCTACTCCCTCCTTCACCTTCTTCCATTGTTATCTGTTGGTGGTTCCTTTGTTGGTGGGTTTCCTCTTCCAGCAAGTATACTGGTATTCACCGCTCCCATCTACTCTTTTTTGTGATCACTTGGAGGGGGAAGGCAAAATGGCTTAAGAAAGCAGGAGTGTATTCTATGATATTTAAAGTTCCAACCCATAGAGAAGAGATAGGACATCCTTTGGATATGTACAGTGTTAAGTGTAATATTTCAGCCAACTAGCCACTCTTTATAAAGGGTAGAAAAAAGATAAGACTCTTGTTAGGGGCAGGGAAGGATTGTGAGTTGGATCTAAAAAGCACTGAACTTGGGGGAGGTCAGATTATGAGGTAAAGTGAGAGTAAAGGATAGAAAATAGGTGTAGTGTGTTAGAGAATAAAGATAACTACCACAGTAATAAAGTTCAGGAAACAGTGAAGTGAGCTAAGATTTGTGAGGGGTGTTGTGAAGTATTTACAATTGTGTGGAACTGCAATTATTTGCAATAGTAATGGACCAACAGTCATATGACATAGTTTGTGTGATCTGCATAACAGGAATAGGAAGTACAGGACCTAAAGTAGTGTGCTATTGGAATGCAAGTGAAGTGAAAAATGGGAAAATAAAAATATACTATGAAAGAGAGTACAAGGGAAACCAGTCAAACAATGCAATTTAACAAACCAAGTGAAGAAGACTAAATGGAAAGAGTAATACAAAAATACTAATAAAATAAAAAAGTAAGAATAATGAAAAATAATAATAATACAAATATACAACACTTGCAAGTTCTCTGGAGTAGCAAAGTGAAATTTGTCTCACTGTCTTCAGTTGTTGGGATGATCCCTCTTTGGGTCCAACTCTAGTCCTTTCATAGCTCCAGGTTTTATTGTCTCATTTGTCGGAATAAAATTAAAAAAGGAATGAAGGAAGAAGGAATAAAAAAGGAAAGGAAGGAAGAAAGAGTAAAAAAAGAAAGAAGGAAAGAAAAGAAGAAGAAACTAAAAAAAAAGCCTTCTGCTGGCTTTAAACTGGCCAAGCCATTTCTGCTGGTCTTCCTGGCTGCAGCAGGCTGAGGGGGAATTGAGTTCGCTTTTTTTGTTTCCTGAGCTGCACTCTTCGCAGTTGCCCAGCCTCTAGCCCAGTTCCTCAGTTTGCTGCAGGGCCCCCAGTTCCCTTCTGCACCTATGCCTTCAGTCCACCAATTGCACTGTCCTTGAGATGCACCAATTAGGGACAACTCATATATCACCTTCTCACTCTTTGCTGTTCTAGATGCCAGGGACTCTCAGCACCCCTTCAGGGTAGTTCAGACCCCTCCACACTGAGTGAAGTCTTTCTGGGGATTGCTGACTCCCTGAACCCTGCAGCTCTCCTCCATGGGGGTGTTTTCACGTTCCTCTTAGAGAACCAGTTGTCCCTGCAGAGCCCTAAAAGCAGGGACCAGGTGGGAGGAGCCTCTGGGCTGCAGGATCAGGTGTACTCTGTCTGGGGTCTGTGGCTGGGCCTGAACACTCAGCCTTGTTGCTGGGGCGGGACTGGCAGCCACTGGGCTGTGTGGTCAATTGCTTGCTGTCCCCAGGGCTGCAGGAGTGAGCTTGGACCAGCAACCACCAGGCTTCAGGATTCAGTGCACACCATCCCCAGGGCTTCAGGTGTGAGGTGGGAGAAGCTGCTGTGGAGAATTCCCTGAACAGCCACTGAGTGCCTCTTTTTTCTCTTTTTCTTTTTGAAAAATTCCTTCTATTGAAGCCTGCCACTCCAAACAAGTGTCTGACCTCTCACACAGCCCAACTCTCCAATCAGACCAGGACTGACTAGGTCAGGGTCCATCAAGGCCCAACTCTTCCCAGCCTGTGTCCATAGTCTCAGTGGTGCACACTGCCCCTGTGTGTTTCTCACTTCATCCTTCTTCACCCCCTGCAATTTCAAGCATCCAAGTTCCTCCTGGTGCTGCTTAAACCTCATTTGGTAGGGGAGGGAGCCACTGACCTGGCTTTCTCCCAAGAATCCTGCAGACGCCCTCATCCCCACACTGGTCCCATGGACCTTACTGTTCTGAAGCATTCTCCTTGCTGTCTGATTTTTCAATGTCCTCTAAAATTTTTGGTCTCCTTTCTTCATATATGCTGGGATACCATTGGCTGTTAGTTCTGTTTCTCAGAAGATTGGCTAGGTGTTTCACCCAGGCACAGGGGGAAGTGGACTCTGTTCCCACCTATCTTGCCACCATCTTCCTCACCCCTTGAGATCCTCAATTGTTGATAGTTGTAAGTTTGTTGGCATTTTATTGTTCATATTTTTGTCTCCTTTTTCTTAGAAAAATCCCATTAACATTTCATATAATAGGGGCTTGGTGATATGAACTCCTTTAACTTGACCTTACCTGGGAAGCACATTATCTGCCCTTCCATTCTAAATGATAACTTTGCTGGAGAGAGTAATATTGGAGGTAGGTCCTTGCCTTTCATGACTTGGAATACTTTTTTCCAGCCCCTTCTTACATGCAAGGTTTCTTTTGAGAAACCAGCTGATAGCCTTATGGAAGTTCCTTAGTAGGTAACTCTCTCTTTTTCTCTTGCTGCATTTGAGATTCTCTCTTTATCTTTAATCTTAGGTACTGTAATCATTATGAACCTTGGTGGGTGCTTCCTTGGGTCCAACTTCTTTGGGACTATCTGAGCCAGATAGTCTTTTCCCTTTGCCAGATTGGGGAAGTTCTCCTTTATTATTTCAAATAAGTTTTCAAATTCTTGGTCTTCCTCTTCTCCTTCTGGCACCCCTATGATTTGGATGTTGGATCATTTAAAGTTGTCCTGGAGGTTCCTAAGCCTCTCCTCATTTTTTTTTTAATTCTTTTTTCTTCATTCTGTTCTGGTTGACTGTTTATTTCTTCCTTCTGGTCCAAACTGTTGTTTTGAGTCCTGGTTTCCTTCCTGTCACTGTTGGTTCCCTGTACATTTTCTTTTATTTCACTTCTCATAGCCTTCACTTTTTCCTCTATTTTGTGACCATAGTCAACCAATTCTGTGAGCATCCTGATTACCAGTGTTTTGAACTGTGCATGTGATAGGTTGGCTATCTCTTTGTTGCTTAGTTGCATTTTTTTCTGGAGTTTTGATGTGTTCTTATTTTGGGCCTTTTTTTTTTGTCTTGGTTCACCTGTTATGTAGTAAGGGGCAGAGCCTTAGGTATTCTCCAGGACAGGGCAACCCACATTGCTGTGTTGTGGTGCTGTATGTGGGGGAGGGGTTGAGGGGAAACAATGCTGATTATCAGCTCTCTGCTGGCTTCTGTCACTTCCACTGCTACCCACAATCAAATTGGGCCCTTCTGGTGCCGATTTCTGGGTGAGTGGTTTTGTGTACATTTGAGGACCTTGTGGGCCTCTCCAATGAACTTTCCTGTGAGGCTGGGAGTTTCTCCTGCTGCTTAAATCCCCATAGATTTTTTCAGTCAGAGGTTTTGAGGCTTTAATTTCTGTCACTGGAACCCTGGGTTGCATGGTCTGTCTTGGTCCCCAGTTGTTTCTCTCAGTTTATCTGCAATTAATGTGGGACTACCTGCTCCACCAACCGCAGCTTTGCCGCAAGTCCACTCTGCCCCGCTGCCCTTCTCTGCCTCTCCTACTGGACTGGATGAATATTTCTTTTTTAACTCCTTGGTCATCAGACATCCATACAATTTGATTTTTTGTCAGTTCTGTTTTTTTTTCTTTAATTTGTTGTTGTCCTTCTTTTGGTTGTGTGAGGAGGCACAGTATATCTACCTATGCCTCCATCTTGACCAGAGGTCCTCCATGTATATTTTTAAAGAATGGGTTCTATATATATCTATTGGCTCAAGTTAGTTATTGTCAGATCATCAGCAGCCTTACTGATCTTTGCTTTGTTAGTTATGAAAGAATTAGTTTAAAGTCCATACTGACATGTAGTAGATTTGTTCATTTTTATTAATATTCTCTTACTTTTGCTTTACATATTTCAAAGCTATGTCATTGCATGCTTACAAGTCTAGAATTGTTATATGTTCCTGTTAAACTAACTTTTTTTGTCATTATATAATGTCAAATAATGGAGAGAAATCTTAGGATTTTTGTTTGCTTTTTCCTTCTTCTTTCTTGCCTATTTGGAATGCAAATATTTTCTTGAACAAATACTTTGTTCTTTTACTTGTTACCCTAGAAACTTTTACATACATATTATACTTAAAAAGTTTAAAATTAAATGTTTATCCTCTCAGATAGTACAGTCATAGGCTTCTTTAAATCACACCCACCCCTCCTCACTGTTGTTTTCAAAACATAGTTTAATGATTCTTCCCCAAATTAGATGTTATTATTATTGCTTTATGAAGTAAATACTTGTTTAGTTTGACCACATGTTAACCTTTTTATTTATAAATTCTTTTATATGTCAGACTTTCATTTTATATGTATTATTTTCTTACTGAAGTACATTCTTAAGAAAACGACTTACGGCCATGCCTATTTGTAGTAAAGTCAATTCATATGTGTCTGAACATATTTTTTCCCTTTTATTTATTGAGGTAAAGTTGCTCATCCTAAATGGCTAGCTTGGTGGTTATTTTCTCTCAGTTTTGTTAGACTTTGGAGGTGCTGACTCCTGGATTACTTTGTTTGCTCTTTTACTGCATTTTCTTTCAAGGAGCCTCCAGTTGTTTTTTAGATCTTGTTTGTTTATTAAATATTCTGAGTTTTCACTATCATGTTTGAAGATGTAAATTGTTTTATTTATTCTGAGTGAAATTCATTGTGATTCAGAAATTTAAAGACATTTTCACCCAATTTCTCTTTGAACATTGTAGTTCCATGATTCTCACTGATATTTTCTTGTCAGATTGCTATTTTGTGTATGGTAGGATTTCTCATTCTATCCTCAATATCTGTTCATTGTTTTAATATTTTAATTTCTTTATCTTTTTGTGCTGCTGAGTAATTTTTTTCAGATTCATCTCTCAGTTGTTCAAATGTATCTAATTTGGTGTTTAGTCCAACTACTCAAGTTATTATTTTGTTAGTTTTTCATTCTTACAGTTATACCCAGGTTTTATTTTATTTTATTATTTTATTTATTTTATTTTATTTTTACCAAATCTGCCTGATCATTTTTGATAGTTTCTTCTGTACCAATCATAGATTAGATATATTCATTTATTTAACTATCCTAAATGTATTTTATATATTCTATAGCCATTATTTTCAAAGTCGTCAATCTTTATGGGTCTAAAAGTGCTCTTTTTCTTCTGTTGATCATCTTTCACTCATTTGTTTTATTATTGTCTTTGAAAAATTGCATCCAATTGCTTTGACGCTGTATCTGTGGTGAGTCTTGAGGATTACTTGAAGGTTTTTGTCTTCAGGAAAATGTGTGTTTGCTTCTACCAGGAGGCAACTCAAACCACTTTAAACTCAATTCTTAATTTGGCTTTTTGGGAGCCACAGTAGTAGGTGGCTTCTAGTACCAAACCCACATGAGGGACTAATTCTTGTTACAAGTCATTGTTATCGTTTGAAGGTGAACTTGCTCACCATGCATGTCTCAGTTAGTGGTTATTTTCTACCTTCTCCCAGAGCCAGGTACAAGACAGACAAGTTTATTTCAGTTACCCTTGATGGGGCACATTTTTTTTAGTTAATGTTTTTACTGTGGGTATTTCATTCCATGGGTTCAGGCTTTCCAAGCAGGTATGATCTTTTATCTCCAAATCACCTTCCTAAATTGCACATCCAAAAGCTGTACACCTATTCTATATATAGCTAACTAAAAACCAAAGCTTCAGGGAACCAGGTATTGGCAGATGTCTCCAAACACCTGTCATCATTGTCTTCTTCACATATTTATGTTATTTGTTCATTTAATCATTTTCATATGTTTAAAATATTCTGTATTATTATTTATTGTCTCACAAGGAAATGTATTTAGTTTTCATACTATTGACTCTAAATGTTCTCAACCAATGTAACCTACATATCTTCTCATCCTCTATAGAAAATAAAAACAATTCTCAAAGAATTTATGATGCCAGAGGATAGTCATACTCATCCTGGACAGAAGTTAGTGAGTAAGATGCTGGCAACATTAAATTAAAATTCATAGCATCCAGCTCAAGATAAGGAATCTAAAATTTGTGGCTATCACAATCATTAGTAGATGTAGTGTTGATATTATTGGCTAGGAAATAGAGTTTATATAATATCTTTACAAACTAATTAGTGTTATAATATTTTACATATTTATATAATATTGTGCAAAATCTGATAATGTGTCATGTTCACTTCAATAATGACATTGTTAATTCTGTGTGGTTGTCCTGGTAACAGACAAAGTTAAATGTTGCAAGATAAAAATGATCTCAAAAGAACACTTTTTATGTGCAAATATATTTATCTTAGCAACAATCCCTAAACACATCAATAACAACTTTAAATGTAATCTTGAAGTTCAAGGATGACCTAAAATGCTTTAGTTATTTAATATTTCTTAATATTACTGATTCTAAGGTTTTAATGACCTAGTTTTATTTCCACTAATAAAGTTTTAATTTCCTAATATTAACCTTGATGAATAAATACACTATTTTATATGTTTAGCATGTTTTTAAAAGACTTTGATAATTACTTCAAATTTTGTATGGGATGAGGCACAGCATATATAATTAAAACCATAAATATAGACTGAATTGTATTTAGTAAATTTTTTCTGCAGTCTAAGAACTTCATAAGATGAGAATCCTTTTCTTTGTTGAAAGGCTCAACATTGTGGTATAGGAAAACAGGAGAAAGTACTGTTTTCTGTTGTTCCTGGTATTTTTTATTTTAGGACAAATAAAAGATCAATGATTTCCATATTTGTGGGACTCTAAGCAGGAAAGGACTTGAGCTGTCTAATGATGTTACCACAGAAATATGCTCAGGATGAGTAGAAACAAAATTTAACAATTTTTTTGTACTGGACTCCCTTTTTCATACCCCAAACCTTTTAGACTACTCTCTGATATATAATGCTTAGCACCAAACTTCTGTTGATCCTCATCTATCCTCAGAAAATCTTTGATCTAAAAGGTTTCAAATACAGTTGAAACATAAGAAATTTCATAGCTTTGAACATAATTTATAATAGTTTATTTTCTGTTTCAAAGTAGATTATCTAATTCCCTGTGGATTTAGAAACTGTGGAGTTGGTTTCATTAACAGTGACTGAGCTTATAGTTACACTGGAGTTGTGGGTGGGGATTCTGAGAGGCAACCTGAAGGAAAGACCAGGACAAGGGCTGGATTCCTCACCTGGGGCAAAGTGTTTACTTTCTGCCACAAAGTATAGGATATTGGAATGTCAAATGTCAATCATAATTTACCTAAATAAACTGGAAAACTTTTTTGGGGGATTCTTGGAGAGCATCTTGTTCAGGGGTGTGTGTGTTTTCCCGGAATCATGGGTTCCTAAAAAAATGCTTCTCGTATTTGTTTCTTGCTACATTGGTGGACTGGACCTCTTCAATTTTAGAGACTTCTAGCTTTTTCTTTCATCTCACTTATGTGGTCTGGGATGAGAAGCATTGTGCTACAGTGCTATGAAAAGATCCATTCATCACTATTTGCAATTTGTTCAGGAATAGGGTCCACAGTGTTTATCAGCTTCACAAAATGATACCCTACCCCTAAAAATATATTAAATGATTTATTATAACAGCCTGTCTTACAAAGAAGTCCGCTTAGTTTCTAGAAATCAGCATATTTTATATAATTCCTCCAACTTTTTAGTTAGGATAATAACTTACCACAGATAAATATTTACTTGCACTGTATTTGCATTTCAGTGATGAAGAAATTATTATTGTTTTAGTCTTCAAGGATAATGGATTGAACTTGGCAAAGCTTGATGATATGCCAAATACACTAAGAAAACATTGCTTCTAAGTTGATAATCTGAGACAAATGAATTTAAACTTAAAGTGAACTTTAACAAAAGTCATCCATCTTATTTGAGTTATAATTTTCTTTTTAAAAGAAAATAAGAGACAGCATTATATTCTGTGTAGTAAAAGACAGTGCACAACTGCTATCAGAATGTTGAAAGCTTTGATTAACTTATGTAGTTTTCTTATTTCCAGGTTCATCAGGATCATTTTAATTTTCACTTGTAGTTATAAAAAATACACAGAAGCATCTATCATTAAATTTTTTAAGTATTTGAATTAAAATTTTATATCAGTTAATATCTAGGATTTTGACTACAAATAGTATAGAAATCAAACCTGCCTGTATCACCAAGTTTTCAATCTGGAGGAATGAGTAACATTTTTAGTACAAGAATACCAGGATTAAAATGTTTTAAAGCTCTGCATATGGTTTGGCTTTAAATAAAGAAATTAATAATTTTCTGTGTATTTTATTTACTTAGACAAGTAAATATGTAAATTTTTATTTCTTCATAACTAAATCAATACTTTTCTATGATTTCAAAAACTTGGGAAGAGATATAATAATATGCCAATTACTAAACTATAAAATTGAACCAGTTTTTATAGACTTGAAAGCATGGCTATATAACTGTACAAGTTTTAAAAATTGTTATTTTTAATAGAAAATTTTTTTGAAATTTGATTTATTATATATCAAAATTAGATATATAATATCTAATGCAATTAGAATTCTAATAGAATGTGCAAATAGAATGTAATATACTATTGCCATGAGACAGGGAATTACTGTTTTTGGTTTTTGTATTTATAGTTAAGGTGTTTAACAAGATGAAGTAGACAGGATCCATCATCCCTCACCTCCTTCCCTCTGTTATATGTTATTGGAAATGATCTGTTTTTTGAGAGAACAAAAAGATTGTGTCACTGAAATACCCCACAGCTCTTCTTTCCTTCTATCTGCTATGCTCATCAATGGAACTTTGTTTTAGAAATGCTGATTTCTGAAACTAAGTTTACAGGTGAAGGATATATATATATATTTCACATATGTATA
>CM052544.1:76357801-76368918 GCA_028533065.1 Trachops cirrhosus
AAAGATTTTATTTATTTATCTTCAGAGGGGAAGGGAAGGAGAGAGGGAGAGAAATATCAATGTATGGTTGCTTCCTGTGCATTCCCTGCTGGGAACTGGCCTGCAACCCAGGCATGTGCCCTGACTGGGAATCGAACCGTGATCTCTTGGTTCACAGGCCCGCGCTTAATCCACTAAGCTACACCAGCCAGGGCCACATATGTATATTTTTATATATTTAACACATACATGTTTACAGTATAGAAATATACACACGTATATATGTATGTTTTATATACATATATATTTTAAATTAACCTTTTGGATGTATTTTCTCTAAAGGAAGTCTGTACAGCACATAAACATCAATCATTTCATTTCAAGAGTGAATGTTAAAAAGTGGGATACTGCTTAGTGTGATTATGGCATTTGACACATTTCCATCTTATAATTTTAATTATTTTTGATGTGTCTACTAGCAGTTGAAAGTTGTTTTAGCTGCTCAAAGGAAAGATGTCAAATTATCTGGTTTAAGGTGAGAAATATTATTTTTATAGAGGCCTTCAATGTAGGGAGGATACACAGATGTGTCATGATTTAAAAGAAATTCACTTAAGAGAGTAGTGTCAGTGGGTTATAGAACTGCTGAACTCATCTGAAGCATTGTGGAATAAAATGTTTGAGAAATATAGTATTCATAATTAAGATATTTAATGAATTGCCTTGTTAATCCATACACTGTATGCATGTTGCAACATTTTCTAGGCTTAATTAGTGTACTTGATGATTATGTTTATTTTCTGATGTACACACTGATTAAGCATTGTCCACACACTGAAGCTTGAAACAAGATCTGTCTGTAAAGTAGTACCTAGTCATCTAACTGGGGACTCAAAATGCAAATAGATCAACTTATGTAAAATTAAATTAGTTCTAATAGAACCCATTTTGCCTGAGCAGCTGGTGTCACATTATAAACAGTGTTCTCTTGTTGTAAGATATAAAGGGCTTCTGTTGACAGATCCTTATATCCTTTTATGCTTAAAATACTGAATGTGTATGATGTTAAAGTTGAACTTCAACTCTTAGACACAAGGAATCATGGAGTATTTTCAGTAACTCATTCTATTGTCCTCTAGAAATACAATTCATTATGGCATTAGGGCATTCGGGGAAGTGAGTGCCAGGCTTTAAAATGCTTTTCATGAAAACGTCCTGTTTTTAGTCACTTACAACTTTTGATAATCTTCTTCTGTTATGTTGAAATTTTCCAGATAGTTTTAGCTTATATATTCAAAAATTTATTGAATACTTTTCTGCCTTAATTTGCATATAGTTTAAGCAGTTTCATTTTACTCCCCTCCATTTGATGGCTAGATTTATAAAGTTAAATTTAACATTTATAATGTTGATAGACTGAAATTTTATTTTGAAGTTACTTACAACACCATTTGTTCATTCATTTTTAAATTGGGTTGTTTGTCTTCCTGCTGTTGAGTTGTATGAGTTCTTTACATGTTTTGGAGATCAAACCCTTATATGGTGCATCATTGGCAAATATGTTCTCCCATTCTGTCAGTTCCCTTTTCAGTTTGGTGATGGTTTCTTTAGCCATGCAGAAACTTTTAAATTTGATATAATGCCATTTGTTTATTTCGTCCTTTATTTCTCTTGACTTAGGACACAGGTGGCAAACACAAGGCCCATGAGCTGAATATGGCCCTCCACCTTGTTTTATCCCTCCTGGCACTTTGTTTCTACCCTGTGGCAGCACTGAGCTCCTTGCCCCTAGTTAAGGAGTAGTTACATTTACACAGTCCTAAAATTACATTCAGCCCTTTGAAGGCAACCATGAGGCTGATATGGCCCCTGATGAAAGTGAGTTTGATACACACCCCTGCTAGCAGATATATTGGCAAAAATATTGCTAAGTGGGATGTCTAAAATTGTACTGCCTGTGTTTTCCATTAGGACTTTTATGGTATCATGACATAATTAAGTCCTTTATCCATTCTGAATTTATTCTGGTGAATGGTGTAAGTTGTTGGTCTAGTTCTAATTAACAGAGTAAACTATCAAGAAAAATGAAACCAGAGACATGGAAACATGGGACAGACTGATAACTGTAGGAGAGAAGGAGAAAAGGAGGGAATGGTGGAAGGAAAAGGAAGAGACTAGTCAAAGAACATGTATGAATGATGCATGGTCACAGATAATGGAGAGGGGATTGATTGTGGGCTGGAGGGGTGGGTTGGGTGGAGAGGGGCAAAAGGAAAAAAAGAGAAAAATTGGGACAACCATAATAGAATAAACAATAAATTTTTTTTCAAAGTTTAGAAAAGAAAGCATTTGTTCATTCATTTGTGAATTCTACAAACATTTTTTGAGTAGCTCCTGCTTTTGTATTTTATTATTTTTCAATTATAGTTTACTTTCAATATTATTTTGTATTAGTTTTAGGTGTACAACATAGTGGTTAGACAATCATATACTTTGCAAAGTGTTTCCCCTGATATTTTCAATACCACCTCATAGTTATTGCAATATCATTGACTCTTTTCCCTGTGCTGTACTTTACATCCCTGTTATTATTTTGAGTAGCATCTGCTTGATATCATACACTGTACTAATCATAGGATTTATGTAAAAGATAATTCCTGTTCTCAGGGAGATGATGACATAATGGGGAACATACTAGGAAAGAAGATAAATGACAAAATAGTAGACTGAATGTTATTTTGAGATATTAATAGTGTGCTGGTGGAGAAAAGAGAACCTAAAAGAAAAACTATTGTTATAAACTGCATAATAGTCATTCACATGACTTTTTAAAGATCTGTTTTCTGCAAAAACCTTAGATGTCACAAATCCATGAGCTTTGAAGGGGGGGGACAAGGGGTTGGGGAAAAGATAAAAAGTGGTAGTATTGAGTATAAGCTACTAGATACTAAGCATTTAAGGAATAGTGCTTTAGCGAAATTCAAGAAATATTCAACAGCACTACTGATTTATGACGATGAACAAAATGACAAGGGGCTCTTTTGTATTATTGCTGACAATATATTGGTATCATTACAGTGGAAAGCAATCTGGAAGGAGGTACTAAATGCTTTATATGCTCAGATATTTTGATGGAGCATTTTTATTTCTGAAATAAAAACTTTAAATAGGGAAAAGTACTTTCAAAAAGGTGTTCACCACAGCATTGTTTATAATGGAAAATCTCTGAAAAATCCCTGTCATACAACAGGGAAAGGTTGAGCATAGCATGAAACAAACATTTGATAAAATTAAGATTGTTCATTCCATCCACTCAAATGCTTTTTACAAAGACTTTAGAAGATTCAGAAAATCCTGATGCTAGGATGTTAAGTGAAATTAGGAAAAGACAAGATTTTGTATACCTATAAATTCAAACAATGTAAAACAAGAAATAAACCTTTTTCCCCCCATGAAAAAATTCTGGAGGAAAATAAATTATTATTTTTTATATTTGGAAACATTTTCTAAATTTTCTCTAGGTATACATTACATTTCTCAGGGAGGAAAATATTAAAAATAAAGATCAGCCATGAGAGGTAAAAATATAGTTTTACCATGATTAACAGTAAGTTTTTAAGAGCCTTCACAGACTCACTTGCAGAGTTTTCATTCTTGAACTTGTAAGAGCAAATATTCTTGAAGAGAGAGCCAGTATGAAAGAACATCAGATTTGGAGTCAGAGATTTAATAAATAATTCAGTTAACTTGGCCAAAACCAAATTCTGTCAATTTCATCTACAAAATGAAGGGCTTGTGCTAAGTGACTTCTAAGGACCCTTAAACATCTCCCATTTTCATTTCATGATCCTACCATGAAATGGGTAGTGCAGTCAGACAAAAGAGTTACTTGCTTCTAACGTGCAAAATACTGATGGAGAGTCACTCCAAGGAGG
This sequence comes from Trachops cirrhosus, assembly GCA_028533065.1. Taxonomy (NCBI): domain Eukaryota; kingdom Metazoa; phylum Chordata; class Mammalia; order Chiroptera; family Phyllostomidae; genus Trachops; species Trachops cirrhosus. The sequence continues at coordinate 76,361,716 of CM052544.1, forward strand.
TTCCAAGCTGGTCCACAGCCCTCTCTACTGAGACCAAACATGCTCTAAGATGTGATCTCAATTGCATCAACCACATCTGTTCACACTGAACTCATACCAGTTGAGCTGTTTAGTGACCCAAAGGACAGACAGTATTTTCTCAGAAATGTCTGTAGCAGTGAAACAAATATGACTTCATATAGTTCTGACATCCTATTAAGAAATTGAGGTATTTCAGAAACTTGGTGTCCCAGACTATGCTAGTCTTACACCTTAGAATTGGGCATTAGATTATACATGTCTTCACCATTTTCCTGGAGAAAATCATCAGTCATTCTGAGTGAAAATGCATTCACCCACTTATCTATGCATTAGAGTTTATCTTAAAGGTTTTCTGTGAGTTAACCAGTTCACATTAAAGTGAAAACTATGGGTCATCTTTCCAGGTACACAGCCATGGTTAGATTTTGGTGTTCCTCCAGAGTATGGGTCTGTATTTCATTGATAGATTACAGAGCTATGTTTCTTGAGAGAGTATCTCCAAAGCTATCACCACTGGCATTGGTCTAAATGTCCTCTAATTAAAGTAATATTTAGTCATGGTTACATGGAGGACATTCTATATCAGGGATGTCAAACTCATTTTCACCGGGGGCTGCATCAGCCTCACGGTTGCCTTCAAAGGGGCAAACTAACTTTTGGACTGTATAAATGTAACTACTCCTTAACTGTCAAGGAGTTGAAATTACATTTGGCCCTTTGAAAGCAACTGCAAGGCTGATGTAGCCCCCAATGAAAATGAATTTGATACCCCTGTTCTACATATTCTAAAATCTATTCCTAGGTTGAGTTATAGCAGCAATATTCTATACGATTTGGACTCCATGCACTAAAGCTTGATGTCATCAGCCTCTACTGAGGGACAGCATAAAAAGCCATTTTGTGTCCTGTGAGGATATTGCTGAGTACACTGTCCATAGCAGTACTTCTCCTGAGCTGTACATCAGGTCTGTTGTGACCTCAAAGGTACTATGAGCTGTGTGACTGGTGTTTTGAAAGCACGGGTGCTAAGAATCTTAGAGCAGTGTCCCTACCATACCCAGAGCAAGGGAATAGGACTTTCTGCTCCACATTCTTCAGCCATATCCCTGCCTAATTTTATATTTCACAGGTTGACTTTCCTTTCCTTTACTCCTCTTTAGATTTATTATACATGTTATGAATTCTTACAAGCTGCTTTAAGTTCTTTCTGAAACAAACAAACAAACAAACAAACAATAAATAAATAAATAAATAATCTTTCTACTTCAGACAGCAATCAGGAGGTGTGGGGAGGTGCCAGGCCCACTGAACACTGGGCAAGATCTCTTCCCTCATGCCTGTCCTTGGTCTGCTTCATATTTTAAGATCTCTAGAGGAAGGAACTCATCTATATTTTAGTCAGTACTTAGTGCAGTCAGTAAGTGAAACACAATAAAATTGAATATGAGGAGGCTCAGGAAGGCTGCTTGTGGTTGCTGTCCAAATTAACACTCAATTTTTGTAATGAAGAAGGATGGGCATTCATTTTTATGTGTACAGACACATTCACACTAGACCAAATGCTCTCTATTTCTCAATATTTTAATTTTGTTATAATGAACAAATATGTAGGTAGGAATCTTTAGTGAACTCTATTCTGCCCAAAGGGAGCTTGCTGATGAGGGTGAAAACTAACAATAAATCACTGAGTTTATGTTTAAGAGTGATCTATGATTGTGCTTACTTTCATACCCTGCTTCCTTTTAATCTCACTCTGATCTCATGTCTATGCCTATGTGAATTAGTTGGGCAGTAAAAGGGAACAGAGCAGCAGTGGAGGAGAGAATGCATCCAAGATAAGGTCAGGGTCTGGTAGCCAGAGAATATTTCTGCTCTTTGCCATGGAGCCTGACATTTTTGTGTTACCTCATGATTTCCAGGTGAAGTGTGTTGACTTGAATACCATGCTTAAAATTTTTATTCAGCAAGATGTACAATACTGCTCTTAAATATGAGCTGCATAATCATTATTCTGCCATTTTTTGTTAATTAGTAATAGGTATACATTTTCCCCCCTCAATTACAAAGCCCTTAAGGACATGGAACTTCTAGTGTTCTGTCTTCTGAGGATACCATCATCCCTGAATCTTTTCCAACGGGAGGTTGGATTTTTATGGGTTTTTGTTCTTGTTGTTTCCTTCCTTCCTGCCTGCCTGCATGCCTGCCTGCTTGCCTTCCTTCCTTTCTTTCCTTTAGGAAAGAGGGAGAATTACAGTCTTGCTCCCCATTGCTACTTCCAATTTATTTCTTTTTCTTCAAATTCTGAAAATTTCAATTTATGTAAAGTTCATGTTACCTTAAGCACCCCTTGCTGTTCCTTGTTGCTGCCCCCACATAGTCACAGATGATTCCAGTCCCAGCTCACTATTCTCTTCACCATACTCCTAATACCACTCGACAACATGGTCACACTTCTCATAATACCTGGCTCTCATTCTCATGACCTCTCCACCTCCAGTGATCTTTTCTTTAATTTCCTTCAGGGCATATTCTCACTTCATACCTGAGTTTGTTGTAATACCTGCAGTGTCTCAGAAGTCTACATTTTAAGTATTCATTCCTTTTTGATAACTTTTTTTCTCTTTCACATAGCACTGAAACTACACCCAGACTTCTCACCCCACTCTATTGTATTCACCTGCTTACAAATTAATCCTTGTTATAGCCAACTCCCCTTCACCTCTGCACTGGCAGACAAGCATATAGACAGGACAGGGCTAGAGGACAAGAGACTACTTTATGTGTCACTCCTCTGCAAGGACCAACACTTCCTTACCTTTCTCAATAATAGTGGCATATAGAAATCCCCTCATTCCTCTCCCATGAAAATGCTTCCATTCTGAATGTATACATTTCCTTCACTTATGCAATTGAATTTCACATCCTTTCACTTCCTTAAGGTTTCAGTCCTGTTACAATATCCTCCCTTCATTTCACCATCTGTCCTTCTCTGGTATATAATTCCTATGAGAACAAAATGATATATCATTTTTAAACAAACTTTTCCTTGAGCTCCATTTTTAACCACACTTATATTCCTATCACTCTGCTCATTGTCACAGTAACACATCTTGAAAGAACCAAGTGTTTACTGCTGTGCATCCATTTTTCTCATCAGTACACTTTATTTTATCCTTACCATTTTTAAAACTGCTCTTGCCTGGTTGCTATTGACTTCAAATTGCCAATTAAATGGTCCATTTTCTGTCCTTGATTTGACTAAGTGACAGTATATGATACAGTTGACCACATGCTCCTTCTTAATAAGCTCTGCTCACTTGACATCTGTAACAGCCCCTGCTCAGCCTCTCCTACTGAGCCTTCCTCTAGTGCTTGTCCTTAAGTGTTATCTTGTTTCATTGTGTGGTCCTTCGATTCCTACTCTTCCCATAGCTATACTCTCCCTGTATAATCTAATCTAGTCCCTTTGGGTTTAAATGCTATCTTCATGGATGTGACACCAAAATTTATATCTTCTAAACTATTTCCACTATTATCTAGGATTATTCCCATAGGTATCTTGATTAAAAAAATATTGTATTGTTATTCAGTTACAGTTGTCCCCATTTTCCCCCATTATTGTCCCCTGCCCTACCCACCCCCACCTTCCACAATCATCATCTCCCCCATTGTCTTTGTTCATGGGTCCTTTATACATGTTCCTTGACTTGACCTTTCTCCTTCTTTCCCCTGTTATACTCCTCTCCCTCCTCTCTGGTCACTGTCAGTTTGTTCTTTATTTCCATGTCTCTGGTTCTATTTTGCTGGCTTGTTTGTTTTATTGATTAGGTTCCAATTATAGGTGAGACCATATGTTAATTGTCTGTCACCACCACTGGCTCATTTCACTTAGCATAATACTCACCAGTGGTGGAGACAAGATAGGTATCTTAATTTTATCACGGCCAAAAGATAACTCTTTTGTTTCCATATCCCTACCAAAAGTTTGTTCCTTTCAGTTTCTCTTTGTCACTAAATGCACTACCTTCCATACAGTTGCTTAGGCCTCCAAATAAGAGGTAATTCTTACTTCCAACAAATTCTATAGATTCTATTTCCAAAATATTTTCTGAAGCTGACTGTATTTCTCCATTTCCACTGCTCCTCTCTTAGAACATAAGCCACCTTATGGCTGCCAGGATTATCTTCATAGCATTTAATTTTTCTTCTTGTCTGCCCTCTGTCTTCCATTAACATATTCTCCTTATAGAATATAGAGTGATCTTCTAAAAATATAAGTCAAGGTGTGCCTCACTTCTCGTTGGAGCCAACCAATAACTTTCCATTGCACTTAGAACAAATCTAAACACATTGCCACAGCTTAAGCCCTGAATCATTTGACCTTATTTCCTTTTCTCCCCTTTGTTTACTCTGCTCCACCATATGACCTTCCTATTTTTTTTCAAACATACCAGGATCATTGTGTCCTTATGGCTTTTGCACTTGCCTCTCTCTCTGCTTAGTATTATCTTCCCTTAGATCTTCCACCAGCTGATTCTTTGTAGTTATTCAGATATAAATTTAGACATCGTGTTTTCAGTGATGCCTTCCATTATAAATTTGACCCCTGCACACAAACACACTTGTTCTATTCCCCATCGTTCTGCTTTATTTAATTCACAAACATTATGTTATGCTTATTTCTTTTTTTGGTTATGAAATAACTTTCTGGTTATGCATAACTTATCCTACTATTCTTCTTATAGTCATTTTCAATAATAAATGTATGAAAAGGAGGAGGAAAAGTTAGGCTGAAACTATCTTTTTTTAGTCTTAAAACCTAGAGATTTCTTTAACAGTCCTTGAGAACATCTTGTTTTCTTTGTTTCTTCAACATCTTACACTTCCTATCCATTTGCTTCTATCCTTCATGTATTGATTTACTGTCAGAGCTAGGCCTCAGTTCTTTCTGACTCAACATGGTGGTCAAGAAGTTAATGTCTTTGACTAAATATTTCTTTATCCAATATAAACCTCAGTTTCTTTTTCTGTACTATGGAGATTGTACTTCTCAGTGTTTTTGTAAGAATCAAGTAACGTTAGGAAAATAAAGCAATTATCACAGTGCCTGGCTCACTAAGTGTTAAATAGATATTAGTTATTGTTAGTAATAATATGGTTATTAGCCCAGGAGAAGTTTATAATATTTCCTTTTAATATACTGTATTTGGGGTTCTACATAGTAACAATAGCTTCCTCCTATTATTTTTATAACAATTTGAGAGAGCATGAAGTATAATAAACTTGACTAATTACATGTATCCACATATTTAAGACTTGGCTTAAAGACATGGAAGTTAGTATAGCTTAGTTATTTAGCAACTAAAAAATTAGACATTTGCAGAACACTGACAACACCAAGTACTGGTAAGGATGTGAAGCAACAGGAACTCTCATTCATTTCTGGTGAAAATGCAAAATTGTACAGCCATTTTGAAAGTAGTTTGGTAGTGACTTATATAATTAAACATAATCTTATAATCTGTTCCTCCAATAATGCTCCTTGTTTTTTTACCCAAAGGAGTTGAAAACATGTCTACACAAAAATCTGCACATGAATATTTATAGCAGACTTACTCATAATTGCCAAAACTTGAAAGCAACTAAGATATCTTTTGGTAGGTTAGTGGATAAATAAATTGTGGTATATTCATAAAATGAAATATTATTTAGTAAAAGCAATGAGCTAAAAGCCATAAAAAGACATGGGGAATCTTAAAGCATATTACTAAGTGAAATAAGCCAATTTGAAAAGACTAGATACTGCATGATTCCAAATACACGACATTCTGAAAAAGGCAAAAACAATGGAGACTATAAAACCATCAGTAGCTGCAAGGGGGTGAAGAGGGAGAAAAGAGTAGATGGAGCACTAAATATTTTTAGGGCAATCAAAAATACTCTGTATAATTACAACAGTGGATATATGCCATTATTTATTTGTCCAAACTGATAGACTATAAGACACCAAGAGTAAGCCCTAATGTAAACTATATACCTAGGGTGATAACAATATGTCAGTGGAGGTTCATCGATTGTAACAAATGTTCATTTTGGTGAAGGATGTCCATAATGAAGAAAGCCGTGTGTGGACAGACTGGAAGTATAGAAGGAATCTCTGTACTTTCTCAATTTTGCTGGGAACCTAAAACACTCTAAATTTTATTTTAGTTTTTATTTTCTAATATGTTTTATTGATTATGCATAAAAGTTGTCCCAATTTTTTCCCACTTTGCCCCCTCTATCCAGCATCCCCCTCATTCCCTCCAGCAATCCCCCACTTTAGTTCATGTCCATGGGTCATGCATGTAAGTTCTTTTTTTTGATTTTTAAAAGCATATCTTATTGATTATGCTATTACAGTTGTTCCATTTCCCCCCCTTTATTCCCCTCTGCCCTTCACACCCTCTCCCACCTGCATTCCACCCCACCACTGTAGTTCATGTCCATGGGTGGTACATATAAGTTCTTTGGCTTCCACATTTCCCATACTATTCTTAACCTCCCCCTGTCTATTTTCTAACTACCATTTATGCTACATAATCCCTGTCCCTTTCCCTCCTTCTCCCCTTCCCCCTCCCCACTGATAACTCTCCATGTGATCTCCATTTCTGTGATTCTGTTTCTGTTCTAGTTGTTTGCTTAGTTTGTTTTGGTTTTGTTTTTTAGGTTCACTTGTTGACAGTTGTGAGTTTGTTGTCATTTTATTGTTTGTAGTTTTGATTTTCTTTTTCTTAGATAAGTCCCTTTAACATTTCATACAGTAAGGGCTTGGTGATGATGAACTCCTTTAACTTGACCTTATCTGGGAAGCACTTTATCTGCCCTTCCATTCTAAAGGATAGCTTTGCTGGAGAGAGTAGTTTTGGAGATTGGTCCTTGTCTTTCATGACTTGGAATACTTCTTTCCTGCCCCTTCTTGCCTGCAAAGTTTCTTTTGAGAAAGCAGCTGATAGTCTTATGGGAACTCTTTTGTAGGTAACTGTCTCCTCTTCTCTTGCTGCTTTTGAGATTCTCTCCTTATCTTTAATCTTGGGTAATGTAATTATGATGTGCCTTGGTGTGTGCTTCCTTGGGTCCAACTTCTTTGGGACTATCTGAGCTTCCTGGACTTCCTGGAAGTTTATTTCCTTTGCCAGATTG
>CM052544.1:76369418-76417963 GCA_028533065.1 Trachops cirrhosus
AACACATGAAAAGATGCTCAATATCACTAGCTATCAGAGAGATGAAAATTAAAACCACAATGAGATACCACTTCACACCAGTCAGAATGGCCATCATAAATAAAACAACAGACAACAAATGTTGGAGAGGTTGTGGAGAAAAAGGGACCCTAGTGCACTATTGGTGGGATTGCAGACTAGTACGACCACTGTGGAAAACAGTATGGAACTTCCTCAGAAAACTAAAAATGGACCTGCCCTTTGATCCAGCAATTCCACTGCTGGGACTATATCCTAAGAATCCTGAAACACCAATCCAAAAGAATCTATGCACCCCAATGTTCATAGCAGCACAATTTACAGTAGCTAAGTGCTGGAAGCAACCTAGGTGTCCATCAGTAAATGAATAGGTCAAGAAACTATGGTACATTTACACAGGGGAATACTACACAGCCAAAAGAAAGAAGGAGCTCATACCCTTTGCAACAGCATGGATGGAGCTGGAAAGCATTATGCTAAGCGAAATCAGCCAGGCAGTGAAAGACAAATACCATATGATCTTGCCTTTAACGGGAACCTAAACAACAAAACAAAGAAACAAGCAAAATATAGCCAAAGACACTGAACTAGAGAACAGGTTGTCAGTGCCCAGAGGGGAAAGGGAGAAAATTTCAGGGGAGAAAGGAAGACTTTACAGAAGAAATATAGAGGACACATGGACAAAACTAGGGGGGTTGGAAATGGGAGGGAGGAGGGAAGGGATGGGTGGGTGGGCTGGAATGAGAATAAAGGATAGAAACTGTATTGCATAAACTAAAATAAAAAAAAAAAAAACAAATGGTGTTGGGCGAACTGGATAGCTCCATGCAAAAAAATGAAACTCAAACACCAACTTACACCATACACAAGAATAAATTCAAGGTGGATGAAAGATTTAAATATAAACTGTGATACCATTAAAGGTCCTTGTTTTTCATCACTTTGAATACTTATTGCCAGTCCCTTCTAGGCTGCAAAGTTTCTTTTCAGAAACAGCTGACATTCTTATGGGAACTCCTTTTTAGGTAACTATCTGCTGTTCTCTTGCTGCTTTTAAGATTGTCTCTTTATCTTTAACCTTTGACATTTTAATTATGATGTGTCTTGGTGAAGTCCTCTTTGCCTCCATCTAGTTTGGGAGTTTCTGTGCTTCCTGGCCTTGTATGTTTATTTCCTTCACCAAATTAGGAAAGTTTTCTTTCATTATTTTTTCAAGTAAGTTTTCAGTTTCTTGCACTTCCCCTCCAGCACCCCTGTGATTCAAATGTTGCTACATTTGAAGTAGTCCCAGAGGCTCCTTATCCTATTTTCATTTTTAGGATTCTTTTTTTTCTTCTTGCTGATTCCAGTTGAATGTTTTTTCTTCCTTAAATTCCAAACCATCAATTTGATTTTTGCTTTCATCTATTCCACTCAGTTGATTCCCTGTAAATTTTTCTTTATTTTACTTAGTGTAACCTTCATTTCTGCCTAGGTCATTTTTATGCCATTGAAGTGCCCAAGTAATTCTTCAAGCATCCTGATAACCAGTGTTTTGAGATCTGCATCTGATTATCTCTATTTTCTTTAGTTCTTTTTCCAAAGTTTTGTTCTGTTCTTTCATTTGGGCCATGTTTCTTCGTCTCCTCATTTCAGTAGCCTCCCTGTTTTTGTTTCTATGTATTAGGTAGAATTTCTTGGGATCCCTGTCTTATTAGTGTGGCCTGATGTACAAAAGTGCATCAGAAGTTGGATGGGGTGGAGTCTTAGGTAATTGCCAGGGTGGGGCAACCCATGTGAATCAAGTTGATGGAGTTTCAAATATGCTTCCAGCTGCTCTGTGGCTGTGTGTGTGGGAGGGTTCTGAAAAGAGACAATGGACACTGCCTGACCTCTGGTATTGTGAACAGGAAAAAGCTGTCCCCTGGTACCTTGATGCTAAATTCTTCAGTTTCTCTCTGTATGCCACTGGTACCCTTCAAGCTGCTGGCCCAATGCTGGAGCCCAGAGGGAATGAATCTGAGTAAGTCCTAAGTCCATTGTGGACCCTTTAAGAGGAGACAGCTGAGAATCCTACTGTTTCTTCTGCTACTCTGACCTGCATTGGCTGTTATAGCCAGAAGTTATGGGGACTTATCTTCCTGGCTCTGGAACCCTGGGCTGTGTGGTCTGGTGTGGGGCTGGGATCACTTGCTCCTGAAATATCTCTCCCAATTTTTATCCACCACATGTTGGTGTGGGACCAGCCCATTCTACATCTCCATGTCTCTGTATCTCCATCCATCTGAGTAAATGTGACTTGGTACCTTGTCTGACAACCTTTGGTATCTCAGTTGTTGGACTTCCATACAGCTCAATTTTCTGATGGTTTGGGTTGATATTTGTTTTACAGTTTAATTGTAATTCTTGCTGTGGTTGTGCGAGGAGGTGAGCCATGTTTACAACTTATGCCTCCATCTTTCAAAATTTTATTTTAGTTTAAAAATAATTTTCCATTCAGAATTCAAGTATTATTATTTCATTTATTCATTTTGGATCAGTGTCTTGAAATTTTGAACTTTTAATGTTATTGACTTAATTGGAGAATAATTACCTTAATGAATATGGCCTTCTCCATTTATAAGAATATTATGGAGAGTTATTGTTTCTGAATTCCATGTAGCTATCAGTTTTCTTAATATTTTATTTATTAATGTTCAAGAAATAAGACATCCCCACCACAAAATACTAGACATAAACTCATTTGGAAAGTGTCACTATTTCAAAATAGGAAAGAGAAATAACTAAAGGGAATTCTGTTGGATTTCATTTATTAAAAATCTGTATGTTATTATTAGAAATTAGAAGAATTAAATATATGCAGCAAAACAGTAGCACTAAGTTTATTCATCATAGTGATAATTAAATATGAAGAACAATGTTTGACACTGAGAGCTCTGCAAAGATGGAATGATTCTCTTAGTAGTCACTTGATTATATCTTAGTCAAAGATGTTGTTTTGTGAAACTCAGGTCTGGGTAAGTACTTGCCTTAGATAACTGCAAAAATCTATTTCCAGTGTCAGTGGTTTGTGAATCTGTCTTAAGATTTTGAGTAATTTAGTGTTCTTTTCTCTTCAAAGCTCAAAGTATTTCAAGCTATATATCTACCTGTGAGATGATTCATGTGGAGGAGAAGAAGGAGTAAACACACTTACTCTCAGTATGGGATAAAAGAATCCAGTCTTTTCAAATTGCAATGTACTCATTATCTACTAATTCACCAACCTGGATGTGCATTGAAAATGGAAACCAGCAGTGAATTTAAACTGTTAGGTGTGATACTCGCATGGGTCAGCTAAAGACCATGAAGGCAGTAAGAAGCCTTTCCCAGAAGCACTGAAGCCTTAAGCAACTTGGCCCCATGTATTTTGGTGTCTGGGGAAAAGCTACAGCCTATACAAAGGCCTGAGTACAGCAGTAAGAAAAGTCTTGGCCTCTATTGAGAGGAGAATTCTGGGAGGCAGAGTTACATTTAATGCTTCTTTTAAATGACATCTAGAGGTTAAAGTTATTCCTAGGCAAGAATGAACATGACATTCAATAAATGGGGAGAAGTTAACTATAGAGTCTGTGTGTAAAAAGTAGTAGGTAAGGTAGCCAAATAATTAGCCTGAGATAAAATTGAAAAAAGTCCAAGTAGCACTAAGAAGTTTGAACTTAATCCTAAAAAGAGGATTTAAGCGAGAGATATATTTATCAGGCTACCTATACTATATAAGAAATCCACAGAAAAAGTGCAACACAAACACAAGAATAGTTTAATTTTTGAACATTCAAACAGTCCTAAAACTTTTGGGTTTCAAGGGAAGTTGGGGACTTTGGACCAATGCAGTCAAGTCAGGATTCAGAGTGACTGGAGGTCTACCCTTTTCAGCATTGGGGCTTTCAGGGTAATTTCTGGGCAGTTGGCAGAAGAGAACAAAGCTTGGAGATTGAGTTTAGAAGGGTTTTATGGATGGACTGGAAGTGACATATCATGCTTCTGCCCTGCCATGGCACATAGCCACACCTAACTCCAAATGAGGGTGGGAGACACAGACTGGGTATTGTGCAAAAAGAACAGGAAAGCCATAGCATGGACATCACTAGACTTCCTTTTAGAAAAAAATGCTGGAGGCAGGGGAAAGGATGTCCTGAGAAGAGGCATATTTCCTTGGGGTTGTCAAACAGATTGGTTACTAGGATAAGTTAGGATCTCAGATAATGGATGGTGAAAGCTTGGAACAAGGCATGGAAAAAAGGTTGAAAAAATACAATTAAAATAATAAAGAACTGTGGGTAGTTGTGGGAATAGTGGAGCCATTGTTAGAACCTGGAGGTCTTGATATGGCGTGGATGGACATGTTGTATAGAGATAATTGGAAGCATAGAAAGTAGTCAGCAAGGTGAGTAGTCAATGACTCAGTAGGACTGGAACTTTAAAATCTGAACTTCCTGCTAAGATTGAGAAAGTTCATACTTGAGAGTTAACCCAACATGAGAATGAAAAAGTACCTTGAATCCTAGACCAGTGAAATGGCTGGGTAAGCTCATTAACTGTTCATTTCCACATTGTTGAGATCTTTTAACTGCGCTGTGGACCAGCGATAAAGAGTGAATGGTAGGAGACCCAGCAAACCTGAGACAGACCCTGAGATAAAATCATGTTTGTCAGCCTTACCTCATTTCCTAAGATTAGATCCAGAATAGTCTCTGGCCACCACGTCTGTTCAGCAAAGTATAAGAAAAATATTGTGCAATATCTGGAAACATGTTCAGCATTTTAAAGGTCATTGTAAATTAATTATTTTGACATGTTTACTCTTTTTCTCAACTCTTTAAAAGTCAGTGGCAACAGCTGAGCATCTCAAGTGCCATGTCAGCCTCACCTCCAATCCCAGGAAGTTCAGTGTTAGCCCACAGGTTTGTCTGCTTTGCTTGTGCCATTCTTCCTCTCTTCCTCTGTCTTTTCTTTTTGTTATTTTAAATGCTAGCTATTCAGTCATGAAGACACTTCTTTCAAGCACATTTACAAAACTAACTGTAGAAACCACAGAGAATTCTTTGTTTAAGGCATTGTGATTTATTGTGTTAAATCACAGCAAGAAGGAAACCTGGAAGTCAAATTATCTTTTAGAAAATGTGAGTTTTTTCCTAAGTAGAATCATAATAGGCCTGATTTACCATTCTGTGATGAGGGGAATAGGCTACTTGTTATGAACTAAATGTTTGTGTTCTTCCCCAAATATGTTGAAGCCCTAACTTCCAATATGATGGTATTTGGAAGTGGGGCTTTTGGGAGGTAATTAAATTTAGATGAGTTCATTGAGTTGAGGCCTTCATGATGAGATTAGTGCCCTTAATAAAAGGAAGAAACCAGAGCTCTCTCTCTTCACTGTGTGAGAACACAATGAGAAAAACAGCCATGTAAAAGCTAGAGAGTTCTCACCATGAACTGAAACACCTTGATCTTAGATTCCTAGCCTCCAGACTGTGGGAAATAAATGTCTGCCTTTTAAGCCACCCAGTCTCTAATATTTTGTTTTAGCAGACCCAGCTAAGATTAAGCACAAATATATCTAAATAGAATAGTTGCTATGTGTGTGCGTGTGTGTAGAAAAAAGCATATGCATAGAAATGATAAATCAAGGACTTGCACAGCTAGAATGACTTTATATATGACCAATATATGCACAGTGCTAGCCTATCAGCTATGAGAATGTGATCTATAGAATAAGCAAGAATGTAGAGAAATGAAGCAGATGAGCACATTACCATGGTGACCTTGCAGATCACCTAAGTCCATGATCCAATGCCACCATTTCATCAAACATGTAAAGTATATAAAGGGATACACAGTAGTTATACAGCTGAGTGATGCTTCATGTCACTTAGTAAATGAGAACAAGGTAGATAAAGAATATGAATGAATTGGCTGCTAAGTGCATGGATCATGTTCAATTCATGTACTTAGTGTTGAAGCAAAACTTTATCTATCTGATTTCAAAGCCATATTGCCAAAATACAGACATAATATAATAGATATAGAGACAAATATACATACAGGTATAGGTGTAGGTATAAGCATAGGAAAAGATATGTGTAGAAGTACAGAATATATAAATATAACACTATATTTTAAGAGTGTGAGCCTAGACTTCCAGTCAAGATGGTGGCATAGGTAAATATAGCTCACCTCCTCATACAACCACATCAAAAGAACAACTACAATTGTCACTCAGAACCCTCAGAATCAAGTTGAATGGAAGTCTGACAACTGTGTAATTAAAGAAACCACATCCATCCAGACTGCTAAGAGGGGTGGAAATGTAGAATGGGGTGGTCCCATACCCATGTATACTGGATAAAAATTTGAGTGGGGTATCTCAGGAGTGAGGAGTCCAAGCCCCATACCAGAACCCCAACCCTGGGTTCCAGTGACAGGAAGATAATTCCCTACAACTTCTGGCTGCAAAAACCAGTGGGGACACAGTTGGTGGAAGAAACTTAAGGAGTCCCAAGCAGTTCTCCATTAATTGGACTAGAACTGTTTGCCCTGCCCTGGAGATCTCCAGAGACTCCATCACACTGAACTCATAGGCCCACCCAAGCTGCTAAAAGAGATTTTTACAATGAATGGCTGTTCTTGGTTCATGCTTTAGTTAAATACTCTCAAATGAACAACAGCTGATCTCAGTGAGCCCCCAGCCCCTGTACCTCTTGCTAAGTGGCCCCAGGCATGCCACTAGCAGCAACCAGCCTGTTTTAGCAGCTTGGCTTCTTCTGGGAATCTCTAAGCCCAGTACAAGTAGAAACCAATTCAGATTGCATTATAGCCCAGGCAGGTGGCCCCAGGAAAAACATAGATGGGACTGACCTTGGCCTGCACCACCCAGGAAACCCCAGAGCCTGCATACCAAGTGGACAGCTACAGACCATGTCAGAGCACCACCACCCTGTCCCTGCACAGATGATCCTCCACAGAGAGTAAATGTTCGTGATCAGTGGTCAGAGCTAGTCCTTGCAGCTGACTGGTCTGGGTAAATCCTTCCCATTGACCTGCCAACAGCAATCAAGGCTCAACTACAGGAGGAGGGTATACTCAGCCCACATAGAGGGTGTACCTCGAGTACCCAACTTAGATGGTGGGAAGCCTGGGTCACTGGATCCTACAGGATACCTACTACATTAGGCCACACTACCAAGACAGGGAGTCAAAGGAACTCTACCTAATACATAGAAACAAATACAGGGAAGCTGCCATAATGAGGAGAGAAAGAAACATGGCCCAAATAAAATAAACAGATCAAAACCACAGAAAAAGAATGGAACAAAATGGAGATAAGCAATCTTTCAGATGCAGAGTTCAAAATACTGGTTATAATGATATTCAAGGAACTTGGTGAGGACCTCCACAGAGATACAGTGAAAAATGAAGGATGCAGTAATTGAAATAAAGAGTAATTCACAGGGAAACAACAGTGGAGTGAATGAAACCAAGAATCCAATCAATGATTTGGAACATAAGGAAGCCAAAAAGAAGCAATCAGAACAAGAAGAAGCAAAAGAATAAAAACAACAAACAAACAAAAAACGAGGATAGTGTAAGCAACCTGTGGGACAACTTCAAGCATTCCAATATTTGCATCATAGGAGTGCCAAAAGGAGAATAGAAGGGCAAGAAATTGGAAGTCTACTTGAAAAAATAATGAAAGAAAGCTTCCCTAATTTAGTGAAGGAAATAGTAATGCAATCCAGGAAGCACAGAGAATCCCAAACAAAATGGATGCAAAGAGGCCCAGTCCAAGACACATCACAATTAAAGTGCCAAAGGTTAAAAATAAAGAGAGAATTTTAAAAGCAGCAAGAGAAAAGCAGTCAGTTACCTACAGAGGAATTCCTGTAAGACAGTCAGCTGACTTCTCAAAAGAAACTTTGCAGGCTAGAAGGGATTGACAAGAAAAATTCAAATTCATGAAAAGCAGGTACCTACAACCAAGATTATTTTACCCAGCAAAGATATCCTTTAAAATTAGAGGGCAGATAAAGAGCTTCCCAGACAAGATAAAACTAAAGGAGTTCATAATCACTAAACCAATATTATGTGAAATGTTAAAGGTACCTATTTAAGAAAAAGAAGATCAGAACTATGAACAATAAAATAGCAATAAATACATATCTATCGAAAGTTGAATCTAAAAAAACAAACTTAAGCAAACAAGAAAAACAGAGACAAAATTAAGGATACAGAGAGGGTTTTGATGGCTGCTAGATGGGAGGGTGGTATGGGGGAATGGGTGAAGAGGTGAGGGGATTATGAAGTACAAATAGGCAGTTACAGAATAGCCATGGAAATGTAAAGTAGAATATAGAAAATAGAGTAGCCAAAGAACCTATATGCATGACCCATGGACATGAACAATGGTGTGGGGTTTGCCTGATGGAGTGGGGGTTTGGGTTGCAGGGGGGGATGGGGGAAAATTGGGACAACTGTAATAGCATAATCAATAAAATATAATAAAAATGAATGTGAGCCTAGAGGAAGACCATCTAATTTTGAGTCTTAGCTCAACAACCATACTAGCAGTCTATACTTAGGAAATTTAATGAGATTTGAGTGCCTTGGCTTCTTAATCAATCCATGAAAGCACTTGTGCTTGCCATAAGATAAAGCACTAAGACAAGTGTTAGCTACCATCACTATTGATAAAATAATCATAATTTAGGAATAATTTGAGTTAACATGTAGCTGTATTGGTGGCATCACTTCTTTTGCGCATTAATAAAATATCTTATGATTCTATAATTTTTTAAATCTGATTGCTACATCTTATTGGCTTATAGTATTCTACTTTTGCATATAGTTACAGGAAATACCCAGAGTCCAGAAGGTAGAGATAAAAAATAGGAAATGTAAACTGTATGGGTAATATACTTGTGAATTGAGGTTCTTTGGTTTATTTCCAGGTAGCAGGTGAAATTTAGTGACGTACCCAAACCTGACCCTGAGAGAACATGTTCACAAATGTTGGCCTGAAGCGAAACCTATAGTTTGGATTCTACAGCATCAGTGAGCCAGGGGACCAGCTACTACCAGAACCTGAAACATTTAAAAAAAAATAAAAGATTGCTACGTGACTCTCACATGATGTTACTAACTTCTTTAGACATGTTCTAAATCAATGAGGGAGCTAAAACTGGAGAGAATGAATTCCTATGTCAGATGATTATAGCCACACCTCAGCAGATTTTAGGGAGGCAGGCAGCTAGGAAGGAAGTGGGACCAGTACCTTGACCATTTCCAGGTAGTTGTAAAGTTTTGGAGAGTACAGGAATTTTTTTTTTAATCTCTTCGTGGATTACACCTATTTAGGGCAGTTTACTATGTGCCATGTAGCAATTAGTTTTTAAGTTAAAATGCTTTTAAACTTAGCTCTCAAAACTCCAAAATTAGCTAATGTTATGCTTAGTGGTAAAAGACTGAATTCCTTCCTCTGAGATCAGGAACAAAAACAGTGATGTCCATTCTTGCACTTCTAAGACATACTGGATGTTATAGCCAGTGTAATTAGACAAGAAAATAAAAAGTCACCCAGACTGAAAGGAAATAGTAAAACTCTCTTCATTTTGCAGATGCCATGACATTGCATATAGATTTGTAGGTAGAAAATACTAAGGAACATACTAAAAAACTATTAGAGATAATAACTAGTTCACTAAGGTTTCAGGTTATAAAACAAACATACAGAAATAAATTATATTCTATACAATAACAATGAACACATTAAATATAAGAGTAAAAAGAAATTTAAGTTACAATGGCATCACAAAGAATAGAACACTTAGGAATGATTTTAACAAGAGAAGCATAAGACTGAAAAGTGTACAACATTGTTGAAAGAAATTAAGAGCCTAAGTGAATGGAAAGACATGTTCATGGGTTAAAAGTTTTATTATTGTAAAGAATGGCAATACTAATTAAAGTGCTCCACAGATTCATCACATTTGCTACCAAAATCTCAGCTAGCTTCTTTGCAGAAATTGACAAGATGATCTCCAATTTCATATTGAAATTCAAGGGACCTAGAATAGCCAAAGAATTCCAGAAAAAGAACAAAATTAGAGGACTCACACTTCCCAATTTCAAAACTCACTTCAAAACTACAGTAATCAAGATAGTGGCACTGTCATAAAGATAGGCATATAGATTGATGGAATAGAATTGAGAGTCCAGAAATAAATCCTCCTTCTTTAGTAAATTGATTTTCTATAAGGATGGCAAGATAATTCAAAGAGAAAAAGATACTTTCTCAATAAAGACACTTGAACAACTGGATATTCATATGCAAATGAATGAAGTTGGACCTTTACTTCACACCATATACACAAATTAACTCAAAGTGAATTAAGATCTACATGTAAGAGCTAAAACTATAAAACTCTTAGAAGAAAATATAGGTGTAATCTTTGTGAGCTTGAATTTGATAATATTTCTTAGATATGACAATAAAGCACATGCAATCAAATAAATATTTTGATAAATTGGTCTTGTTCAAAATTTAAACACTTTGTGTTTTGAAGAACAAAGTCAAGAAAGTAAAAAGACAAACCATAGAGCAGGAGAAAAGTTTTGCAAATTATGTATCTGATAAGAGACTTTTATCTAGAATACATATATAAAGAATTCCTACAACTTAAGAATAAAAGACAAATAACCCATTTTAAAAATGGTAAAAGACCTAAATAGACAGTTCTCCAAAAAAGATGGGCAAATAACCAATAAGCACATGAAAATGCAAATCACAACCACTAGATACCACTTCATATGCCTTAGGATGGCCATAATAAACATAAGACAATAACAAGTATTGGTGAAAATGTCGAGAAATTAGAACCCTCACATGCTGCTGATAAGAATGTAAAATGGTACAGCTACTTTGGAACACAATCTGGAAAGTCATTAAATAGTTAAACCTAGGGCTACCAAATGACCTATCAATTTCACTCTTGGGTACATACCCAAGAGAGATAAAATGCATTTTCACAAAAAAATTGTATATTAATGTTTATAGCAGCATTATTCTTAGATGTCCACAGCTGGTGAATGGATAAATAAAATGTGTCATATAATAGTGAGGAAATATCATTCCAAAATAAAGACAAATGTACTGATACATGCTACACCATTGATGAAGCTTGCAAATATTATGCTAAGTGAAAGAAGGCAGTGACAAAGGATAAGATGTTGTATGGTTATTATGAAATGTGCAAATTAGGCATTCATAGAGACTGAAAGCTGATTAGCAGTTGCCTGGGCCTGAAGAAAGGAGTTGGCTAAGGGATGGAAATGAGGGGATAGGGTGTGAAATGGGGAGTGGCCATTAGCAAATGGTTATGGCATTTTTTGGAGGGAGTAATAAAACTGTCCTAAAATTATGACAATGATGACCCAACTGTAAATTATAGTAAAAATCATTGAATTATATACATTAAATGGATGAATAATTTGGTCATTTATATTTCAGTAAAACTGCTATTTTTAAAATTTCCAATATTAGGTTTATTTCAGTGTTAATATCTATTAAAGTAACTGAAATCGATCAGGTAACTAGTCTGTCAGAAATTCATACTGTTACCACACTGTACTGGTGGCAAAATCATATGCATGTTGTGTGGATTTATTTGCATCTTGTACTGATATAGCTGATAGCTCAATAAAGAGATATATTTAAACAGTAGAGTTTAAGTACCATACACACCCAGTGTAGGAACCTTAAGATAGGACATTCACTGCTCCTAATTTTCCTTGCATCAGAGTATAAAGGGTTTACAGGAACAAATATAGAGGACACATGGACAAAACTAGGGGGGTTGGAAAGGGGAGGGAGGAGGGGAGGAATGGGTGGGTGGGCTGGAATGGGAATAAAGGATGGAAACTGTACTGAATAAACTAAAATTTAAAAAAAAGAGTATTACCTTTAAATAGCACAATGAAATTTTGCACTAGAAAGTTGTTTTATTTACAAGGTATTACAAAACACTGATGAATTGATAGCCCACATATTAGGGAGGAAAGTGAATCTACATATCTCCTCACATGGGAAATGGAACTATCTTTTACAGTGAGGATGTAAAACACTTAATATTGTACTCGATTTTAGCAAGTAGTGGAACACTTTATTTAGATTAATATAGACTTAGAGGTTAGAGGGCTCCTATCCCCTGACATAGACTGCTAGGTTCTTGGAAGGAAGGTGCTAGGAAGGAAGGCTGGGTCCAACCAGAAAAGGTGGGCAGGGGTGGGCATAGGGAGTTAGGAAAATGGGAGTGGGCAGTTGGTGTGAGGGGGTTGAGGCACCTCTCCTAAAACTAATACACTCTAAGAAGACAATATGTGGAAAGGGTCTCAACCAATTTATTTGGTCATGCTGGAAAAGAAAACAAAGATCTTTTATCTCACACCCTTCACTCTGGACAGAGAGCTTATCACAGTGTCTATGTTGGATGTTGAAAGGATGTGACAAAGTTTTAAGTCTTTTCAAACAGCTATCTCTTCTAAGACAGTAAGTTCCTATTGTCTCTTCATCTCTCTTTTTCTTCTATTATGGATATAGGCTCTAGTTTGTTCTTATGAGATGATACTGCCATGATTTTTTTTAACAATGCAAAATAAGTAGACTCAAACTTTAAAAAAAATGTTAATATGTGTTTGAACTATATAAATGAGCAAAAAGTTAAAGCTTCATTTTTTTAATTGGTTAGCATGAAAACATTGCAAAAGATGTTTTAAAAATAGTTTTCAGGAAAAGATTTGGAGACAAGATTATTCAGTTGTTTCATGAAAGCTCCTGCTTGTTTGGGCAGTTTGGTAGTCATTCTTTTAAAATGTGAAAGGGCTTGTTGCAAGTTCTTAAGAATTGTTTTTCCATTATTTAATTTATTTAATACTAAGGAGTGAGAGGATATTAAATATCCATTTGGAATTAGGGATAGAAGTAGCCACATGAAAAAATTTCCCAATGAGAAAGTCACAATGGGCAGAGAGAAGTGTGAGCTGGTGTCCAGTCATGACAGCTAGGAATGGAAACACTGGGCTTGGTACTCTGCACTGAAGGCCCTTCTGTGTCTGAGTCACAGGGAATCTAGCGCAGAATAAAGCTTTCCTAAGCTCCACCCAGAAGTGTGGTTGCCTTTGTCATTTTAATTGGCCTGTGTTTGTGAAGTGGGGCCTCTATTTACTTATAGCTTGGGGCTTGTGTTTACCAAGCCTGGTGGAGGCCAAGTGACAGGGCTCCGGAAAGCTCTCCTGCTGTATCTTGAGGCACTTTTCTTTTCAGTATCTGTGCCTGTCTAATTCGTGAGCTTCTGTGAAGCAAGCACAGGAGGGTACAAGGCCTACAGGGAGGAATTACACCTAATTACTCAAATAATTGCTAGGCTGTTGCCTTCTTAGTCACTGAAAATAATTTCCAGGTCCCTGCCTTTTATAGATAGTCTTCTAGAGGCAGGAGGACACAGCCCCCTTTTTAACTCAGCCCATTCACTCACAAAATCAGAACACTCGAGCCTGCAAAATTAATAAGCACCACTTCCATTACATATATTTTAGGTTGTTGTTGCCGTGGCGATAAAGTCAGGGACATTGAATCTCCTCTGTTGAGCCATTGTTATCATCCCTGGCCATCTGCTGCAGAGGAGTGATATTCCATCTCATTTGCATGATGACTGATATATGGGAGGTTTGGAAGGACATATGCCACAGCAATCATGTGATGAAAATTAAAGTGAAAGTTTTGGGCCCAGAGCCGAAAAAAATCTGTGTATGCGCATGAGTCTGTTGATGTGCAAATGTGAATCATAGTGAGAAGGTCTGAATAGGGAGGTGTGACGTAAAGAGGGGACACAAATGCAGGTGCTTATCTCCAAGCAGTCAAAGGCAGTGGTTGTCATATCATGGGAACTACCTTTCAAAGAAACAGCTTTACTGTTTCTGTTCAGCACACAAGGGAGAAGAGAAATATAAGTTTTGGAAACAAACAAAAAAGTAAGTTTAAAACTTTTGAACCACATATGGATTGCACTGATGTTAAAGTCACTCAGAATTTTAGTAAGTTTTCATGTCTTATGTCATAACATTCAGTTTTGTTTCAGGAAAAATAATACATTGCTATAGGTTGAAGTTTAGAAGTGTGTCGATGGTTTCTCTGATTTGTGTTTTGAACTTCTGTTTCTGGTTTGTGATTTGATAGATACTTGGTCATTATTTTAAATGATATTTCTGTCTTTTTTTATAAAAATGATTGTTGTATCTGCTTTGAGAAGGATTTCAGAATAAAATGTCATGATGCCATTGCATTTATACTATATCAGTAACGTCTTTATTCATACACATTTTTGAAATGTGTAAATTTGCAGCAGAGAATACTTGATATGAGATGAAACTTAGTATACTTTTTTCTACATAAATAAAGTAGAAATAAGTTTTGAGAATGTAAAAATTACCAGCAAGACCCCAAATCTGACATCTCACTAGAACAGAGGCAATATTTTGGGGTGGTGTTGTCAACACAATATCAGTTTTTTGTATAAACAAATAGCCAATATCGAGAAGATGTTTCGCATACTATTTTTGAAAAGTAAAATTCTGGCCCTGGCTACACATAGGGAAAGCATTTGTGGCAAGTGGCAAAAAAATTTAAATGATAAATATTGTAATTATAATCTGCTCTGTAAATATTTGAAGAATTAAATAAAAGCAGTCTTCTTGAAAATGATAGTTTATTTTTGATACATGCAGATATCAGAAGACTCTTCAGCAAGTTAAAGAGTAACAATGGAAAGACTTAAGAATGAGAAAGACTAAATTGAGCACAATTTTGTAGAAAGATGAATTCAATAAAATATTACTAAAGGATAGAGAAAATTTTCAAATACCTTGATAAATAGTATGTTGCCTCATAGTCCTTTCATTCTAACAAGGTATTTATTAAACATGCTTGCTTTGATACATGTGAAAACAATAGATGTAGTCTCCTAAATGGGGATAGTAAGGTTTCTCAAAGAATAAAGCAGCTATTAGCCAAAGCATGTAAAATAACTTCTTCTCCAGTATAGATTTTTTTTAAAGAAAGTAGCTTATTGCCGAAAAAGTTATGCCAACTCTCATCTTATGCCATAACTAGCACCACAAAATCCAATAAGCTGAAAGGAAACAAATGATGAAGAAACCTCAAATAAAATTGTATACACCATCTTTATGTGTGGAATAAAAAGTTTCAGGAAATAATTAGATTCTTGTCTAAAACTAAAATTAGACTTTTCCTAACATTTTTCTTTTGCCTAATATCATCTGCATATTACCCTACTTCTGTAGTGTAACTTAAGATAACCAGTGATCTCCTTTTTCCTTCTCCTAAATATTCAATTACTCAGTGGTAATTATTATGTGGCCTTCTTGTCTTACTCTAATATTAGATTAATATAGATTTCTTGTGCCAAATTAGCGGAAATCACTGTTGCACATAAGAGTGATTCACTCTTTTTTGGTTGTATTTATGTTATAGAAGCAGCATCATTTTAGCTTAAAAGCTTTTGTATTTTAAATTTGAGTATACTGTACCTTGGAGAGCATAAGGTAGTTGTATTTAAAACATTTTGAAGTACATTGGAACTTACATGAGATTCTAATTCAGTTATGTTTAAAGGAGGCCCCCACCTTTTTTTATTGCTGAAGAGTGGCATTACTATTCTGTTATAAAAATCAACCAGTAGGATTTGAAGTTTCCTGGTTTTTCTTAAATTAGACATTTGTAAGTGCAAGTTAAATAGACTAGAAATGTTTAGAGCTGTCCATGGTAGTATGCTCTTTAAAAGGTTAACTATTATAAAATGCATATCTATATAATCTGTGTAATTGGCTTTATTACCATTTTTAAAGGTTAAGGTTAAATTCTTATTAGATAAATTAACATGGTACATACAGTTGTTATTTGCAGGTATTGTAACAATCTTACTCTTATAACTAAATTATAAAACTTTAAACTTCCATAATGTTAATGAATGTTCCTGGTTGCAGCTTTAAGCATTTGAGTAAATAAACAAAAATCACAAGCTATTAAATATATAATTCTTTCAGTTGACAATATAAAAACATAGTGCAAATAGTTTCTATGGTAGTAGGCCAATGTGAACAAACATCAAAAAATGTAACTTGTGTGACTTTATTGCTCTTGAAATTCTTGTCCTTACGTGACCTGCCATGTCAGCTATAGAAAACCAAAAGATCATAATTGTTTGGTATGAAATGAAAAAAAGAATAGTTAAATTGAAAGTTTAACATCATGAAATTCAAAATCCCAAGTGGTATATAAACATTAAAAGAAACTTTGGACTGCTAATCCTAGGAAATGAGTTTTATGGATTGAATTCAACAAGGCTTCAGAAATGGTTCCATCTGCTGCCTAGCAGCTGGTGAAAGGATAAATTTAATTCATTAATTCATTTGGAAAAAAGGATCCAAGTAGTAAAGACTTCATTGCTCATAGTGCATATAGGTGAAAACACAAACTGAAATCTGGTCCAATTGATCATCTTAGATAATGAGCTACATTTTGTCTTCCCTGTTTTGGTAAAGGTCTCAGTGATTGAGTCAATACGGTGTTGATTTTTATGACAATAACCAATCATTTCCAATTATTTCAATGATTTAAAAAAATTTCAGGGAAATTTAAAGTAAGTCACGGTTTTTTAATCCTAGAAACTGGAGGCACTAGAAACTACACACTTCCTCATTTTATATATGTATATATGGGTAGCAGTGTGTGTATTTATGCTTGTCATATATACATATATATTCTCCAAATCATATATCCTAAATCATGTCAATGAACTACTTACATTAAGTGACATTCAACCATTTGTTGAAATGTTCAAAATTATTTAGCCTTTAAGATGAATAAAGCAAATTTTAGGTTCAAAGTACATATTTCCTCAAAAGTTGCAAGATTCCAATAACACTTATTTTGTTTTCTCTTCTTTCTATACTTCAAACTAGTTGCTCCAGTCTATTTTCATTCACACCCTGCAGAGTACTTCAAAAGATAGAAACTTGTACACAGTCTTTTCCCAACTCCTCTGCTATATTAATCACTTTGACATTGACATAAGACATGGAGAAAGATTTAGTTCGCTGGATTGCACAGGAGTTTAGTAGCTTCATACAAAAATGATGGAGGTTCGATGCCCAGTTTTTGAATTGTTTAAAGTTAATCAATACGATGAGGTTTTAGAAAAGTTACTGTTGAATTCCCTTTAACTTATAGTCATATTGGTGGAATTTTTAATTTGATAACATTTTAATGAGAGTGGGGTTTCCCTTCAAAATGGATAGGTCACCTTTTTAGGCGAGCTACATGTTTTCTGGTAGCCAGTTAATTGATCCGTGGTTAAGATAAGAACATCCCTAAAGTAAGGCTGCTTTAGCAGCCAGCTTACATTTTAGCAAATCTTTTTGGATGATGATTTCATGAATGGTTTTTGACTTTTATTTCTCTGTGGCTCATACCTCGCTGTGGTCTGTTTGTTGGATTTACTATAAAGGTTGTGTTTGCACCCTGTGGGTTGGGTTAAGAATCAGGGTTTATGCATTTACTTGTACTGTTGCATTGTTTATACAGCTTTGGTTTAGTTTTGATCTTTTTTTTTTTTTTTTTTTTTTGCCTTTGAGGTTCTTCCACAGTGTCAGCTGCTGACTGATAGTAGGAAAACGGCCTCGTGGTGTGAATGAAAGGGACCTAGCGGTTGGTAAACAGAGATAAGGAATAAATAGAGCACAGGCAAAAGGAGATAGTTCTGTGGGGGCCCAGATTGCTGCCAGTCTGTTCAAGGGAGATGCAGAGCCTGTCCTTTTCCCAGATTAAATTAGTGTGCGAAATCTCCAGTGACCTGCTCCCCTTCTCCCCATACTCTTTAGCCAAGCTGAACAGCCTCTGCTGTAAAGTATTCATTTTATCCAGGGACAGGCTGGACAATAGAACTCTCCCTGATACTTATGGACAGCTGTCGTCATTCATAGTGCTTTCAGCATTTCATTTTTCATAGAGTTAAAAGGGTTTTTACCTTGTAACTGAAAGAGGGCATAAATGCAACTTTGCCAGTTCTGAGGCTGCTTAGGCAGGGCATAGGACTGAGGTAAGGATGACTTCGAAGTGAAGAGAAACTGCTAAAAAAGGCAATTCTTTCTTGCTTTGTTAATATGATTAAATTAAGAAAAATTAAATTTCAAATCTGGGTTTCTTGCAAGGAGACTATATCTTTGATACTGAAAGTTTTCTAAAATTAAGGTCACCGGTGCAAACTAGATAATACATCTCTGCCTACTCTACCCTTGTTTTGGCTAAATATGCATGCATTTTATTACCTGTGAATAACCAGTGTAAACAGTAAGCCTGTAAGATACCTCGGTAGTCCCATTTTTTTCTTTTTTCTTTTTAGTGATTTACTGCAAATATATTCAGCATTTGACTGATTAAATAGACCTTCGGCAACCTTGAGGGTCACTGTGTAGAGTATGTACATAGAAAATGCATCAGCCCATTGTACCCTGGCAGCTAATGAGATTGGTCGTTAAGTAAATGACACAAAGCCTACAAAAAAAGCTTAGCAGCTCACTAGAGTATCACAGAGTGTCCCTGCACACCACACAACGACACAAACACTGGACTAACCTAGCCCACCCCTGCTTTATTCTACATCACTGCTTCCCTGATGTCAGCGTGAGAGGCAGAACAAAGGCTAGGAGGCACCGGTAAGTCAGTCTGGCAATTAAGCCCTAGGGAGAAAGTAGAACAAATCGTAGCCTAACCGTGGGGCTGAAAGTCCGTTTCTCGACAAGTAGGTCAGAATGAAAGGATTTTGCTATCACTTCTAGAAATATTGTTTCACTGATTAATGTTTTTATATTGTTGTTATTGTTGTTTTGTTTTACCATTTCACAAAAGTTTTTACATTTCAAAAGTAAAGTGTACTCCCAAATGCAAGTGAACTTGAATTTGAGAGGTAGGCTATTTATCAGAGAAATGGTGCTTTCACAAGTGACTACCATTCAAGTGTGTGTTCAGGTTTTAAAACTTTCAGATGTATACAGAAACTTTGATTTTAGTTAGTCCTACTGCTTTTAAAAGAAAATGGAAACCTGGGGCATGAATGTGCACAGTAAAGTTTATTCTTGTTTAATATAAAATTGTTCTGTCTGCTAATATATATTTAATATAATAAATAAATGACCACTTGCTTGATCAATATCTTTGAATATCTAACAATCAAACACAACAAAACAAAAATAAAATAAAGGCTTCTCTTTTCTTCATGTATTCTATTTCTCTTAGATCTGCAAATAAAATCATTGTGAATCTGTAATATTGAACAGGATTAGTGGTTATTTGCTTGCTGTACTTGGGAAAAAAATCAAAGCTATCTGACACTGAGCAGCATTGGCTTACTATGTCCCTTGGAAAAATGCATTTGCAGTATTGAAGTATAAGATTGCAGGATCCTTTTAGAGAAATATGGCAACAGGAAGTTGCCAGAAAGCCTTATTTGCCGTGCTGAAATGTCTTCTGCCTTAGACTTGTGTGCTCAGAGGATGTTTAGTTCAAGAGGGGGTGATATTGTTACAAGAAATTCAGGTAAATTAAATATTTTATTTTAAAACTATCAGCTAAGTGGATTGTCACTGGCTTAACAAACTCTGACAATCTCATTTAAAACACTTTAAAAGTATTGTTAACACCAGTGTGGTGTTTTAAAATATATGGATTTATAATAATAGTGTCAGGATTCAATTTGTAAAGACACTGTCATTTAATATTAAAATGTCATTTCATAGTCATCTGTTCTAGAATTAAAACTCTACATATCATATAGAGATCAGTTGCTGACTTGCATAACTTGCCCAGATATATTTTTATTTATGTAACAGTATAGACATTATGATATAGAATAAATCACTTATTAGTAGTATTCATGAGAGATTCATAATAGAGGTTTATATTATGATCGGGGTGGTCAGAGGTCACATATTTTTTTTTGTCTTAAAGTACTTTTCTTCCAAATTTGTTCCCAACATTCATTTTTTATATAATTTGTTTAAGTCTATCTGTGTATATAGTATATAACATACATTATGTATCATAAACTCTATTATTTGTATAGTAACCAGAATTTGAAGGAAATAGATTTTGTAAAGACAGTAGTATTATAGTGTCTTGTTAATTTCAAGTAAAATATAAGGAAGATGTACTTTGATTTAACTAAATTTAAAGTTTTCTAATATGTAATCTCATCATCATACCTTTAATGGGGTAGAAAGATGGGAAAAGCAAGCTATCTGAAATGACTAAAATTGCTACCTAACAATTTTAGTTTAAGGCATAGTTATACAATAGTCACACTCTTCCAGGCATTACAGATATACTAGATTACCTTTATGTACTGAACATTTTAAGCTTGAATTTCATGTATTATAATTTATTTTTCTATAGTTGCTAAGGTTCATCATGTTACAGGAGTGAATGGTTCAGAAAACACAATCCTTTTGGATGGCTATACTTATTTTACCCCTGTCCTCACCAGTACAGCAAAGGGTGAGCAAACTTGAATAATAGTCTGGACTATTTAGACTGTATATAAAACTGAATGGAATTACTTTCACAGATATGGAGTCATCATTCTTGAAAAAAGCAGAGCTCTGTTGTAATTAAGATAAGAAGGTACAGATCATTACTTTTAGTTTATATGAACTTGTTTTCACTAGTATTGTTCTTGAACTTCAGAGATTTTAAAAAATTAACTATGAAAATACACAAAGAAAACAGTTTTATCTAATGTGTAACTTTCTTCTTTAAATAAATTTGAGAAAGTTAATTTTTGTTGACAGAAGGAAACTGGATTTCTGAACTTTTATTCAGATTCGCTTATTTGACAAATAAGTATTATTTAAATGACTTGGTTCAAAGGATTGTATTAAGGGCTGCAGGTACTATAAAGTCCTTATTCCACCCCTAAGGATTCATGATCTAAGAAAAACTAGAAAACATTTTCTACGTAATAAAATAGTCATTATAAGTGCCACATAAATCACATAAAATAACAAGAGAATTGACAAGACTCCTTTCTTAAGTTCATATGTGAAATCTGGGTCTATCATTTATTAAACCTGTGGTCCTTGATAAGTTATTTAACTATTCTGGCCTCGGTTTTCCAGTCTGTTTGATGGGGGCCAGGGTAGATAAATCTTGCCTTATGACATGTGAAAGTTAAAGAAGATAATGTACTTAAAGCCCCTGGTATATAGTAGGTTTTCAAAAAGTGGGGGGTTTTTTTTGACTTGCATTTGGAGTTTGAGAGAGCAAGTGGCTCATATCATGTATACTCCCTACACATTTGCTTCTACCAGTATAGAATTCTTTCTCATATTTGTAATTTCAGAGCCCTAAATTTTGTGAGATTTCTTGAAGGACTGTGGAAATTCCATTTTACATGGCTGAGTGCTCATTTCAAGTCTAAGGTAATAAGTTAAAAATACTCAATGTGTATTAAGAATATGTGATCAAATTGACCTGTTATGCATAGTTTTATTAACAGAAATAAAAAATGTTCATTAGAATTTCATTATACTTTAACTTAAAACTTTCTATAAGCAGGAATAATTAATTTCATTTAATTTCAAAATGGTTTATCACTAACTTAAGTATTTAATTATAGCAAAGGTCTTTATCTACTAAAATTTTTAAGTGTACTCTTCATTGCTTTTTAAAAAATTAATATCTTAATATTGCCCCTTTGGGATTTATTTAAAGATTTGGCCCAGCTTATTTTCTTTATTTGATACCTTATATTTGGTTAAAAAAAATCCATCTTCAAGGAAAGTATTTTATTTTATCAACCATATAAAGAAACTTGAACCTACTTTTTTGTTGTTGTTGTTCAAGTACCCTTGTCTCCATTTCCCCCCACCACTCCCCTCGCCCCACCCACTCCCACCTCCTACCCTCCATTCTACCCCCCTTTTTGCTGAATATTTTAAAATTTAATTCCAGTGAACTCTAAGAGATACCCAAATTTCTTTACAAATATTTGAATATTGTCAGGAGTTGCATCAAATTTATAAGCTTTTAGGCAAGTATTTATTACTTTCTTGGTTTAACTTCATAGGTTGATTGTGGGAATATTTGTTCTAATATAGTTTGATGCATACCTTTAAGTTGCAGCTTTTCTGTTGCCAAGAAGAATTTCTGATCTCATAGTTCTGACATCCATAGGTAAATTGCATTGGCTCAAGAATTTGCTAATGCATTCAAAGTCTCATTAGTAACTTATCTATACTATTAAGTAGTATCAACTAGCTTTTTAGATCAAAACATTTTTATTTATTTGATTAAGATAGTGAAAATATGAAGAGGCTAGAGATACCTGCAGAAAATACATGTTCTCCAAATATTCCTAAATATCATATTTGTTGGTTTATTGGAGTAAATATATATATGAATATATATAAATGAATATATATTATTATAATGAAGAATTACATATGGTAATTCCATTAAAAATGTTTATATTATGATTTTATAAAAAAGTAAGTATGCAATTTTTGAATGGTACATTTTTCTACCTTCTCCAAAGTTTAAAAGTAACATAGTTTAGTTTAATTTTCTAAATGTTGAGGTTTTCCTCATGAAGGAAATATGGCTAAAGATCAATGTGTAAACCTCACCTCATCCTTTTTTATCAGATACATCGTGTATGTACTCAATTTCTAGAATAAATTCGTCCTTGGCATGAGACAAAATTTAGTTAACTTTACTTGTCATGGTATTCAGAACCAGGTCAAAATGAAATGTAATTATTTAAATACTATGAATAATATTTTCATTCCTGAGATGTAGATTAAAGAGAATTAAGAAAACAAAAACTGAAAAATTTTGTTATTGACCTAGTTTGTAAAAGAATAACATCAGCTAGAAAGATTCATCTACTGTTTGCTCTTTTGTTTCCATAGTATACTTGGTATGAATAAGAATGAAGGTATTTACCTCTTTTAAATTTCCTTCTTTCAAATATCAAACAATGATAGGGAATTAGTTTTAACATTTCTATTTTGAAGGATGAAAATGGGGTTAGGATGAAATATGCTTAAGGAGAAAATGAAATCAAGAAAAGATTGAGGCTGACAATATGACTACTGTGTAAAAGGAGCAAAAATTAGAGTGTACAACCTATTGTGTACAGAGCCCTTAATCTTTTTTGTGTGAAAGATACCAGTGTCTACCAAAAGGGTTAAAGAAAATGCATTCTGTTGCATCTGCTTACTAAATCCCTTACTTTAGTAGAAATTCAAATTTTGTAAAGATTATTCGTTTTATTGATGCATATAATTATAATCACAAGCCATCTGCTGATTTGGCAGGCATGGTTAAAATTCTCTAACTCTCATAACCTTTCAAGTACAGTGCCCTTGGGACTCTATTTCACTTTTATATTTTGGAAAACATGTAGGGACAAATAAGGGCGGTCATCTGCAGAATGTCAGACCTGAGGAAATGAAAAGAATGAAGATCGGGGTGGCTGTGGTGCTTATTTTCAGTGATAGGGGAAGTTTTCTTTTCTTTTCTTTTCTTTTCTTCTTTTTTTGGGCCTGATTTCATGAAGGATTATCTTAGTTTTGATGATGTGTTTTGGAATTTTTTTTTCCTAGGGATTAAAGCTCTATTATTTTACTCCCAAAAGTCAGTTTTAAGTCTAAACAAAAAGATTAAAAACCCTTCCAAATATTGCTTACATTAGTTTCCACAGATAAATTAAATGTGTTCCACCTAGACTTTTTGAACTAATAGAATATTCCACTGGTTTTACTTTTCTGAAACACATACACTAAATTGAATAACCTTCCAGTCACAGATCTCAGATTGTAGAAGAGTTTGTATGTTTTGACACAGACTTGTTGGTTTAAAGGGTAGAATTTCTAAGTGTTTTTTGTATGAAAGTATGTACTGGCCAGATGTCCTATAGTAGGTATCTTCTTGTGGCCCTTCTTTACTACCACAAACATTTGAAGTTTGGTGACTTTTTATACCTGATTTACTTACTTTCTTGGAAGTGTTTTTTGCATAGTAAGTCTTATCAACCAGGGCCTCCAAGAGTCAGGCTTTGCAGATTAGAGTTGGAATATAGGCCATATCACAGCAGACTGCAGTAGGTTGAGGGAAATTTGAAGAAGCCACAGGATCCTAGGAATTGGCTTTGTCAAATAATATAAACATTCACATACACCCCTGACCACCCCAACACATGCACAAACACACACACACGCACCCACACCTGCACTTAAATCTTTGACCCAAGAATGATTTCTTATGGTTTGGCAAATAACAAAATGAATTTCTGGTACAAATATTATGCATATGAACTTTTTTCCCAAGTGATTATATACATGACAACAATAAGAACAAATCTTATTTACTTAGTACTTATACTGTACTAGGCATTATGTTGTTTACATGTATTATATAATTTAATACTAATAATATTGCCATCAATACCCCTTTTTTCAGATGAAACAACATACCAAGAGACATTAAGATGTTTTTTTCTTAGGTTACCAGCAGGATAGAGGCTCAAACACAAATCTGACTGTTTCTCAAACCCATGCATGTAATCTCTCCCTATGTGACAAGGTCTCTAGGCATAAAATATAGGGAAAAAAATAGTGTCCTAAGTACACCTGGGTTCCATCATTACAAGTTAAATATCATTTAGTAGTTGAATGATCCTAATGAAGTGACTTAATGTAATTGCTTTATTTTCCTTATAAATAACACCTGTCACTTTAAAGGTTACACTAGGTGAGCCCTGAAGTCTTTTCTTCTCCCCAAATTCTAAAGCTCTATGAACTTATCGTTAAGACATCCATGAATTTGAAAAATAACTCAGAGACAGCATAAGCCTTTATTATACCTGTCAAAGACATACATGTCAAGCATGTCAATTAACCTTGATATCAGAAGTAACCATTTTAAGAATCGTATGAGCGTTAGCTACATTATATTAAAACTTAAACATTTGGTCAGATAGTCAGAAATCTTAGCTCTGTGGACATAAACACAGATATATAGAAGCATCTGATCATTGATTTCTTCCTCTGAGTATTTTGGTATAAAGCAGAATATATTTTTTAATAATAATAATAATAAAAACGCTGACATAGTTCCAACCAGTCTTTTAAGAACTTTAATCTGTGAATTCTTCTAATTCTCACAATCACCACAAACAGAGCAGCAGGCTATAGGGTAAGATCTACTGTCTTCCTGTTTTTATAGATGAGAAGACCACACCATGAAAAAGCACTACAATCTGTCTGAGAATCCATAGCTATACTGTCAGAGCCCCAAATACACCTCAGCACCATGGCCTTGGGCAGTATGCCCTAACCACTAAATTCTGGCCTCTGTGAACTAGGGATTATTTCACTTTACTTAAAATAATGTTTAGAAGATTAGATTAGAACATAAATTACAGGTTACAAAATGGTTAGACATATTGTATTATTTATTTTTGTATTTTAGATCTTAATGAGGCAGTTACTATTATAATACTCATATAGTTACATTAAATTATTATCAGTTAACCTGAAAGTCTTTTTTAATCTTTTGCAAGTACCAGGTTGAAAATATAATACTAAGCAAAAAAGAGTCAAGTTAATGAGGTCAGACTAAAATCCTTTGGAAAAGAAACTGTATTTCAAATTATTTTATTCTCAGTGTCTAGCATAGAAACTTTAAACATATTGGGAAATACACAAATGTTTGTTTTAAGAAAGAATGAATGTAGGAATGAAGAGTTTCAATCACAATAAACTTTTCCTAGGTAGATACCTCATCAACTTCACAAAAAATTAGGATATTCTATTCCAGCTGGATATGATTTAAGATATGATTGTATTTTACATGTACTAAGGTTGCCGAGAGAGTAAAATAAGAATAATTGTAAATATCAGCACTAGAAAATTTTGAAGAGGTTATTTAGGTCCTGTACAATGAATCTACTAAGAAATATTTATGTTTTTAGAAGGCACCAGAAATATAGAGAATGGATATAAGACATGACACATTTTCCCTCAAGGACTTTATGAGCCAGTGTAGAGGACATTGGTATAGGTGAACCTCCCAGCCTTGTCTGTGGGATATGGGAAACTTGTGCACCACCATAGCTCATGCAGAAAAAAAAAAATGTAGTCTCTGGCCACATGCAGTTCCACTCTGCAACTTGCCCTTAATGTATGTGGGGCCAGAGATTCTCACCAGGCATAGTCATTTCTACTTTTACTCTAAAAGATAAAGGTATGGCCTGTAAATAGAATGACCACCTTTCCTTAGACATAGCATCTGGAAAGATTTCAGAGAAGAAACATTTAAACATATTTGAATCTTTTTATTTGATAAACTTACTGAGAATCTATTATGTTTGAGCAACTGTGTTAAGCAGTGAGGATACAAACAAAAATACTGTATGATCTACACCAAAGCAAGTGACACAAACAAACTGACATTTATAATAGAGTGGGACTATGTGCTGTGCAAGAGGCAAGCCCAAGGACACTGATTTGGAAACTGAAAACTAGTCAAGAGTCATAGATGACAGCCATCTGGCTTGGATTGCAGGGTGGATGGGTAACCAAGATAAGACATTCAGAAGGAAAATGTTATTTAGAAGAAAAAGATGATGTGCATATTGAATGCAGAACAACCAGGTGGTGTTGACTATACAGTTAATCAATGGATCTGAAATTCAAGAGTGAGAACTGGGATAGAGAGGCGGACATTGGATGTTGTTTCCAAAGAGAATACATTAAGTGAGAAAAGGAACAAAATGAGGAACCCCAGGGAATACTAATATTGAATGAAAGGTAAAAAAAAAAAAAAAGGGCAACCAAAAAAGAAGAAATTTAGAGAAGGCTGAAGAAAGCCAGGAGTACCAGAAAAAAACAGAGACATAAAATATTTCTCTAGGAAAGACTGAGGAATAGTGCTGTTGCTCAGAAAATATACTAAAAATGCACCAGTAAAAAAACAAATAAAAGGTCACTCATTATATTAGCCAGAGAAAATTCATTGGAATTAAGGGTGAAAGCAAAATGGCCATGAGTTGTATAGAGAAGGTCGGTGAAACAAAAATGTTTATGGGAAGTTTAAGAAGTTTGACTCTGAAGAACAGAGATAGTAATATATAGAAGAGAAATGTTTATATACTGAAAAGAAGAAACTGTAAGAGATAAGAAATTTGAAGTTTGAAGATATGGAAGAAGAATAAACTAAATGAAGTAGGAAGCAAATTAATGGAGCCTATTTTATAATGGAGGGACCCTCTTTCAGTAAAACTAGAGAAAGAATGCAGATAGAAATATGTTTGTTAAGCATAAAGGTGAGATGTTAAGACTAAGACAATTTAGAATTGATAGCCTCATGTTATATAAATATTAAAGGGTCTTCTTTAAGAAGAAAAAAATAGGTAAAAGTATGAGCAACAAAATAGCAATAAATACATATCTATCAGCAATTGCATCTAAAACAAATTGAACAAGTAGAACAGAAACAGATTCATAGATACAGGGAACATTTTGACAGTTGCCAGATGGGAGGGCAGTGGGGAGATGGGTGAAGGGATTAAGAAGTACAGATTGGTTGTTACAGAATAGGCATGGGCATATAAAGTACAGCCTAGGGAATAGAGTCAATAATATTGTAATAACTATGTATAGTGTGAGATTTATCAGAATAATCACTTAGTAAGTTATGTAATATCTAATCACTGGGGTATATATTTGAAACTAATATAATAATTATAATTGAAAAGTAAAGAAACAAATATAATTCAACTGAAAAATTAAAACAATACTTAAAAAAGCAGAATTGATAGCCTCAACATTTTCTGTAAAATTATGAAGTAAAAGTCTATACAACTCTGAGTTGAAATGTTTTAGTTTCTTTTTCAAATCCTCACCCAAGTATATATTTACTGAATCCAGAGATTAGAGATAGAGATAGAGATAGAAATACAGAGAAAGAAACAAAGAAAAGAAAGGAAAGAAAGAAAGAAAGAAAGGAAGGAAGGAAGGAAGGAAGGAAGGAAGGAAGGAAGGAAGGAAGGAAGGAAGGAAGGAAGGAAGGAAGGAAGGAAGGAAGGAAGAAAACATCAATGTGAGAGAAACATCAGTCAGTTGTCTCTCACACGTGCCTATACTCAGGGCGGAACCCACAACCTAGGTATTGTGCCCTGACTAGGAATCGAGCCTGTGATCTTTTGGTTCATAGGAAGATGCTCCAACCAACTGAGCCACACTAGCCAGGGCTGAGTTGAAACGTTTTAGACTGAAAGTGCTTTTAACTTGTCAGTTTTTATTAAATTTTACACTTACATCATATTATGAAAACAAAAGCTTCTACCTCACTCTTAAATGTTATTTATAATTCATAATGGCATAGAAACTCAGAAGACTAATGAGAACCAGAACCACTAGGGATTTTCTTCTTGGATTTGCACGTATTTAGGAAGGGTAAAGTGGAAGTGGAGAATGTCCTTCCTTCTGGAGCCATATGGATGAAAGAGTACAGAGTGGGAAAAAGAAGAAATTGACTTCTCTTCATAAAGGACACGTGTCAGAGCATTGGGAGTAATGAATTTGTATCATAGCACACAGCAGATACATTTCTGCTTTTAAAATCTCATCTTTTTATATTTTTTTATGTTATGCTGGAGATAGAATTGTGTTAGTCTTCTCTTTACTTTTACTACCTCCAATCCATACAAGACCCACCTTCTTATACCAAGATGACTTGCATAGCCTAAAAACTGATTTCTCTGCTTTCACTTCTCTGCACAAAGCATCCAAGGGCATCCCATCACCCTTAAAATAAAATGACTCCATGTGCTTTTAAAAACAGCTTCAATGGTGTATAATTCACATAATGTATATTTACCTACTTAAAAGTATACAACTAGATATCTTTGGTATAGTCATAGTTATGCACACATCACCACTGCTTTGGAACATTGTGTTCCCACAAAAGAAACTCTTATGCCCCTTATCTATCATCCTCCAATCCCCTCTTCTGCCCCAGATTCTAGGAAGCACTAATATACTTTGTATTTCTGTAGATATACCTATTGTGGAAATTTTATATAAATGAGATTACACAATATGTGGTCTTTTATGGCTGGCTTCTTTTACTTAGCATAATGTTTTTAAGCCTCAGTACTCAATTTTTTATTGCAGTATCATATTCCACCGATTAGATGTACCACATTTTATTTATATGCTCATTAATTGATGGACATTTGGGTTGTTTCTACTTTTTGGCTATTATGAAGAATGCTATGAATATGTATGTAAAGTTTTTTTTCTGTGTGTAGACATATGTTTTCATTTCTCTTGGGTATGTACCTAGGAATTGAATCACCAGATTATATAGCAACCCTATGTTTAACCATCTGAGAAACTGCCAGCCTGGTCTCATGCAACTGCACTACTTTATGGTCCCAACAATTGTGTATGAAATTCCAATTTCTTCACCTTCACTTGTTATTGTCTGTCTTTTTTATTATAACCATCCTTGTTGGTGTAAAGGGGCATAAGAGGTATCTCATTATGGTTTTTATTTCCTTTCCCCTAGTGACTAATGATGTTGAACATCTTTTCATGTGCTTAGCAGCCATTTGTATATCTTCTTTGGAGAAATGCCTAGTCAAGTCTGTTGCCCATTTTTAATTGGGTAATTTGTCTTTCTGTTATTGAGTTGCAGTTGTTTTCTATACATTTTAGAAACAAGGGCTCCATTTTCACCATAGACACACAGTTCTTGTACTCTTTCTTGAAATATGATTTTAACCTGAAACTAAAACAAACCCCCATCTTCTAGCCTACATTATTTTTCATAGTACTTATCACTGTTTTAAATTGCATTGTATATGTATTGTTTCCTTGGCTTTTGGTTTGGCTCCCACACAGGAATATAATTTCTGTGTTGTCCATCCTAGCTTTTCCATCCCTGTCTTGTAATGCTGAGAAACTATCGTGATACACACAGACATTGGAGCTAGAATCCAATTCACAGTGCTCCTCCTTATTGGCTCTGTGACCCTGGACAAGTACTTCTCCATGTTTTAATCTCCTTATTTTAAAGATGAGAATAATTATAACTACACGTTCCCTTGAAGAAAGCAAACTGTTTAATCTCCAGGGATTTAATAAATCTCATCAACACACATCATCATGACCATGAAGATCATAATTGGGTAGTACCTACCTGTGGACTTTACATATGGGCTGAACTCTTTTTGGATTATAAAATTTTACAGAATTTGTACTGTGTGCAATGTCTTTTACATGTGACATCTCACATAATTCTCACAGCTCTAGAGGGAGGCTCTGTTATTGTGTCTCTTTACAGATGAAAAACCTGAAGATTAGGGAGATTAAACACAATTCTAAGATCATTGAAGTAGAAAATGTGAGAGTCAGGATTCAAACTCAGGTTGGTGTTAGTTTAAAAACAAAACATTTCCCAGGTCATTTATCACTGTCTTCTCCCACATACTGGTTTTATGATTGTTATCATATTTGTGTCTACATCATCTTAGCATTTATTACTGATTTTCTAAAAATCCTATTCATTCTGTATGCAGACTAAATGCAGCATAAAAGTTCATGTCCCTTGATCTCCTAGTCTATCATTGTGGGTCTTTCTATGTTTTGCTGAGAGAAAGGCATGTGGTTGTCAAACCTCACATGGACATTTTAGCCAGCGCTACAGAGCAGGAAAAACATTGGCATCAGACGTGATTTTGAATACTACTTCTTACCAACAATGTGACCTAAGTTTGCTCCACTTAAATTGGGAATGAAAATGTTAACCTCCTTAAGTAGTTGT
The DNA here is from genome assembly GCA_028533065.1 of Trachops cirrhosus. NCBI lineage: Eukaryota > Metazoa > Chordata > Mammalia > Chiroptera > Phyllostomidae > Trachops > Trachops cirrhosus. The sequence continues at coordinate 76,400,416 of CM052544.1, forward strand.
GAGATTTAAATAAGATACAATGTCTAGGCTAGTGCCTGAATCAGCATTCATGCATAATTATTGGTAGCTATTGGTGAAAACCTCATCTGACATTGTTTTTTACTTTTTGTCTCCTTTAGACACCTAAAGCATTGGCTACCACTTTCTATTCTCCACTGCCACTATCTAATTTGAAGCCAGTATGTCTCTTAGCACATTCATTTGTATTTTTGTGATAATATCATATTTCTTCTGCTATCTTTTTATTTTATTTCTTGGTACTTTAAGAATTACCCAATTTAGTTTCTTTAGGCCTTTGTAACATGCCAGTCACTCTTCTAATTTTAACATGTGATTGAACCAACAGTGACAGTTCTTAAGTTTTAATACCCTTCCCCCTTTGCATTAAAGTCACCAGTTATATGTGTTTAGGACAGCAGTATTACATGTGCTAATTTCCTGTTTTTAAATTTTTTAAGTGAATCTCAATTTACAAGTAAACTGTTCATAAGATTATTTTCTACTTTATTAGTTTTATATATAAAATTAACAGAATAATAATCTACTTTAAACATTATGTTTATTAGTCTTATAAGTAATCTAAGCTGTATGTTGTTCTCAGAATAACTTTTGCTACACACTATAGATAATTTTGTTTTATCTCTAAATATTTGATCCATTGTTTTCCTAAAATATATCATCACAGAGGCAGTGGCCTCATTATAGTTCCCTATTTTCTTAATAATTAGTCAACAATTACTGAGATAGTCTCAACACTCTCATTGCATATATTGTCTAGGAAAGGGAAGCAAAGAAGAGTTTGTCCTTGCCCAGGAGGAACTTTCAATTTAAAGCAGATGATGAACATGTCAACAGTGATTCAGTATGGTGGGTCAGGTGCTACTGCAGGAGTAGGTGTAGCTTTCTGTGGGAAAATGGCACCTAGATGTCAGACAAGAGGGTTTAACAACATGAAAAGAACCCATCCAGATTACACTGAGACAAAATCTCCATTTCATGAGCACTCTTGTTATTCACTTTGAAAACACATTGTATAAATTATATCTTTGAAAGCAAGGATTCTATTGTTCTTCCAAGGCATTTTATTCTTGCACATGTTTTTTGAGAAAAAACCTAATGTAGCTAAAAAATATGTATTATTACCTCTGTCAGAAAACTAAGATCAGGTTCCATTAGTCATCTGTTTACCGCTAATGAAACATTGTGATATAGAGAGAAACTAACTGGCCAATGAAAGTCAATGAAAATAATAGACTGAAACTAGATAAGTGTAAGACAAAATGCCTGATGTGAACTGACCTCTGATTAATCACATCAGTTGACTATAAAACCAGATGTTCAAATGACCAAAGACACTTGTTTAGTCTGATCCATTGTAACTCTTAAAAATCATCTAAGGAGAGAGATCAGTTTAGGCTCTCGATAGTCACATGAAGTCTCAGCCCATGAAAATAGTGTGTATTTCCTATCTAACTTTGTATGCTTATGAGTTCTTCTGTACTCAAACGATATACACTGATATTTGTACTTTTGAAGGAGAGTTTTCAACAAACCCATCAGATGGGTCTCCCAAGTTACCAAAAAAATAAATTCAGCACTCATATATCCTCCTAGATTTTGATTTGGTTGTCTTTGGTTTCTACAACAGAAAAGTCTGTACTATTAGAGTGGCATGCACCATAACCCTCTCCACTTAGTGAGAGCTCTACTTGTTCATATAAACAATTTCTTCTCTTCTCCAGAAGAGTAGGTGCTTAATGAAGATTTGAGTAAATAAATATGACTTCATTAAATAATACTGTTCTATACCAAAAGGGTTGGTTACATGAATAAAATCAAACTCCTTATTTGTGACATTATCATGTTCTTATATTTAGATGAGATTGATGTTTTTAAAATAGCTTTATTAAAGTAATTTATAGATTCAACACAATCCCTATTAAAATACCAATGACATATTTCACAGATACAGAACAAACATTTTGAAAATTTATTTGGAACCATAATCTATCCCAAATAGCCATGGCAATTTTAAGAAAGAAGAAGGAGGGATCACAATACCTGATATCAAACTATACTACAAGGCCACTGTAATCGAAACAGTATGGTACTGGCATAAGAACAGCCACATAGACAAATAGAACAGAATAGAGAGCCCAGAAATAAACCCAAGTCTCTATGGTCAAATAATGTTCGGCAAAGGGAGAAGAAGCATAAAATGGAATAAAAATGGCCTCTTTAACAAATGGTGTTGGGAGATCTGAACAGCTACATGCAAAAAAATGAAATGAGACTACTAATTTACACAAAAACAAATTCAAGGTGGATAAAAGACTTAAATGTAAGTTGTGACACCATAAAAGTCCTATAGGAGAACATAGGCAGGAAAATCTCAGATATTCCACATGGCAATATTTTCACTGATATGTCCCCTAGAGCACAGGTAGTAAACATAAGGCCCAAAAGCCAAATCCCACCCTCCACCTTGTTTTATGCTGCCCAGCACCTTGTTTCTACCCAGTGGCAGCACAGAGCTCTCACTTAACTGTTAAGGAATAGTTACATTTATAGAGTCCTAAGTTATATTCGGCCCTTTGAAGGCAACCAGAAGGCTGATGTGGCCCCTGGTGAAAATGAGTTTGACACCCCTGTCGTAGAGCAAGGAACATAAAGGAAAGACTAAACAAATGGGATCTCATCAAAATAAGAAGCTTCTGCAGGGCTAACAAAAACAGCATTATAATGAAAAGAGAACCAAACATATGGGAAAACATTTGCCAATAATACCTCAGACAACAGTTTGATCTCCAAAATATATAATGAACTCACATGACTTCTCTCCAGGAAGACAAACAGCCCAATTAAAAAATGAGCAAAGGACTTGAACAGACACATTTCCAAGAAGGACATACAGAGGGGCCAGAGACATATGAAAAGATGCTCAGCATCACTAGCCATCAGAGAGCTGTAAATTAAAACTACAATGAGATACCACTTCACACTGGCCAGAATGGCCATCATAAAAAAATCAACAAACAACAAGTGTTGGAGAGGATGTGGAGAAAAGGGAACCCTAGTGCACTGTTGGTGGGAATGCAGACTGGTGCAGCCACTGTAGAAAACAGTATGGAATTTCCTCAGAAAATTAAAAATGAAACCACCTTTTGACCCAGCAATACCACTGTTGGGATTATACCCCAAGGATCCTGAAACACCGATTCAAAAGAACCTATGCACCCCAGCGTTCATAGCAGCACAATTTACAATAGCCAAGTACTAAAAGCAACCTAAGTGCCCATCAGTAAATGAGTGGATCAAAAAACTGTGGTGCATTTACATAACTGAATACTACGTAGCAGAAAGAAAGAAGGAGCAACCACACTTTGCAACAGTGTGGATAGAACTGTAGAACACTATGCTAAGTGAAATAAGCCAGGCAGTGAAAGACAAATACCATATGATCTCACCTAAAAGTGGAACCTAATCAACAAAACAAACAAGCAAGCAAAATATAACCAGAGACATGGAAATAAAGAAGGAACTGACAGTTACCAGAGAGGAGGAGGGAGAGGGATAATAGGGAAAGGGCCATCAAGGAACATGTAAAAAGGACACATGGACAAAGCCAAAGGGGGTAGGTTTGAGGGTAGGAGGTGGGCATGGGTGGGGTTGGGGAGGTGTGGTGGGGTGAAAATGGAGACAACTGTACTTAAACAACAATAAAAAAATAAAAATAAAAAAATAAAATAGCTTTGTTAATAAATATTGCTGGATAGCAAAGCTGAAAAAGGGGCAGTGAGAATTCAGAAGAGGCATTTATTCCTTCATTCTCATGTGCTTACTGATATTTCTTACTTTGAGCCATATTCTTTCAGCTTTACTGCAGTACTCTTTAATAAGTTCAGGTTTCAGGACAATAAACAGTTTTTCTTGGCCTGAGCAGACCAGTGCTAAAGCATCTAACTTTTGCTCAGAGGGCAACTGGCTGTTTGGAAAATCATCCTTCATGTGTTTGCTAAAACACACTCAGCAATATTTCATTCTTTAATTTATCTTACCACCAAATGGTTGCACTCCCCTCTTCCTAATATATGTGTTTCTGTGAATAACACTGCAAAATATATTTAGTATTAGAAGTTTTCATACCATTTAGAAAATAAGTCAGAATTTACTATAACTGGTACAATAGTGAACACCTTGAGGACATTTACATCCTTGATTGACATTGAAATTGAAATTTGTTTTTATGATATAATTTTTAACTAATTCATTTTCACATTTTATTTACTTTTGGCAAGTTTAAATATTGTGCAGTCTTAGATTTGTAATTTGTGAGCTTACATTCGCTAATGGTACCTATAATGAAGAAGTACATAATTGCTGTTTCTTTTTTGACTTCAGTGGCTTCCTCTGAAGAGAAGATCAAGTTCAGGAAACTATTAAAATGGTTCTCAGAATGTACTTTGATGATGGGCCAGAACATTCACTTTTTATCTGTTCCTTTCCATCATAGAGTTTTGTAAAAACAAAACAAATAAACAATTCTAGAATAAAGTGAAAGTGCTTCTGTTCCATGTGGATAGATTAGTATTTAGCCTTTGAGGACTGAGTTTTTTCAATGCATCCAATAGTAAACATCTAAGGCAATGATTCTCGAAGTTTGGTCCCCCAGCCATCAGCACCCATATCATCTGAAAACTTCTTAGAAATGTACATTCTCAGGCCTCGTCTCTGGCTGCTGAGTCAGTAACCTATACTTTAACAAGCCCTCCAGGTGACTCTGACTCCTGCAAGTTTGAGAACCACTGCTTTGACACTGCTATTCAAAGTGTGGTGCATGGATCAACAGCAACACCTGTACCCTTATTAGCAATGTAGAACCTCAGGGTCCTGGAATCAAGACCTACATTTTAACAGGATGCCCAGGTGACCCTGATGCACATTAAAATCTGAGAGCCACTAATCTAAGGTTTACAGCAGGAAAGTTAGTTACCAATGGGAGAGTAGCCTCTTTTCAGGGGCAATTTGAAGGTTGTCAAAGTGGAACTCAATGGATACTTTACTGATTTTATACCCCACTCAGTTCCCTTTGAAATTTAAAAAAAAGGTAGGGGGGATAGGGGAAAGAGATGTATAAACCTCTTGGCTATAATATTAAAAATATATAAAGGCACACTATCTACGTTATGATATGGAGAGCAGGGCTATTATCTGGATAATAAATTGTGGGTGCATATGTGATATATATTCCATATATCACACATATATCATTTGTGCATATATATCACACAATGATCTAGACATATGAGATAAAAGCATAGTTTTTAAATCTAATTTTTTTCAAAAACTCAATTTTCTAAGTTATGTTTAAATCTAAGATATGTTTTGTGTCTTTTCATGCTAGATTATTTTCTACCTTCAATTTTTTTGTAGTGAATCATTTTAGAAAATCTTTTTAACCAGTGAAGTAAGTTGCAGACATTCTAAGCTCTTAGATAGAGTAATTGCTATGATGCTAAGGAGTAATCAGTAAGACAAAGCTTTCTGTGGATGTGATGAAGTTTGCTTCATTCTAAGCACTTGGCATTTTTACTTTTACTAGTGGTGAATCTGGTGGCCTGGAAGGAAAAAAATAGTTGACCAAGTAAAATCTGATTTGTAAAATATTTTTAGCATGAAAACACATGAAAATTAAAAGATTAAAAATCCTCTTGAAATTTTTGCACAACAAACACCCCAGTATGTAAATAGGACTGTCACTTGGTGTTTGTCCACAGCTAGAACTCCAGATGAACCAGTGTAGTGTGCGATGACAGGAACAGCTGACTCATTAGCAGAGAGCAGTGAAAGGTAATTAACCCTGGGAAAAGTACAGCTGCCGTGCGGGCTGTTCCTTTCTGTAGGATCTGATTAGAAATTAGTGTTAAACCACTGATTCTTTTTTTTAAAGGACTGTCATTGATAATTTTCACTTTCACTCTCAGGTGTGTCCCTAGAAAAGGTTCTCAAATGTATTTATATACAAAAGGACTCAAATCTAAAAAGCATTTCCTGATAACAGTAGACACCTGTTCTTTCAAATGAATGTTTGGCTATTGAAGACTGGTTGTACCCCAACCCATACTTGAATAGTATGTAAATTACTTGAAAGGATTGTTTCATATAGTAAATAAGCTGCAGATAATTACCATTTAATTGAGTTTTCTCTTTTCTTTCTTTTCATTTTCCTCTGATGATGCCTCTTATCAGTAGCAATGGAAACTCTCCAGTTCAAATGCAATAGATATTAGCGAAGGTAAGTGAAGACTATTTAAAACTAAACATTTCCTCCAAAGAGAAGTGATCCTTAACTTTTCAATGCTTGTCAAAAATTTGAGACATCAAGGAACTTGTTTTTAGGGGTCTACCAAAGATCGTTGACTTTATTAACATTGGTATCATAGTGGCAATTTTAGTTATATTCATATGCATTTTCAGGAGTGTATATACCCTTCATCTTGATTTATGACTTCACATGTCTCATATAGGAAGCATTAATACTTTAATACAGAATTCACATTTGTAGCTAAGGAATATGGTCCACAAAATAATGGCCTTACCCCCAAATGTCTATGTCCTAATTCCTGAAATCTGTGAATATGTTATCTTACATGGCAGTGTAATTAAATTAAGAACTTTGAGCTGGAGAGATTATCCTGGATTATCCAGGTAGGCCCAACTAATCACATGGTTTTTAAGAGAAAGGCATAAGAATGAATCAGAGAGATGCAATTTAAAGAGGACTAAACTCAACCCGCCATTTCTGGCTTTGAAGATAGAGACAGGGAGCCGTGAGCCAAGAAATGCAGAAGACTCTAGAATCTTAAAAACAACTCTCAACCTACAGCCAGAAGAAAACAGGGAACTCAGCCCTATAATAGCAAGAAACTGGAGGCTGCCAACAGCCCAGATGAGCAAGGAAATGAATTCTCCCCTATAGCCTGCAAAAAAGATTGTGGCCTAACTTAAATTTAGCCTGGTGAGACTGTATCAGACTTGGGACTTCCAGAGCTGTAAAATAACATATTGGTGTCTCTTTAAGCCTTTAATTTTGTGGAAATTTATTACAAGCACAATAGAAAATTAATACAGAAGATAAATAAACCAGCCAATAGATGGGATATATTTTGCAATCGGCAATATAAATTCTGTATATAAAGAATTTCCTGTACGAGAAAAAATTCTTGAGAGGCCAAGGCCGATAGTCTTTAGGAATTGGAATATTCATTTTGTAGATTCTAATAATGATTGTCATCAATTGTGAAGTTTCTGTCTCCTGCTTTTCTAAGCTCCTCCCCACACCAGAAAATAATTCTTCATGATATTTGTGGAAACACAATGCTTATCATCCAAGATGCAAATGAGTACATTTGATTGTTCCAATGAGCTAGTGAGCTCATCTAGCAACCTGTGGGAACAGTGGGTGAGGTAGTGAGCTCATTTGTTCCCTTTCTTCATATGTAAAATTGATAATACCTCCCCATAGGCAGGCCACTACCACTACGGAAAAAGCACATTTTTTACAAGATCCCTCTTTTTAAGAATTCAGTAAAGGTAAACTATATTTGGTTAGAAAATACTGTGTCATTTACTATTTTGATCAAATGAATAGATCACTTTTGTCTTTCTTAATGGTTAATGCTATGTACTCTCCAATACAAAAGTCATTAGTTTGGAGTATATAGATGTGCCTTGGTTAACATAAAATGTGCGTGCACAATTGTTAGGACATTCTTATGCATTGTGAGTAGGAGACGTGAGGTATAGAAACTGGGAAGTGGATATAGCTTGAATGAGTTGGAGATCTTTTTAGATTGTTTTCTTGCTGAATTTGAAAAAGTAAAATTATATTTCTATTTTATCTTTGGCTTGCCTTCCCATAGAAGAACAAATTTAAATCATAAACTGTAATTTTTATATAAATTAAATAAAAGTAGACACTGGGTAAAGTCTGACCATAAAATCGGTTACACTTCATGCTTGCTCTTTGCATTTGGGAGCTGATGTTTTCAACATAAGTGAAGATAAAATTATAAATTCTTCTTAGTTGGCATAGCAATAAATAGACTAAGTCTACAGAATCCAAGATGCTGTATATCCAGGATATTTTGTACTGAAATACAATTAATAAAATAATATCTGAAGCATCTGAAGAGGATTTTTTTCTATTTTAATTCAATTCAATCATAATGTATTGAGCACCCACTCTGGCCACAATATTATGTTGCAGTAAAAGGTTAAAAAGGCACAGCCTCTCACATCCATGGGCTTATATTGGTACAGAGAAGACTCAGTGGACATAAGTGAGTATCAGACAAAGCATATTAATTAAGATGAAGGTGCCATCAAAACACTTTTGGGATGTAGAATTCTGTGAAATACTGTCACTTGAACCACAAAGTATTTCAAGTGAAATACTGTCACTTGAAACCTCAATTTATCCAATGATAAATTGCATTTCAGCAGATAGCTTTTGCAGTTCTGACACTGAAGTAGACATTTCTTTGAAAGTTACAAATTAAATGCACGAATTCTAAACATTTAATTTTGCACATTTAATATTGACCATCTAGTCTTCTTTGACCCTTTTATAACTATATAAGAATAAGGCTCAATACATCGTTTAACAAGCCAAGTACAATTTGACTCTTTCTATCTTTCCAATTGGCCTTTGGGGACATTTATTTATTTCAGTTAAAGTTCTCCGAATTTCTCTAGGGATGAATTCTTCAGTAATCATCATTTTCTGGAAGCTTTTCCAGTCTGTCTAAGCCTGCACTCCTATTTCTCTTTCTGCCTCCCTCTGTTATCATACTTCCCACATATTAATGGAATCTTCAGTTTGCTGGTTCATACTCATGGGGGCAAGAATTGTGCTTTATATACATATAATATATATAATATTATATATAATATTATATTTATAATGCGCACTGTCTAGATTAGAGCAATCTATTCTAATAAATGTGTGTTGAACCAATATAAGTAATTTTTAGGAGAAAAATACTTATATTAAAAGAATCCATATTAAATTAAATACTGGAATGAGATTAAAATCCAAAGGTCATTCTGCAAAAATCCTGTGCCTCATTGTGCTCAACAATTGAGAATCATTTTTTTTTTATAAATTTCCGTAGGTTCTTCCATTCCATATTTCCTGGTCAAATAAATGACTTTTTAAAAAATCTTAATGAAGAACAAACAGCTATTGTTAGGAGAAACAGAAGACTTGTTGAAAAAAAATCCTAAAAACCTCATAAAATGAATGAGAAAATAGAAAATTACTAAGGATATCAAGCACATTGTATAACAATCTACATAATAAAATAGCTTAAAAGGAGAAAATTCCCTTTACATAATAAAAAGCCTCATTTTGAATCAACAAGTGCTCTTCAAACTTTATTAAAAATGTTTTGACATTATATGCTTGTTTAGTATAGATTTACTTAAAATAGAACATTTAGTTGCAACACAAGCCTTGAAGTTAAGTCGTTAGTTTAATAAAACAGAGTTTTTATAGTTACCATGAAGAACAGAGGATAACTTTTATTTCTTTGGAAGCCAGGAAGGAGCTATAGGAAAAGAATTAAGCAAGCAGACCCAAGCAGGTTTATTATGTATAGCTCCACAGCTGGTTGTTTTTTTTGGGGGGGAGGAAACTTTTGATATTAGAGGAAATTAAATTTTTTCCCACTAACATCTATAGCAGCATATTAAGAAATCTGAGCATTTTTTTCTCTGGGCATTTCAAACTGGATTCTAAGTCAGAGAGAAAGCTAGTTTAATAAGATATCTCCATGAGATGCATTTTTGCTCAGAATATTTAGTTAATAAACCATATCATAAACAAGTGGTGTAATGTGTGACACAGAAGACAGCAATGCCTTCCTCTGCATGACAAAATCATGCAGTCTTAGGTCCAACTTTATTGCTCTTGGGCAATATTTTGTTGAAAGGCCTGATGGAAGAGAAATGGACATCCACAACCATGAACCTGTCTCTTTGCGCTAGGTTTATTGTTGCTCAGTTTAGTGTTGAGATATGCTCTTTTTGAGTGTTAATGGAGGTCACTTTCAGCTTTGTCTCTTGCTGTGTCTAATTCAAGGAGTTCTTCACAGTTGACTGTTGAGAAACAAAATGATGTGGCTCCTAGTATCTCACCTTCGCTCCTCAGGCTTTAAAGCAGCAGTGATTAACAGGACTTTTACAAAGTTTCTATGTAGTTACAAGGACAGTTTCAATCTTCTGTCATTTTTTTGCATTAGCTATGATTATGCTTTTACCACAAAAATGCATTTGTTTTAAAGGTAACAATACAGACTAGGAGAATAGCTTATGTTTCATCTATATTTATCAGCACTCACTGTACATTTGTGTCTTCATTACCAGGAAATATTAAGGGACATTGTGCCATCTATTCCTGTTTACAGTTTATTATGCAGAGATAGGAAACACTTAGCATGTAAAATGAATGTAGAAATTATTCCTGGATAGAAACACGGACATTTCCCACTCGTTGGCTCTTTCTCCTCCATCACCGGATCAGAGTGTAATTGTCAGTAATCAGGCCTGCTTGCTGCTGATAAAACCACTCTGAATGCTAGCAGCCTTCTTTGTGTGATGACTCAATTATTCCAGAAGTGCCTCATCAAATCTGCCCCATCAGCTGGGCTAATAAATAAGGAGAAGAAACTGGCCCCCCAAAGCAAATTATAAATCCATTTGCATTAACCATTTCACTGGTCCATGATCTAGGCAGCAATAAGCATGGCAGATTGTGTTAAGCTTATTTGAATATGTTTATAATGTTTACAGCATGCAACTTTTTTCCCCACAAGGTGTTGGAATTATCAGTCATGAATGGCATCTAAATGCAGTTTTGTTAACTGCAGCAAGGCTTTAAGTATATTTGAGGGCTATTTTGTTACTTAAATCAGGTGAAAGTCAAATCCTCTTGTGGTGAGAAATATGAGCCCTGTGCAAGTTATTGGCATTGCTTCAGAATTTAAGAAGAAGAGGCTTGTGTTCTCTTTTTACAGGGGCTGGAAGAACAAATACAAACACTATAAGCCTGTTAGAACAAGTACAATTATTTACTATATAGTACAGTGGAACCAGGAGTTATTCTGATGCTCAGTATGACTTCAGCAATTTGCAGAACAAGAATTGAATTTTCTGGAAGATCAGAGTTGCCATAGAACTCCTTGTACTTAAAAATTCCTTGAAAGATTCTATAGGGCAGAAATTTCAAAAAGCTAGACAAACCAGTAAAAGTTAATTAAATCCATCAGTGGAAATTTTGTACACTGATAAATCTTAATTTTGTTATTTTAAAATGACAAACTATACTGAATAACAAGAAGTTTTATTTATATTTCAACTTCAGTGATCACTCGGGGAAGCAAAAATATCCAAAATGGATCATGAAAAGTAACTTGATTGCTAACATCAAAGACTTAATCTGGCTGAATATGTAATGATTTAAAATCTGAAACATCCTCCCTAAAAGTAAGGGATACCACTGGCTCACTTTAAAATAGGAGCAGTTTTTCCTGCAGAACTGTTCCAGTTTTGATGAAGCTTTTTCTGTTCCTGCTGTGATCAGGAGCCTAATTAAGGGCTAATGGCAAAAGTAAAGCTTGTGACCCATAACAGTATTTTTCTTTGCCTAAAACAACTTAAATGAAACTCACTACTTCTCTTCATCTGCTCCAGTCAGTGAAGCATATCCCTTAATATCAACCTGGAGAGCTAAGCAGAAAAAAGTCATCTTTGATGGCATAAGTATAAAGTGACAATAGGCTCACATAATTTTTATGAATCCATTTCTAAATATATTATTTCTTGCTATGATGGGAAAGTTGATTCTGTAGCTCATTGATTAGAAATTCCAAAATAAGGTGCTTAAATTTTCATTAGAAATTTAATATAGCAACATGTCAAGTGGAAAACCAAAGAATTTGATTGTCCAAGCAAAGATGTCATTAAGGTTTATATACAAAATTTGACTCTAATTTAAATTATAATACTGATTAATATAAAATAAAAATAAATCAGGAAACTTAGAACTATGAAGGACTTGCTTTACCATTCACAAAAATAAACCCCTTCATTATTCCAACTAATGAACGATTGGTAAAGATATTCAGGTTAGAAGAGTAATTAAGAGACTGAAACTGTTATGGAGACAGTTTTGAGTTGTGGAGACAGGCCCTCAACGCTAAGGTAAATATGCTTGCATTTTTCTGCTTTTATTTTATTCCTTAAGAAACTATATCGGAGAGTAGTCTTGGAGCATATATCAACTTTACAAACTTCTGACAGGCCCCTGCTGTGCATTCCCAAATTGACTGGAATAGAGCAACAAATTCTGAAAACAAATTGGTGGTAGTGGTGAGCTCATATTAGTTATATTAGAGGGCTACAAGTGCTACATACATTTCATATTAAAGTCATTTGCCTTTTCATCAAGTTACTCACTTTGAGTTTATTTGGAGGATTTTTTTAAATGTTGCATTTCTTTTTTTGAAACACAGGTAAATCTGTGATTCTCTGCTTTAAGGATACAATTGACATATACATTATATCACTTTGGGTCATTTTTCCCCTCCCCAATAAAATATAATATGATTTAATTAAAAAAAATAACACAGTAGATTCATTACATTGCATCATTAGAAACAGGTACTCACCCATGAAACAGCTGTAAAAAACTGAATCCCTAATTATTGGCATATACTAAAGCAGACAAATGGAGTACTTTGTGATGACTCTATTAAACAAGTAGAGCCATGTCTTAATTAGAGAGCACACTGAAGGATTTTGTAGCCCATTAGATTATTAATACCTTGGTTGTCATGTAGTTTTACCTTTTAAGATTGCTGTTTTATAAAATATGAGTGTCAAGGCACAGATAGAACTAACTCTGTTGCCAGGTGTGCAAGCTTGGTCAAGATTCCAAGTCTTAGGTTAACTGTCTTCCAAAATGTGTATTTTCTACAAATATTTTAGTAAGACCTTAAGTGTTGTAAAATGGTTTAAGATCAGCTAAAGAGATTAAAGTGTTGCAATTAATAAAAATGGGTTTTTAAAGGGATCACCTTGATGTGGTAATAGGGCACACACAGGGGATGGAGGGATCCAATGTCAGTGGAAGATTCCTTTTGGTATCAACCAAGAGTGTGTTTCCCAAAAGAGGGTGGGAGGAGTTGGTAATGAGAGATACATGGAATGGTGAGCGTCTGAAGGGCTTGTATTTTTCCATTTGTATCTTGGTGTACTTGGATTTCTCGAGCCCAAAGCCCGTTTGTGTCAAATCATATTTCGAAAGTTGTGTTTTGTCCGAGCCCTCTGCGCACTTCTCCAAGTCGATCTCAGCTGTGCTGCCTCAACTCTCTTCCTCAGGGAGGGGAGAGACAGCAGATGGGGTTAGGGCAGAGGGCTGATGCGTCTGACAGCAAACGGCCGGGTTGTTGAGTAGAAGCTGCGAGCATCAGGAAGCTACTTTTCCCCTGAGAACCAACTAACCACTGAAGAAAGTTGAAAATGAGCCCTTTGAGAAACACTATTAAAAGTAGTAAAAAATTGCAATTGTGCAGATGATGTGCTGCTGTGTGCTTATTCGGATGCTAATGAGTTTGACATTAGGGAACTCAGAGGGTTTACAGCTACTCCCTTATGTGATTCAGTTCTTTATTGGCAATCTTTGAGAAAATAAATGGAAAATGTATTGCTAATAAATACATAACACGATAGGGTATTAGACAAAAAAGCCATTACTTTAGGATTTAGAAAGAGCTTTGCTCACCAGTGTGACTGTTTTTCAGGATCTTTTGTTTTAGGTTAGACTGTGACAAACAAAGGGGAATAGGCAGGTGGAAGGCTTCAGAACTCTTTCTGAACTGAGGGTGAAGTAGACTAAGCCAAGCGCTTTTACATAAAAAAAACCTTTCTTTTTAGTTGCACTGAAACACAAACTAAGAATTCCCAAGCTCCTGTGCTACTTTTTAATTTTTACATCATATGTAGTAATGTGCTCTCACTTGAGAAAGTTTTATCCATGTTTTTCCCCAGGAACCACAGTTGGTGACTAGTTGAAGAAGAATCTGCTTAATGTCTGCTCAAAGCTTACAAGTAAGACAGAAATCTATGGTTAAAAAGCCGGGCACTTCAATCCATTGCAAAGGGTAAAACAGGACAACAGAAATCTTTTGCAAGGAAGGTTGGTGGTTTGTGTTTTAAAATATGAGAACTGCCAGATATAAATATTTTAAATCTGCATTGATATAGGTGGTATTTCTATAAATAGCCCCTCTAGTGTACTGCACTGGATTTCAAAGTTTCCTCTTAAGGGTCAAATGGCCGGAAGACAGATTCTGTTCTTATCCTTGAAACCAAATAGAGGTGATGCAGCTCTGTGTGTTATGTCTGCAGGGAAAGTAAACCAGGAGCAAATTGTTTCCATGGAAAACAGGTTAAAACGTTAGCAAAAAGAATTAGTAGCATTTTATGACAGCCCATTAAAGAGAGCCCTAAATAACAACAGGATGAATTTGGAATCTGTTTTGTGACTTGAAAATAGCACATTCCAAATCTTGTTTGAACTTTGTCTTTTGGTGGTTAAGAGTAAAATAACAGTAATAATAGAGTCTTTCTTATCCAGTTTCCCTCATAAATTAAAGACATAATATATATAGTTTGTTAATAAAGACAAAAATGAATTTGGCTTACCTTTAAAAAAGTAAAAATATGTTTACCATTCATGTGTAGCATAAAATATTTCATTCTGTTTATAGTATAGTAGAACCAAAGTTTAGGTAAAAGTGTCAATACATTATTTATTGTTCACATTAGTGTATTTATTGTTGATCTTCTATTTAATTTGTCATATCTGATATGCTTCCCTTCTTTTATTTTTTATCTTAATAGAATGAATTTTAGGATTTCTCACTGAAGTAGACAAAGACATTTAATCACTTAGACGAAGCAGGGCAAACCAAGTTGACTTACAAGTTACCTGGAGAAAAAGAGAGGTAAAGTAACATTTTTATGAAAAAGGAAAATATATCAAAATAAAATGAATCCAATCAAAGCATTTATATAAAGCTCTCCTGTATAACAGTGCTTTATTTCTGTGGATTTGCTTTAAAAAATATATTGTTAATGCTGAATTTAGAATTGTGATTTTTGTCAGAAACATGGTCACTGTAATATTTAAAAATATTAAACAGAGTAAAAAGTTTCTGAGCCTACAAACCTTTTGCATGTTGATTAGTATGTATTATTTGTTCACATATTTTCCCTTAAGGAAGTGTTCAGAGTTAAAATAGTTTTAAAAATTTGATTTAAATTTCTTTGTATTAGAAATTAATTATTTAAGGATTAAAAGTAAATCAGGGATATATTTTAAAAGCATGTTTTAAAAAGTACTATATGATATGTAGAGTTAATTCCTTCAAACACTGAAAAGTAAGGAATTGGGTTGATTTTGTTTGGAGGGAAATCTATTTAAAATAACTTATCCATATATGAAGGAACTTGTTTGCTAACATATTTTGCAACACGTCTCAAAATATTAGCGAGAAAAAAATTTAAGGCCCTTTTAAGGTGTTATTAACTGAGTTATCTTTAAACGGGGAACACTAAAAAAATGTACAAAAGAGTCTTCTAAAACATAAAGCCAGCAATTGCCCTCTTATGTTACAAAGCTGTGACTCAGAGGCCATGTACGGCGACTAATAGAAATCCTTGGCACACGTTGGCTACCTAAGGGAATAATAGAACTATTTGCTGGAATCGTTTGGCAAAAGGACACAAACATATGGCTTTGGTTTATATTCAGCATTGCCAGTTGTGCAAAGTTATAGGAAAAAGTGTACAACAGCAGTGACAACTCAGAAATCAGAAGTGAGAATCAAAATAGAGCAGCCTCCTTAAAATGCTGCCCAACTGGTCTCAGGTCTAAGTTTTCTTGTAGTGCAGTGCATTTCCACGTGAATCTAGAAAATCACCTCATCTGTGGGAAAGGTGCAAGCATTTGGTCCTCAGGAAGAGCTATTCCCGAGAACTGTGTTGAATCAGATAGCAGATGGAATCTGCTTCTCTCTTTAAGTATGGTGTTTGTTGGTGGTAAGAGGGGGTTAGTGGAGACAAGGAGAGGTGTCATAAATGTAAAAGGTAGGCATTATGCAACTCTTTGGCTTTCTACACAGAGTTTGAAGACAATACAATAGGAGACAGATAGGAATGGAAAGTAGAAACCAGGGACTGTGTGCTCTAAATAAAAGATTCAGAATTTTTTAATTTTATTTAGGAGAAAAGATTCAGAAAATTATACAGATGTCTTCACTAATTATACAAAAAATCCTGTTTGTATTAGTTTAGACTTTTTAAATGTTTATTTTCTGAATTATCCTTCTTGAGTAATTAATAAATGTATGAAAAGAAATCCAGAAAAGTAAAAAGAGGATAAAAACAGAGGAAAAATATTCTTAAACAGTATTCCTCTCAATAAGTCAACTATTCTTTTAGAATCATACTTCATTTTCATCATCTTTCCCCTGTGTAACAGGGAAATATCTTTTGTTGTCATTTTGGACTGATCTAAAGCTATGTTTAAACAAAATGATGCCAGAATTATCAAAAGAAAGGGCATTCAGTGTAGGATTCTTTGTTCTTCAACCTAGCCAAATTTTATCCCAAGGTACTGGCATCATCTAGTTGATTCATTTGGGGGCTTTTGGCCTTTTTCAACTTCCTGAGTTGCTCTGTCATTTATTTTTTTAAAAAAATGGATCTTTGTGGGCTTCCGGCCAACATGGAGGCATAGGTAGATGCACTGTGCCCCCTCGCACAACCAAGATATGGACAACAACTATATAGAAACAAAATAACAACCAAAAATAACAGAAAATTGAAGTGCCGGAGAGTCCGACAACCAGTGAGTTGAAAATAGACTCCATGGACCAGACCGGTAGGACGGGCGGAGTCGGGCTGGGTGAGGGACGAGGAGCAGAGACCTGAGAAACCAGAGACCTGAGCAACCGGGGACACACGCAAGTCCCCAGCAGGCAGACCCTGGGCGCACAAACCGGCAGCAGGCAGACTCTGGGTGCACAACTGTCAGTGGCTGGCGGGCTAGGCTGGGAGGTGGCGACCAGCAGACCCAGCGAGGCGGCCATTGTGAAGCGGGGCACTGCGCGCAGCTCTGGATCCCAGCATCGGGAAATAGAGCTTTGGGGCACTGACTGAAAAGGAAGGTCCCACAGGTGCACGGGCCCACCCACACCGGAATTGGTGCCAGAGGGGCCCGGTTGGCTTGTGGAAAGTGGCGGAAGGTTCTCAGGTTCTACAGAGAGCAGAGCAAGCACCATTGTTCCTTCCCAGACCCTGCCCCCTTATACAGTGTCACAACCCAGCGACTGGAGTGCCCCTTCCTGGTGAAAACCTTAGGCCCCGCCCCTCACTACGGTAGCCTGTCAAGACCAAAAAACCCCCAGCAAAACATGGC
>CM052544.1:76418463-76457199 GCA_028533065.1 Trachops cirrhosus
AGAATAAGTAGCATAGAGGGTAGATAGAAAATAGACGGGGAGGGCAAGAATAGAAGGGGAAATGTAGAAGCTAAAGATCTTATGACACATGGACATGAACTAAAGGGGGGGAGTGGGAGAGGGTGTTCAGGGAGGAGGGGAACAAAGGGGGGATAGTAGGACAAATGTAATAGCATTATCAATAAAATATGTTAAAAAATCATCAAAAATCTCACAATAAATAAAAATATAAAGTGCAGGAAAAAAAAAAGGATCTTTGTGAGGAAAACACCCACTGAGGCTTAAGGGCTCTTCATAGAGAAGACCCTGGGATCTCCAGGACTGAAATGACATCACACAAGACTAATGTGACTAGTTCCAAAGTATCAGGAGAGGAATACACGAAATTCTTGTTAAAAGTGGAAATTATTGCAAGTTGAATATATAAAGGACTTTCAAATTTAAAGTAACTTCCTGTGTGAGACTATATATACTCAGACAGTGTTAAGATTAATTGTATAAGAATTTTAAGAGAGTGTCCTCAAAACCTTATGATCACCATGGTTTTTCTATTTATATTAAGAAACATAAGACTACTTATAAATAAGGAGTGAGGTTGCCTGTGTCTAGAGTTCTGTTCAAGGAGACACAAAACTTAAACATTACCAAATGATTTGTTTTATTCAGTTCTTAAGTGATTAAGTAAAGCATAGGAAATGTGTTTAATAATATTGTGATAACTATGTATAGTACAGTTGGGGTACTGGAAATATTGAGGGGAACATTATGAAAAGTATATGATTGTCTAGCCACTAAGCTGTACAACTGAAACTAATACAAAATAAAATTGAAAGAAAAATAAGTAAATAAATTGGAGCAGAAAATTAATACATGTGTATATATATATATGGTCTGTTCAAAGGTATCCAGCCATGTAGTATGAAAAATAGAGATATTTACTGAACAAGATACAAGATACAAGAAACATTGTACATATAGGACAATGACACCTCAGTCCCCTTCAAAGTAGGCATCTTGGGACCTCACACTGTTCTCCCAATCTCCATCAGCTACCCTGTAGTATTTTCCTGAATCTCATCATTGGTCTGAAATCTCTTCCCTTTCAAAGGAGATTTTAGTTTTGGGAAAAGCCAGAAGTCACCGGGCACTGAATCTGTGCTGTAGGGGGTCTGAATCATCTGGGTGATTTGATGTTTCATCAAAAAACTCTGCACAAGACATGATGCATGAGTAGGTGCATTGTTGTGATGAAGCTGCCAATCACTACTTGACTATATCTGCAGGCTTCTGAATCATCCTAACAGTTTCCATGGAGGAAATACTCCAGCTTAACACAAAATCTGATGCAGATTCATTGCTCTATTCGCTTAGTCACTTTGAATACAATGGCCACACATTACACATGCTCAGTCAATGGTGCCTACTGCTCGCACTGACTAGTACAGTGAAGTCATCATTGTTCATGCATGTACATTCCAGTCCACTCTCCTTGGCTGCCAGGTTACATCATAGTCATGCAAATGATTCTCATTATATATTAACAATGCTGGATTTTTTCCAGCAAGACCTTGTGTATGTACTTACTTGGATTTTCTTACCATTAAATTAAAATAGGATTATGGGTGAAAAATAAAATTAAAGTGAACTAAATCTCTTCATACACC
This sequence comes from Trachops cirrhosus, assembly GCA_028533065.1. Taxonomy (NCBI): domain Eukaryota; kingdom Metazoa; phylum Chordata; class Mammalia; order Chiroptera; family Phyllostomidae; genus Trachops; species Trachops cirrhosus. Next base: position 76,420,128 of record CM052544.1, read on the forward strand.
AGTAATTTACTCATGTGAATAAAAGTAAAGTTGAGTTTATGAATTCTGTATCCTGCTCCTTGAATCTCTCCATCCCACAAACTGGTAATTCCTGGACTCCCTTGTCAGCACAAAGGAAAGCACCAGATCTATGCATTGGGTGCTGTGGACAGGAGACCAAGTAATGGTCCCTGATATAAGAACTAGTAAGAAAAGGTGGTCAAGTACAAGTAACTAAGAAATTATTGTGTGTACCTGCCTGTAAGTTTATAGGTATATAAGATGTTAAATGAGAACTTTCCAAATTCAACCAAGCAGTTACATTTTATTTTATGGTCATTTTTCTTTTTCATCACCGATCTACTTATTTCCATTGTTCCTGCATGACTTTCCTCCAAGTTTTGCTCTTTTACCCTCTTCTTTTATAATACCTCTTGTCATTTCTCCTCCTATTGACTCCTCCCCCCAGAGAACTATGGAATAAAGTTTTCTTCATGCTCTGTTATGAACTAGATCACAAGAAAGAACATACCTATGCTATCAGTTAAATAAATTTTTTAAAAAGTAGTTTCAGATCAGGAAAAAGAGAATTGCAAAGCCTACCTTTAGTATTCTTACTCTATTCAAAAGTAGATGCAAAGCCAGCAGGAACCATTATAGGTATCTCAGAAAATATCTTATCTTGTTCCTCCATAAAAAATGGAATGAGACAGATAAAGGTCCTAAGAAATTGAGAGATGGACAGCTTTTTAGAAAATCATATCTTTGTTTTGAAAAAGTTACTAAATTTTATAAAATAAATTGCATCCTTGCCAATAGCATTTGGGTCTTAAGTAGTAAAAATGATCAAGCTTCCTTTTGCAGTGGAGGGGAGGAACAATGTTCCCCATGGGAAATGTCATTTTTAAGATTTCAGCACATGTTATTTAGGTCAATGTCCTGAATCATACCACAGTCATGTGCCTCTTCTATAACTCTGAGAGGATATGAAAGGATGGTGGTCATCACTACACCCCCGGTCTCAACATATGCACTGAGGTACAAATATCTTTCTACCTTTAATCAACCACTACCCAAATGAATTACCCACTAAATATGAGGTATGATTCTACAAAAGTAATTCTATTCATTGGAAATTTATTAAAGTTCATGAGAAAAGTTCAAATGAAGAACACTTAGAAATTGCTAATCCCATTCAGTTTTAGAGAACAAAAACACATTTTCAAATTGAGATTTATAAGGAGAGTTGAGCCATCTCATAAATGTTATAAACTTCTATCCCCTGATAAGGAAAGCACATGTGCTTTAGGTTTCTGATATTTCTATTCCATGACAAACTATGATATATGATTAGACACTGATTTTCATACTTTTATTATTCCTCAGGTGTGAGGGGAAGAAAGAAGATGAAATAGATAGGCTATATATTATGGCTTTGGTCCACTTTGTTCCTACAACTTGGCCTACACATTAAATCTGAAAACTTAGTTTTATAAATGAGTAAATTATAATATTTATATAGGACATATATCCTACACCAACAAGAGGACAGTGGTTCCTCAAATACAATTATAAACCAGTATTCCAAGTACAATCAAGCAGAGGTCCATGAATATTTATAATCCCTTCGAATAACTTTAATGGGGAGGTGGCTGCATGGGTAATGACAGACCAGTTAGGTCCTTGGATAGTTGAACTGCAAAATAGAACTAGTCTTAAAGCTGTTACAAAGAAGATTACTTTTAAGTAGGTTTCAGAAACTTCTATTTGTGCCTACTGGTACTCTCTGCAGTCTGTGCTTTGTTTTTTGGGAAAGAAGCTCATGGAGTTCAACCTTCACTTGCCTTTTGGGGAGAATTTTCAAAGTGTTGGGGAAGAGCTAATAGCGCCTGTGTGGCAGGATAGCATTAGACTTGAGGTGACTTAATGCTCACCCACAGGAGTAGCTTCCTCAGAAATAGTGGAAGGTTTTCATCATTTTAACCCTCTTGCTTCTCATTTCTCTTAATCAAGTTACTCATTTAGCACATGGAGAGGAGTTTGCATGAGTTCAGCCACTTTATATGCATCAGAGATATTTACAGAGAAAGAGGATTTCACAATGCAGTGCTCACCATCCTGAATAAACCAAGCCATTTTAATCCCAGGCAGTGTCACATCTGTCATAAATTCATGTGATTTCAAGAGAAGAAAAATCTACAGGAAAAAAATTCACTTCTCTTTTATTGTTGTTTTCTCTTATGTAATTTAAAATAGTAATACAATGAGCTATTTTATTTAGACTAAAGTAACTGCTGTTCAGCAAAAGCAACAAACACTTTTTGTTTTCTAATTTAAAAAATAGTTGTATTTGGTGTGGTGTTTGTTATGAAATAATGACAAAAGAGTGCTGGTGGTTTTAATAGTTTTAGCTTAGGAGAGCTGTCGTTAATTTTGTCTGTAGTGTTGCAGGTGAAAAAATGCACAATGGATAAATAGTCTATATTGGTTTAACTGAACATAATATATAGTATGTTCTGGAGTTGTTTGTCTCAATAGACTATAGTAATCAAAAGTAATGAACCTATTATGTGCAAGACCTTGGAGAGCGTCAAATGGCAGTAAAAGTGTGGTGCATAAAACGTTTATTAAAGGAAATTAAAGTCCATCATTGCCACACCTGCTCCCCTATTATAAGTCTATGGCAGGTCAGTGCCTTCAATCACAACCCAGCCTCGGAGAGCAGAGATGCGTCTCCCATTACCATTACAGTCACATGGCTTCCATGCTAGAGTCGGGATTTAAGGATGGGAGCCACAGAAAGCACCTTCTGCCTGCATCTGATTTTCAACCAGCAAAGCTACTTCTTTCTATTTCAGAAACCCTTCTGATAATGTGTAAAAGTAATTTAAACTAAGAAATTATTAGGGGAGTCTAGTGAAGTGGATGAATGCACTCAGGTCAGGATCTGTCTCTATATGGACAAAAAGAGCAGGCTTCTAAAGTTTTTGCATCCTTTTAATAGTGTATTTAATTATATTTAAAATATTCAGTGATGGTGTTTTAGGATATTTGCTGACATACACAACTCTCAAATTTTACCTGTCTTATAGATTTATTCCAGAATTCTTATAGTAAATGTATGTCATTGTTGATGATCAACATTTCTAATGGTATTTTGAAACAGGAGCGTTTCAGGGGTTTGCTTTCATGTTACTTTTTTACTCAGGGAATTATTTTTCCTGACTTGGCAAGAAATATGTATCAGAAAGGGTCCAGAAAGCCAAAGGATTAGGTTTTAGTAAATTAGTCTGGAAACTTTTGCTTTGGCATTTGAAATTTTGTCTCCTTCACAACCACTGTTAATGAGACAATCATTTTTTTCCCTGATTTGTAGTGCCAGAAGTATTTGAATCACTAGTAAACACTTAAAGACATCTGCCCTACTTGTCACTGCTTCTGCTGGTTGTAGTATCTATAAAAGTATTTCCAAAACTCGAGGAGTATGAGGTCACTCAGAGTTCTACCTCTCTGGAGTCAGAGCACTATTCAACAGCACGGAAGTTTACTCTGTTTTTCATAATGACTTTAAGAACCTCTAATGACATGTTTTCATATTTTGGTCAATGTCAAAGAAATGACCTCAGGACTTGTGCTCATGTTGCAGATGGATGCAGAGGCTGAAGATAAAACGCTGCGTACCCGCTCTAAAGGAACGAAGGGTGAGTTAGCAAGCGGGTTCCAGGACACCATGACCACCATACCATGAAATATGAGTGTTCCCATGCTCAGGCCCTGGTGTTCACTCAGAATGATTGACACTTCTGCAGGGCTTATTTTTGGAAATCAAGCTAGAACTTTGGATCATGGTATTGAGAGGCAACATATTATGACCCAGGAGTTAAAGGACTCCAAAAAGTCCAAATGATATATAATGCTAATTATTACAAAATGCAACTGTAAGAGGACTTGACATGATGCAAAATAACATAAGGGCTACTGAGGGAAGACTGCTCCATGGAGACCTTAAAATTATTTAAGTGGCCTATAATGGCCAAGGGAAAAGACCACATTGTCAGTTTATTGCCAAAGCAGGTTTTGATTTTTAGGTTATCTAGTTTACTGGTTCCCAATCGAAACTTACTTCAAATAAAATGATGATTATTTTTTTTTTTTTACTGTTCCTGCTGGGAATTTCCAGTAGCTCTGTAAATAAATGTTTGAAAGGTTTAACTTACTGATAATCCCTCTCTTGTTGTAACCAACAGATGGTAATGTAATATTGAAGTATAAACAGGCCCTTGATGATATAAACATCTGAAAGACAAGATTAACTGCCAATAATACACCTTAAGGAAAATAACTTTTAATGTAATTAGCTATATTTTTGTGACCCTTAATTCCAAATGGAAAACTATAGACTCACCATGGCCTCTGAAAACACTCTGGGTAGCTGTTCCTCGCCCCATTCTTCACATGGGCCTTGCTGAGAAGGGCTGAGTCAAGTAGGAATCATGCAATACTTTGGAAGCATTTTGAGATTTATAGTTGAAAGTGGTTAATCAAATGGAATGCTTTCATTATCTATGTTTATATTTGTAGACAAGATAAATCATTCCAGCTTGAGTAAAGTTCAGAATCCCAAAATTTTTAATTAATTCCAGGATGATGTTTTTCAATTAAAATGTAACTGTGGTCATCATTAGCCATGATAAACAAAATGCAGAATAATACTATGTGAGATATTGGGCTTTACTAAATAGAAATTTTGCACTGTATTTTTTCCCATTTTAGTTTATTTTTTAAAGTAATTGTATCATATAGTCTAATATTTGGAATGCAGTATTTATAAACATTAAGTTTTTATGCAACAAACATCTCAATAAAATACAAGTTAAGAAAAAAGTTTCTATAATTATTTAGGATAAACTCATATCTTCCATAAATATCAGGTTTTAGGGACTGTACTTGGATTATTTCAATCTCTTGTTTAGATTCCTAGAAGCACACTACTTTAACCTACTTTTAAATTGTGGCAGTTTTAATTTAAAATTTTTTGGACTTCACATTCCTTGAGCACATATATTTACACTCTTAAATAGAGCCAAAATGTTCTTCAAGAAATGAAACAACAGTTTCTCATGTTGAATGAGTAATCTTTACAACCACCTGTTGTCTCTCTCAATATGCTGTTGTCCTTGGGTATTTATAAACATGAACTTCTTCAGTTCCCATCATTTCAGTAAGAAATATCAAAGCTCTTTGTTTTTATAAATTTCTTACTTTTAAAGTGATGTTGATATCAACATAGCTAAAGCTTATTCTCCTCTTTATGTATGGAAATTTATGAAACAAATCTTGGGATATATATATATATATTAGTAAATCTGCTAGTTTTATTTATATACTTGTTTAATGTTGAGATCTAAATAGAATACTTTTTGAAAATTTTTATAAACCAAAAAGTGGGTTAAATTGATTTAAAAAATAATTCAAGTCCTTAGTTCCCCTTTGAATGTATCTCTAAAGACAGATATTTAGAAAGTACAATCCATGACGTCAAGTTCCCAGGGTCACCTTGGGTGCTAAACCTAGAATCATTTGTTCTGGGCCCTATTCATTTGTGTCTTGTCTCCAAAGAACCAGATCCAGAAAAGATGAATCTGCCAGGTAGGAAATTATGTGTGGGCTATGCTAATCATCTATTGGTCATTATCTCTAGGTAGGTGAAAGGTTTCAGTTTTCAAAATTACACACTGGTTTTCTTTCTTTCTTTTTTTAATAGTGCCAATAAACTCTCTAATCCAGGAGCTCAGGTAAGATTTGTCCTACATTAATTTTTCTAATATTGGTTTGCTTTAATTATTAGAATGTCTTGTATTCAGAGTTGCCAATGGGCTTATTTCATGTAGTCTCTGTCTATACACCAATGAGGTAGTGAAAGAGAAAAGCTATTGATAATTGATCCAAAACAATTCAAGCTACTATTGTGATAACAAAACCCAGCAACATTTTGTTGTAATGTGAGTAATTTTCCACTTTTCTCCATGGAGTGTGTGCTGCCTCTGTGAACACACCTCACCTGTGTTTTTTTTTTTTTTGTACTGATGGTAAGTGAAGAACTGAGCTATTATTTGTGAACTTGACTAACAGATAACCCAAGGCCTAAATTCTCTTTGGTTTTAAATAATACTCAAATAATTATATCAGGTGAGCACGTGATTTTTTAAATGTAGACATTTGAAGATAATACCACTGATAGGTATTGGGGTGGACCCAAGCAGTTTCACCTTAGATACTGTAAATGCACCTCAGGTAATATTCTGAAGAGTCTAACTTAATAGGTTTTGCAGAATGCACTATAATTAGATATTCCTTCACAGAGGTAAATTTTTAAGTGCATATTTAAAAATAAAAACACACTGACAATGAATTTTCAGTATTGGTGATATTTTTAGCAAAATTTATGTCAGGAGCAAGATAAGTACCTAGTCTCCTCTCTATTTACTATTGCAATCCCAGAAAGTCCCACACCCACTAACTAAAATGACAAGGGTTTGTATGTGCTCCTCAGGGAAATGTTTTAAAACTGAAGGATGTATAACCATGTCTGATACACATTGAAATTTATAGTGTGTGCATTAACAATTGACATAGTTATTTTCCAGGCAACTGTGCTCTGTGATGTCCTGAAGCAAGGCATTATTTACTTCCATGTCCTATGATTCATTCTGTCAGTTTCATTTCACCTGTTTAGCAGAACACATATCTATCAGAATTGAGTACAAGCTTTCATGCTGTTGCTCTTATCCGAGGCAATATTTTAGTAGGAAATCCATGGCCCTGTCTCTGTGATCAATTTCATCATTGAGAATTTTGCATTTTAAACTATTCAATAACAGCAGAACATATAGTATACCCCACGTTGAGACAGGATTAAAAGATTGAATTGTTGGGCTCACTTCAGTTCTTGCTTTTAAAATCTGTTTTCATTTCAAATTCCTATCTGTTTGGAGACTTTATGTCTCCTATAGAATGATCAAAAGGCTAAATTATTAAAGGCTCAAAATGGGTGAGATGTTTGCTATCACAGGAAATGGTTTCCTCATGGTCTGCGATAGAAACAGGGTGCCCAGGGACTCTGACCCTCTCACCTGCTGAAGTGATTGTGGTTTTAGTCAGTCTTTTTTGTAGGGAATCAAACAGAGGGGAAGGGGAAGGCCCTTTGAGTGATGTGTCTTGTAAAATAACTTGGAAAAGAAAATAGAATATTGAATGAATGATTGTGTGCTTTGGCCTGGGGAGAAATATGTAATTCATAGAGAAAGAAGTAAGGAATTAGCAGAGAGAAGCAACTAAGTGGGAAACATATGTTTAAGAAGTTTCCTGGAGAAATAAAAATTATTATTTACTTTATTAGCATTAATTATTATAATACAAATAATGTTTATTGAGGTTTTATCATATGCCAGACACTCTTGAGCATTGTATATCACTCTCTCTTTAATCTTCACAATAACATTATAAGGAAAAATTATACGAGAGTTCCAATTTTCAGATGAAGAAAGTAAAATTAAATAGCTTACATAAATAGCCCAAGGTCTCACCTCTGGTAAGTAATCCAGATTTCTGACTTAGAGTCCAGTTTCTCAGTCACCAAGCTATGTTTTCTGTCATTCACAATGAATAATGACTGCCTAGAATATAAATTTTAAAAATGGTTCTTTTTAATTTTTATATTTTAATTGTTTATGCAGCTGTAATTGTTCTTGGTTTTTCTCTCCTTCCCCACCTCCATCCAGCACTCCTCTCTCCCCTCCCCAAGTGAGTCCCCATATTATTGTCTGTGTCCATGGGTCATGCATAAATGTTCTTTGGTTAATCACTTTGCCATATTTCACCCCCCCCACTCTTCTCCAACAGCTGTCAGTCTGTTTTATATATCTAAGCTTCTGTTACTATTTTGTTCAACATATAAGTGAGATTGGGTGGTATTTTTCTTTCACTGACTAGCTTAATTCACTTAGCAAAATTTTCTCCAGATCCATCCATGCCATTGCAAAATGTAAGAATTTTTTCCTTTTTACTGCTATGTAGTATTCCATTATGTAAATGTACCAGAGTTTTTCTATCCACTGGTCTCCTGATGGACACTGAGGCTGTTTCCAAATCTTGGCTATTGTAAATAGTGCTGCTATAAATATAGGGGTGTATGTACATATTTTTGTATTGGTGTTTTAGAATTCTTTGGGTATATTTTCAGAAGTGGAATCACTGGATCAAAAGGGAGTTTGTAATTTTTTAAAGATACTCCATATTGTTTTCCACAGTGGCTGTACCAGAATGCATTCCCAGCAACAGTGCACTAGGGTTTCCTTTTCTCCACATCCTTGCCAACATATTGTTCATTGATTTATTGATGGTAGCCATTCTGACAGGTGTAAGGTGATAACTCATTGAGGTTTTAGTTTGCATTTCTCTGATGGTTAATGATGTTCAGTATTTTTTCATATGTCTATGGGCCCTCTGTATGTCCTCTTTGGAGAAGTGTCTATTCAGATCTTTTTCCCATTGGGTTGTCCTCCTGGCATTGAGTTGTATTACTTCTTTGTATATTTTGAAGATTAAACCCTTATCAGATGTGTCATTGGTGAAAATGTTCTTCCATAAAATAGGTGTCCTATTCATCATGTTGATGGTTTCTTTAGCTTTGCAGAAGCCTTTTAATTTGATATGGTCCCATTTGTTTATTTTCTCCATTGTTTCCAATGCCTTAGGAGATATACCAGCAAACATATTGCTATGTTGGATATCTGAGATTTTACTATCTGTGTTTTCTCTAAGATTATTATTGTTTCACAACTTACATTTAAGTCCTGTATACATTTTGAGTTTATTCTTGATATGGTGTGAGTTGGTTCTCTAGTTTCATGTTTTTGCATGTGCCAGTCCAGTTTTCCCAACATGTACTGAAGAGACTGTCTTTGCTCCACTGTATGCACTTGCCACCTTTGTCAAATATCAGTTCATCATATAGGCATGGGTGTATCCCTGGGCTCTCTGTTCTGTTCCATTGATCTATATATCTGTTCTTATACCAGTACCAGGCTGTTTTTATTACAGTGGCCATGGAGTATAGTTTAATATCAGAATTTGTTATACGTCTAGTTTTGTTCTTGTTTTGCAAGATTGCCGAGGCTATTAGGGTCTTTTTAGGTTCCATATAAGTTTTTGGAATATTTATTCTAGTTCTGTGAAATATGCCATTGGTATTTTAACAGGAATTACATTGAATGTATATAGATTGCTTTGGGTAGAATGGACATTTTAATCATGTTAATTCTTCCAATCCATGAACAATGTATATACTTCTACTTATTTGTATCTTCTTCAACTTCTTCCTTCAGTGGCCTATAGTTTTCTGAATATAGGTCTTTTGCCTCCTTGATTAAATTTATTCTTAGGTACCTTATCTTTTTTTGTTGTTGCACTAGTAAATGGCATTGATTTCTTAGTTTCTATTTCTAAAAATAAAAGTAAAATAAAAAATAAAATGTTCATTGTTCATTTACTCAGCAGGTGGATTTTAAAATCATGGTATGTTTTTCAAAGCTTAGTTTTCTGACATTCAAACAAAAATATGTTTTAATTAAAAATAGTAATGTGGCATGCCTGGCTGGCATGGCTCAGTGGATTGAGCACTGCACTGTGAAACAAAGGATCACCAGTTCAATTCCCAGTCAGAGCACATGCCTGAGTTGCGGGCCAGGTCCTCAGTACAGGGTGTGCCAGAGGCAACCATACATTAATGTCTCTCTCTCTCTCCCTCCCCCTCTCTCTACAAATAAATAAATAAATATTTAAAATATAAAAATAAAATAGTAATGCTTCTTGTTCTTCTAATTACCTAAAAATTATCTTTTATCAGTTCTTTAGTTTTACCTAATTTGTCATTAGACCAACTCAGAAAGCTAGTGATAACTTCTGGGAAAATTATAAACAAAATTAATTCACCTATTTTTCTTTAATAAGAATCAGTTTATAAAAATTATTGATTATTATTAAAGTAATAATTGCTTATTTTCAACAGAATGATTGTGCTTATACTCAATAGGTCCCAAGTTGTTTTTAAATGTTTAAATTGACCCAGATAGAGACCCTATTTATCATTTATGTATTAATAAATCTTTTTTTAAGTTCTAATTTTATATGCAAGGTTATATTTTTAATGTTTTTAATTTTGTACAACTTAATTTGCTATGATTACTCCTCTAGTTTTTTCTTCAGATTTGTTGTGATCTAAAACTCAGAATTTGTTTTGCACCTGAAATTTGAGTATCTTAGTCAACGTGGTATATTTTCCTCAGTATAAAAGTTATAGCTATTTTGTAAAGAACATTGGCAACTTTATTTCATTTTCTTTTTATAATGCATTGAGCACATTATTGCTTCTAGAGATACCACTTAAAAAAATACTAATCCAAAAGAAGCTGATTTAAATATACTGCATATTGTTCATGACACTAATAAAAATCAATACTGACATTCTAATCTTATTATTATACTCTATGTCAGCTACTATCATCACCGTTAATAAAGCAATTTATAACCACAGCCCACCTTTAATCATAATCTTTATTAGCATTTCCGGTCTTCCCCCAACACAGTTCAGGTTAGAGGTGGTGTTGAAAAGGCTCTCTTGACTCTTTCTGAATTAAGCCATTTTACTATCTTTTCTCTTTTCTTTCATTGTTATTATTCTTAATCTGATCCTCATGTTATTGCACCCACTAATGTTGCTAATTGTCTTATGCATTGGAAAAGTGTTTTTACCCAAGTTTAGCCCCTTTGTTCTAATTAGAAAATATAGTCTAGCTTCTGAAATGGCTTTCCTATGTGACTACTTAGAGACAAAAATAAATTCAGTGCTCTTAAGTATATTAAAGTCAAATCACCACTGTTTTACCATGGTCTTGCTTCTGCTTACCAAGTTGTTAGTTTAAGTTTTATAATGACATTTTAAATTTATTGATCATTTCTCACTTTATTTTATATAGTTTATTTCTTTATTTAAAACCTTATCATCTGGCATTTTCCTATAAGTTTTAAAATGTGAATCTGTAATCAAGAAGCTATAGATTTAATAGCAATATTTGAAAAAATTAATAACATGTAGATGGCTTTTTTTATATCTTATTTTATTTACTACAGTCTTTATACCAGTTAAACATTTCACTTAATACTGTCGATATTTGCTTCTTAATCCATTCACCTTCTTCACTCACACTTCCAAGCCCCCTCATCTGGCAACCATCAAATTATTCTTTGTATCTATAAGTTTGTTTCTGTTTTGTTTGTTCATTTATTTTGTTTTTTAGATTCCACTAATAAGTGAAATCATATGGTATTTCCCTTTCTGATCTGACATATTTCACTTAGCATAATTCCCTCTAGGTCCATCCATGTTGTCACAAATGACAAGATTTCATTCTTTTTTATGGTTGAGTAATGTCCCATTAAGTATATGTACCACATCTTTATCCACTTGTCTATTGATGGATGCCTAGGTAGCTTTCATATCTTGGCTATTGTAAATAATACTGCAGTGAACATTGAAATGCATATATCTTTTTGAATTACTGTTTTTGGTTCCTCCAATATATACCCAGAAGTGGAATTGCTGGGTAATAAGGTACTTCTATTTTTAATTTTTTGAGGAAACTCCATACTGTTTTTCATAGTGACTGCACCAGTCTGCAGTCCCACCAACAGTGCATGAGGGTTCCCTTTTATTCATATCCTGGTAATATTTGTTGTTTGTTGATTTATAAATGATAGTTATTCTGACAGGTATGAGATGATATCACAATGTGGTTTTAATTTGCATTTCTCTGATGATTAGTGACATTGAGAATCTTTTCATATGTCTATTGGCCATCTACATGTCTCTTTGGAGAAGTTTCTATTAAGTTCCTTTGCCTATTTTTTTATTTTAATTTTTAAAAAGGTTTAAATCACTGTGCCAGTTAGTTTTCTTTTGTATTTATGGAATTTGTTGGGGTGACACTGGTTAACAAAATTAAACAGATTTCAGTTGCATAATTCTACAACATATCACCTGTACACTGCATTGTTTGTTCACCACCCCAAATCAAGTCTCCATCCACCACCATTTATCCCCCATTTACACTCCTCCACATCCACCCCACCCCCTTCCTTTGGCAATCCTTACACTGTTGTCCTTCTCCATGAGTTTTTTCTCTTTTTTTCCTGGATTGTTTGTTTTTTGGTGTTAAGCTGTATGAGTTTTTTACATATTTGGGATATTAACCCCTTATTGAATGTATCACTGGCAAACATCTCCCATTCAGCAGGTTTCCTTTTTGTTTTGTTGATTTCTTTCACTATGCAAACTTTTTAAAGTGATGTAGTCCCATTTGTTTATTTTTCTTTTGTTTTTCTTGCCTGAGGAGACATATCCAAAAACATATAACTAAGTACAATGTCAGACAGTTTACTGCCCCTTTTCTTCTATAAGTTTTATAGTTTCTAATCTTACATTTAAATCTTTAATCAATCCATTTAAACTCAAATCCATTTTGAATTTACTCTTGTTTATGGTGCAAGAAAGTGATCCAGCTTCATTCTTTTGCATGTGTCTGTTTAGTTTTTCCAACACCATTTTTTGACCTGACTATCTTTACCCTATTGTATGTTCTTACCTCATTTGTCATACATTAATTGACCATATACACATGAGTTTATTTCTGGACCTTCTATTTTTTTTCCATTGATCTATGTGTCTGTTTTTATACCTGTACCATGTGGCTTTGACTACTATTGCCTTGTAATATAGTTTGATATCCTCTAACATGATACCTCCAACTTTGCTGTTCTTTCTGAAGATTACTTTTGGCTATTTAGGGTATTTTATGTTTCCATATAAATTATAGGATTATTTGTCCTAGTACTGTGAAAATGTCATTGGTATTTTGATAAGGATTCATTAAATTTGTAGATTGCTTTGAGTAGTTAGGACATTCTAAAAATGTTAATTCTTTTTATCCATGAGCATAATATATATTTCCATTTATTTGTGTATTCAAGAATTTCTTTTGCCAGTGTCTTATAGTTTTCTGATTACAGGTCTTGTATCTCCTTGGTTACATTTATTCTTAGGTAATTTATTATTTTTTAAATTTTATTATTAGTCTTTTAATCCTCACTTGAGGACATGTTTATTGATTGTCAGAGAGATAGGGAAGGAGAGAGAAAGAGAGAGAGGGAGAGAAAAAGAAACATCAATGTGAGAGAGAAACATTGATCACTTGCCTCCTATATACAACCCACTCAGGGATCAAACCTGCAACCTAGGTACCAATATTTTGTCATGTATAATGTACACTTTTTTGCTGAAATTTTAGAGGCAAAAATAAGGATGCACATTATACATGGGTAGTACCTGAAATACTGTTGGTTTGGAGCTGTTGTGTGTTCATGTTCACTTGTTTCCAAATACTTTTTGATTCCGTCTTTGATCTTATTGTTAGCCCATTCATTACTTAATAACATGTTATTTAGTCTCCATGTATTGAATGTTTTTTTTATTTTATTATTTTTTTTAATCTTTTTTTTTAAGATTTTATTTATTTATCTTCAGAGGGGAAGGGAAGGAGAGAAGGAGAGAAATATCAATGTATGGTTGCTTCCTGTGCATTCCCTACTGGGAACTGGCCTGCAACCCAGGCATGTGCCCTGACTGGGAATCGAACCGTGATCTCTTGGTTCACAGGCCCGCACTTAATCCACTAAGCTACACCAGCCAGGGCTATTGAATGTTTTTGAGTTTTTTCCTTGAGGTTAGTTTCTAGTTTCAAGCCATTGTAACCTGAGAAAATGCTTAATAATGATTTCAATTTTTTTGAGTTGTTAAGGCTTTTTTTGTATCCTACCATGTGTCCTACCTTTGAAAATGTTTCTGTGCATTTGAAAAGAATGTACATTTTGCTTCTTTGGGGTGGAAGGTTCTTTAAATATCATTTAAGTCTGTTTGATCTAGAGCAGGGGTACCTAATATTTTGGCGTCTCTGTACCACACTGGAAGAAGAGGAGTTGTTTTGGGCCACATATTAAATACATTGTGACACATTAAATATAATATGACATGTAATCACAGAAAATCTCATAATGTTTTAAGTAAATTCATGATTTTGTGTTGGGCTGCATTCACTTCTATCCTGGGCTACATGTGGTCCATGGACCATGGGTTGGATACTCCTGAAATGTTTTTCAATGCCACAATATCATTGCTGATTCTTTGCTTGGAAGATCTGTCCATTGTTGACAATGGGGTGTTAAAATCCCCTATGATGAGTGTATTGCTGTCAATATCTTTCTTGAAGTCCTCCAAGATTTTCTTTATACAAGGTCCAGCAGAAGTAATGCCTGCTGAGTGTGGTTGGTAGGGTAATGTGTGAATAATAATTTATAGTTTTAATTTAGACATTTCATCTAAATTGTCATATGGTGTGCTCGAGTGTGATATTTTTACGTTATAGAATTGCATGCTTATAATTTTGTAATAAACAGTTTTGTAATAAAAGGGCATTATTTGTGCTGGGCCATGTATATTTAAGTGCTCCTATGTTGGGTTCATATATGTTTATAAGGGTTATATCTTCTTGATGGACTATTCTCTTAAGTATTGGGTAGTGTCCTAGTTTGTCCCTTTTATGGCCTTTCTTTTGAAGTTGATTTTGTCTAATATAAGTATAGCTACCCCAGTTTTTTTTCTCATGTCTACTTGTTTGGAATATTTTTTACTATAACTTCACTTTTAGTCTATGTAGATCTTTTGTTCTGAAGTTGGTCTCTTATAGACCAGTGGGTCTTATTTTCTTATCCATTCAGCTAGCCTATATCTTGGATTGGAACATTTAACCCATTTACATTTGGTTATTAGTGATAGGAACATATTCATTGCCATGTTTTCCCTTTGTGCCTGTGTTCCTCTCTCTCTTTTTATTAATCTTCTTAAAGCAGTCCCTTTAGCATCTCTTGCAGTGCTGGTTTGGTACGGATGTACTCTTTCAGCCTGTTTTGCCTGGGAAATTCTTTATTTTGCCTTCCATTTTAAATGAGTAGTCTTGATAGAGTAGCTGAATAGAGTAGTCTTGGTTGCAGGACTTTGCTTTTCATTACTTGGATACTTCTTGCCATTCACTTCTGGCTTTTAGTGTTTCTGTGAAGAAATCAGCTGATAGCCAGATCAGAGCTCCTTTGTATGTCATCAGCTGTTTCTACCTTGCTGCCTTTAAGATTTACTCTTTGTCTTTAAATTTTGGCATTTTAATTATGATGTGTCTTGGAGCGAACCTCTTTGGCTTCATCTTAATCGGGATCCTCTCTGCTTCCTGGACTTCTGTGGCTTTTCCCTCATCAAATTAGGTAAGTTTTCTGTTACCTTTTCAAACAGGTTTTCTATCACTTGCTCTCATCTTCTCCTCTGGTATCCCCATGACATGAATATTATTACATTTAAAGTTGTCCTGCAAGTCCCTCGAACTATCTTTGCTCTTTTTGAGTCCTTTTTTCATTTTGTTGTTCTCTCTGAGAGTTTTTTCTACCTTGTCCTCCAGCTCACTGATTTGATCCTCTGCTCCCTCTAATCTGCTTTTAATTCCTAGTGTATAGTTGATTTCAGGTATTGCATTCTTCATTTTGCCTTGGTTCTTATTGATAGCTTCTATGTCCTTTTTCATGCTGTTGTAGTTCCCAGTAAGTAACTTATAGCTTCCATAGAGTTCCTTGTAGTTCTCATTAAGTTCCTTGAGCATCCTTATAACCACTATTTTGAATTCAGTGTCTGATAGATTGTTCTCTCAATTTCACGTAACATTCTTTTTGAGGATTCCTCCATTCTTTTTGATTAGGGGTTGTTTCCTTGTCTCCCAGTTTTAGGTAACACTTCTTGTGTGTGTCTGCTTATTGGATTGATCTGCTTTGACTCCTTGTCTTTGTGGTAATATCTTCTGTGGTAGGACACCTGTGGGACTCAGTGGTTGCAGTCTCCTTGATCTCCTTAACTTGATGCTCTTAGGATGTCCTTTATGCAGTTTACACATAAACTGCATATTTCTTGTTGTAATTGGGTTTTAGTTGATGTTGGGTCATTCTCTGGTGGGTTCTTCCCTCTGGTTGACTGACTGAGAGTCACACTGCCCACCTTGTCTTATATGCTGTTATATAGGTGCTGCCAGGACAAAACAAAACAAACCAGGAAACAAAAGCCACATCTGTAGCTATAACCTCCACCCACAACCACACTATGAACAGCAAATAAGCAAATATTAATAAAGTTGTAAAGAGATTATGACTATTATAAGAAAGAAAAGATGAATATGAGATGACTAATTGAAAGACAAATGATTTTGAGGGGGTAGAGGGGACAGAAATAATAAATGTAGGGGATAGAAACAAAGTGAAGAAAGAAAAGAGGATTACATTGTAATTTTTAAAAGAGAGGTAGACGAAGGTGAAATGGAATAAGTAAAGTGAAGAGTATAGTATGAGATTTAAAAACAATTTTAACAACAATGAAAAAATTAAGAACCAAATTGGATAAAAAGATGCACTGCAGCAATATCAACAACAGGTGAGCAAAGATTAATACCAGTGGAATGGGAATAAGAAGGAAAAAAGAAAGAAAAGAAAGTTTATGAGATGTCTAGAGGAAAGAATAGTGATTTTGAGAGGAAAGAGGAAAAAGAAATACTAAGAGTGAGGCATGAAAACTAAGCTAAGGAAAGGAAAAACTAAAATTTATAACAAAAAAAGAAAGGGTAAGAGAAAGGCAAAATGGGATAAAAGAGGGGAATGGTAAAATTTGAGATTTGAAATGCAAAAATAGTGATGGTCTAGAAATAAAATTGGAGAAATGCAACAACAACCACCATATCAACAACCAATGAACAAAAATTGGTAAAGGTGGAGAGAGAATAAGGGTATTTTAAGAATGTGGAAAAATGTGAGGTGACTCAACACAAGAAAAATGTTTTTGGGAGGCTGGGGAGGGGAGAAATTGTAGGAATGCAGAATAGAAATAAGTTGTAGACAGAGAAAAAATTAAACAAAAATAAGAAGAGAAAGGAAGAAAGTAAAATGGCATTACAGAAGGGAAGAGCAAATTATGAGATTTGAAATAAACTAAAATAAAAAATCTAGTGAAATAATAGGCACAAACTTGAAGACAAAGAAATGAATATTAAAAAGCTATGCAGGAGAGAAAATAACACAAATTACGGAGAAGAAAATGGTGAAATTCATCTCTGTAGAATCCAGAGTTTACCATTGTCTTCTCTTTTTTGATCTGCCCTTGGTAAGGTCAGATGGTGTCCTAGTCTGGCCCTAGGCAGTCTTTTTGAGATACAAATAATCCACAGTCTGTGGCTGTCTCCTTCAGATCTGTCTGGTCCCCACTGTTCTGCCCCACTGGCTTTCCATTAGCTCAGGGCCCAGGGTAGTTCATTTAATGACCCAAGAAGACTGCCAGTACCTTCTCCACCTGGGGCCTCTGGTGTGGTTAGGAGAGTGGAACCCTAGATCATCCCCCCAGGGGTGGGTGCGCTGTTCAATTTTCAGGGAAGTTGATAGGAGTGTTTCCCTGACCCCTCACCACATGTCTAGGTCTGTCGCAGATCTTTCTAATAATGTATGGCTTCTGGTGAATTAAGTGTCCATTTCCTTTGAGGGGCCAATCTATTTAAAGGGGGCAGCTCTTTCCCACTTGATGCAGACAGCAGCTCTGTCTAAGCACTGAAGCTGAGTGTTAGGCCCCCTCACTGCAGCACCAAGCCCTCGGGGCCTATTCTCCACATGTTCTCCCTTCTCAAAAAGCACAAAGTCTCTCTCAGTCAGGGCTGGCCACAGCCTGCCAGAGCCTCTGACAGTTTTAAATAAAGTTTCTCTCTGGATTGCTCCCAGATGGCACTGTGATATGATACAATGCTACAGTATCAATGATAGTATAACAGTGATACTATAACACAGGGTTTGGGGTCGGGTATCCTCACACTTCCTCCAGTAATTCTCAGCCTCTGGGTGGGCCTGCTCCTATCACACTATTTCTTCAGGCAGCACTGCTCTGGCTGTCTCTCTCTCCACCCTCAGAGCTCACATCTCCTGAGATGAACTGTAGCCTCCTTAGATTTTGTCCCACTCGTGGTTCCTGTGGCAACTGGGGTCAGGGTTATAGTCCCTTCCACAGTAAGTGCCGCATTCTCTGAATCCTGGTTCCTGCCAGTTGTGGGGTGCACAGCCCTGCCAGCGTGGAGGGCACAGAGACACATCTGGTCACTGAGGTGCAGGCACTCTGGAGGCTTCTTCCCAAGGAGGATATTTGAAATTCCTCAAAATGGCTTCCACCCCAAATCTGCACCGGCAGAAGTGCTGGGTTGGGCAGTAGCAGTGGCAGCTGCTCCACTAGAAAAGCCTGGGCCGCCTGCTCCTGAGTGCCCTGCAGGCCGGCAGGCTCTTGCCCACTCATGCACATGCCCCGCACTTGTCCACATATACCACACTCACTCACACATGCTCTCACTTACTCTCAGCTGGATTTTTGAGTCAATTGCTCTGTGGTTTAGCTGGAAGACTGGTCCAGGTCTGGGAACAAGTGAATGAATCTAGCCACTCTATCGCCATCTTGATACTACTCTTGGTTGAGGACTTTTGTTTGGTAAGAGTTTTTTGACTACTAATAAATTTCTTTAGTGGTTATTTTTCTGTCCATATTTTTAATTTTTTCCTGATTCCAGCTTTGGGAGAGTGTTTGTTTCTAGGAATTTCTCCATTTCTTTTAGGTTGTCTGATTTGTTGGCATATAATTGTTCCTTATATTCTTTTGTATTTCTGTAGCATTGATTGTCACTTCTATTTCACTTTTTAGTGTATATATTCATGCCCTCTCTCTTTTTTACATGATAAGTATGACTAAATGTTTATCAATTTCTTTATTTTTTTTAAAAATGAGCTCATGGTTTCAGTGATCTTTTCTATTTTCTAGACTCTTTCATTTAGTTCTACTATGATATAGGTCTCTGTTTTTCATTTTGTAGTTCCTTTAGGTTTAAGGTTAGATTATTTCTTTGAGATTTTTCTTATTTCTTGAGGTAAACCTGTATAGCCATGAATTTCCCTGTTAGAACTGTTTTGTCTGTGTTTCATAAAATTTGAGTTGCTGTGTTTTCATTTTCATTTGTCTCAAAGTATCTTTCGATTTCTTCCTTGATCTCATTGCTAAACCATTCATTGGTTAGTAAGATGTTATTCAGCCTCCACATGTCTGTGCGCCTTTCAGTTTTCTATTGTAATTCATTTCTAGTTTCATACTATAGTGATTAGAGAAAGTGCTTGATATGATTTCCATCTTCTTAAATATATTGAACTTGTTCTGTGGTCTAACATATGGTCTCTTTTGGAAAATGTTCTATGTAGCCTTGAAAAGAATGCATATTCTACTGCTTTTGAGTGAAATATCCTAATATTATTAACTCTACCTTCTTTAATGTGTAACTTAAGGCTAATATTTACTGGTTGATTTTCTGTGTGACTATCTATTTATGTCAATGGGGTATTAAGCATCCCACCTCCAACTGTATGGTGTCAATCTCTCTTTTATGTATGTCAATATTTGCTTTATATATTTAGATGTTTCTACATTGGATGCATAGATATTTACAAGAATTGTATCCTCTTGTTGGATAGATCACTTTAGATAATAAAATGCCCTTCCTTGTCTCTTGTTGCAGCCCTTGTTTGAAAGCTTATATTATCTGATATAATTATTTCAGCCCAAGGATTTTTTGTTTGCATGAAATATCTTTTTCTATCCTTTTACTTACAGTCTGTATATATCTATTTATCTGAAGTGGGTTTCTTGTAGGCAGCATATGTATAGGTCTTTTATTTTATAACCATTTAGCCACCCAAAGTCCTTTTTATTAAATTTATTGGGGTGCCCTGGCTGGGTGACTCAGTTGTACACCAAAAAAAGGTTGCAGGTTCAATACCCAGTGGGGGCACATACCTAGGTTACAGGTTCAAGCCCCGGTAGGGATGTGTATAAGGGGCAACTGATTGACATTTCTCTCACATCGATGTTCTCCTTTTTTTCTCTCTCTTCCTCTCTCTCTAAAATCAATAAAAAATATGTCCTCAGGAAAGGATTAAAATATTTATTGGAGTAGCATTGGTTAATAGATATTCCAATTATATAATTCTATGATATATGATCTGTATATTGCATTGTATGTGACCAACCCAAAGTCAAATCATCTTCCATCACCATATATTTGTCCCCCTTAACCTTCATTTTTGCCCCACCCCATTCCCTTTGCTAACCACCATACTGTTGTCACTATGAGTTTCAGTTTCATACCCCACATATGAGTGAAATCATATGGTTCTTAGCTTTTTTTGATGGGCTTAATTTGCTTAGCATAATATTCTTAAGGTTCATCCATGTTGTAAATGGCAGTATTTTATCTTTTATTATGACTGAGTAGTATTCCATAGTATATATATACCACATCTTCTTTATCCACTTCTCTATTGAAGGACACTTTTGTTGTCTCCATGTCTTGGCCATAGTGAATAATGCTACAGTGTTCATATGGGTGTATACATTTTTGTGAATAAATGTTTTCAAGTTTTTCACATATATTCCCAGAAGAGTCATATAGAACTATATTCTTAATTTTTTGAGGAACCACAAGACTGTTTTCCACAGTGGCTGTACAAGTTTATATTCCTATCAGCAGTGAATGAGGGTTCCTTCTCTCAAAAACTTCACCAACAACTGTTATTACCTGTCATGTTGATAATAGCCATTCTAGCAGATGTGAGGTGGTATCTTATTGTACTTTTGATTTGCATGTCTCGAATAGCTAATGAAGTTTAACACCTTTTTATATATCCTTTGGCCATTCATATGTCTTTTGGAGAGAGGTGTCTGTTCAGGTCGTCTGCTCATGTTTTATTGGATTGTTTGTTTCTTTGTTTCTGGTTGAATTGTATGAGTTCTTTATATATTTTGGATATTAAACCCTTGTCAGAGCTGTTCTTTGCAAATATCACCTTCCTTTCAGTTGGTTGTGTTTTTGTTTTGTTGTTAGGGTATTGTTGTTTTTTTCCTGTGTAGAAGCTATTTCATTTGATATGGTTCCATTCATTTATTTTTGCCTTTAATTCCCTTGCCTTTGGTGTCAAATTGTAAAATATTCTCTGTTACCAAGATCCATACATTTAGTACCTATTTTTTCTTCTATGTAATTTCTTGTTTCAGATCTTATATTTAGGTCTTACATTCATTTTAACTAATATTTGTACATGGGAACAAACTGTAGTCTAGTTTCATTTTCTTTTTTGCATGTGGTTTTCCAATTTTCCCAGAACTATTTTTTGAAGAGGGTTTTTTTTTCTCCATTGTGTGTTTTTGGCTCCTTTATCAAAAATTATTTGCCCATATACATGTGGTTATATTTCTGGCCTCTCAATTTTATTTCATTGGTCTGTGTGTCTGTTTTTCTGCCAATATCATACTGTTTTGATTGTTGTAGCTTTGTAGCATAATTTGAAGTCAGATAGTGTGATACCTCTGGCTTCATTCTTTTTCTCAGGATTGCGTTGAGTGTTCATGGTGTTTTGTGGTTTGATATAAATCTAAAGATTTTTTGTTTGATTTCTTTAAAAAAATGACATCAGGATTTTGATGGGGATTGCATTAAATCTGTATATGGCAATGTAATATGGCCATTGTAACTGCATTGATTCTTCTAATCCATGAACAAGGAAAATCTTTCCATTTGTGTCTTTTTCAATGTCATTCAATAATACTTTGTAGTTTTTAGTATATAGGTCTTTTGCATCCTTTGTTAAATTTATTCCTAGGTATTTTCTTATTTTTTGGTTGCAATTGTGAAAGGAATTGTTGGTTTCATTTATTTTTTTGAAGTTTCATTGTTAGTACATAAAAAGAAGTGGATTTTATACATTGATTTTATATCCTGCAACTTCATTGTATTTGTTTATTGTTTCTAAGAGGATTTTTGATGGAGTCTTTAAGGTTTTCTATGTATAGAATCTTGTCATCTGCAAAAAGCGACACTTTTAGTTTTCCCTTCTCAATTTGGATGCTTTTTATTTCTTTCTATTGCCTCATTGCTCTGGCTCAGACCAGCAGAACTATGTTGAATACAAGTGGTGGTGAGTGGTCATCCTTGTTGTATTCTTGATTTTAAAGAAAAAGCTTTGTTTTTCACCATTGAGTATGATATTGGCTGACAAGTTGTCATATATAACCTTTATTAAGTTGAGGTACTTTCCTTCTTTACCCATTTTGCTAAGTCTTTTAATCATAAATGAGTGTTGTGTCTTATCAAATGCTTTTTTCCTCATCTATTGATAATATCATATGGTTATTATCCTTTGATCATTAATGTGGTATATTTCATTGATTGGTCTTTGCACATGTTTAACTGTTCTTCTGCCTCAGGAATGAACCCTACTTTATTGTAATGTATTATTATTAAATATACTGTTGTATTTTATTTACTAGTATTTTGTTTAGAATATTTGCATCTGTATTTATTAGAGATACTAATCTGTAGTTTTTTTTGTGTGTGTGTGTGTTATCCTTGCCAGGTTTTGTTATCAGACTTATGTTGAGTTCATAAAATGTGTTAGGAAGTATTGCTGCCAGTTCAGTTTTATGGAAGAATTTCAGAAGGACAGGTATCAAACCTTCTTTTAAAATTTGGTAGAATTCATTAGTGAAGCCATCTGGTCTTACACTTTTGTTTTGGGGTAGGTTTTTGAGGGTTGTTTCAATTGCCTCACTGTTTATTGTTCAAGTCACCAGTTTTTCATGATTCAGGCTAAGAGAGTAATATATTTCTAGGAACATACCCATATCTTCTAGGTTGTTGAATTTGGTGGCATATAGTTTTTCATGGTATTCTAGTGTGATCCTTTGTATATCTGTGATGTCTATGGTAACTTATCCCCTTTTATATCAGATTTTGTTTATATGAGTCTTTTCTCTCTTTTCCTTAGTAAATCTAGCCAGGGTTTTGTTAATTTTATTAATTCTTTCAAAGAACCAGCTCTTTGTTATATTGTTTCTTTGGAAAGTCCTTTTGTTCTCTATTTTATTCAGTTCTGCTCTAATTTTTATTATTTCCCTTCTTCTGTTGACTTGTGTTGTATTTGTTCTTCTATTTCTAGTTCTTTAAGATGTGATATTAGGTTATTTACTTAGGATTTCACTTGTTTCATAAGATAGGCCTGTAATGATATAAACTTTCTTCTTGTAACCACTTTTGATGCATCCTATAAGTTTTGATATTGAGTATTTTCAGAACTTCAATCTTGAATTCTCTGTCATTTATGTCACATATTTCCATGTCTTTATGTTGTTTTACTGGAGATGTTTTATTTTTATTTTTTCTGAGCTGCCTCATTACCTTGGTTATTCATTATGGTTGATAAATTTCTTCTCTATCTAGGCATCTATGTATGAGTAACACTTCTCTAGCAGATTAATTTAAAGAGATCTTTATATTATTTTCCAGTGGGTGGCAATGAATCACAAGGAAATTTTTTTGCTTTTTTTTTTTTTACCTCTGTGAAATCCCATTGCTGTCTCACCACACACAGACACTACCATCAGTGTAGCCATGATGCATGGGGGTGGGGTGGGCTGGGTGAACCCAACAACCTTCTGTTGTTTTGTCCTCGTAGTAATTAATAGTGATGTTGGTCCTCCACAAGGTCTTCTCTGTGCCCCAACCTCGGGACAGGTCACAGAGTTCGCCCTTTGCTCAGGGGAAAAAGTGATTCTATAGTATCAGTTCTTGGGTTTGCAGATAATATGCTCCTCAGCCTGACACCAAGGGGAAAGGGAGGCAAGCTCTGAGAGACTATGGAGTGGCAGAGCTTTGTAACTTTGTTTCTGTATGAGCCAACTGCCTGACAACCATGGCCACACCTTCAAGCTGTGTCCTTGCTCAGGTTCCTTCCCTCTCTGGGTGGAGCTCCTGGCTTCATAGCTGTGACTGTGGCTTGTCTTAACCCTTCTCCTTTATTGCCACACTGTTTGCTCCCACTTGCCCACCTTTAGATGTTTCAATCCATGGCTTTCTCAGACATGTTTATGCATTGAACAGAGAATCATTGGTTGAGTTATAGCTGTTCAAATTGTTGAAAATTCAAGAGGAGAGTCCAAGAACATCTCTCATGCTGACATTCCTCTCATTAACCCTATGTGTTCTTTTAAAATTTTTATTTTAATTGTTGTTCAAGTACAGTTTTCTGCCTTTTACCCCCATCCCAACCTACCCTCCAGCCTTCCCCACCTCCCTCCTGTTTCCACCACCCCTTATTATTGTCCATGTGTCCTGTATACTTATTCCTGCAAACCCTATGTCTTTTGATTGGAGTATTTAGTTACATTTACATTTAACTTTTATATGTATGTAGTATTGCTGTTTTATTAATCATTTTCTGATTATTTTTTATAGTTCTTTGTTCTTTTCTTATTATCATGCTCTGGTTTCTTTCATGTTGATGACTTTCTATAGTGTCATTTTTGTCTTTATTTTTATTTCTTATATATCCCTTACAGATTTTTGGTTTGTGGTTACCATGTATTTTATATATACCAATCTATGTTTATAACTGTCTATTTTAAGTTAATGGACACTTAAGTTCAAACACATTAAAAATCAGTACAATTTCACTTACCTCCTTTATGCTTATGTTTTGTCATTTTTTTTACTTTTCTTTTGTGCTTTTGTGTGTATTCTTTAACTTATTGTAATTACACTTGATTTTACTACCATTTTCTCTTAAGCTTTATACAGCTTTATAATTGGTTGATTTACTACTTTTGCTGTTTCTTTTTCTTGGTTAGAATTTTTTCTTTTCTTTATTTTTTTATTCATATTTTTGATCTGTCCTTTTCTACTTAAAGAAATTCCTTTAACATTTCTTGTGATACTATGGTGATGAACTCCTTTAGCTTTTCCTTGTATGAGAAATTATCTCTTCTACAATTCTAAGTGATAGTCTTATTGAGCTGAGGAACCTTGGTTATAGGTCTTTGCTTTTCATCACTTGGAATATTACATGCACTCTCTTCTGACCTGCAAAGTTTCTTTTGAAAAATGAGGAGGAAATTTTATAGGAACTCTCTTGTATATAACTAACCACTTTTCTTTTGCTACTTCTAAGATTTTCTTTGTCTCTAACCTTTGGCATTTTATTTATGATGTGTCTTGGTGTGGGCCTCTTTGGGTTCATCTTGTTTAGGACTCTCTCTACTTCTTGGACTTGTATGTCTATTTCTTTCATCAACTTAGGAAAGTTTTTAGTCCTAATACTTCAACTAGGTTTTTACTCCCTTGTTTCCTCTTTTCTCCTTATGATAACCCTATAATGCAGTTGTTGGTACATGTGACATTATACCAGAGGCCCCTTAAACTATCCTCATTTTTATTTTATTGTTTTTTCCTTTGTTCTGTTCCACTTAGGTGTTTTCTGCTACCTTGTCTTGCAGATGCTAATTCAGTCCTCTGTAT
The DNA here is from genome assembly GCA_028533065.1 of Trachops cirrhosus. Classification (NCBI taxonomy): domain Eukaryota; kingdom Metazoa; phylum Chordata; class Mammalia; order Chiroptera; family Phyllostomidae; genus Trachops; species Trachops cirrhosus. The sequence goes on from CM052544.1 coordinate 76,445,720, forward strand.
CACCTAACCTGATGTTGATTCTCTCTAATATACTCTTTATTTTAGCTTTTTTTCATTTTTAATGTTTTTTTTATCTATTTGTTGAGCTTCTGACTGAACTCATCTATTCTTCCTCTAAGTTAGTTGTGCATCCTTATAAACAGTGTTTCAAACTTTGTATCTGGTAGATTGCTCACCTTCATTTCACTGAGGTTTTTTTTTTTTCTGAAGTTTTATCCTGTTCTTTCATTTAGGAAATGTTTCTTTGTCTCCTTATTTTGGTTGTAGCCTTGTATTTGTTTCTATCTATTACATAGATCTATTATGTTTCCTAGTCTTGGCAGAGTGGCTTTCTGTAGTGGGTTTTTGTGAGGCCCAGTGGCATAGTCTCCCTGGTCACCTGAGCTGAGTGCTCCAGAAGTGTCCCTGGTGTGGCTTGTGTGTGCCCTCCTGTTGTAGTTGAGCTTTGATTGCTGATGGCATGTCAGTGGGTGGGATTGACTCTCAAGGCTGAATGACAGTGACAGCTGACCATGACTATAGCTGACACACCATTATAAGGGTGCTAACCCATGGAACAAGATTCACTGTAGCTGGGCTCTGGCCCCAGCCTAGTTTGCCCTTCAAGTTTATCATCTGTCATCATGGTTGGTTGGTACTCTGGGCTAATCCAAAGTGAACCACCAGGTTTGTTGTTTCTGAAGCTTCTTGGGAGAGGCTCTGATTCAAAACAAGTTCATCTGCCATTTATGCCCAATTTGGGGCTATCTGGTGGGAACTACAAAATGATCTTTGTTTGGTTGACACTTGTGTTGAGCTTAGAGGCACTTGGCAGAGGTTATGTTAAGAACCAAAGCTGGCTGTTGCTAGTGCTATGCTTGGAGTACTTTGGTGGGCACCACAATGTGAGCTGAGTCCAGTCACTACTTGTACTGGGTTTATGGACACTTAGTTGAAGCTACATTCCAAGCCAACATTGAATGCAGCTTATGCCAGGCTTGGGACTGCCTTATGGGAAATATAATTGAAAATGAGACCAGTTGCCACTTCTGTTGTGCTTAAGGCTACTTAACAAGAGGTACAGGTCACACCAAAGCCAGTCACTCACTACTTGTTTGGAGTTTGTGGATATTTGAGAGGTTTTGGGAAATTCTGCGGTCAAGCTGAGCCTGGCCACTGGTATGGAAAAGCCACTGAAAGAGGCTTAGGCTGGGCGGGTGAGATGTGTATGGTAAGGTCTCAGGGAGTCACCAGGGTGGGGTCAACAGTGTTCACCAGGTTAAGAGAGAACTAATATTTGGCACCTGCCTGTACTTGCTGGCTGGGTGGGGAAAGGGCTCAACAGAAGAGCAGTGGCATCTGCCAGTGCTTCCATTTCTAGAGAGAGCTGCCATGCCCCTGCCCCTCCAGCTCTTGCCCTTTAGTTCCTTCCTGTATGTCTTTGGTACTTTTTGAGCTGCTGCCCTGGCACTGGAACCCAGAGTGAGTTTGTGAGTGAGCAAGTCCATGCACAAACCCCTCAAAAGGTTGCTGTTCCTTTTGAGCAACCCTCCATCTCACTCAGATGTGACCTCCACTGGTTTTTATAGCCAAATGTTATGGAGATTCTTCTCCTTGGCATTTGTGTTCTATGATTTTGGGGCCTCCCCATCCAGTGTCTCTGTCCCTCATATCAGTTTAATTGTGACTTTTTCTTCATATCCTTAGTTATAGGACTTTTGTTCAATTAGACTTTAGGTGGTTCTTCATCTTGGTTGTTCTATAATTTAGTGGTTATTTTGATGTGGTAGTGGGTGGAGGGAGGAGTGTTTATCTACATTTCCATCTTGACTGGAAGTCTTCATCATCTTCTTTTTAATAGACTTTATTTTTAGAGCGATTTTAGGTTCACAGCAAAACTAAGAAGAAAGTACAGAGATTTCCCACAGATACCCTCCTTATACACACACAGCCTTTTCTGATACTGGCATTCCCTACCAGAGTGGTACCTTTGTACAATCTACATTGACATGACTGCATTTAATTTTATCACTCACGTTGTGGGGGAAATATTACTTTAAACTTTATTCACAAATTAATAAATGAAATTGAAACATGTCAGACATAGAAATTCTTCCTACCACATTTTCTTAATTCACTGCATTGGCAATTATAAGAAGCCATTGTCCTTTCCTTCTAGAATTTTTTTCGTGAATGGCTTATGTGATGTTCAATCTTTGTTAAAGTTCGTGAAGATAACGCAAATATCTGTCTATGCTATTTGTTTTGCTTTTCAAAATGCTACCTCTTATGTGATGAGCTGTCATGAGCCTTGTACTTCAGAGACCAGTTTTCTAGTGTGGGAGGTATGTGCCATTTAACATCCACCTGGAGCCACTGATAGACATTTAGAAATTAGCCAACAATGGGGTCCAATACCTTCATAGCATGTCAAATTTCAAGAACAGAATAGCTATTTGTTTTCTAGTTTGCACACACACCATATTTTATATATATATATAAATGAATATATAACTAAATATATATTACATGTAATTATAACTACATGGGACAGGGCACTCCTTATATATGCTCTGCTTTAAATTTTGTCTGCATTTCAGAAAAATATTATGAGGCTTATGAGTAAATATCCAGAATGGCATTTCTTGGAAAAGAATAAGAACAAGAAAATATGCTGTATTTACTTTATTTTTTTTCTATGTTCAAATATTATCACAAGGATATTAACCAAGGAGTTATAGGAGTCTAAGGCACTAATATCTTTAGAAATCAGACATTTTCTAAAACTGACAAAATGGTACCACTGCAGGCTGCACATGAAGATTTACTTTATTGTGGCATTCAGGTTTTCAGAGCTCACCCACAGAGATAATTTTTTCATCCATCTACCTTTTTTCATATCATAAATCTTTTTATACATCATAATTTGCCACTCTTGACTGAGGAATGAATATTTCTTCATTCAGTGTTTCTTCTGTATCTGCATAGTACTAGGAATTGCAGTGGGGATAAAATTAAAGGCATCTATGTAATAAACCCAGAGAATTTTGTAATAATATCATTGTGGGTGTTATAAGCAAAGTGCTATAGGCATTCAATGGGAGAGATCTCTTCCAACTTGAGCATCAAATGTTACCCTGGAGCCAGAGTATTACCTTGGTCAGCATTCTCTGGGATCTTTTTAAAAATGCAGATTCTGCCCTGGCTGGTGTAGCTTAGTGGATTAAGTGCGGGCCTGTGAACCAAGAGATCACGGTTCGATTCCCAGTCAGGGCACATGCCTGGGTTGCAGGCCAGTTCCCAGCAGGGAATGCACAGGAAGCAACCATACACTGATATTTCTCTCCCTCTCTCCTTCCCTTCCCATCTGAAGATAAATAAATAAAATCTTTAAAAATAATAATAAAATAAAATAAAATAAAAATGCAGATTCTCAGTCCCATGCCAGTTTTAATGAACCTGCATTTTAACAAGATCTGTGGGCTATTAACATGCATATTAAAGTTTGAGGGGCACTAGTTTCCTTAGTACTTACTTGGAAAAGCTAGTTTTCAATGGTGTCAATATGCAGAAAAGTACGTGTCTGGGTTCCTTTGGATTTATCTTGATCTGTGAATTCTTGGGTTCATTTTAATGATTGTTTGTGTTTCTTTTTGATAAAGAGTAGCAGAATTCCAAACAAGCAATTTTGACAGTACTGTAGCAAAAAACACAAGCCTTGGTCATTTGTAAGTCTTTGATTTGACCTCTTGAAATCATTTGAAATCAATTAAATCTACCTTAAATATTTTTTCAAGACCATTAGAAAAAAATTTTATGTAATGACATTTTCAACACCATTTATATGCATTCATAGATGACTCTGTAGTCATCCAGAGTGTATTCTCAGAATACTTACGATGTCTCAAACAAAATCCAAATTGGTCAGCTTCCATATGTCACATGACTGTCTTGCCACTTTGATTAATTGGTAATCAATATGCTGAATTTCCCCTTTGTTGTTTTGGTTGGTATCTTCTTACCCTAATGTGTTCTTGAGTATCCCTAACTCAACACAAAATTATTTAACATTATTTCTTGTTTCTTCTCAACGCTCCTTGAAGGAATGCACTAATTTTAATTCTCAAGCAGAAGACTTCATTTCTTATTGTTATCTTTTAAGTAAATATAACTATTTGAAGTCTTATTTTATTTACATTACATTGCAAACTTAATGTTTCTGACATCCTGTAATATTTTTCCTGCTTGAAGTGTGAACTGAAATACATTGTGTCCCACAATGTTGACAAATCAACTCCCTACAACTAAAATATGGTATGCTTTAGTTTTTAATATTTTCTCACAATGGGTGACTTTCATAACTCTAGTGCAAACCCTTATTTAGAATTTGACTGCTTTGTGTGGGAAAATGAACAATAGGGTAATAGCAGCCCTAGGTTCTGGGGCTCTATCAATGACTAGCTGTGTGACTTTAGAGAACTATTCAAAAGTCAAGTCTTGACTAATGAAAAAAAATTTTATAAAGCACTTTCAGATCTGGCTCTATATTCACCACTCTGTCCTCTGCCCCACCCCTTTCCCCCATCTCAAAGCATGGCTAAATTTAACCACTTATTTTATTCAAACACATCTGAGTTCCTCTTTGCCTTTGAACCTCTCTTTTGCTATCTGTTCACTTGTTTTTTTTCTTTGCATGATCTTTCTCCTTGCTTATTTCCTCCTCCTTGCAAGAGAAAGTACCTTTGCTAAGCTCCCCCACCTCCAAATTTTATTCTTCCAATCTCATCACCATACTGTTTTCTGCAGGAATTCCCATGCCGAAAGATACTTCTTATTTTTTTTTCCTTTCATAAAATGTTCTTTCCATCTCAACTCTGTTATAGACTATTCCTGGCAAAGTTCTTTTTTATCTTTTCCCATATGGGATTTGTACTCATTTTAAGGCTACTGACTAATACCATCTCCTTCGTTAATTCTCCCAATGACTTCCCAGACTGACTGATACTTTTTTCCACTGTGTACCGAAAGTGCTTCTTTTTCTGTCTGTCTTAAAGTACTTTTACTTTTAATCATAGCTATTTTATTATTCATTCATCCATCTGTCCACTAATTCAAAAGAAAGCAGGTTTCTTCCTTTAAGTTTACCGTTTAGTTGGGAAAACAATATAAGGACCAAACTATATAAGAAAAAAACTTCAATTAATCATATATAATTCTTTCTTTTTGATAAAGACAAGAAATCTATTTTATTCAATTGTATCCCTAGTACATGGTGTTACTTGAGAAATATTTCATTTCATATTTTCTAACAGTATTTGTTTTGAGAATAAATAATGTAATTAGTGATTAATTGTAAAGGAATTTACATTTTATATATTGATTTTCTGTACCTATCTTTAAAGAAACTGCAAGTTTTGCATCCAGATCCTTAGATTATTTCACTAGTTCTGACCTTTTAGAGTCAAGACTGTTGACCCAACAGAGCTACCACTGCCCCTTAACTACAAACCAGCTTCCTCTTGCTATTACCATTTTAAATGCATTTTCTACTACCAATAAGTGTTTTCTTCTACAAATATATTTTATGAAAGTATCAAATATACAAGTGAGGTACTCTTAATTTTCTTAACTTCTCCCTTGATATCATTTGATCATTTTCAGTCAGGAAGAGAAACCAAAACTGGAATAGAAATGCAAAATGCCTTTTTCTGAGCTTGCTTATATGAAGGGATCAGTCAGCTAAGTCTATGGATAAGAGTGGCCTGTTGCCACAAAATTGGAAAGTAAAGCTATGGCTGGAAATGTGAACACTTAGAATAAATCAAAGGCTGGGGCAGCTAAGTACATAGCAGTATATATAAGAAAGAATAGTTTGGGGGTTTTATTTCAAGATCCTCAGTCTGAGGCATGAGAATTTACTCCGTCTGTGTGAAAGGTACACATGGAGATTTTTCCTAAAGATGGAGTGGCGAGTGTGTCTCTTGGAACTCATTCAAAATCGGGGCCATGGGAGTGAAACTTGTATAGGGAAATGATTTACAATATGCCCCGCAGGCTGTTCTTCATCTTTATCCCCCCTGTGTGGGAATCAAAGAGTAGACTGTGCTATTCCAGGTTACCCGTCTGATGATAGAGAGACTTGAGACTCCTAGACACCTCAAAGTATTCATGATAATTGCTCTAGACCCTCTAAGGATGCTGTATCCTTGTAGCTGACAGCCGACACAAAGCATTCCATTTGTCCTGTAGGATCACAGCTCTGAGTTTCTGAAATGCAAGACTTGGAAGCCCACTCTCCTTGGTCATTTTCAAAGAAATGTGACTTCTCATCATAACGTGCTCCTCAATTTCCTCCTACCTCATCTACTCTTCTCATTGCTAGTGTCCCCAGTCTCTAAACAACAGACTCTCCAGTTGCATCCTTGATCCTTTTTGCTGATAATCCCTTGGTGATCTTATTCAGGCTTTTCATACATTTACATTTAACTAAACTCTGTCTTCCCTGAACTTCAAAGACATATCTCCAATGTTTGAGTCAGCATCTCCAAATGGATCCTTAATGTGTTTCTCAAACTTAATATATCCAAAATTAAAATTATACTATTCTCTAAATTGGACAGACCCACAGACTTTCCCAGGTCAATAAATTAGGAAGAATGAAAGCCTTGGAGCCATCCTTGATCCTCTCTTTGTACCCTATATTCAAACCCTGAACATTCTTATGGCTCAAATTTCAAGATAAACCCACAGTTTGACCATTTCTCACTACCTGCATTACTATTTCTATGCTCCCAAACCATCATTACTCACCTGAATTAACGTAGTAACTTCCTTACTGATTTCCCTGCCTTTGTCCTGTGCCCCTTTCCTTTTGCTCCACAGGCAGCCATAATGACTGCACTTAACATTTCCTGGTACCTTCCATTGGTTTTCCCTTTTCTCAAAGGAAAAGAAAAAAATCCCTACTCTGGCCTGGTCTCTCTGATCTCTTCATTGCCTCTAGCACATGGAGCCCCTACCTGGCCCAGACCTGCCAATGCCTCAGCCCTTTGCCTAGAATGCTCTTTCCTGCATAGCTGCATGTCTCTCTCCCTCACTTGCCTCAAATGAACAAGGCCTTCCCTGACCTTAGCTTTTAAAATGCCAAGCCCTCATTTTTAGTTTTCTATATTCTTAATTAAAAAATCACTTTAAAAATCATTACCATGTTTCTAATCTGTCTCCTTTCATAGCAATGTAAGCTTTCTGAAAGCAGGAATTGTCACTTTTTATTTCATTGATAATATCCACAATATCTAGAATAATACCTGATGCGTATAAGGGACTAATACAAAAAAATTGCAAGTGCATGCACGAGCAAGTGAGTGAAAGTCAATGAAGTCAGTGCGTTGCTGAATATGAGGGAGAAAGGTACCAGGATGCGCCTGGGAGAGTGGTCAGTGGACTCATCAGGGATCACCAGGAGGCCAGACCAGCAGCCCTTGCTGAGCCATGGAGTTAGCAAGAGAAGCATGGCTCAGTTTCAAATTTGAATCTCTTATAGTATGACTATAACCTAATTTCCAAGATTTTTCTGTAAGAGGTATATCAAAAGGATTGTACTTTTTAGACGATGGTATTCAAGATGGTGGCAGCATAGGTGGATCTTGCAATGCAAATTGAAATGACAATGAGATATCTTACACTTGCCAAGAATGGCTATCATCAATAAGTCAAGAAACTGCTGGTGAGGATGTAGAGAAAAAGGAACCCTAATGCACTGTTAGTGGGAATGCGGACTAGTCCAGACACTGTGGAAAACAGTATGTAGTTTCCTCAAAAATTAAAAATGCAAGCCTTTCGACCCAGCAATCACACTTCTGGGAATATATCTTAAGAATCTGGAAACACCAATTCAAAAGAATATATGTACCCCTAAATTCATAGCAGTGTTATTTACAATAGCTGAGATCTTGAAGCAGTCCAAGTGCCCATCAGTAGATGAGAAGATAAAAAAGTTGCGGTACAATTACACAATGAAATACTCTGCAACAGTGAAAAAGAAGGAATCTTACCTTTTGTGACAGCAGGGATGGACCTGGAGATTATTATGCTAAATGAAATAAACTGGTCAGAGAAAGACAAATACCATATGATCTCACTTATATGTAGAATCTAATGAACAAAATAAATTGATGAACAAAATAGAAACAGAGGCATGGATACATGGAAGAGATTGAAGTGGAGAGGGGTACTGGCTGAAAGAAAGTAAAGGGATTTATCAAAGAACATGGACACAGACAACAGTGTGGTGATGGCCAGAGGGAAGCAGTGGGGGCTGGGGGGAGGTGGGAAAGTGGTAGGGAATGGTGACATCTGTAATAGCGTCAACAATAAAAATAAAGAAAACATTTTGCATAAATGTGTTCTGAGTATTATAGAAGATTCTGTCTGGAATAAGACAGAAACTCACAATTTTTGATAGCAGTTAATTCTGGCTGGCAGTTTGACCTCAGGAAGGATTAGAATTTATCCTTCCAAGGAACTCCTATGGGCATTTGTAAAGATGAATTAAATGAGATTGAATGGAAAATTCTTTCAGTAGCCTAGTTCTTGGCCTGCTATGCATTTGAGTGGCTGGGGCATGGGGCCAAGCAAGGGAGGATGGATAAGACCAGAGACTGTCCCTTTATGTGTATGAAGGTGAATTCCCTCCATTACTTCAAACCCATTTTCATTTGCCTATCCTTAGCAAGATTGCCTCATATGTGTGCATGTACACACACATGTATACATACATACATATGAGGACAACTGTAATTGAACAATATTTTTATATATAAATAAAAATATTTAACAAAAATAAAATATATAAATTATAATTTCAGTTGTCCCATTTTTCTTCCATTATTCTCCCCTGCCCTAACCACTCCCTACCTCCCACATTCAACCCTCCCCTCTATCGTCTTTGTCCATGGGTCCTTCATACATGTTCCTTGACTACCCTTCCACTTCTTTCCTCCATTAGCCCCCTCCCTTCTGGTCACTGTCAGTTTGTTCTTTATTTCCATGTCTCTGGTTCTATTTTGCTCACTTGTTTGTTTTGTTGATTAGGTTCCACTTATAGGTGAGGTTCTATGATACGTCTTTCACTGCCTGGTATATTTCACTTAGCATAGTACCTGCAGTTCTATCCATGCTGTCACAAAGGGTAGGAATTCTTTCTTTCTGTTGCATAGTATTCCATTGTGTAAATGTACCAATTTTTTGATCCACTTATTTACTGATGGGCACTTAGGGTGTTTCTAGCACTTGGCTATTGTAAATAATGCTGCTATGAACATTGGGGTACATAGGTTCTTTTGAATTGGTTTTTCAGGATTCTTAGATTGCTTCACATTTTTAAAAGCAGTGAAAAACCATGAATCAAAAGAAAACTTATTTTCTGAGATCCAAATGTCTTCAATGTTATGCTTTTGTGCTTTAAAAAATTAAACTTTAGTGTTCATTTTATTTCTATATTTAAAACAGATGTAAGAACATTTCTTGAAAAATCTGTAGACCAAGCCTGCAAACAGGCTTTTAACCTCATGATCCCTATCATCCATAGACATACCCTCACAAATAATGTTTACAAGATAACTCACAGAAGTCCACCCAGCTCAAATAGTCAAATGAGCATCCTGAGTCCTTCTATTCCCTGAATCACTGTCTGTGTCTTAAGAACTGTGGAAACCACTGCAATATTTTATAGGATGTGGACAGGTGCTGCTGTCCACCTTGTCTAGATAAGTGAACTCTGGTTCAAAACGGGGTTTCTAGTTGCTTAGGTGTTCTCAAGAAAGCACTACTGTATAATATCCTGAATGAGAATATGAATTTTTTTAAAGTTTACATGATGGAATATTACACTAGAATGTACATACTGGCAAAATAATCACTCACTTCTACCGCCAAAGGAGAATGGAAATATAGCAGCATTCCTTGAGTGGCCCAGGAAGGTGGCCAACTTGCTGCATTAGACGACAGCAGAACCATGTTGGGGTCAAGCCTGTCTGACTTGATGAGGCTAAGAGAGGTGGTCAAGGAGTATATTCTCAGAAGCCATTGGTGGATGGAAAGGGAAGCACAGGTGTGCACATAGAAGGGATTGGGTTACAGGAAGGGGTGTATAGAACTTTTTGGCTTCATTTTAAGTTGAGTGTTTCTAAATCAAGCACAGCTTTTAAAAGCAAGTTATTTCTGATTCAATAGGGAACCTGGTTGCTAAAACATTTCATAGATTAGTATGTGTACATATAATACTTATACATACACATATATAGAGAGATATTACACATACATTTATATACATATAGTTACAATTATATATCAAGTAGGTGACTTCTAGGTCAGTACACACTTCATTATTTCAATACTTGATCCTTTTATTTTATTTTTTTAATTTTATTTTTCTTTTTTATTGAATATATTGAGGTAACACTGGCTAACAAAAGATCCCCCTTTTAAATATTACACCAGTATGGCAGCAAGTTCTATGAAATGATTCGTAATGTTTTGGTGAAGGTGAAAAGAATAAATGGGAACTTCCAGCCAAGATGGAGGCATAGGTAGACGCACCATGGCTCCTCGCACAACCAAGATAGGGACAACAACAATATAGAAACAAAATAACAACCAGAACTGACAGAAAATTGAAGTGTATGGAAGTCGGACATTCAAGGATTTAAAAATAGACACGTTCATCCAGACCAGTAGGAGGAACGAAGTTGGGCCGGGTGGGGGGGCAGTGATGACCGGCAGACCCAGTGAGGCGGCCATTGTGAAGCAAGGCACTGCACACAACTCAGGGTCCCAGCACCGGGAAATGGAGCTTTGGGTCACTGACTGAAAAGGAAGGTCCCGCGGGGTGCACAGGCCCACCCACACCGGAATTGGTGTTAGAGGGGCCCAGTTGGCCTGCGGCAAGTGGCGGAGGGGTCTGAGGTCCTACAAAGAGCAGAGCAAGCGCCATTGTTCCTTCTCGGACCCCGTCCCCACATACAATGTCACAACCCAGTGACCGGGGTGCCCCGCCCTGGTGAACACCTAAGGCCCCGCCCCTCACTACAGGAACTTGACAAGAACAAAAAACAACAAAAACAACAACAACAAAAACAAAAACAAAAAAAACAAGCAAAAAGATGGCTCAAACAGAAGAATTGAAAGCCCCAGAACCCATCCTTTTAAGCGACCAACAGATAGCAAACCTATCAGATGCACAGTTCAAAGCACTGGTGATCAGGATACTCACAGAATTGGTTGATTTTGGTTGCAAATTAGATGAAAAAATGCAGGCTACAATAAGTTTAATGAAGAAAGATGTACAGGGAACCAATAGTGATGGAATGAACGCTGGGTCTCACATCAATGGAGTGGACCAGAAGGAAGAAAAAAAATACAACCAGAAAAGAATGAAGAAATAAGAATTCAAAAAAATGAGGAGAGTCTTAGGAACCTCCGGGACATCTTTAAATGTTCCA
>CM052544.1:76457699-76532728 GCA_028533065.1 Trachops cirrhosus
GGGAGAGGGTGTTCAGGGTGGAGGGGAATGAAGGGGGATAATAGGACAACTGTAATAGCATAATCAATAAAATATATTTAAAAAAGGATAAGTGGAAGCATTGCAAGTATCAGATAATTCTTTTTCATATATAGCCTTTGTCTATATATGTTGATTTTTACTTTTTTAGTTTAGGAAATTAAGAAAGCAGCCTAGATTTATAGACCATATATCTGCCTCAAGTAAATGTGTTGTCATAGTAATTTTAAAAGCTAAAAAAAGAAAAAATACCATATTACTCAGATAGCTTGATGAAATTCTACCTTTGTGTTTCCATATGTGCATGTTTTGTTTTGTTTTCCCTCAGTGGGTATATCTTTACTTCATATTGGTGTGTCTGTGTCTCCTAGTCCTTCCCTCTGTAACTTGCTCACAGTGTCTCTATTTCTGCTCACCTTTGACTGTTTAATTGTGCCCTCCCAACCACACTCACACTCTGTTTCCTTTCTTCTTTCTTTCCTCCCTGGCTTCCTTCATTCTGACCTCTTTAATCCCATAAGCTTCTTCCCTCTATCTCCCCTTTCCCTTCTTTTATACTATCTTTCCTTCAGCAAATTTCTACTCTAAATGTTCATACTAGACTAAATGTTCATACAAGTAAATATCCTTACTTGAAATTGGGAAAAAACATTCTTTTGAACTTTTGAGAAATATCTATAGTGGAAACTACAACAGAAATTGTCAGAAAAAGAAACCAGCAAATAATGAAAATGTCAACATTAATGAAATCAATTCTGGATGACAAAAATAACGTGCTTCTCCATCAAATAATGCAAATATAGCCCTGGCTGGTGAGGCTCAGTTGGAGTGTCTTCTTGTAATCAAAGGGTGGTGAGTTCAGTTCAAGGTCAGGGCACATACCTAGGTTGTGGGTTTGATTCCTGGTCAGGGCGTGTAAGGGAGGCAACTGATCGATGTTTCTCTCTCACATCAGTGTTCTTCTCCCTCTCTTCCTTTCACTCTAAAAGCAATGAAACAATACCCTTGGCTGAGGATAAAATAATAATAACAATAATAATAATAATAAAAATATATATATAAAATGACACCTGATAAAACTATATATGAATTTCACCTAGAAGTAGTGAATTTCAAAGAAGCCACTATATTATTTTCTAATATGCAAGATATTATCAACTGCATGTATAAATATTTAATTCTTACTTCAAAAGTTTAAAATTATGTTAAGCTCCATTCTCTGTCATTCTTAATAACTGTCCAAAGCCTGCTCCAAAGAAAAATAAGTGTTCATACTAGAAAACAGAAAAACCCCTATACTTTATTCATTGTAGTAATAATTAGACCTTTGTGTTTCTTGGTCTTGATTTGAAGCCCTACTAAATTAACTTGATTTTATTTATGTGGACTTAGTTTGAGTGTTTCTGGGAATGGTTGACCCACAGTAACAAAGAAGCTCCAAACCCCTATAAGTTAATTAGTTAATTATTTTAGTTAAAATCATTTAGTTAATGAAAAGCATTAACAATTAGTTAATGCTTTTCATTAGTTAGTGATTTTTACTTTGTGAAAGAATGGGGCCATTTTCATTAATAATGATGTGTCTACATCATAAAAATAATAGGAACTTGGTATTTGATATATTTGGATATGGTAGAGAACAGAGATAAATTACCTATAAGTTGCTCACAGTAAACTTTTTCTCCCTCTGAGTTGTCTAATTCAAATGATCTTGAGTTATTCACATGATCATGAATTAAAAATTAATTACCCTTGTTACTTTTGTTCAAAAGTAATTTAGAGCAGAGGGTTTTTTATGTGTATTTTATAATCACTGATACTTACTCCATTCTGATGTTCCCATTCAAAAATGAAAGCTGAAAGAGAATTTTTGAAATGGGATTGTGCCAGTTCTGCATTCTATTCAACAACCTCCACTGAAACTTAAGTTCTCATTCTGATTAGCAGATAGCTGCAATTCACTCCAATCTTTAAGTTTTATGATGAAATTAACATTCTTCTTTCTTTAAAAGTGTGCATGAAAGGGTTCTGCTGCTCCTCCAACAGTAGGAAGTGCTTGCACAAGTTCTAGGTGATCACAACAAATATGCCCTGACCTCTAGGGAGCCCCAGGCACTGTGCTACATACCAATATCAGAAGTATAAGTAAGGTGCAAAGTTAGGGAGAGGGCATACAGGGTGTCATTATTTGCCAGACCAAATAAAATAGGATGTTGACTAAATGGCAGGGTAAATGAAGGTTTTCTGCATCATTCATGGGTTGATTTGAAAGCAATATGAAGATATTTGTATTCAGTATTTCTTTTTCTTTCAAGTTTGAGGTTTGGGACCTAACCCTTTCCTCCAAGAAAAAGCTGAGGCAGCATGGCTGGCTCTCCTACAGGAAGCAGGAGGTACTCTGGCCCGCTGTGCAGTCTTGTAGACCCAGCCTTAGGCAGTGGTAGGGAAAAAAGGAGGAAGAACTTCCAGTCTCCTGCTAGAAGTGCCTTAATGTTTTACTTTTTTAAACCTAATGATTTTTGCAAGTATACTATGCTAACAAAATTTCTGTTGGTAATACAATTTCTATATAAAATTATGTGAAATACTGTGCTAGGAAAATTAAAGGAGGGTACACTTTATTTTCTTCTAAAACTAGGTATCTGTGAGTCCACAAAAAACTGAATATCAAGTCTTACTATATACTAACATAATATGCAAAAATACAGTATTTTCATCTCTATTTTTAAAAATTTCACAGCTGTCATTATTATTTTATGGTTAATAGCACAAGCTTCCAGTAAAAAAAGAGTTCAGATTATTGACTATTTAAAGGAAAAAGAGTCACTTTCAACTAAATTTTACAAATACATTTAACTTGAATTGTCAAGATGCTATTATTATTACTCAATCACATTTAATTTCTTAGCAGATTTGATCTGTAATAAGATACTTGTCATAGATCAACTAAGATAATGCAATAATCCTTTAAAGTTTTTTAAAAGTAAGGTTTATTTTAAATATCTCTTCAAATATAGTAATTATTTTGGCAAAGCAAACACTCATACTATGTGAATTTCACTTTTGTATTTCTTCATGACCAAAATAAGATAACATATTTAATTTTTTAATACTTTTAGTTTTATATGGCCATTTTACAAAATTAATATGACTACATGGATTTTATTTTTATATACTTAAGAAAATGTGTTTTAAAGTACTACTCAATAAATTAAAATAACAAGTAGTCAGGCTTTAATGAAATTTTAATTTAATGAAGTCAAATTTACCAGCATACAATTACAAACCTCTCTCTGTTTTAACTTCTTCCTGAATTGTGTCAGTATCTTGATTCCAAAATCTATAATGACTATCTCTTTGCTGTTTTTAATTTTCTGATTTTATCTTAATCTATTCAGCTTGTATTATTTTGGCAAAATTCCTATGATCTATCACATGATGTTTCTAAAGAGGCCAATGAACTGTATATATATTGCATGACTAAGCTGTGGCATATATTAGTTGAATTCTTTAATCAATTTATAGGCAATTAAAAGGAGTTTGATAGCACCAGCATCATTTAACTGAGATACAGTGTTTGTCTTTGGATATAAATTGGAGAAAATTTAAACCTTATATTAGACTGTATTCCCAATGCCAGTGTATTATTTTATGTTTTAATTAATGATTAAATAGATGTTTGCTTAAAAAATTTGGTTCTTGTAAAGATTGAATTATCTTTTAAAATTCATAACTGTTCTCCACAGAAGGCAGAATTTGGAATTGATCAATTAACTTACCTTCTGACTCGTTTTTGTCTGTCTTGCAAAAGCACCCCCTCAGTGGTAAGGGGAACTAGAAACAAAAGCTTGCAGGGACCAGTGAACTGTTGTTCCAAGGAGGGTGGTCCAACCACATTGTTTGTACATTCAATGGATAACTTTTAGAAGCATCTCCTGGAGAAAGGCAATTCCTTAGGTTCATGTTTGCCCCAAAGTCATTTTTATATGCTTAAAACTGAGTGGAGTTCAACTTCAATGAACATTTACTGAACATGTTACTAAGACACACAGGCCTTATATTATGCACAGGAGATATCAAAATGAACAAGAAATGTTTTTTGTTCTGTTGCAGAACTTTCCAGGTTACCAGGAGAAAGAATTACAATTCAGAAGTTTAAGTTTTATAATCACAGTAAATGCCAAAATTCTGGTGGAATAGAAGCAATGTGTTTTGATAATGTTGCTGGAGTGATATCCCAAAGGAGGGACGGCATGTTCACCCAGCACCAAAAGGCTGCAGGAGGTTAACTCCACCTGACTGTTACCACACAATTCAGAACAAGTTTTTATTTTCATTGTTATTAGTAGTAGTAGTAATATTGTAATGTGGCATATAAGAGCTTGACTGTTTTATTTAAAAAAACTGTTGTGAATATTATGCAATTAGTTTATCATTCACAAAACTTAATCTCAATTAAATAAGGAAAAAACATCTATTAGCTCTGGCCTTAAGGAAAAAAATTCTCCCCTTTTATAATCCTGGTGTTATCAAATAACCTTGCCAATGGAATCAGTGTTCCTTGACAGTAAACCAACCATCAATAAATAGCAACAACTTAAAGGCTGAATTTATGACATGAGTAATAGGAGAAGCTTTAAATTATAGGTTTACTATTGGGCACACTATAGCTTGGCATATCTCTGTAAATATGAGCATGGTCACAAGATTCTGAGACATCGGTGAGAGCACTGGCTCATGAATTTCAGGGACTGTGCTCAAGAAATGAACAGTATCTCCATACTCCTCACTGCATAAAAGTAAATTTGTCCTTTGTGATGGCTTCTGCCTCTCTTAGGAATCATGAGGCTCATTTCAAATGAACATGGGATTTTAACTTTTCAATAGGGTCCTTTCTCTTAATTTCCTAAAAGTTTAGTCAAGTAGCTATTGCAGAGTATCTGGGAATCCATAGCACAGAGTCCCAGGTAGAGGGTCTCAGGAAGGGAAGTGACCACTTCTTCAAATAAAAAAAAATTGCAGCAAGAATACAGCATTACATCAAATGTGATATTATGTTTTACAAAAAAATGACTATGCATTACTTAAAGTCTTACCAGAAATGATTTAAGCATTTAATGTACTCTGTTCATTTTGTGAAATGTACAGTGGGAAAATATTAAAAACTCAATTTCCTAAGGCATATTGTTAGCATTATATTTTTTTAAAAAATTAGGGTTTTAGATTTCAGTGGGTGGTATTTTAGATCATTAAAAGGAAGCTTATGTTAAAACACAGAAAGAGGAGTACTGTTTACTGTTGTCCATCCTGTCTACTTCATTTCTGACCTACTCTCTCACATATTGCTTGTGTTACTCATTTCAAACTTAATATCCTCTCTTGTCAACTAGTGTCTCATGTGTTTACCTTCCCTCCACAGTTAGATCATCAGTTCTTAGCAAGTAGACACCATCTCACACTTTTATACATTTTTATTATACTAAGCTAATAACAAGCTCCTTGGAAATGTCACTGAAATATGTCACTTTTTCAGTTTTTAAAATTGAATATTTAATGATAAAGATTTACCAGAAATGCATATTCTACTGGAGCAATATGAAACTGATATGTCACAACAATACTGTATTGTCCAATAAATTAACATGTTTTTCTACCATTGGTCTTTAACGTCAAAAGAGTAGCTCTTGGATTTCTAAATGGATAATAATGAGTTCTGTCTTCACCTGCTTGTTTCAAATGGAGTCAAGAGCAAACCCACAAACTACAGCCAAGACTGTGTATCCACTAGGCTCTCAGAACAAAGACGGCAAGAAGAGCTATATCTGAGTTCTGTAAGTCCAGGATGAGCTTCACAGCTATCAGCACTTCCAACCTAGTGACCAGTACCTGCCTTTGGCTCCCAGGGCTAACTTCATCTTGTTCTTGCCCCATGTTATGTTCTCTGAGAAACAGACTAAGACAGAAACTTTAACACAGTACTTTTTGGGGGGCATGCTCCTGGGAACAATATCTGTTAGCAGAAGGGAAGCATGACTGGGTAGAGGGAGAAGTGGAATTGCAATGCGGTTGCAACAGAAGGCTCAGACATTCCTCCTGGTATCTCTGGTGCTGGGATTGCTCTTCACAGTTTGTTTTGCCTTAAGACAAGGGTGAGTCAGTTTGGGCTGCCCCCAGGAGGATATGATTTTGTGGTAGATAGTTCTGTAACTGAAGGCAATTTCTAGAAAAGAATTCAACTAAAATCCATTAGCTTCCTGCACTCTCACTAGGTGGGTAAAATGAATATCTTAGTCCTGAAGTAGGAAGAGGGTAGTGGCATGCCACAGTGTCCAGCACAGTGTACTCCTTCACAGTTCATATATACTTGCTTTGTATATTAAATTCACTGTCTACTAAGTTTTCTTTTCATTCCTTCTATCCTTGCCAAGTACTTCTACTAATCTAAATGGTTTACTTGATGGCCTGAATCAGACCTTCATCCTTAAGGCATCTGAACTGCTAGTCACCATGACCTTCAGATTCTCTAGCTGCTGTACATGTTAATTTGCTGTCAAGTATGGGCCAGGAAAAACCAGGAGATACCTCAGTAGATCACTTGGGTGTCAAACATATTCTTCTCTGTCCCCAAAATATTAATGGCATCCTTACTGCTCCCAATGATCAGGGTCAGTTACTCATGCAGGGATAGTGACTCTTTTCCTTGCCTACTGGTCTCTAAGTACAAGAAGCCCAAGTGACTAAAAGGCAATCCAAATTTAAACTTTATTAGGACTCACACTGTGTGCCCTGGTGGAAGCATTCTCTCTTTGGGAACTATGATTGTTAGACCCACAGAGCCAAGATTTGTGGGAAGAAATGTATAAATCCTTCAAGTTGGTTACTGAGAGTCATGGCAAACCAAGTCATTCCTAATTTCATCTGTTAGTTCTTGGACCCACATTTTCAGACTATCCAGGATAGAGCATTATATAATGATTGAGAGTACATATTGCCTCCTAGGAAGATATCTCATCTTGGCAGGGTATCATTTCCAAGCTAGCAACTCAGCTGTTCCTTCAGAAAGTCATTCTACTACTCCACCAAACTGGCAATTTCTGGAATGTGTATTAAACAGTGTATCCAATCATTTTGTTCTCAATGTGATCATCTTAACTGGGTCCCTTTGTCTAATGAGATGTATGAAAATTCTTGTTGGTAAGATAAACTTCTGTAAGCCCTAAGATGGTACTGTCTGAGTCTCTGAAGGCAGGGAAGACAAATTCATATCCAGGATATATATAAGTTCCAGTCAAATTGAATTGCTGTCCCATTCAGAGTGAAAAGGATCTAGTGGCTGGTTGGTATTTTGAAGGGATGATATAATATTGGGTGTGTGACATTTATCTCTGTTGCTGGCAGATTGAACCTTGAGCTGTGAGAGTAGCTAAGTCAATCTTGGTCGGGGCCCATGCTGTTGGGCCCATTCAACATCTCATTCCCTGCCACTAAGGCTACTCCACAATGATACCACTGTGCCAGCATATGAAAGCTGAAGATAGAGGCTGGCTGACTTCTCCTTACCAGGCTTTTCCATCTGAATAGTAATTTAATGCTAATTCCTTGGTATATACTCTCTGATGGGTGTCATCTTGCAAGGCAAAGACTTCCACATTTCATCCTAGCTCTCACATATGCACCCACATGCATTTTCCTCAGCCTTCTTTGTCCTATATCTTTGAGCTAACATATTTATCTCCTTGTTCCTGCCTGACTGTTTAAGCTATTCACTTTGCTTATGAGTTTATATATTTTCAAAACTTAGCAACTCTTCAATCCATGCAAAGTGGAAGACTAGTTACACCCCTGCTCTGTCCTATAGCTCTGTCCATTTGGGAAGGTTTCTTTCTATTCCTTTCAGAAACACCTTTAAGTGGTGACCTGCAACCATTTTCAGATTGTACTTAGATGCTGAGCCAATGCACTTAACCAAGCTCATCTCTTTTCTTCCTTTGTATCTGATATTCACAAGCCCTAAAAATGGTCCATTTGTGGCAGTTGAGCATGAGGCACTGCCATCAGAGTGGTGGATGTTATGATGGTCTGCTTATACAGCGGACTAGTTCCCTTTAGACTTGTTTCAGCCCAATACTGGACCTTTTATCTTATGATGGATTCCTTCTGGGCCTGCTGGACATCATGACTTGGTAGATCTAACACAAACCAGTTAAGGATAGTCAGTTCTGGTTTCATGGCCAGAGATTCTGTCTCTGCTATGGCTGTTTATTGAGTAATGTCTAATTCTTTACTGCAAATTTACTTACTCCAGAAACCTGTGGATCTGTGTTGTGATTCTTCCATTAGATCTTGACATAACCTGTTATCTTTTCCTTTTACTACAAATACCTTCAAACATACCATGTGTTCTATCAAATTTTATGTCCAACTAGTATAGTGAATCCAGGACCCACACCACAGCTGTTTTGAAGCTGGTCACCTGCCTCATCACTCAATTCATGGGTCAGAGTGGTTTTTCCAAGTGTGAATGCCCTGTCTCCAGAACCTAAATGGGTCAATCTGGTATGTGCTTTCTTCTCAGTGGTAGAAAGTGTAAAATGAAACAATTTGTCTTTTATTATGATGGGAACACCCAGAATGCCCCAGGCCACTGAGCCTCCAAAAATTTCACTGATATGGTATGTCCCTGAATCTGTGTTGATTTATCTTCCACTCTCAGGTGCAATGATGTGTTGCCAAAGCTTCTAAAATGACACTTTTTGCTAATCTGTTCTTCTTAACATGACGTCACCAATGTAATATACCAACGTGATGTTTCATGGGATGTCCTGTTATCCAGGTCCCTTTAGACTGTATTATGATGGAGAGCAGCAGAATTTGCACAGTCCTCAGCAAGACAATAGATCTGCACCCTTTTTTTTATTATTGGAATACTAACTGCTTCTGCTTCTGCTCTCTGATAGGGATGGGACAGAACATATTTGCCACGTTAGTGATTGCAAAACCCATATTTGAGTCACTGTTAGTTGTTGAAGTAAATATCACATATTTTAGTCTAGCAGCTGCAGAAAGAACAATTATTTGTTTGAGTTTGTGGTAGTTCACTGTTGATCACTAGGATCAATTTCATTGGGGTCCACACTTGTGAATTTAATGGGAAAATTATTAAGGACCACCAAGCATTCATTTTCTAAGTTTTAAGGGTGGCACTAATTTTTGCCATGTCTTCCAGAATATAAACCTGATTTACTATTTTGGCAATGAGAAGGGAGATATTTTAGAGGTTTCCACTTATAGTTACTACTTTATTAGCTAAGAAGTCAGCACATGTTTTTGCATTTCCCTAGAGATGAAAGAGCCAGAACACCTCTTCATTTGTGTATCAGCTCTTTTGTGATGTGCCTGACCATATCTTTTCCCCATTTTTTACATTAATTGTCATTTTCTTATTTATTTGGAAGATTTTTATATATTTTGCATATATAAGTTGCTAATAACTTCTCCCACTCTGTGGCTTACTTTTCACTCTTATTGATCTTTCAAAAACTGTTCTGAAGGGCATGACAGAAGGATATACATATCATAGGAGTAGAGCTGAATGAATCTTCACAAGGTGAACATGTTTATGTAAACAGATCAAACCAGAATATTGATAGGAAGTTCTACTTACTGGTTGTTTTACGTTGGTAAATAAACGTTTTTGATTTTAATGTATTCTAATTTGCCCTTTCCTTTAAATTATTGCTTTTTATAAACTGCTTAAGAAATCTTTGCTAAGGTTATAAGGATATTGTCTCACACTTTTTTCTAGATTATTGTTTTATAGTTCATGTTTTGAATCCACAGTCCTTCTGAAATTCTTTGTTGTATATACAATAAGGTAGAAGTCAAAATGTTTTTTACCCCTCAGATAGATATATCCAATTGACCTAGTGCTATTCATTAAAGAACCACCCTTTCCCAAATGACGCCTTTTTCATAAATTGACCACATATATGTGTATCTATTTCTGGACCTAATAGATGGAGCATATATCTATTGTTTCATTGGTCTGTTTATCCTTGCCTCAATAACAACCTGTTTTAAATAGTACATATTTATGATAAACTTTGACACCCAAAACTGTAACTCTTCCAACTTTGTTGTAGTTCTCCTTTGAGATGATCTTTGCTATTCCTGGGTCCTTACATTTTCATAAAAATTTTAGAATTAACTTGTTAATTTGGGAAAAAATTCTTCTTGGAATTTTTTTGAGGAATAGCATTGAATCTAATAGATAAATTTGGGGAGAACTCAAATCTTATAATATTGAACCTTTTATTCCATGAACATTTAATATTTTTCCATTTATGTATTTTTAATTTTCTCAAAATGTCATTTGTTTTGTATAATTTTTACACATCTTTTATTATATTTATTCCTAGGTGTTCTTATTTCTATGTATTTAAGTGGTTTTATTTTTAAAATTATTTTTCTAATTTTTTATTGCTGGTTTATAGAAGTTCAAATAAATTTTAAAGTGATATTTACTAAATTTACCTTCTTATTTTAATGTTTTAAATGTAGATTCTTTTGGGTTTTCCTCAAACACAATCATGTCTCTATAAAAAGTGACAATTTGAGTTTTCTTTTTTAATCATCGTACCTTTTCAATTTCTTTTTAATTCAAATTCATACTTTCTGGTCCCTTTCCATCAGTATGTGATATTCTGTCCAGTTAGAAGAAATTAGTAGAAATACCCACTATGGATTTTCCATGGAAATATTTGAGCACATGAATAGTCTCTTTGGACTCTGGGATTAATAACTTCAAATAATTTTTCTATTATATTCTTTTGGCAGAAAGTGCTCAGAATATATTTATTGCTGAAATCACATTAAAAAAATTCCTTACCCAAGGACATGCTTGTTGATTTTAAAGAGAGGAGAAGGGAAGGAGAAAAGAGGGAGAGAAATATGGAGGTGAGAGAGAAACATTGATTGATTGCCTTTAATATTACCCTGACCAGGGACCGAACTAGAAATCTAGGTATGTGCCCTGATCAGAAATTGAACCTGTGACCTTTTGGTTTGCAAGACAACACCCAACCAACTGAGCCACACTGGCCATGGCTAAAGTCACGTTTTAATTTAATTTTATTTTTAAATTTTTATTATATTTTTCCCATTACCATTTAGTCCCCTTGTACTTCCTTCCCTGTCACAATTTTCATACTGTTGTCCATGTCTATGAGCCATTTTTCCTTTTTGCTTAATCCCTCCACCCCTACCACATTTTAAAGTGTTACATATCTTTGGAAAACTTGCACTGGGAATTTATTACTGTGGAAAATAAGCTGCAACAGTGTCATGAAGTCCAGTGCTTATTGTACAGATTTTGGGGGTTTATAGTTCCTTAATATGTTGCACTTTTTTCTGAAACCTGAAAAGTTAATGAATTTGACTTCTAAACATACTTCCAGCACTGAGTTTATCATTAATATTATCTAAGTGTTGTTTTCTTCAATCATTTGTTGAATACAATTTCAGTCATATATTGTCATCAGAAGGGGATACCATTTTGAATTGAAATTTGTGTATCTAAATGCATTTCTCAAGTGTGTAACAAAAAATTTCCCTTGGGTAAAAATTCAGATATTTTAAATATATGTTAATAAGAGCACAATGACAGGTTTGAAATATGGTGTTAAAAAGTATTTGGTGCATTGATAAAGTTCCCTGGAGGACTTGGGAGGTTTAAAGCAACAGTTTGATTGAATAGAACAATAAATGCAGGGGTATTTTTTCTCTTTCTGTCTCATCTACTAGAGAAATATAGATAATAGAGCTCATTTATTTCCTTAACATTTCAGAGCTCTGCAGATGGGAAAACACAGCCCAGTGGAAATTATTTCTGGCAACCTTGAGAAGATATGTTAGCATTTTGTGGCATTTCTTTCAGTGACATGTAAAGCATGGCTTTCCCTCATTGCAGTGTCACAGTGAAGTGTCACAATAAAGCCAAAATAGTGTGCCCCCAGGGAAAACTAGGAAAGGGACCATTTTCCATGCACACAAAAAGGGTAATATTTATTATAAAGCCTTTCATTTTAGCTCCAAATGCTGCCAGGACCACAGCTACTTTACAATGGAGAAGTGCACAGAGTGTGAGATTTAAAGCAAATGTTATGTATAAATCTAATGTAATTTATGTAAATATAAATAATATGTAAAAAAGGAAAATGCACTTATGGACATACAGGCATGCATAAATCTGCACAGTGTGCCAGGGAGATAGTTTGTGATGTTGCACAGTGGCAACATCAGCCTGATGTGGATGGAGTCCAACGAGCTCTTACCTGGGAGTCAGAGCAGCTCTGTCTCGACCTTTTTTTGTCCTTACCAGAAGATGTATTTTCTTTATCTACAACACGTGATACCAAAATTATTATCCTTGTTTGATGGATGAGGAATTTAGTCTTCCAAAACATTCAATTATTTGTTACAGATTACACAGCTAATATTACTTAAGGAACTTCATACACAGTATCTAATATAAATATATTTTAAACTAAATTTGTACTTTCAATAAAACCTTGTATTTTCCCTTTATCCTTGCACACTTATTATTTGGACCCAAATACTAAACTTGATTTTTATTGGATTAAATATCACTTCATTAGTTTCATTCTACTCCTCCATACTGTGGACCTTCTGGGGTCTTAATTACATTTCACAATGTGTATTTCATTGCTGCAACTCAGTAGCATCTCCAGAGCCAATGAGCATCATATATATCTGCACCCTAAGCATTAGGCAATGCCCTGTGATAGGCAGCTTCTTTCCAGTTAGAGAGATGGCTGGTTTATCCAGGTACTGCTTCACCCAATTGTCAAATGCATATGGAAATTATCCAAATTCATTGTTCTGATTTGGCAACATGCAGGAGAGAGGAAGAGCCTTGGGACCTATAGCCTGGGATTCAAATATCAGCACCACCAACTACCAGATATGTGATTTGGGGAATGTAATTTGTCTTTATAAGTCAATGTAGATAATGTTAACAATACAAAGTTTGTAAGGGTCTTACAGGTAGTAGATGTGCAGCCTCATTCATCACTCCAACAATTAATGACATTTGATGACATTTAATGACATTTAATGTCATTAATGACATCAATTAATGACAAAGAAATGACATTTTTCTAACTGACCAGTTCTTTTTATCCACCCCTTTCACCCCATTTCCTTGATCAGTGTTTCCAGCACCTACAGATTTTCATCTTCATAAACTTTCTCAGCTTCTTTCCCAATACCAATGTTATGCTTCAATTGGTTTTTAGAATGCACTTACTTTTTCCTGGTTTAATTTCTGAATGACATTTTTCAGGACCTTCTTTCATTTTATATAAACCTTCTTAGTTTGAGATAGTGGTTTAGTGGTCTTACTTATATTTTTTCTGAACATCTTGGAAATTTACTTGATTTTGGACACTTTAGCTACTTTAGGGAACTTCTTGAGCTCTTTTTACATAAAGAAGAAGTTTATCTCCCCTCGATATGTTTATTCTGTCCCTCTTCCTTTGAAGGTCCATCTCCTTGAAAAACAAGGCAAGTGTAAGGGTAGTTCTCTGTCTCTGTTCTTGCTCTCATTATATCATAACCACATGTTACAGGCTGTTTTCCTTGACAAATCAGTAGGTCCAAGTCATGAAGTTTTTGTTTGTTTCAACCTTCTTGTAAAGGCATGGTTTTGCTCTCATGGTCATCTGGTTATATTCTCTTTTGCTCTATCTTCCGTACATATTCACTTTAAATTTGGGCTCATCAGAGAAGTTTTGCAAAACACATAAGTTTATTTAGGAACTACACTGTTCCCTCAGAAAAATTTTAATTTTTCCAATTTTTAATTATTTTTTGAGAAATGTTTAACTAACCCTCTTCAATAATCTTTCCTTCCAGAATCTTTTTTTCTTAGAAGGAATACCATGGTTTTTTCCTCTAAAGTTTTAATCTTCTAAATCCAAGGATTCTCGTATGACTATAATCAAATAATTGTCATGAATCAGCCATGATCTTTGCATTGATGTTTCTAAGAGAATAATTTAAGGCCTTTATCTATTTAATATTATTACTAAGTACTTAATCATTTTTTTAGTTATGGAGTAAGTAATACCATATTACTTTGAGTCTAGGATTCTCTCTTCTGGATATTTTCATCTAAAGCTGTTGCATTTTTATTCCTAGAGCATTTAATAAATATCATTCATAGACTTATTGTTAGCTAAAACCTCTTGTCTTCCTGAATCTTGCTTGCCAAGGCAGTGTTTGTCTTAACTTCAATACACAGGGTGATCCATATTAATTCTGAGTGAGCTGTATGTAGGAAATCTATTTTGAAAGGGCCCCCTTCAGGAGCATTTTCAAATAAAACCATATGAGAACAGGAGTAAGAATAAATTGTAGTACATTTTTATGAAATCCAATCTTATTTCTCCTCCTTTTATATGTTTGTTCTGTGTGCCAAATGGGTGAGAATCAACAGATAGAATGCCATGCAGTATTTTTTTAGTTCTATGTGTGTATATTTGTGTGTGCAACTAGAAATGGGTTGATGAAATGTTCATAACTTGTCTTCTCTGTTTCTGCTCCTTTCTTTCAAGTCAAAGCTCAGGATGTGGCATCTCAAGTTGATGTGCAACTACGGCAGAGATAAACAGTTTGGGTAGCAAACAACTATTGAAAAACCTTGCAATTTATCCATACTGGACATTTTTTTTTATCCAGTGGTATATTTTTCACATTAGCTGTTTCTTAGGATTAGCAGACCAGTGCAAATCTTGTTTCATCCCTCCCTGGGTATTTAATGTCCTACCAAGCAAAGCACAGATTAACATATGCTTACTCAGGATTAAGGAAGACTTTTTTTAACTCTTTTTATAGGCAGTAAAATAGAATCCACAGGCGATTCAATGGATGGGCTGGAGTTTGTGTGTGTGTGTGTTTGGTTTGGTTTGGGGTTTTTTGTGAGTGTGCCAACAAAAATCTTAACCATTTAGTCCCAGGTTTCCACAGATTTTGGATTAGCATCATGAATGTCAAAAGGCAAATAACAATAAACTATTTTACCATGTTCTTAATTTGCCTCAATCACTATAGTGCTGCATATGATTGTTCCATGGCGAAGAAGAGGAGAGCTGAAGAGCAGCCCTTGGGTGTTCCTGTCAACAAGAGAAAATCCTTGCTGATGAAGCCCCGACACTACAGCCCAAACATGAATGGCAAGGAAGAGTGTGACTCCAGGACTGAGGTGGAGGAGGATGATGGCCTCCTGGAAACAGACGCTCACCCTAGCACAGGTAGCAAGGAGCAGCCCAAACTTATGTGGAACACACAGCTTGTATGTTACAATTTAGGAACAAAATTAAACATTCATTTCACTCACAATCCATTCTTTGAGGGCTCACTTCTTTGATCCTTACTCAAAGATATATTTATTGATTTTAGAGAGAAAGGAAGAGAGAGACACAGAGAAACATTCATTGCTTGCCTCCCAGACACGCCCCAACTGGGGATGGAAACTGCAAACTAGGTGGTGCCCTGACAGAGAATTGAACCTGACACTATTTGGTATATGAGAGGATTCTCCAACCAAGTGAGCTACTCAGTCAGGGCTGTTGAGGGCTGATTTTTATCTGGAACTATGGAATGTCTAAAGACAAGCACTAGAAGAGTCCTTTCCCTAAGTTTATTTTCAAGATGCAGGGTTGGACTCTGCCTCCTTTTGAAGAATGTAAAAGATACTAAGCCTTAAAATTGAAGAATAGCTTGACTCCTAAATAGGGTAGATGTCTAATGCTGAAAGAACCTTTCAAAATAAAAGGACAAATTTAAGCTTTAAGATTTTTAAGATATGACATACATAAATAAAACATTTGTTTTTATTTCATAAACATATATAGAATTATTTACTTATACTTGGTGATAACAGCATGGAGCAATGCAGATGAACTGTGACCTTAATATTTTCAACATTTTTAAAATAAATATTTATAACAGTAGACTGCAGGAGGGACCTAAACTTGTCAATCTAGCATCGCCTTCCATAAGAAAGTGATATATTACAGAAAATGTTTCACTATGTCCATTTTTTTTCAAAATAAATCATTTCAATTTACTTATAAGCACACATTGTTTCATGAATTCAATTCTTCAGTCACTCATTAAATGCTGTTTACATTCTAAGTGATCTGTAGTTACAATTTCAGAATTTTCAGATGTTTCTCCCCGGGTCAGTTACTCCCAATTATCCCTGACAGTCACAGTGCTTCTAGGAGTCAGAATATCACCAATCACTTAATTCATGAGGCTAAAATTGAAGGACATGCAAAATATCTCAAAAAATTCATGAAAAAATAAGTGGAAACCTAGATCTTGACTTATTAGTGAGATTAGGTGTATGGATGCCCTATTAAATAAACTTGTTTTCCAAAATGCAACATTATTGTATGAATGAAAATATACAAAATAAATAGTTTTTTTGAAAAGAACATATTATACAAACCAAAGGTAATGAGTTTTAGATCATAAATATCTATTGTATATGGAATTATAGTAATAGGTACTAACAGAAAAGGTATAAAAGTGTACTGACTGAGTGAGCACAAATCTCAGATCAAAATCAACAGATCTCCAGTAATCTTGGCTTGCAAGTAGTTTGAGATTCTGTAGTTAAAACAAAGTCATGTTCTGATGTGTCAATGTTTAAGTAAATTTTCTGACTTTTCTATATTTAACATATGGCTTAGGGCCTGTTGGCTCATCTGTAAATTATAATCATCCATGACTTCTTTTGTTTCCTTGAGCTGGTTAGAATTTTGTTGATTCATGAAAATTGCAGATTGACTCTAGAAAGTCTTTGAATCCATGTGGTTAGACTCAAACTGTATCTGTTCACTGATTCTATTATATTTGTGTGATCAGTATAGACACTGAATATTAACCAAGAAAATATATTGTCAAAATGTACTCAGGTAAAATTTCAGTTATAAACAGTACTGGACATCTATTTTCAAGTTCAAAAATTTTACCTAGTATTTAGTATTTAGTACTGGAACCACCACTAATAACAATGAATATCCTGAAATTCTAGCATCAGTAGTCATCATTTTTGAATTTTTAATATATTCCAGGCACATAAATTATATAACTTAATCTACCCAACAATGACATGATATATGCATGATTATGGACACAATTTTACAGATATGATCATTAAGGACCAAAGAGATTTAATGTTTAAGGTAATGTAGCTTAAAAACATTAAAAAGGGCATAATTACAAAACAATTGAGAGACAAGCAAAATAATTATTTCTCAGCTAACCATGCTTCATAATCTAATTCTCTCAAAGCTCTGACTACCTTTAGAACTCAGACTGGGCAAAGTTCCTCCAACATTAAATGAACAGTTCCAGAAATGTCAGGTCACAGGTTCTTTCTCTGGTCAAAAGAGCAAAACTCTAAGTTATCTTGAATCCTTTGAGGAAGTTACCCCTCACCCTCCAGAAGGAAAGTGAGCTAAGGCAGTGCCCAAAGACAGTGTAAGGGCTTTTCATCTCTCGTCTCATTGACTCCTGGTACCCCAAGTTCTTTACCTGGTCAGGTATGTGCTCAGTTGCATTGTCATTAGGCAGTTCAGATGATTAAGGGAGTGTATAAAGCTCATGAAAGCTCAAATCATGAGCTTATATCCATTTAATGGCAAAACTACACCTCACTCCTTCAACTGGCTATTTTTCAAAGAGCTGCAGGTGGATATTGAGGGCCAGAGACAAAGTCAGGCAGATACACCATCTTCACTGGAGCAAAGAGAAAACTACCAGTTGGTGGGACAAGCATACACTTTCCCAGTGCAGACAAGGAAAGAAGGGTCAGTTCGAAGTGAGATTAACCCACTGTGGAATCCCCCAGGAAATCTGTCACAGTTACAGGAGTGCAAGGGGCTGAGATAAGATTTTTAACATATATTATCTCTCAACAAATAGCAAATAAGAGAAAAGCCACTCCAATTTTAGGATGTTAAAAGACAAATTTATTTTTCTAAGACTTCTTTCCAGCAACATTTATATATTAAAGAGGCCTAGAAAACTAATTTACTTATGAAAGTAACTTAGTTATAGGAACAAAACGAAAATACAATTATAATAAAATCCAGTTACACATAAAGAGTCTAACACAAATGTGTTGCAATTTTCAGAGGATTTCCTTTGTTTAGGTGTTTTGATGCAAAAGAGCTGACATATTTGCAAGAATCCATTAGCATAGACCTTCTAGGATTACCAGTACCTCAGGGTAGAGACTGTGGTTTAAAATAAATAAACAAATGTGAACTTTTACACATCAGGCAAAAATGTTTATTTTTTTCACTCTACAAGGAAGTGTCCTAGCTCTAGCCCCTTCAACCTTCACCACATTGTGAAATGTACTCAGGACCCAAAAAGAGCTGTCCTTGGTAACTGTCCAACTCTCTGACTGCTCCTGGAAGTGCAACCTAGGAATTTCCTGACCTATATTGTTGTGGCATTATGAAAGTAGAAATGGAGTTGTTTGTAGTTTTTGTTTTATTTTTGTATTTGTTTTCATATATTTTTATTTATAATTTTGGAGTCTATGTTTTTCATTGTAAGTTACCTAATATCCCCTCTATAAATTATATGCTAATTCCCTCTATAAATTCTTTCTTGAAAATATGCAAACCTGAGAAAATAATAGGCTACTAGTATTCTGAACAGTTTCTCCTCAGGGTTTCTGTATGTTATAAATGTCAACTGTGATATATGGCATTACTAGGCTGTGGAGTCTGGGGGTAGCTTGTTACAGAGGGACAAGCATGGAGCTGGGAGGTCATGGCCCTGGTCCTAGATCTCAGGTCCCTACTGGCTAGCTGTGTGATTGAATATGCCCTCAGCTCTTTAGAACCATAGTTTCCCTTCTGTGAAGTGGAATAAAAGGTACCTTTCTTGTAGTTATTGTGAATATTAAACAAAATAAAGAATTGAATACCATGCCAAAAACATACCAGTTGATTGTCCTAAGATCATCCCACCATTGGATCATTGAATCCAATCATTTGATATCCTCATTCTAAAGATATGGAAAGATAAGGACACAAGACTCACCAGACGGGGTCCTGATAAGGTCACTCAGGCAGCTGGAGGGGAGCTGGCCACACCTCCCCAGTCTCTGGACCTCATACCCATAAAGGTTTCCCTCCACATTGTGCAGTTTATCAGGGCAGTTGGTGAACTTTGCCATAGCATGTGTGGTGTGGGTGTTAACCAGGCTGAATTTTCTTTACACTGCATATTGTACACTTTCACAGGGCTTAGTTTTACTACTTAATTCTAAATAAAAAATAAGCCCTACCTCATTTATGTGGTGGGTCCTGTGTATTCTCTGCCTTTACTATCATCTAAAATAATATCTAGTGAAGGAGGAAGAGAGGCATCATTTACTGAATACCTGTTGGGTGTCACCTGCTTTTCATGTGCTCCTGTGTGACTTCTACAGTGTGATGTCTACAATGTGCCTCACTGTACAAGTTAAAGACGCTGAGATCAGAAATGTTAAGGGCCCTGTGTAGTTTGAACAGAGACAAGTGCCAGACACAGAATCAAACCTAGGTGGCTCTGACTTTAAAGGTAGGTATCTTTTAGTGATTTCAGTGGCAAAAACACAAAAGTCACTAGTCCACCAGGGAAAATAGAAACACACCAACATGAAAAAAGTAGGCAGCCCATTACAAAGCTAGAAGAAACAAGTGTCTCATCACAGATCTGTCAAGTTAGAAAGCTCACTCAACTTTTTTTTTCCATATAATTACAGTGAAAGCCAGAGGGATACGTAGAAAGTTGGTTTGCAGACCATCCCTGGAAACTATCGCTTGCGATGCACGTAGGCATGGCTATCGGCAGGATTCTTCTTTTTCTGAAGAATAATTAATAAATATTTTCTTTTAGCATATAACAAACAGTTGAACCAAGCAATTATGTAAACTGGAAATGACCCAAAATGCTAGCAGTTGGCAGCAACACACTGAAGTGCATTGTCGTGCACATGTGCATTTTTGTCACTCTTGCCTCTCTGGTGATCTGCACTTAATAGGAATATTTTAAACTATGTAGCTAAGCAACAGAGGTAATTGTTGCTTTCTAGAGCTTTTGTTAGCACTCTACCACAGCCCAAATATGCATAATTAGGTATAATGTCTATAAATCATTATTGTACACATGTGGGTAGTTAAGTGGAGTGAGAGAATAGTTCAATGAATTGAGCATATTCACTGAAAATGCTTTTTATTTGTTTTCTGCAGTTCATAATACTTTAAAATTATCATAACCCTTTAGACTTTCTCTTAATCACCAACCGTGATACTGAGAAAAAACTTCATTTGCATTTTAGAAGATGTTTAATATATTATTTAAACCTGGAGTTCCTCTGATATGAATTCAGGAAAAGACAGACCATCCTATCAAATATTATGTGCTTGTTTATCCAGCCTCTTTTCTAGGAAGTAAAATGTTAAATTTTTCAGTTTATGTTGAATAGATCCCAACAAAAGACTGCACCCTATAATCAGCATTATTTAAAGGGGCTAGTGTTGTGACTAAATTCTTCCCTTCATCCAAAAATGCTTTTAGTTACTATGGCAATATTTACTTGATCCTGGCAGTCCAGTGTTGATTTAGGGAGATAATTACCAGAAAGGAAGATGATGGAGATGTATTTTTGAGTGTCCTTGTCAAAGACAATGTTTATTAAAAAAATTAAATGAGACAAAAAAAAAGGCTCATTGTCTTCTGCACAGACACCCTCGCCCACAACCCTCACAGTGGATGGCTCTGCCTTCCCTCCAAAGATGTTTATTAGTACAGAATGCACTTCCCTTGGTGTCTGTAGCAATCTTCAAGGTGGCTTACTATTTTGTGTTGCCCATCTCCCACCCTGCCTTTTGAGACACAGAAATGGTCCTCCTCCTTCTTCTTTTTTTGTTATAGTGTTCATTGAGAGCAACATTGCTGGTTTGTCTGGTGCATTTCACAGCCTGGTGTGTGTTGGGTGCCCTTCTCCCCAGAGTATACCTTGTGCTGGGCAAGGATTAGGTCACCAAAGAAGCTGCACCATTAATTGGTGTATTTGCACTGGGACGCACACACACACACATACACACACACACACACACAAGGTCTTACCCTAACTGGGTCATGGCTGAGGATGAAAGGGGGTGACACTAACAACTGTACTGGAACAGCAGAGGTCCAGTAGACTGCCCTAGACAGCCTGGCACTTGGGAGCCTCTTCTCGGTCATGGGTCCCCTTGACCGAGTCAAGACTCCACCTGGCTCTGTACTAAGAATAGCTAGTTAAAATTCAACATCCTCTGACCACCCCCTTGTTTCATTTGCTTTTTACACACATGCACAAAGTACCAGACTGGAAAATGTGTTACTATTTAAGATATTGTTCGATTGTGCTAATTTTCCCATTCACTTGTATTTCCCTCAAGATGGAATTTTTGCATGGTGATTAGGAAAGTAGTCAAGAAGTCTTGAAAGTCTTCAGAACTTTTTTGGTTTTCATCATGTACGTATATTTTGTATGTTAACTAAAATTCTATAAAATCTGAAAGTATATTGGAAAAACTACAAAGATAGAAAACATAAACCAACTAAACTTTGAAAACATATGCCATGCTAACAGAGAAATCTGATGACTGTTTCCTTCATAATGTATATTATTGTACATATTTGATTTCCTTCTAGGTGACTAAGGGTGAAAATATAAGAGGTACAGTAACAGTGATTTCACAGTCAACATTCTGTTACTGTTATATATCTATTTCAGCACACTAGAAACACTTGGTTCTTAATATACTGAGAATTCTAATAGCTCATTTCTTTAAAGGTAATTCTCAGAATATGGAGGTCTAAGCTTTGTTTTGTTTTGTTTTAAGAAGTTGTATATTTCCCCCCTAATGTTTTAAAAATTGATAGAACCTTCATATTTACATATTTCATATATTATATATACATATTATGTATGTATGTATTATGTATGTTTCCTCAAAACATTTTTGAAAATATTTCTTAAATAATTAAAAATTATTGAATAAATTTAAATGATCTTTTTTAATTTTTTTAAGATTTTATTTATTTATCATTGGGAAGGAAAGGAGAGAGAGAGAGAAATATCAATGTATGGTTGCTTCCTGTGTATTCCCTGCTGGGAACTGGCCTGCAACCCAGGCATGTGCCCTGACTGGGAATCGAACTGTGATCTCTTGGTTCACAGGCCCGCGCTTAATCCACTAAGCTACACCAGCCAGGGCTAAATGATCTTCTTTAACTATGTTTTATTCTTGTTTTTTAAATATTGGTTTTCTTTTTCCATAGAAGAAATCATGATAAAACCTACGAATGAGAGTTTTCATTCTACTGCACAAGAAAAGTCCAATGGAAAGGAAGACAGATACGGTTGTTACCGAGAGCTCATGGTCAAATCTTTAATGCACTTGGGGAAATTTGAAAAAAATGCATCTGTTCAGACTGTAAACGAAAACTTAAATGACAGCGGCATCCAGTCTCTAAAAGCAGAGAGTGATGAAGTAGATGAGTGCTTTATGATTCATTCTGATGATGGAAAAGACAAAATCAATGATCTTCAGCTGAGATTCTGCTCCTCTGATGACAATGAAAGTAACTCTGAAAGTGCAGAGAATGGCTGGGACAGTGGCTCCAACTTCTCAGAAGAAACCAGACCACGTAGAGTCCCAAAGTATATTTTAGTGGATAATAGGAAAGACATATTGGAAGTTACTGAAATAAAAACTGAAGGTGACGAATTTCTCTCTTGTGAAAATAGGTGTGATTCTGAAACTGAAAGGAGAGACCCACAGGATGCTCACATGGAACCATTGGATGGCAAAGCCCAGGCCTCGTTCTCTGGGGCTGAGGAAGATGCTAACCAGTGTCTGGCAGCAATGACAGAAGAGTCTGTTGACCTGGAGAAAGCGAAGGGGAACTTAAGTTTGCTGGAGCAGGCAATCACTCTGCAGGCTGAGCGTGGCTGTGTTTTCCATAATACCTACAAAGAGTTGGACAGGTTTCTACTGGAACACCTAGCAGGGGAAAGGAAACAAACCAAAGTTATTGACATGGGTGGAAGACAAATATTTAACAATAAATGTAAGACATGTTTTTTGCATTTATTCTAGAAATAAAATTGTTCTAGGATTGGGAAAAAATTAATAAGACTTGATTACTTCTTCCTGGTAGCTTTTTTGACAACTTAACACAATTTTAAAAGCTAATTTGTATTATAAAATGAGCAATTTCATTTTGTTTTCCTACTCTCCAAATCGTTTTCAGAACAAGTTTGGTCAGTTTTGCAGTGTGTTCACACATGATAAAAAAATCATTGTCTCTATTTCTTTTAATTTAACTGCTGTTTAAAAGTATATAGTACTTTTTAAAAAGTATTTTATTGGATATTAGAAGTATGTTAGTATTCATTAGATTTTAAATCATTGTGTCAAATCAATTCCAGGAATTTATTTTTAATTTCCCTCCTTCTTTCTGGGATTATCTGACTATCTTTAAGCTTCAAAATAAGGTCAAACTACTTGCAAGTCAGGCAGGATGATCTATCTGATCCTTCTCAGGATAAATGTGACTATTACTCCTTTCATAAGTCTATGCTTTTTGTAAGCTCTCTAACTCAGGGTCCACAAATATCTGGGCCAACCTTGAATAAAAGAGTAAATATCCTTAAAATTGTTCCTCAAACTTTAGGAAAATTGTGTCCTCTCTTCCCTAAAGATAAACCCCTTCCCCACCCCAGCCCCAACCTTGCACTAGATGGGCCCAATGATGATTCTTACAGTTAAGTGGAGTTTCACAAATGGTGGTACTTAAGTGCCTAGAAGTCTTGTTTAAGATGAGTACTTTCAGGATCCCATCAGACTCACTGCTCCAGAACTTGATTTTTTTTAAAGCAAGTTTGTCAGGCAACACTTGGAAACCCTAAAGTCTGATAACCACAGATTTAGGGAAAATCAAGCTTGTGGCCCCAAAGTTGTGCTTATGAGAGATGTTCTGGTTGCTGATATTTATGCAGAAATGAGTGATATACTTTGTCATTTTAAGTCCATTTTAGTACTCACCTGAAATCTTGTCTGATATCATCTTGCAGCTCAGAGCTGAGAAAACAAAAAAGAATAAAATAATGTCATGTAGTAAGTAACAAAATAATGCCATGCAACATACTGCCAGGGTTGGGATGGGCACAGAATATTAGTGAGTGTCTGACTTGGGACAGGATACTTAGCTCTGTGCACTCCACTAACATGCAACTGTTTACTTACCTGTGTTTTTTCTTTTTAAATAAACTCAAAATCAGAAAAAATGAAATTTACTTCAAATTCCCCCAACCCATAATATCTATCTAATATACTGTATTTCATTCATTCTAAGATATAGTTTCCCAGTTCAATATCTCTGAAATCAGAAGGATGTGCCATAATTTAATTTAACTGTTTTTTTTTCTTTTTTACTAGTACACAAAATGATGTTGCATCTTCCAACCAATGAAATCTTCCAGCCAATGAAATGCATTATTTGGAGAAATTTTGACTATTTGTGTTATAGCTTAAAATATTTGATGATCCTTTGGTCAATTTTGTAGACCTTTGAAACTTTTTCTATTTTCAAAAATTAACAATGCTATAGAATCTGTGCTTATAGCATGGGTCATGTTGGAGATTTACTGGATTACTCATAGGGCTGCATGAGTCAATAGTATATCTTATTGTATAGAGCATGGTCCTGCCTTGGTGTGTTAAAAGCCTATGCAAGGAGATACAGAACAGATTAGTATAAAATAGAGGGGGAGAAGTAAAACTCAGGGAAACTGTAGACTTAGCTTAGAGAATGCCTACAGAGTCCAAGTTGAGTATTCACTTTCCTATTCCTTTCTCCAGATTTGGGAGGCAGTAGGGCAAAGGGCGCTTTTTTCTCTGGCATGCATTCCATGCTTCTAAGCCAAAACTTTTTCCCAATGATAGTCATGCTCTTCAAAATACCATCCTAGTTTTCTGTATGCATTGGGCATGTGACTGCTGTTAATGAGAGAACAGGAGGATTTTAAAATATTTTATCCAAGCCTTCTGATGAGTTAGCAATTCTAAAATTAAAAAAAAAAAGTTTGGCTATCCTGTTGCTACTAAGCATCTGGTGAGCCTTTAGGTCACAATATAGGTAGAGTCATCATGTAGTTTATTGTACAGCATAGGGCACTAGGATGAAGGGGAGTGATGTGAACAATCACACATGTATATCAGGTGTGAATAGAACAGTCCCAGACAAACCAGTATATAAGGTCACCAGGGTATGAGGTCATTATGCAGCATTTCACAAAGAAAATCAAAGAAGAGGAGCCAGGGGGCCTGAGAGTCACTGAAGCTCTGGCTTCTTATCCTGCGAACAGGTTCTGCCCTATAGAGAGCATTTCATCAGCATCTTTGTTTCATCCACAGAGAAGAGTCTGGCAGACAAAGGTGCCTGATGGACTGTCAGTGGACCACACCTGGTCAGGTGCCAGCCCTACCTTATCTCCCACACCCTCTCTGGCTTCCTGTAGACAAATAGTGTGGCAAGGAGGAGAAACACTCGACGCCAAACCTTTCAATATGGTTTAGAAATGTATCCTCACATGGATGAGATCCAAGAGAGGAAAGGCACCAAAATACACATTGCTTCTCCTTTTTTCTAATTCACTCTCACATAGTGTCAAACCTCCTAATTTCACTAGCATCAAACTTCCAGGAATTTGACTAACGGTTTACAGAAAGTATATGCCCAAATCAACTTGAAATTGGGCAACATTTTTGGATTAAATAAAATCTGTATCCTTAAAAATCATAGAATATATGTCAAAGCTCTTAATATGCCCTTTTATCTCTTACAGAAAACAGAGTATATTCCCTTTATCATTGCACTTAAATCCTGTCTCTCATGAAACAAAAATGCCTGCTACTCAAGGTATCTCTACCTAGTGGCTGTTCATTCCTCACTTAAAATTTAGAGCTTTCTTTCTGCTCCTCCCTCCCACACCCCATCCTCCCTGTATGGCAACTTGAAGGATCCTTGGTTCTTCCCCTTTGCTGAAACCATGACCCCAAATAACCACAGTACATTCAACCTGTTGTGCCCATCTTCCCAGGACCAATTATAATCCAACCACAGGAGTGGCACCTCTCACAGAGCTGCATCTGTGCACCACCATCTCCTGCCCTGGAGCCAGGGGTAGAGAGGAGTATGTGTGCTCTGCCAGTTCCCCAGGCAGACCTCTGCCCCCAGTCCCATCGCCAGTAGCTTTCTAGTGACAGAATTATACATTATTTATGTTTGCGCTTAGCACCAAGTATGTTCATTCCTGTTGATACTTCATGTTCTGAGTAGCCTGCAGTTGCCTCCATCCCTCCCTGGTCCTTTTTCCTGAGGCCCCTTTGGGCTCTGTTTCCAGTCCCTGGAAATGCCTGAAGGCCAAGTGACAGCCACATCCCTGTGACTGGTGTATCATTCCATGCACCACTGAGGGGGGCAATGCATTTAAGTTCATCTACCATCTCAGTCACAAACATGAAAAGTCTAAAGAAGTCCTCTGTTAGCTCTAACCTTGTTACTCTTCATGTTTCTGTTTATTTTATACATTTAGATAACCCTTTAACCTTTAGCAATGTGTGTGCCAGGAGATTGAAACCCTGAGTTCTCTTCAGCCTTCCCCCTTTAGGCTGCCATCCATGACAGACTGACAAAATGAGTTACACAGTGTCCCTGTTCCTTGCCTGGCTGCCCCTGGGGTCCCCACCCCTACCTCACGTTCCTGGCAGTGCTCTCAGATCACTCAAGGTGGCCTCCACTCTTTGTACTTCCATTCTCTCCAAGTCTCCCACAAGAATGTTTCTTTGTCAAACCTTCTTTTTGTTGCCTTCGTTTTTAGTTTGCATTCAGAGTAAAATCCACAGCTCCTTTTCTGTAGCCCCTGCATATTGATCCAAAATGGCAAACCATTGGTGTTTTGGAACCTTGGGACTCAGCAGTCTGCCAGTTGGTTGGTGCCACACAAGATGATCTTCTTGATTCCCTGTCCTAACTCTTGTAGAAGCAGTTTCCACATACACCCAGGAGCAGCTGCTGGGACCCAAAGCCTGGGGCCACCTGCTTTGTGAGTGACAAAGCCAGTGATATCTTTCTCAGATATGATGGCTTTTTTGTTTTGTAATTTTGAACCTGGCCTTTTCTAGCCTCCTTCAATAGGAGACAGTTTTTGGTTTAAACAAATTCTTTCTTCGTTCTCACTTTTTTTTTTCTTTTCAGGAGCCTGTGTATCCTATGGAATTGCTTTTTCATAATGAGGCTCTAACTACAAGTCTGTGACATGACAACTTGAAATCATCTCTGTATTTTAACACTCCTTTGCCCTGTGTCAGCCTTGGCTTAGGAAACCAAGAAAATTGAAAACACTTTTTATGTTTCCACAGGTCTTAGTTAAGGGTCTTTATTCAAGGTAATGTGAAAAGAATGTTTATGATAAAACTGAATAAAGTGAGAATGTCACCCTGCAAGGCCACTCTATTGAAAGAGAAGGGAAAGAAGAATAACCAAATTAATCTCTCAATTTTATTTCTCTGTAGATTCACCAAGGCCTGAAAAGAGGGAGACCAAGTGCCCCATCCCTGGGTGTGATGGCACAGGACATGTGACAGGACTCTACCCCCACCACCGCAGCCTTTCGGGGTGCCCCCACAAAGTGCGGGTTCCCTTGGAAAGTGAGTACTGCTTAGCCTAAAGGTAGTAGGTGCCTTGTTATAAATTCCACCACATCTCAATGTTATCCTCTTTCTCCTCTAATTTGGAACTAATAATGGAAACAAAGTTTTCTTTAATTTTATCAAGATAATTTTCATCTAGCCTGGTGTTTAAAATATATATTAATGTGCTAATAGAAAATGTGGGTAGAGTCAGGCCCATAGATCAGGAGATGACTCACATTAGAAGATAATTTGCTACTCATAGTTCCCAAGAGAATGGGGCAGGCCTCACCAGGCAGGGCCACGCTGGGAAGTACTAGAGCCAGTCAGGGGACAGAGTGAGGGAGGAATTGTGGGCAAGGGCCTTTATTGTGCTTACCATGGGAAGGAACAGAGTAAGCAGACTTAAGATTGGCCAGTGTGAATTCTTTCAGTGGGCTCTGAGTGTTAGGGTCTGTCCGCAGTTGTCTCATACCTGCCCATGGAAGATTAAGGCAAGTCGAGATTATCCTGTAGAAGCAGAACCTAATGAAAGAGGCATTTGGGTATGGGCTCACGATTGGGTGGTTTGCATCTGAAAAGTGTTTACTGTCTCTAGGAATTATGTAGCCCTGGGAGGGGTAGTCTACCCAGGGTTGGCAAGACCCTGATGTCAAAGTATCACAATACAGAAAATAAAAGTCATAGTTAGTACACTGTGTGACTGCACAGTCCTATCTTGCTTGGAGGCATGGCTTCCTTAAGCCCACATGGAGTGTTAGCTTCAGTGCATCATTTAAATATGGAAAGTGCATCACTTCACTGATATCTTCCTTACCTGCCTCTGCACTTAGGGTCATGTGATATCTGTGATGTTGTCCCAGGACATCCTATAGCAGCTGAGGGCCCTGAGCAAGAGCAAAACTGAGTTGATCTCCCCACCTACATGCCCACTGTGAGCTAGGAAACTGAAGGAAAAGGAAAAGACTGCCTCCTAAATTTTCAAGTATCTCTGTGTTATATCTTCCACTTTTTGAATCTACTTATTGAAACACTTCTTGGGTTGTACAAATCAGAGTGATGGGGATACCTCAACATCACCCTTCTCAAAAATTTTTTTTTTGCAAATCACTGTATCAAATCAGCTCAGCACTGTCTCGCTGGATTAGCAGTTTCTCAAACTGATTGCCTCAACCATACTCTTTCACCAATAATTAAATCACAGTAGCAATAAGGAGCAGGAAGTGATGGGCAAAGAATCAAAATAGTATCTCTTAGAAAGTAAAGCAGACTGTATTCAGAACTTCACACTGTGGGA
Organism: Trachops cirrhosus; assembly: GCA_028533065.1. Taxonomy (NCBI): domain Eukaryota; kingdom Metazoa; phylum Chordata; class Mammalia; order Chiroptera; family Phyllostomidae; genus Trachops; species Trachops cirrhosus. The sequence continues at coordinate 76,486,857 of CM052544.1, forward strand.
AAAAGATAGAACTACTATTTGACAAATAATGTTTTCCACTCATTCTAAGGAAAAGCATATGCATATAATAAGATTATGGGCTTTTCAGTTTAAGTTAAATATAAGCAGAATAGTGTCATTTAGGTCATGATAACACCATAACATGAAGTTTAGAAAATCCAAAAGTTGGACAAACTTGCTGAATTTAATCTTTGAAGTCCTTAATGCTCATTTACTTCAACCCCAATAAATATGGGGAAGGAACATGATGGATTCAGTAACTAAATTTACTTGAATGCAAAGTTGAGAGATCAATTTGTTAATGTGTTATGTATTTATGGTATACTGTCTTTTTCTTTTATGTGATATTTTGTGCTTAGTTCTTGCCATGCATGAAAATGTGCTCAAGTGTCCCACCCCAGGATGCACAGGAAGGGGACACGTGAACAGCAACCGTAATACCCACAGGAGGTAATTGTCTCGAGTTGTTAACCTTTTATATTACAAAAAGAAGTGAGAGAGTTACTTTCCACCAAGAAAATAAGAAACTCACAATGTGTTATCCAAATCACTGCATCCATGTCAAACCCTTACCACTTGAATAAGAGGTATTCTCAATTTGTGCAAAGTAAACAACAAAAAAGATCTCACTATTTACTTTCTTAAAAATGTTCATTTAGCAGTCAATTATGCTAACAAAATACATTAAATTTGAAGACTAGGGTTACACATTCATTCAGCTCTACAAGTAAAATATGTTCTCTTTTGCTTTAGAACCTCACCATGGTTGTTTTGACATTGAAAAGATTGCTTAGGATTTATCCTTGACCCCATTCTGTAAGCATTAAAAAAGGCATCAAAAGGGTTTCAATATACTGCAGTTTTGAATATAAATCAGGTTGAAGCTAGACATTATAACACTTCATGAACATTCATCTCATTGAGATTTCAACTAACTTAAAACATATGTGCATTTATATACAGATGTATTGTGTTTGTGTAAATATTTTTTAGCACAAATGCCAATGTTTTATGTGTATTTTATATGAGGTGTAGATTATGTGGTTGGGAGATACTTTTTGATTCATAACCACATTGCCAAAAACATTCATATTCTATTCTTTGAATTCAATGTAAGACATCCCACAAAGTCCCTTACATTTTCCTAAAGATCTGAAGATAAATCATGGAGTTATCACTGCAATACCTCTAGTTGGATACATTGCAATTGGAGCAAGCACATTTCAGTAAAAATATTATGAAATTTCAGAATAATTTAGTTATTTGTCTCATATAACATTTTGATTTTAAAAATGAGTTTGTTATCTACAACCTCTGAGATGTAGTTGAGGGACAAATGTTGACACTATAGTTTGCAAAACCCTTTGGGATCTCTCAGTATGAGAATGGTGCTAAGTGAACTATTAATATGACTTAACATTTAATGTGTGCCAAGTATGTTGTGAGGTACATGCCAGGGGAAACTATATCATCTTTTTAACACAAATCCTCCTCTTTTCTTTTTTGAAAACAGTCTTTCAGGTTGTCCAATTGCTGCAGCTGAAAAATTGGCAATGTCCCAAGACAAAAATCAGCTTGATTGTCCCCAAACTGGGCAATGTCCTGACCAAGTTCACAGGTATGGCCCTCCCATGACATCCCTGATACTCTACTCATGCCATGCTCCTGCACAATGGGTCTGTCACCTCTCATGTGCTAGTTCACTATGGCCTGACCTTCATTCTCAGCTCCCAATATCCATCTGAGAGGCTGGTCCAGTTGACCATACTGTCACTTAAATGAAGTTCCTCCAGAAGTTCCACTTGAAACTAATCTGTGTGCAAAGCTAACATAATGTGAATAAATCTAAAAGAAACAAAGTATATGATAACATATATTAATCAAAAGTCTGTATCACCAAATGCAACCTATTCCACTAGTCAGCCATGCTCTTCCTTATGGTTGACTTGACCTTTCTGCACAGAGAATATGCCATCATAAATCACTCATACCACTCAAACTATGTGATGTTATATATTCACCCTTCTGTTCCATCTAACTTGATAATTATTAACAAAATACTCTTATTGGTCCTAAGTACTTCACAATCTCTGGTAGTTTGAAAAACCATACTTATACCTAAGTAGTAAATTATATATGATGACACTTAATATGAAGTTATACATTATTAATACAAAAATCATATACATAAGAAAAGTAATTTCAGGATTAAAACAGAAGATCAAATCTTTATTGTTGTTACTGACACACTGAAATGTAAGATAGGTAGTAGGAATATTTTTGAGATTTGGCATCTCTTAATATTTGCTTCTTTAAATTTAATTAAAAGAGTCAAATAGGTATTCAAATCACATGAATGAAGAATATATGGCAAGTACATGAATTTTATTGAATAACTAGCAATTTAACATCTTATAATAAAGTTCTTAGTTAGCATTAGAACTATGCATTTTCTAGTTTTCCCCTAAGTAGATTATTTATCAAATCAGATATAACATTACATTTTATTTTGCTCATTTCTTAAAAAATAAATATTGTTTTAGACTAGAACACTTGTGCAAATTAGGGATATAAACCAAGTTACATAAACAATAACAAGATTAACTAATCTCTCAAACATTTTTATGTTTCAGCTAAAATTTTTTTATAAATCAGAGAAATATCATAAAAACTTTTATATTCTAATGAGTCAGGCATATTTTGGTAGAAAATGAAAGATTTTATTTTATATATATGTACACACTTTTACACATACACATACACAGATATATACGAACATATGTACACACACATGTATATACATATATACATATAAATTCTGAACAGTTTATTTTTATATTCATTTATGTTCTTTTACCATTAAACCATAGCACAACATTTGTATTCTTGTCAACTGCAATTGGTACTACACAAATGTGATGCTCTTGTTTAATCCAAGTACAATAATTAAAAATATAGATTTAATTCACATTTAGCTTAGATTGGAATAATTTTGTTGAAAAAATTTGATAGCAACAATAATACAGTGATTTAGTTTTATATTGAAATGATGGAAATTTAATAGCTAAAATATTGAAATACTATTTAAAATAATATTTAAATTAGCAAAAACATTTAGACTGAAATTATCAAAACAAGTGAAAAGCCTAAAAAGAAACTCACAATTCAGGACTCAATCTTCTGGTGTCTATGCTGCCTCTTTTAGGTGTTGGGATCCTGCCAGTTCTGCTGAAAAGGGCAGAGTGTTCAGTATCGCTTCTCCTGAAGCCAATATAACATTTTTCCCTCACTAGATACAATCATGACTATTCACTGCTAACTTGATTAACAGCCCTAACAAACAGAATAGGCACATCTTGTCAGTGCCCTAATAAGAGTTATATGGCACTTTTCTCTGAGGAGCTCAAAGTGCTAGTATACATCAAACACTTCCGTCTCATGGCATTTGCATAAGATGAATGGAAGATTGTACATCTCTCTTTTGCCGATGGGAGACTCAGACACATAAAATGAAACCTCACCTTAGCCCCCCAGAATCCAAAGTGCCTCCCTGTGTCTTATTCCTCTTAGTGCAGAGCACTGTGCTCTGTTGGCCATAACTACAGCTCTTTCCCACAGTGCAGTGTCTCTGTGGGTACCCCCAAGTGCCACACATCTGATCTGCTATCAATTCTGATGCTAATATGCTCACCAATAGTTTTACCATATTTCTTTTGAACTCTTCAGAACAACCTTGGTGAAGCAGTTAGAATTCAATTTCCGATCACAAGCCGTCACCTCTCCCAGAGCCACGGTGTCAAAAGATCAAGAGAAATTTGGAAAAGTACCATTTGATTATGCCAGCTTTGATGCACAGGTTTTTGGTAAACGCCCCCTCATACAAACAAGTCAAGGACAAAAAACACCACCATTTCCTGAATGTAAGCTTTGAATTCTAATACTTATCCCAAAAATATGCACATTGTGTATGTGTGTGTTGGGGAATGTGTATTCAAATATACTGCTGAGAGAAGAGAAAACATATCGTACAGTGAAATAAAATAAGTTGATCAGTGTTACTGATTTTACATGAAGTTACATTGAATATGATGATTAGTTAATGGATTAATTATTCTACGAGTATGGTACCACTGTTGAGTCTAACTATAATAATTCTGAAGAAATACTTAATGCACATTTGGCTGGGATTGGTATTAATATATTGAATACTTTGGGGAGGGGAGAGGGGGTATGGAGGAAGTTGTAGGAGAGAATAGGGGTATAAATGATGATTGAAGGAGACTTGACTTGGGGTTGTGAACACACAATATGATGTACAGATGATATGTTGTAAAACCATGCCCCTGAAACCTGTGTAATTTTATTAACCAGTGTCACCCCCATAAATTCAATAAAAATGAAAACTAAACTAATTAACTAAATAAGTAAATATAAATTAAAAAGCACAAATGAATACTTTTCTATATTTTAATAAACTTTTAATAAGAAAATATATTGAAAAATGAAATAGCTATTAAAATAAAGTAATTTTGATGCATAATGAAATTATGATAATTAACAGGTAAATTATTTGAAATACTATTTAAAACATTACTTAATTCAGTAAAAGTATTCAGACTGAAAGTAGAAGAAAAAGGGAAAAGTCTAAGAAACACAGTTTAGAAATCAAGATGTTACTAGAAAAAAATATGTGGCTATGGAGCTGTTTATTCACAAATAAAATAATTTGCATAGAAACATTTAAAATGTGTTAATACTGTAATGTTAACAAATCTTTATAGAAGATGTATTCATAACTGAAAGATGCTATAACATATAAAACTTGATGTTTTTACAAATGCATTTTTTTAAGTTGCTTATCCTTGAATATTCTAATGAAAAAGAGAGAAAGTGAACATTGGCAATAAAGCCAGGAATGATTTCTGCATTATGGTAACTGAATCAATCATAAGAGAATAGGTGAAGTAATTTCCCACTTTGAGTCCTGCTTAGGCCGTGAATTTTATACAACATTCTGTAATTCTTCAGAATTCCTTTGATCTCACACCTACTTACCTAGGCTGAGTGCTCTTAGAACACAGAATATTTGCTTTATTCTATAATATCAATCTCATCTTTTAAAGAACTAGAAAGTTGTATAAAACCCAACAGTGGCTAAAAACAGACTTGAAAGGAATCTGCCCATCAACAAGTACATTATACTCCAAAAGATATTTTACCTATTCATACCAAAAAATAGGTCCCAACCAACATAAATAACTATTGAAAATCAGTATTTTGTATCTGTATATACAATTTTATGTACAGTTTCATATAGTTTTATTAAAAATATACAAAATATGATCATGTTTAATTCTGGTAAAGCTAGTTAATAAGAGCAAATCTATATACTTACATAAAGGTTGGTTTAAAAATGTGAAATACTCAGTGACATTTTTATATTTTTATATAGGAATAACATTTGGTAATGTTTCAAATTTTATTTTATGAAAAATAATAATCAAATATTTAAAATAAACAATATTTACAGTGATATAATAGCTAAATTCTTTTATAAGATCCTGCATTAAATCTTGGGTGTTTTTCCCATAACCTCAGGTGATGTTTATAAACACCCAGAGTAAAGAGAAACATGTTTAATTCTATCTCTCAGCAATGCCTTGGTACCCACAACAGAAACAAAACAGAAACTCAGCCTTGATATTTAAATTGCCTTTCTGTTCACCTTGAGAACATTTTCTCTGTCCTTTCCTCATTGTATACCTAAATATGCAAAATGCCAGCTCATTAAAGACTCTGCCATCTATTTAGTTCCATCTAGTTGGATGGAGAGCAACCTCTACTGGTTTAGCTACAAAGCAAACTTGTGTATTAAATAATAAAAATGCAATTCCATATCTAAATATAACTTGTTATTGTGAAAACAAATATTGAAAAGATATATTTTTTCCTCTACTGGAATAGTGGTCCTCACACATACACAGCTTAGAGATGTACAAGCCTTAAGCCTCTGCAGTCCCTGATGTGTCTTCTTTAGTGTGGTTTTTAATATACAATTTTTGCCACAAATGCTGCCAGTGCACCTGTCCCATAACATTAGTTATAGAGGTTTTGTCATAAGAAGTATAAATACAAAAAAATTTAGGAGAATATGCATTTTTCCCAACAATCACATCATTTGTGAACTTCTGTGAAAACCAATCTGAATAACCTTCATTTAATGTACCAGTGCATAATGGATCATGTTCTAATTTATTCCTCACATATTTTAATACAAGAAGTTATATCTTTAAAACAAATCTATTTAATGACTAAAACCACATACATGCAATTGCTAATCAAATCTCTTTTCAACAGCGAAGCATTTTTCAAATCCAGGGAAATTTCCTAATCGACTGCCTAGTGCAGGCGCCCACACACAGAGCCCTTGCCGTGCCAGCTCTTATAGCTATGGTCAATGTAGTGAAGACACCCACATAGCAGCAGCTGCTGCCATCCTGAACCTTTCCACCCGCTGCAGGGAAGCTGCAGACATCCTCTCCAACAAACCACAGAGCCTGCATGCCAAGGTAGGCCAGTCCAAGAACCTGGAGGGTGGGCCAGCAACTGAACTGTGAGAATAAACTGCCTTTCATGTTCCTAACCATGTTCACTACCATGCAGCTTCCACCCCTAAAGCACATCTCCTCCTTGTCTTAAGAAGAGGCTCAGAGGACATTGACAGGGATAAGGTTGGTGGATTCTTGGAGCACTGAAAGAGTGGCTGTTCTTGAAGGTGGTATATCCAAAGTTGGGGCAAGAGTGAACTATAGAGATTGTTTTGGGAGATTAATAGCTTTCAAATCTATGTTTTTTATTTGAGGAGTTGGCACATAAGAAAAGAGACTGCCATTAAAATCAGTCTGAACAATGGAAGCTTTTTGTTGTCTACAAATCAAAGATGATAGGAAATATTTGACTAAATGGTGACTTGTAAAATGTGCAAAATTAACTCATGAAATTTTATCATTGCACATGATGGCTAGCTTAAGTTGTTGTGGTATTCGCAAAGGCCACATAATAAAACCTGGACAGGTTAAATCAACAAGAGTCCATTGAAGGGGACTTGAGAATTTAGGGCATTCAAATCCAAAATCTAATTCTGTGAAGTTTATGAAGATTCTGAAGTTAATCATATTTCTCTAAAAACCTTGCCTTTCTGACTAACATTGAGAAGTCCACATCCATGTTTATGATACCTTAATGAAAACAAGAAACACAGATCCTCTCTGTCCTGCCTTTTGAGGAGTTGGGTAGACCAGGCTGCAGAGTAACAGTGACGCTCCTCAGAGTAAGGGTAGGACTGTGCCTGCCATCAGTGGAAGCTTGGAAGCCCTAGCTACACAAAGGGCTCAGTTAAAATAATTCACTTCCCTACCTGTATGGGTGAAGCCTGCTGAAATGAAGTGGATTATTTGCAAAAAGATTTTAACCCTGCTTTAAGTGGAAGATGCCTTGGGTTAAACTCTAACCCCAAGGCTCAGTTGATTAAAGGATAAAGCTCTATTTTTCCTTTTAAGTGCAGCCCCATCCCTGGTATGGTCAGCTGCTCACCTGAGGCTGCCAGGCCTTCAGGAGAGTGGGAACGCTGTGCTGTAGAACATTTGACAAAAGAATCAGAATTAGCTTCTGGACAAATCTGAGCCAAGTAAACCCCAGGAAGAGTTGGTGGCCAAAAATCACTCAGAAACAATGTTTAAACAAATGAGGTTCTTAAACAAAGAAAACATTTCCTCTAAAAAAATATAAAGTTATAAAAATTCAAAGGAATCCAAGTCAGATATTATTTATGTTCATAAATGATCTAGAGTACTTTAAAATGCAATTTTATTTATTTTTAAATTTGTTATTAAAACTTGAATAAATGTTTCCTTTTTAAAGAAATATTCTAATATGCAGCTAGTTAGAGAAATATTAAAACATCTTAGTGCTTTATTGTTTGTTTGTATAGGCTGTTCTATGAAAATGACAATACCAATATTATCATCATCAATGCTGTTAAATCACCTAAGTGAATGATTCTAGGTTGAATGCTTTCCATTTGCATGTGTAGATATTTTTTGTTCCTCATAATGCTGACTTTTATCCTTAATATACTCTGTGTTCAATTAATTGCTGAAACCAAACAGTGAGTCAAACAAAAAATGACTAAATTTGAGAGCATAGTCTCTTATCAATACATGTTCTTCTCTTTTAAAAATACATTTCTGGTCAGATAAGTGAATGTTAAATTGCCTTATTTCAAAAATTCCAATGACCGACTTCCTGTGTCTGTTCTTACGCTCCTGTTGGGAGTGCTCCATGTGCCAGTGTTGCCCTGTGGAGCAGATATGCCTGCCCAGGGACAGGAACTCTGCCGCAGACTCAGCCTCCAAACTGCCAACCACGTCCTAAGTGCAGAAGCCAAAACATGGATGTCATGATGAAGATGGAAGAGACAGGAAGTACACAGATAGACTTTTAGAAGGAGTTGTCTTTCTAACAGCTTTAAAAACCATTCCCCATGAAAAAAATCATGTTTGGCATAGTGATTGTTAAAACAGGATGAATATGACACCTACTTTGTGCAGAATCCTTTCAGGCGCACATTTGCACACAACTCTAACAATTTGTGGAATTCTGTCCATGTTGGATCCTATTTTCTGAACATAGAAGAGAACCTTATAAATTCCCAAAACCACAAAAAATAATTATTGTAGCAAAAAAAGAGTGAGAAAGCTAAAGTAATTAACCCTGAAAAATGGCCTCTGATCAACTAGTGCCCAGTGCAGGCCATTGCCATTGTCAGTGTTGTACTTTGCTCTGTGCCTTTTACCTAAAATTGGACTAAGTATAAACAATCTTTCCCTCCACCCTGAATATGAGTCTGATTCTCTTTTCACTATAATGTTTTTCTTCCATGGCAGGTTGTTAGTATATTTATTACTGATAGCAAAAATATCCATAGATCTCTTGAGTTCCCTATTTAGAACAGAGGAGGCAGACAGGTACAGTTTTTCCTTAATCTTGACTTCTATAGCCAAGCATTTTTGATGTACCAGAGAGACACTTTGGCAGGTGGACTTTTGGCACTGTTCAAGCCCAAGTTAGATTCCATCACAGACCCTGCCTTCAAGGAGCTATCAGACAAAGCAAGACAAAAAAAATGGTTGTTCCAGGTAGAGGGCTAGGTTTCCAGAAGTAATGTTCCTCATGTTCAAGAGTGACATGGGTAGCTTTGCAGAGAACTTGAAAAGAACTTGGGTGAGAGTTAATTTCTTATTTTCCTTCTGTCTCCATCCAGTCCTCTCTTTCATGTAATCAGATTCTCTGAAGTAGCTTAGAGAGCCCAATAAGAAACCAAAATTACAGATCATGATATCACTTAGTCACAACCTTTTTAAAATCAAGCCTAAGGACATTAACTTAAAATTGCCTTCATAGTCACTTCTTGAGGCTAATATATATTTTTTCATGCTATATGCAAGCTCTTTGCTGTCTCCAAATTTAGTGGGAAATCTGAATTCGTGATGGGCAAAATCTCTACTCTTATGAAAGATAATAGAAACAGAGGCTGTTTTCTGAGAGGCAAGGAAACTCTGAGTTCCTACACACTAAACACAATGAAGGATGATATGGATATTCTAGAGTGTTCTTTTCTTTCTGAAGTTTCTCAGCCCTGGGAGGCTGTCTAACTGACACTAAAACACTCCCTTCATCAGCTCCCTCCCAACACTGCACTGAGGATATCAGTGCTTATATCACTGTCCAAACTTAAGTTCATTATATCCTGAATATAATCCTCAAAGGGATTATTCATTAAAATACAATCTGGCATGAATGTAACACATGTATACTGCCAAAAATCACCTGTATATGTTTTAAGTATCTCTTTAAAGAAACAAGTCAGGAGAAAAAAATAATATCATTTAGTAGATATCATAATACAGTGTCCAGCAGAAGTAAGGCTTGCTTGAGTGTGGTTGGTAGGGTATGTAAATGTCTCACACGGGATGGACAGCAATTTGAACATGGCACCTAAAATGTTGTAAGGTATGCTTGAGTGTAATATAGTTATACTACAGAATTGCATGCTCATGATTTTGTAATAAAAAAGGGGTGTTATTTGTGCCAGACCCTGTAGTTAAAAGTAATTTTGTCTGCGGTGTGAGCCCTCTTTTGATTCTAATACTTTCATTTGTTCTAAGATTTATGTGATATCCTTCACTTTAATTTGGAATTCATATGAGTTTGTAAAGCATACATGGACCACAGCTTCAAACACCCGCCCTCCTTTAGTCTGGCTAGTGTTGCTATTGATTTGAACAGAGATTTCAGTCAAAATGGGCGTCAGGCACAGAGTGAGCATCCTGGTTTGTTGAGTTTGCTGAAGGCTTTCCTCCAGCCCTGTGTGAGCAAGTGCCAGCATGTGTCAGAGACACTCCCTATTTTTCTTCCTTCCCCCACCCTCATCAACAGAGGTAGAAACACTCCACAGTCTATCTTTATCCTAATCACTGCTGCTTGCCAAGCATTCTGTTGTTTGTTTTGGTGTTTTCCCCACCTGTTCAGGCAAAGTGGCATATGTACCGTGTGCCTTAAAAGAAAACAAAAAATGACACTTGCTTGAAATGTTTAAAGTTCAAAGTCTGTTTTGTGCTTGAACAAGGCTTAGAAACAACATGATATCACATCGTCATTCTTGCTGCCTGATATCAGAAATAGCCAGGCAGCTTGCAGGATGGTTAGAATCCAAAACAGACTTTTCTGTCACTTTTCGCCATATACTGTGAGTGAAATGTTATGAGACTCAGGTCAAGGATCTCAAGGAATCAATTACTAATACATGTGTAGGGAAAATAGATATTTAATAACAGACACTTTACCTCTGTGCACAAAAACACAGTCAAATCCTTAGTATTAGTTGTCATTAACTGAATACCTACTAAGTACCAGGCACTATAAATAAGCACTTTGTCCACATTAATCTTTTTTACATTTTTCTAGAAACTCTGTAAAGCAGATAATGTTGTTTCATTTTGTAGATGAAGAAACAGTGGTACAGGCATATTAAATAATTTTTTCTTAGTGAAACAGCTATAAATGTTGGAGCTGAAATTTGAATTGACACCTGTTCCACTTCATATCTTTTTAAACGTCTTGTCATTGTGTGGCATTCAGACTGCTGGCCCACCCAACAGTTTTCACTGACTGTGACTCTGAGTCCCAGACAAATATTTTTAGGAGATTCCATTTTAATTTTATACCTTTCCCAGACAAACATTTTGGGGAAATTTCATTTTAATATTGTACCTTATGGAAGACACTTCTCCACTGAATTCCATCTTTCTATTTATACTGAGTACATTTTATAAGTTTATACTCTTAATATAGTAATTTTAATACTCAGCTAGTATTTAGTAAGAATTAGATATTTTCTTTTTGTTGTTGTTATGTATTGTTAATACCCTGCCTGCTTTGAAAACATATTTCAGATAGCTTTCAGGCATGAAAGCGTACTTCCCAAACCAACACTCTGAAGTGAGAATGAAAGACCATGAGTCAAGACATGAAAGTGAGGGGCTAATTCCAGCCAAAACCTAGGCTGAGGGGCATTTCATTTTGCAGGCCTTTTAGCCAAGTCAAAAAGGAAAAGATGGTGGACAACCTATCTTGTATTGATAGATAACTTTCCAAAAAAGGAAAACAATGTTGACTTATCCTACTGATGTTTTGAAAATTAATAATTTTGATAATCAGAACATTTATGGTAAGAATTATGATTTTGTTCTTCATAATTTCACTACCTTTAATGTGTGATAAAAATTTTAATTGTTGAATGCATGTAATATTATCATTTGCCCGGAAAATTTTGGAGGAAATAGCCCCAAACCTATCCTCTAAACATAAGTACAATAATTTCTGTATTTTCTTCTTCAGGAAACAAACTTCCATCTATTTTTCCTACTTGGAAGCATAGTGGAAATGCCACATTGTTTCCTGCTTTCAGTGATGGGTGATATGTCCTTTCCATATTGCCACGAAGTCCTCATAATTATTATTTTACTGGTTGCATAATGTGTCATTAAATACATGCAGCATAATTTCAGTAATCACTTCTCTGTTGGTGGACAACTGAGGCACTTCTTATTTTATAGTACAGATAGTAATTATAATGAATGATTACCACAATTCTCAATTTAATAATTTATAGCACATTTATTAAATTACCTTTTACTACAAAATTCTCATGTACATAAAATAAGCTCCTTGGAGGCAGAAACAATGTATTTTTTTCAATTTTCTTTTTTCCAAAATATAGTAGCTTGGAAATATTAAATGCTTTATCAGCAACTTAATGAAGGAATAATAAATCATAGGTAATGTCTGTAACTTGAAAGTGGCTGGTGTGGATAGATGGTCTTTGATATGCTGCAGAGCTGGAAAGCACATGGACAGCATTAGCCTTACACCTACCCTCACTATTAAAATGTAAACTTGGAGATTAAAATAAGGATCTCAATGAGTACTTTGAGAAATCAGAACATTTTGATTTCTGGGGCTCCATTTCAGCTGTAGAGCTATTTTCTTCTCCTCCTATGGCCTCCCCCTTCAACACCCCCCACCTTTTTATCCTGCCATTTGGATTTTCAAGCACTGGAGAGAAGTGATGTCTATCAATACTGCTCTCAATAAAAATCCATGCAGTAAACGTACAATTCACCCATCTATGGGCAGAAAGGGACCCTTCTCTGGAATTGTGTGTGATTGTTGAATGCATCTGTGCACTCACTTAAAGCCCATCTGTACCCTGTTACCCAAATGTGTTCCCTCCCACTGAAGTCAGGTGCTGGGAGCAGCCGGATGGGGCTTAGGCTATAGAAAAGTAACTCTTTTAAACATTAGGAGTGATTTTTTTCAATCAGCCCATAATTACTTAAGATGTATACTCATAGCAACTCTAATTTTTTAAAATTTACTATTTGGAACTTTTTTCTGTAAAAACTAAAATATATATTAGTATTGCCTTAGAATAATTGATATTTTTCAGCAAGACCAAATCTGCACTATTTATGGGGTTTGTACTATAAAACTCTGCAGCCCAGTCACATGGCTTCTTTTTCCTAAGCCATCTGTCACAGAGGTCTGGAGTTTTATGTGAATATTGGTTGTGCATTCTTAACCCAAGTTTTTATTTTTTCATGAAAAATGTCAGCAACTATGGTATTCAGCATTTTACTTTACACTGGTTATTAAACTTGATTACTATAGCTCTGTTTCATTGCTACAGTTACACATCAGCTATGAAGCCAATAATTGGTTTGATATGCTCCTGACAGAATGGATTGTTATGTCATGGAGAGAGCACATGGCACTGATATGGTTAATATCTTGGATTTTTGTAACTAAAGTTTATTAATGCTGGTATAAAAGTGTATTTGATATTATACAGATGGCATAAGATGTTGTGGTTACTAAGTTATTATCCTGGATAAGCTGTATGGTCAAATTCAGAGCTTAAAACTATCACAGAAGATTAAACTATGTACTAAAAAGGACAGAACGATATGGCCAAAGCATCTTAGTACAAACATATTAGAAGTGTATTTACCTCCCACAAATAAAATAAAGCATATCTATTTCATAGACTGAGAGACTGAAAATAGGGACTTTGCAGTTTAAACAAGCAAACAGAAGAGGTGCTTTTATTTTCTAAATCAGGAGCAAGCAGTGAGTGAGCAGTGAGCACAGCTACTGTGGCATACACCTCAGTGGCAGCTCTTGCGCAGGGGTGGTGTTGTTGGGGAGGTGAAGGCACAGTGTAAGTGGGGAGTTAAAATAAATCTCCTGGGAAGTAACTGGTGACCACATGCATTAGGGATCTTGCTAACATATTCAAGGATGACTCCTGCTTTGCCAGTCTAAAAAACAAAGTGTAAAGAAGTTGTCCAGACATTACATGTGAATTGACAGATGATGGTGAAAATACCAGAAAGGTAATCATTTGACCTACTTAGGAAAATGACAAGCATGTTACCCCAAATTCTGGGAGTTATTTGCCTGGCAATTTTTACAGTTTCTGAAGTCATAGAGACCATCCTATAGCATGTAACCTGCAGAATGTCCAGAACACATATGCTGTTTGTTGGCATATGAACCTTAAAAGCAAAACCAAAAAACTTAGCCAAAGGTATCCCAAAAAGAAATGTGAGGGGATTAGTTTTAAGTCTTATACTAACTGTCTGGAAAATAATCACCTATATTCTGAAGTGTTTTTTTTTTTTAATTACAGATCAACTTTATTTTTCTTTTTTCTGCTTCCATACACTATAAATAGTGTGTCTTTTTTAAAAAATTTTTATTTTAATTGTTGTTCAAGTACAGTTTTCTGCCTTTTCCCCCCTTTCTGAAGTTTTTTTGGTAGAACTTAAACCCTGTGTGGTCATTCAGGCAGCTGCTACCCAAAGGCCCCCAGAGTGTATTATGGTTTGCACGTCTGCCACCCACAAACTGCCTCCCACAATTTAACAAAGCTTTTATGGTCCAAGTAACCCAGGGTAAAATGTTACTTTTATATTCATTTAACATTCCAATAAAAATTCTCTTCCAGCTGGTTATTTTTGCATATTTCTCATGTTCGATTAATATTGTGATTTGGGGGCAGGGAGGGAACTGTTGTGCTTTTTTATAAAGTGAAGCATTAATGCTTTAAGTGAGGAATCGGGAGTGATAATCTATAGACTAGGAAGAAAGATTTAAAGCTAAAACTTTAAAATATAAATCACAGGTTTAGCCATACAGTTAGTATTTGAAACATCTTATTTATATTAGGCTTACTTTGTTTAAACCCAGAAACATGAAGCTCATTAATGGGGTTGCTTTTAAAAGTCTGCCTAAGAATAGAACATTAACCAAAGCAAATTAGAAAGATTTAGACTAGATTTAAAATCAGATACACTTACATAAAAGCTTGCATTTAAAATTGTCCCTTAAAAGCCCACATGGCTAGGGTATAACTGCAAACTGCCTAAATGTTTTTCTCTTTCTTATGTATACCAGGGAGCCGAGATAGAAGTGGATGAAAATGGCACATTGGACTTAAGCATGAAAAAAAATCGAATCCTGGACAAAGCAGTTCCCCTAACTTCCTCTAACACTTCTATTCCAACTCCTTCCTCTTCTCCATTCAAAACAAGCAGCATTTTGGTCAATGCAGCGTTCTATCAGGCTCTCTGTGATCAAGAGGGCTGGGATGCTCCTATCAACTATAGCAAAACTCATGGGAAGACAGAGGAGGAGAAAGAGGTATTGTTTTAATATGTCAATAAGTTTAAGATAGCATGATTAAAGAGTATTATTAGCTTTTTCCTCCTAAATTATTATTTTTTGCATTCTTGTTTAGATAATACATCATTCTATACCTTGTTTTAGATTTTGATAAAGTAATTTATGAATGAATCCAACTTTTACTGTCACTTGCCTCAAATAATCTGTTATTATTGTGAATTTTATCCCATTATGGCTACAATTGTGTGCAATGCACACGAGATTATATTATCCCTTTAGCTACAGCTGCCTGTAGGGGACAATGTATCACTCAATAAGGAAATGCCAGCTTACAAATTCTTTCTGAAACAGAAAATAGAAGGTGAAATCAACAGGGACAAATAAGAATCATGTCAAATTTATTTACTTGGTTTGTGAAGGAACTGTGTTTGCAAAACTGTGTACAGTCAGCCTTCTCTATCCACAGTTTTCACATCCACAGATTCAACAGCTGCAGGTTGAAAATACTCAGAAAAAAAGTTATGCTGTTGCTTACATGTGCTATGTAGTTAAACCTACAATGATTGCCTGTGTACTGAACATGTATTTTTTTCCTTGTCATTATCCACTATACAATACAGTATCACAAGTACTTACATGACATTTACATATTTAGATATTTTAAGTAATGTAGAGATGATTTAAAGTATACAAGAGGATGTATGTAGGCTATATGCAAACACAATTCCATTTTATATAAGGGATTTGGTCTCAATAGATTTTGTTATTCAAGAGGGTCCTGGAACCAATCTCCTGAAGACTCAGAGGCACAACTGTATAGGGTCATCACTAAGGTGTTAGATCACAACTGCTGGATGACTGAATAGTCTCAATCCCAAAGTCAAGGAGATGCATTTACATATTCGGTTATCTTGGAGGTGGTTTTACTCCTGAAAGCCAGATGTTGTGACTGTGCAGAAATTCATGTAGCCTTCATCTCCACAGTTTGAGCCACCTGGCTTGGCCTGATTAGCATGACTTAGTGTCATTCAAAAAAATTCATGGACAGAGCCCTCTGTGGTTTAGACTCTATATCATTGCAAATGTGACCCTAATTAGTACAGTAAGTGATTCTTTTTTCTCTTTTTGTCAGGAAAATTATTAATACTTGCCACTTTACATGTTTAAAGAACTGAAATAGCCACCTTTTTCAGACTGTTGAAGTTCAGAGACTTTGGGGGAGAACAATTTGATTTCAGCATACGCTTTAACATCTCAGAGCATAAGTCAACATATGCAGTAGTGATCACAAGATTGTATTGTTTGCAGTTCTCCTCTCTCCCCGCTCCCTTCCTCTACCCTTCTGCGCCTCCCTCCTTCCTTCCTTCCCTCCTTCCCTCCCTCCCTCCCTCCCTCCCTCCTTCCTTCCTTCCTTCCTTCCTTCCTTCCTTCCTTCCTTCCTTCCTTCCTTCCTTCCTTCCTTCCTTCCTTCCTTCTTTTATTCCTCCCTGGAGCACATGCTCACTGGCAGTAATCTCTATGTCCAGGCAGAAAGGTAGGTCCTGAGGATGCAGCACCACAGAGGACATTCTTCCACCACATGCATATTCAGTCAGGACTGACACATAACCAATTACACTGATAAACAGAGCATGAGTGGGCACACAAAGTAGAAAGGAGGGAGTGGCCAATTCTATGTGGCATAGTTGGGGCTAGGTTCCTGGATGAGTCCCCCCAGGACCCAAGGCCTGCTCTGTGTCACCAGCACACACACCATCACAAGAAGGAAGTGGAAAATTTCTACACCAGCAGCTTATGATTAGATTCTGTCGTACTGGTCTTAGTGACTTTATTCTGCTTGGCCTTTAAAATTTTACCTAAAATATTGAGGTATGGTCTTACTTAGTCTATCATAATCATATTATAGAAGAACCATTTCTTAAAACACTATATTTTTGACTTTAATAAATATAAAACTGACACCTGAAAAGCATAAAAAGCTGGTTTACCTCAAGCAATGACTGCAAACTGGCAAACGTGCTCCTTCCCTCCACCACATGCTCCCTGCCACTTCAGGCTTGTGCAAAAGAACAGAAGTTACACCTAGTTGGCTTTCATCTATTTTTATAGCCCAGGAATCTGTTAACATTCATATTAACTGATCTAGCACAATCGCGATGAGATCAAGATTGTCGATTCAATCGCACTCCATTCAAGTCAGTTTTAGAAAAGGGTGGTAGGGCTGCTCGCCAATTCACAAGTTTGCTTAGCCTCCAGCCAGTTGATTGCTGATGGGATTGTGGCATGTCCCACCCCACCTCACTAATGGGAATCCTGATCCGAGTTACAAGATCTGTTGTTGGGAGTTCAGTAAAAGTCATACGTCACATGAAGCACAGTGGTTTGCAAAGTAAGCATAAATGAATCCTTATTCTTGGCTGAATCCTGCTAGGATAAAGGATCTCAAGGCCATGTGCAGAGTGGGGCCTAGGCTTTCTGTCCTCATCCTTGTGACTGTGTTTTAAATGGGCCATAGTCAATGTGCAGTCAGACATACGAGTGTAGTCCTGTGTTGTAATGAAGCAAATTTTGGACAAGTGGGTCTTGTGTTGTTTGACCCCAGTTATAATTCTGTGCCCCCAGAAGTAAGGTCAACATTTTACCCTTTATATTCTGAGAAACTCCTCCCATTTTGTGTCTAGTTAGTATCTCAGGGATCTGCTTGGCTACACTTCCTATCCCTTGGTCAGAAAATGAGGTCTTATAACAAATATTTTATCTTTCCAATCTCATTTTTGCATAATTCCAAAAAAACATGGGGATTCACCTTGGCAGCTTTATTTATTTAACAGAAGTATGTTCTTATCTAAGGCTTATATATCTATCTATAACCATGTTTTATTTTCTGGCAAATTCATGGTGGGGGGAATGGACTTATTTAGATTAGATTTCTGCTCTTTTCAGAATGGTTTACTTACCTCAGGTTTGATAGTACAGACTTTTACTGGTACAGTTTGCAGCCTACCATATTTTGCTGTGTATAATGCACACTATTTTGCCCAAATGTTTGAGAGTAAAATGAGTATGTTCATTATACATGGGTAGTACCTGAAATACCCTGTATCTGTTCCTTTGTTTTGTATTATTTGTTACATAAAATTTCTTGTACCATATTATGTTAAAAAATAAATGCTAAAATTCCTTTATAATACAAAAACAAGTGTCTAAATATAAATAAATAAAACATTGAATTAAAAATTAAAATGAAAGATTTTTTCTTGAAAGTTGGGGCCAAAAACATGGGTGCACATTATACATGGCAAAACATGGTAAATAGTCTAAAATCTGGAATTTGGAAGGTGTGTGGAAATTCAATGTCACTGAGAATAAGGAAAAATGAATTTGGAGATGCTAAGTGAGTTCTTGGAGTCAAAGTTCTGCCTGAGGTTTTAGTTGACACAATACTCTTTAAGGTTAGTGTTTATTGCCACAGTTATCGGACATGGGTGAGTCGTGAATGTTCCTGTGGGGAAGGGGAACAGACACAAGTGCTTCTGGATCATTGTAACTCCCGAGTACATTTTCTCACCTTTTGTTCTTTGTTTCTGCATCCATGCCAAGGTAACCAACTAATAGAAAGTATTTTTTTATCATGCTCTGAATCTTGAAAATGAGAAGTATGATATTTGATAGGTATTATTTTGAAAGAGTAGATTGCATTCAGTGTCCTCATGACAAAGTTATCAGAGGCATACCACATTTAGTAAAAATAAAGATGAACAAGATTATTATCAAAAATTTTAGAGGAGAAAGCTGAGGCTCAAGGAGGTGAAGTTGTTCGTCCTTGGTCATGTAGACATCAATGGACCTGGGCTTCCCTATAGCAAAGAAAAATAAGAGAGAAAATAAAAAGAAACAGAGAAAAAATATATACCAAAAATGGAGACAACTACAGAATATTGAAAAAATAGAAAGAAAATCAAAGAGATTAATGAAGAAACTATATGTGGCAAGGTTAGTGAAGGCAACAGTGAACTACAGTACCTCTCAGAATAGCAGGATCATATCTGCAAGATGTGACTGTACAAGTCAAAAGGACATGTTTGTCACTTCCAATGAGCTTCACTGGGTGGCCCAGGTGATATACTGAAGACTGGTTTGTGGCTTGTTTCTGATCCCACACCCCCCCTTCCTGTTGCCATCCCCCACCCCCTTCCAACCCCACCCCATGTGACTCACATACATGAACACACACAACCAGAAATCGAACCATTATTTCTAATTCATTGTTATCTAGTTCATATGCACAACAGTTGCTTAATTTTGATGGTAATTTTCAGAAAATATTGTCTGTCTCTCTCAGTAAAATAGCCTGTCCAGATGCCCCCTAAAAAAAAATAAACCTGAATCTGGAAAAAACTCAAAATATTTCAAAAGGAAAGTACTGAGAAATAACTAGGGCTGTCAGCTTCATTCAACTGTCAGTTCTCCAAAGATTTCAGGGCTTAAAATGTTAAAAGTGCCAGATGCTATTATCTGTTATTCATGTTACCATTATGTTCTGGTCTTTACTGAAATCAATATAAACTTCCATCTGTACATTGGAAGAATTTCACTGAATCCATGTACTCTCTAAAAACACACATACAGGCCACATTGTCTCTTATATACCCATAGGATAAATTTTTTTTCAAAATAATACTTTTGAAAATAATAATTTTTATAATATTTAATGGTACTTTATATTTGAAAAAATCTTATAAATAATATTAACTTATTTTTTACTAACTCTTTAAGAATGTATCCAATATAAAATACTGCTATAAAAAATTAAGAATTTTCTTCGTGATGGTCATCTGTATTTTAATACCTATGCTCTCTACAAGTGTTTTAGGAGCAATATACTGAGCAATTATTTTACAATGCAATTGCATACATAAGAGTCCATAGTTTTTAAAGGAAGTTAGAAAATACTTAAAAAGTCATAGCCAATAATATAGTCTTGTTAGATAATCACTACATATTACTATATCAAATTAACTGATACATATTCTCGATTATTATTTCATATGCATTTTAGTCAAATAACAAGCTCTCATAACCTATTTCTTTCAAAGTCTCTCATTCCCTCACTTTCTATAATGTACAGATTCAGCAGCCAGACAACAGCCAATGACCTTTACGTATTTGTCTCTAAATTTACATGTCTTCTTAGAGATACTTGGTTCTCAATTCTCTTTATCGTAAAAAATAATAAACTGCCTCTTTTTACTTTATCCCATTTTTGTGAAAAATTCAACATCTAAACAGAAAAACAAAGACTATTTCACATTGGGACTTAATACTGGACTTAGCATTTATACCTACTTTCAAAAACCAAGACATTTATGAGCATAAATAAAAGTAGAAAATACTAGGTAGGCTGAATCCAGACAACACTTAATGGAATGGATGGTTATATTATTAGCTTTAAATGAGTCTTATAATTGGGAATTGCTTCACTTTAGGCATTCATACTGTAAAACTTCAAAAGTATAAGCATCATTCATCTATTTTGCTTCAGATTCCATAGAAGCAGCTGCTAAAATAGCACTTCTCTTTGTATTTTAGTAGGCAAGCATTATTGCATACCCATTTCTCTTTATTTTTTTAAAGATTTTATTTATTTATTTTTAGGGAAAGGGAAGGGAAGGAGAAAGAGAGGGAGAGAAACATTAATGTGTGGTTGCCTCTCTTGTGCCCCCTACTGGGGACCTGGTCTGCAACCCAAGCATGTGCCCTGACTGGGAATCGAACTAGCAACCCTTTGCTTTGCAGTCCAGCGCTCAGTCCACTGAGCCACCACCAGCCAGGGCTAATTTCTCTTTATTTTTAAATGGCATGTTGTTATTTGCTACCATTTTCAAACATTTGTCAATAAAATGGGAACCTTAGCTTGGTAAATAACATAAAGAAAAAAATTGTACCAAAACAGATTTTATTAATTTCGTCTGAAGATAATCTTACTTGAGATATTTTACCAATATATTTACACTGTATGGTCTTGTGTAAATAATTGATTGAATTGTTATCCAAGCAATTAGTGAAAGAAATTGCATTTGCCTTTATAACTGAGATCAAGGTCTAATATTTTTTTTAATTGGAAAAATTTAGAGATTTTGTTTTTCCTTTGTCTTTGAATGCAGACTCAGGTTATTAAAATTGTATTTTTTAATTGCACTTTTAAATTCCCTTGATTTTAATAAAATTTGCCTTAAAAGT
Source organism: Trachops cirrhosus (assembly GCA_028533065.1). Classification (NCBI taxonomy): domain Eukaryota; kingdom Metazoa; phylum Chordata; class Mammalia; order Chiroptera; family Phyllostomidae; genus Trachops; species Trachops cirrhosus. The sequence continues at coordinate 76,508,403 of CM052544.1, forward strand.
TCAAAATAGTTTTATCACTTTATTTAGATCAGTACTTTTGAGAATTAGAATATAGTTTTCTGCATCAGTTAGTCTGAATTTAATATTAAATCCAGAAAGTATCATATTTACCAGATATAAAGCAAATGATAAACTAATTATATGCTTGAGAAAAACCATCATTAGTTTTCTGTAATATAATATATCAGGTGGTAAATAAATATTTTGAAAGGATTAGTGAGACTTTCTTACAAAATCAAGATCAGTTTTAAACTTCAAAGAAGGACATGAAAATCAGTGATAATCCAACAAGAAAGTCTATCCAATAAGTAAAAGCCAACCAATTTAGTGCAAAAAAGTAAATTAACAAAACTAAGAAGGAATGTAAGAATTAAAGCAATTATTTAGAAAAATCTAACTAAATGCCTAAATACTATGAACTCAGTTATTATATATTCAAACAAATAAGTTAAATATTAATTATTTGTATATTAGAAGGAATATTCTGTTAAATTTACTTCTTTTTCCATTTAAAATTTTTGTGATTATTTTTGCAATATATCTTCTGTTTTACTAATGACTGCTGGATATATAAAGAACTAGTCACATGTTCTTTAGGAAATATTCATTATAAAATAAAGCCTGAACTATATTAAAATATTAATTATTGGACTCTATCAGTGCCCCTATAGTTAGATATTTGCCAAAATGTTAAATTTTAAAGCTATCTCCATGAGTCATAATTTCTCATTTTTCACTGAGGATAAATGTACAAAACAATTGGGATATAGCCTTATATGCACTATTTATTTTGTGTACAAATCCTATGAGGAATTTTATTTCAGTTTTTAAGCCAAAACTCGTATTCAACACTAATGTACATCTTCAAATACAGCTGTCTTGCCAGGATTCACTAATGCCTTCTGTGCTTCTGTATTTTTTTTCTCCAGAAAGACCCAGTGAACTCTTCAGAAAATTTAGAGGAAAAGAAGTTTCTTGGAGAGGCCTCCATACCAAGCCCTAAACCCAAGCTCCATGCAAGAGATCTCAAAAAAGAACTAATCACGTAAGTGATCAAAAATGGCATATTCAGTGAGATTCTGGAAATAAGACTCAAGGTCATAATTTTGAATAATAATACCTTGGCCTATATAGTTTACTTTAGGAATGTTTTAGGGCAATTTCAACCATTTGATAGTTAAATGTTCTATATGTACCTGAACTTATATGCAGAACTAAGAAGAATATGGAAAAAAGTGTACTTGATATGATCTTATGCTGAGAATTAAAAGTCTAATTGATTATAAAGCAATATACAGCCACTGGAAGTGTTTATGTTTTCATTAGAAGTTCTTACTCTGAGATCCACTGACACTGGAGGATCCAAGTCAGGGCTTCAGGTGTATACAAACCTTTTCAAACTTAAAGCAGATCAGTATTTGGGTAGGAGAGTTCATGGTGTTCATCACATCCTCAAAGCGTTCTGTGATTCAGAAGAATTTAAAGACCAACCACACCTAATGGCAGTAAGCACTGGTTAAAACTGCCACCGAGTTTTGAAACAGAGGGTCAGGACACTGAGTGGGACTGGGCTTGTGGAGCAGAAGGCCCTGAGCTGAGCCCTGAGGGCCAGCTGAACCTGGCAAGGGGAGCATGCAGGTATGGACTCCAGCAGGGTCAGGGCCCTGAGAAGAGTGGCCTGGTGGCAGGTTTTACCTGAACAAGTCACAAGGTGTTCAAGCAGAAAAGCAAACTAATTATATAGTATTTTGGAACAGCAGTGTGCAGAACTATGCTGAGACTGGATGCACTTGGGGACTGTGTGTAGTCAGGAAGATCATCTAAAATGTTGATGTAGAGATTCAGATGATGTGTTGAGGGAGAAATTGTAGAAGGAAAAGGACAGAGTGGTCAGCACAGAACTGGAGGACACATTCTACTGGGACCCAAGAGGAGAAAAATAATACAGAAAAGAGTTGACTTAGAAGAGGAGAACTAAGGGAATAATTGTCATGGGACCTAAATGCTGAGAAAATTCTAAAACTGGGTATTTGATATTATCAGATGCCACCAGAATACAAAGAGGTTAAATTGGAAAAGGCTTGACAAATCTTTTGAAGAGTCTCATAAAATAATGGAGGCCAGCCAGTAGGTGGCACGCAGAGGCAGGAAAGGAAAGTCAGAGAGGTGTGTGTGTGGGTACAGTGTACATGAGGCCCCCAAATTACTGCAGCGGTAACAACTAAGTCTAGGGACTTAGCCCAGCTCACACATCCTTACTGTATTAACCCTGAAGCTCTGACTGTTGGTTGCTAGGATTTTAGAGTGTGGTTCATACAACTTCCTTGAGGATATGAGTTTATCTGGGCCATTGCCAGGACAGGAGGCCTTCTTGAGTTCCTTCTGCACCTGAGCTTCGAACTTCCCAGCATTGAGCAGCGGAGGTAGAAATAGCAGGGGCTACATTAGTATCGGGGAGGGGGCGAGGGGTAGAGGGGAGCAGGGCAGTTCAGGCAAAGATGAGGCAGGAATCTTAGCATTTTCCCATTTATATTCTCAGCGAGTATGTCATTCTAGCTGGGTTGTGTTTTATGTCAATGAATTAGTGAGTGAAATGCAAGAAATATTTTCCCTGTTTAAACAATTAAATATTAAAGTATATTCATACCCAAGTATATTTTAAGCTGCCAATTTCTGAAGGTTCCTAGCAAAGAGTAACTCTTCCACTTAGGTCCCATCGTCAGCACTCTCTCTTCTGTATCCTACATAAAAAATGTTTAAAATTTTCCAATAAAAGTTATTTTAAACCCTCTCGTGGGCCAGCTACAACCCAACCTCCTGTCTCCCCTTCTTTTTACAGCAAAACACCTCAAGAAGATTGTTGCTACTGTGTGACTCATTTTCTCTCCTAAATCTTCCTCAGACAGGTTTTCACTCACTGCTCCACCAAAGCCATCTTAAGTTCTCCAGTGAACCCCCATGTGAATGTCCAATTTTGGTCCTCTTGGTCCTACTTGATGTGGCAGGATTTGATCGAGCTGATCACTTCCACCTCCTAATTGCTTTCTATATGGAGCTTGTAGGACACCACAACTGGATTTTTTCCCCATCTCTCCTGTTACCCCGTTATAGACACCTGTGCAAACTCTAAAGATGGGAATTTGTCTCTGAGCTCAGTCCTGGAACCTCTTCCCTCCCCTATCTATACTCACTCCTCCAGGTTCTCAGGGTTTGAACCATCGCTACACTGAGGATTCCCAGATTGGCAACACCAGTAGTAATGTGATCAGGGGACTCATTTCCAAAAGCTCACATGGTCAATGAACTCTCCCCTTCCCCTAGGGCCCTTCCCCTCCACCAGCTACCCTCTTCTCTGTGCTTTTCCCCTAAGGCCTCAGGACTTTACAGTTTCTGGTTCCTCTGCCAAGAATGCTCTTTCCACAGATCTTTGTATGCCCCTTCCCCTTCCCTCGGCTCTTATCTCAACTGTCACTCAGCGGAGTGGTATTCATGGCTACTGTAGTCCCCTTCCCCACCCTAGCCCTGATGCCCTGGTTTCCACATATTTTTTCCTTCAGCACTTATTACTAGCTAACATACTTATACATTTTGCTGCACCTGTATTCTCTTTTGCCTGCCTCCCCGACTGGAATGGAGACTCCAGGAAGACAAGGATGATCTTCTTTTGTCCATTTTGTTATCTTCCATGTCCACCCTGTTGGTACATACTTACTGTGCTGCCTTATTTCCCTAACTACATGGATAGTGACTCAGAATTAGGGAGCACATCTCAACTGCTATTGATAAGACAGGGATATGGATTTTTGTTTCTGCAAATTACTTTGAATATCTTGAAAAATGGAAATTTTTCTTTTTAAGGTAGATTTTTGGAAATTGTCAGAATCATTCCAAAGTAAATGTAGTATGTGAGTTAATAACTAACTTGCATTACTATTTGGGACAAAGAAAATCAAATGTGCTTATTTTGTACTGGGTACTTCTTATTGGTGCAAAAGGAAATAAAAACAGAAGGATTCTAAAAAGTTTTGAACAATTTTGAGAATATATTTATTAATTCTTAGAAAATTAACTCTCTAGAGCTTTCATGTTTCTCACCTCATTTTATAGACAGATGAGTGCGTCAGTGGATAGAAACCATTTATACATATCTGTGTTGACATACTGGTTTTGTGAAAGTCTCGCTACTTTACAGTTTCACCTTGTCCTTTTTATGTTTTATGTTTCAAACACATAAACAAATGTAACTTAATTACTTCCTAAAAACAGTTTGGCTGAAATAGGATTTTTTGATGTTGTGGATAAGCATAAATTTGCTTAAAGTTTAAATGCTACTTACTGAGGGAACTACCTAATTTCCTTTGTCTAATTTTGATATTTTCACTTGCAAACCTTCTCAGCATATTGGCAAATGTTATTGTGTAAGATTTTTCATTGGAGATTTGTAATTAAAGCCAGCTCTCAGGATCAGAAACAGAAGCTCTTCCTGGTACAACATTGCCCCCAGTTCTTTCTTTATTGACCTCTTTATACCACCAAACGTAAAAAAATTAATCAGTAGATAATTAAGTGTACACTTTATTATTATATTTACTAAGTAATTTATAGCTGACTGGTTTTAAAATGATTAGCACTTCTTTACCTATCCTGGCAGTATTAATAGTAGTAATTTCAAAATAGAAATAAATAAAATAAAGTAACTGCAATGCTGTCTTGAACACTAGGTGGTGATGTGTTTACAAAGTGGGAATTCACAGAAAATTGCAAGGTGTCTCCCACCCTCTGATATTCGTTTGTATAATGTTCAGAAAAAGATTGTTTCTCTATTTGGTAGGTGAATGTTGCTTGCAAGATAACTCTGCACATATGTTAATTACTTTTCATTTATTCTTTTTTTTAAAGGTTACATTTTGTTTATTTCTCATTAAAAATTTGCCACGTTCCATGTATACAGTTCATCTGCCTCTAAAACAAGAGTTAAATGCTATTTCAGGATGCCATAAATGGAAGCCCAAATCTATAATCTGGAATTTTTCAGGAGAAAGGATAGAGGTTGACTTGTCCCTCTCCCATCAATAAATTTTTTTAAATTGTTTAGTACACTTGTTTACATATGTGTATAGCTTCCACACTTTCCCTTCTGATATCCCATCTAGGAAAGTGATGGGGTAAGAGTTACATCATTCCTCTTGGATCAAGCTCTGAAAAATCAAACTTCTCTCTGAAAGATGGAAATGTTCTAACTCTTACAGTTTCTTTAGGTTACCTGAAAATGATTGAAAGATAGCTCACAGGAAAAAAACACCTACAAGGTGATGTTTCAGAAAATCTTGAATGTTGTTGATCTCCCCCTAAATGTCCCTTCAAAAGGATTAATTGTGCATTCTGCACATGTTGGTAAGCCTTCACTTTAGGCAGGATATCAGAAAAAACAGGAAGCATGGATGACACAGATTCTTCCTCTGACTATTAACACCACCACAAATAGCACTGAGTAGGCTGAGGTCAATCTGCTTACTCCAAATTAGCAACATTTGTGCAGCATCAAAGGAAAATAAATGACTGGGATACTGAGGAACTTATTAACTATGGATGTAACTTCACAGAATAATGATCCTGTTAGCTTATTTTAAAAACACAGAAGATGCACAGAACATGACCAGCTTCTGAGATAAAGTGCACAGGCACAGACTCTGAGCTTTGGCAGGTACCCTGGTAGCCTATTGCTTAGGTTAATTGTCAATTAACAATTGTCTTTACTGGGTTCAAATTTGAATGAAACTGATCACAAGCTTTTTAACTAAACTTCTTCCTGTCAACAATTTTCTCATCTAAAATGTTGGTTTACATTTTTCTTATTTTTCCAGATGGTTTCTAAAATGTTTATGAAGTTACTATGTTGCCTGTCTCTTAAAAACTAACAAAAATTCCTTTCTGGAATCTGTTATAAAATTGGTGATGGTGTTCCTAAGAGCCACTATCATAATCCATGTGCTTATAATATTTATTTTAATAACATATTTTTGAAGAAATAAAATGCCATTGATTATTGACACACAAGATCACTACAACATATATTGTAACATCACTTTCCTACATTATTTGAATCAGAAATTGAATGTGGTGCTGAGAGCTAATAAGATGATGCCAGTTTTCTTTTAGTCTACTCATTCTTCTGTAACATAGATCTTAATTTACGAGCTTCTACATGTCCTATACTGTATTAGCTGACCTTGAAAAGAGAAGCTACCTTGTGGCAAATCAGACAGAACAAATGAATCCAGAAGATGTATTTGACTCTAATTACCTTTTGTTTGTTGTTGTTGACCCAGCTGTCCAACACCAGGATGTGATGGAAGTGGCCATGTCACAGGAAACTATGCATCCCATCGCAGGTACCTAGTAACCTGGGGTGCAGTCAGGGTTTTATCTTGTTCTAACTTAAACACTTATTCTTGCCCATTCTGAAAGATACCTGGATCAGGAATTGGAGATTTAGTTAGTTGGGTTTTTTTTTTTTTTTTTTCAGAAATAAAGCTAAGTTAAAGTTTTAGTCTTTTCTTGTATGTGGTACAGAAATTATTATTTTGGTCAAAATGGTTTCTGGTCTTGTAGCCCAGATTACAAAGTTGGAGTTTGTGTCAGGCTTTTGGTTGGGTCTAGCATTAGAACTCAAGTGAAACTAAGGTTAGACAACAGAGTGACTGGGGTTGGCCATTCACCCGGTGGATGTGGCATCCTCAGCCCTGGGCATATAACAAAGTCAAGGTATTAGAAATGTTAAACAGTGACAGAGGCTGTGTTTAACTTACCTTACTTACCTTCTTCACTGATGTGATTTGTTTTCCCTTTGGGTGCTGATTTAAACCTTTAAGCCACTATCCTTTGGTGATGCAATGGAAATGGACTCCAAGTCAGTAATGATTCTATCACTGAACTCTAGAATTAGGGAGTCTCAGTGGGTTAAAGCCCTTAATTAGATAAACGGCAAACCCAAGTCTATCATAAATAATTGAGGGGCCCATTAGCACAGACTTGCTAGAGTAACAAAGCCAGATTCAAACTTAGTTATTTTTCTCCCAATCCCCGGTCACCAGTAAATTTAACATATGTTCACAGACTCAGGATGCCATTTGAGTCAGATTTGTATGTGTCAGTGTTGTATGTATTGCTTTTTTGTTTTTCTTATCCCTTTTCAGTGTTTCTGGATGTCCTTTAGCAGATAAGACTCTTAAATCCCTCATGGCTGCTAACTCTCAGGAGCTTAAGTAAGTGTGAGAAGCATGACCTCCTTGCCCTTGGCTTGCTATGCTGGGGCTCTCCTCACTCAGAACCAGAGTGACCACTGACAAGCAGTAGACTGTCTTATTATAAGCAACACGCTCTATCACCAAAAAGTTCAAATGACTAAAACCAAATCACTGTAAGTTAATTAATTTGCTTGCTTTGGGAGGTTTGTTTTTTATAATAATTTTAAAGCAATGATGTAATACTTTAAAAATGCATTTTTCTGTTAACTACATAATTTACAATAATAAATTAGACCTATGAAGGTGTCGCAAACCATTTTTATCATCTAATTTTAAGAAAACTACATATTTTTCTTTATCAGCATTTTGAATCATATGACGGCCTTTCACATTTGGGTGCTAGACACATTAGGTTCATTTTTACCTGGTCTACAGAATCTCATAGTCACATGTATATTAACTTTCATTTATTGATTTTACTTTTCCCACTCTTATCCTCTTCTACTCAAAATTTCTCACTTGTTTATTTTCATATATTGTTATATTACATGTAGAATAATTAAAAGTTATAATCTACCTTTTACCCTTTAAAAATATATAATATAAATTTTAAAATGATAAATAAATAATATTAAACAAAATTAATAAACTTCATTTGATAATAATATTTTAGGAAAAATAAGTGTTACTAAGTCTAGTGATAAAACAATATTTCTGTAAATAATAGATTCAACATTTGATATCTATGTCACAGGCAAAATTTCAGATATTACTTTTTTAATATTTTGTTGGTATTTCCGTTTTATAACTTGCTTAAAATTTTTATCTAAAAATTATAGAAAATAAGCTTGTGAAAGAACATGGAATATTAAAGAGATATAAAAATTCAGAATTTTAGTACCACAAATAGTAAAGGGAAAAAATTTTAGAAAATAAGCTTGTGAAAGAACATGGAATATTAAAGAGATATAAAAATTCAGAATTTTAGTACCACAGATAGTAAAGGGAACTATGAAATACGCAAGTCTTCCTACTTTCAAAGTGTAAAGTTCATAGATTGTGTCAGTGTATGACGTGGACTGCAGCCAGCAGTGTCCACAGTGCTGTGGATGTGGGAAACAAAATCACACGGACTGCAGAAATCCTGTGGAGAAAAGGGACAGCATGGCCACTCTCTGAGTGAGAGAGTGCTCCACCATTGCCTGGATAGGCTTTTATTGTTTTTTGGGAGGATTACCTCAAGGAAGGCCCTCATTCATCATTGTCACACAGTAATGATCAAACAATAGATAACATTCAAAGAACTATGAGGCTTATTCTGAGTCAGGGTCAGTTAGCTAAAGAGCCATAAAACTTTGGGAAACAAACTCACTTCATGCTTGGAACCTTATCAGAAAGTTGAGGGCATTCTTAGCAAAGCAAGTCTCAGAGGATTTTATGTATTCTTTCTTAGGCCTGATCAACCCAAGGAACCATCCATTCCTGCCCATGGCTGTACCACCCTCCAGCATTGTTTCAGGCTTATGTCAGGTGGAGAAAGTAAGGCAGCCAAGAGATTAGTAGATTTCTTGCAGACAGAATGAGGACTCGGGCTATGTCAAAGCCTAGGGATGAGGGTTCATCACCCCTTTTTTCTCTAGTCCCCCAAATCCTTCCCTGAGGGTCCCTTCATGACTGTGCCTGTCTTAGGTCATTGGCTAATGGTATGCCTGTCATTGGCTAACCAGTCATCCACCCAGGGCCCAGCAGGGTGAAGTAAAAGGGAGCAGAGGCAGCACCCCTGCCAGGAAGATAAGCTTTGTCTCCTTAGTGTCTTATGGTCCCAAGGTCTCTTTACTCAGCCTTAGCCATGGGGGGGTAACAGCTTCTGAAACCAGGAGGGACAGTTTTCCAAAAAGTGTAGACTCTGGAAACTGTTTTATTGACTGCTGCTTTTCCAGACTGAAATATCAGAATGCTAAGTAAAGATTAATAATTAACAGATTGAAAAAAAGAGAAGATCTATGCATACTTACTCATTTTTACTTAATCTTACTCAGTAGGTTCTCATTTAATCTTACAGAATTGCCTAAACTTCTACATTGCCATGCCTTCATAATAATTATCGGTTTGCTTTAGTATATTCTCTAAATATTATTTCTAGGGGAAAAATTGCTGACAGTAAATGTAAAACATGTAGTTTGATAGGTCCTATAACAATCTCAAGTATTTATGTTTTATGCAGTCATCTAATAAGTCACAGCTTTGGTTCTTTTTCATTCATAGAAGATAAAGAGACATTTCATTTACCTCTTCCTTAGAGACTCAAGGAGAATTCCAAAACAAGATTCTTTGACACAGATTTTTCCATAATTGCAATATACTAGTAAACCACTATTTTATAAAATATTAATAGAACAAGAATAGCATTCAAGCCTTTCCTACAATATAGAAAACATATTATATCTGAAAATGGTTGATTTAAGACTCAATGCATAAATATGATTTCAGTCATGTGTAGGATATAAAACTGAAAATAACAAATGAACAAATAGGACAAACAAAAATCTGTAGACACAGACAACAGTATGGTGGCTACCAGAGGGAGAGAGGGATAGGAAAGGGAGGGGGGTCAAATATATGGTAACAGAAAGGAGATTTGACTTTAGGTGGTAAACACACAACACAATATACAGATGATGTATTATAGAATTATACATTGAAACCTAAAAAATTGTATTAACCAAGGTCACCCCAATAAATTTAATTTAAAATATTTAAAAAATTAAAATAAAAGACTCAGTGAAGTTTTCTCTAGCTTAAAGAGATGTTTGCTGATTTTATATCTCATTAGAAAGAAGTATTTACTCCTATTTTTGCCTCAGGATTGAATATAAAAGCATTAGCATGAAAGTTCAGTGGGTTAGAGTTTAAGAAAAGTGAAAGTATTCACATTTTAATTTAGGTTATTATTTTCTCAAACTCTTGTTTGGGTGAAATCTGAACCTAGGTGAGTGTACAACTAAATAATAACAGATAATTTTTATAAGAACATTTCAGAAAAGCAAGCATTTTATGGTAGTCTATGTGTACACATTAGTATTTAAGATTTTTTAAAAAACAACAAAAGGGAGAGAAGCTGTGTAAATTGTTGTATTCAAGTATATTTTGAAATCCATTCCTAATTAGGATTCCAAACAAAATTGGATTTTTTTCTCCTCTTTCACCTTCCTTATTCCAAATTTAATGATTGTCAGTAATAGCTGTTGGTAGATTTTCCAAAAGGCCACTTAGGTTGGGCCATGAGGTAGAACAGACCAGGTGCAAATGACTTGGGTTCTTTGGCAACCATACCGATGTCAAGTCTCTAGAATTCACATACACCGCTGTTGCTCATCTGAATTTAATGAATTATTATGATAATGGGGCATGTCAAAGAAAGTAAATTATGCTCAAAAACAATTTGGAAAACTTGTTTTCTTCAATGAAAGATAAGAATTTTGCATGATGTAGACAGAAGCCCAGCAGTTGTGGGTCAAATTTCAGGTTCTCTCCAAAATAAGATTTTAAAAAGGAAAGAAAAAAGAATGTAGGATAACTAATACATTGTCTATCAAGCTTTACACAGGAGTTACATATCTTAACAATATTTTTTTAAATGGACTCTTAGCCAAAAACTAACTATATTTAAGTAAAACGTGTTCCACCGAAAGCAACTCATTCTATTTAGTTTTATTTCAATGCATTGTGATCCCCCTTCCTCTACTACAACCATGTGGCCTGTCTTCTGTTCCTGTGTTTTCCAGGTGTCCAACCCCAGGATGTGATGGTTCAGGGCATGTGACTGGAAACTATGCTTCCCACAGAAGGTAGGATTGATCCCGTTTCTGAGAAATGATATCAGAGTGTCAGCAGCAGTGGCCATGGAGATCACATGGTTTGGTTTTATTCTTTGTTGGGTACATATTTTAGTTTGTCCGGCTGCCCTCGTGCCAGGAAAGGTGGCATCAAAATGACTGCTACGAAGGAAGAAAAAGAAGACCCTGAACTCAAGTAAGTGTGATGGTCGAGGCAGACACATTAAGACCAGAAGTAGAATGTTGGTCAGGTGGGTGGGACCTTGGTTGGGGTGCAACTGAGCATTGATTGCATTTTAGGAAAGGTGACCCTGTCAAACACAAAGACCTTGAACCCACAGTCAGTGTTTGGATGTTTGAGAAAAATTTTCCATTCCTAGCTATGTTTTCACAGTTTTTTAGATAATGTAAAATTAAAAGGGGTGAGATCATACTTTTCCCAATTGTTTTAAAGAAAAGTAGCAGTGTAAGAGTGCTACAGAATAACATATTGTCAGCATTTCCCCCTGAAACTTTTAATTTTGTTTAAGGTGAAATTTCATGTAAATTAAGTTCCCTCCTCTGAGACACATGCTTCCTAGACTAGGATAATATATGCCAACATAGATGTAGAAATTTAAATTGTTTGCTCGACAGCATTTCTAAGTACAATATTTAAGCACTTGGGAACCAATATTCCAGTTCTGTGAGCAATGTGCTATGTAACAGTGTAGGGCAAGGTAGTTGACAGTTTACACACATGGTCTTTGCAGGCAGAAAAACAGGACTTACCTGGTTGGCTAGGGCTAAAAGTGTGGGCGTGAAGTTGACTCCACTTTTTGTAAAATGAATGGCAAGTTACCTAAGCTTTACAAGCCTCATTTTCCCCACCTATAAGATGGAATAACAACACTCTCTGCCCAATAGATTTTTAGTGAACATTACAGGGAATAATGCATGAAAATGGCTTAACCCAGAGCCTGTGGACCCATATTACTGCCAGTACAATGCTGTTAGGCTAGTTGCAGTGCATCTTTTAAAACTCTGTCATTTCACCATTTGCCTTTTGGGTAGTATGGAACCACCACTGCCTTCTTATTTACTCAGTTCCTGCACATCATGTGAGTTATTTAGTCTCCCAGCTGATTGTATGTCTCTGTTCTGTCTCTTTAGATGTCCTGTGATAGGGTGTGACGGCCAAGGTCACATATCAGGTAAATACACATCCCATCGTACAGCTTCTGGCTGTCCCCTGGCTGCCAAGAGACAGAAGGAGAATCCTCTCAATGGGGCCCCCCTCTCCTGGAAACTGAACAAACAAGAACTGCCACACTGTCCTTTGCCAGGCTGCAATGGGCTGGGCCATGTAAATAATGTTTTTGTCACCCACCGAAGGTAACATTTATTCTCTTTTTCTTGTGTTGTTTTTGTGATTATTTGTCACCTGGTTTGTTTTGTGGGTGGGTAGGACCCTCCTTGAGGTCATATATTATAGCTTTTCAGATTTGATAACAATGAGTCTTGCCAGATACATAGTTAACTACTTTCAAGAATTAAAAAAAAATTTCCCTATTCCTGAAAATTCACTATACAATTTTCAACTGTTCTCAAAACTGTGTATTTGTTTTTCATATTCTAAAATGTTGCTTATCCTGCTATTTTTTTAATGATTTGGTCTTTTAATGGTTCACTTCAGTTCCAAGTGGCTATATCTACTCTGTTATGTTGTGTAATATGTAAGTCACTTTATATATCCATGCCATTCCCTTCCTCTCATGAACTGGGTCAATTTCAAGCTAAATTGTAGTTATTTTTTGTTTCTGGGAAGATGTGACTCATCCCCAGCAGCCAGAAAGAAAATGACACTGTGTCTACAAAGTATATGATAGGATGAGATTTAGAAAACCCTTTATAGTTTAACAATGACTTAGTTCCTGTATCACTAAGTGTCACTTATTGCAAGAGTCCTCTGTGGTCCAGTGATTTTAGTCCAGCTTTTTGGTTCATATTCTACCTAAAGGAAGGAGCCAGAAGATTCACTGTACAAACTTCTTCAGTCAGTGAGGGCGCTTCCAGCCTTGTGGCCATTGCACGGGATGTAATATCAAATGAAGCTTTAGTGAGCCCAGCTGCTTTGCTTATGAGCAGAATGCAAATTGAGCAAAGCTGGGGTGTTTTGATATTTTGTCCCATTTCAAAGATACTTACCAATGGTATCAGAAAAATGAAACCTTACAGGAACTGCTGATTTAAGTGGATTTGTAGCGACACCTGCTTTTGGAGAAAACCTGAACTTTTTAAGGGTTTATTGGTTTATGGTCATCAAATACATGGTCACCTCCATAACAGTGCAAATTGTTTTATCCTGAGTTTTAATCTTCATTCCATATTTAGAAATAACAGTCATAAATCAAGTATGCCTAGTGTCACATATACTGCACAGTAGCTTTACTTTCTTATCATGGCCTCGGCAATACTCATGTTAATACTGATAATGAAATGTTACTGCCGTACTGTGGTGAGCATATTCCTCAGTTAGCAACAACAGAGTTATCTTTAAAAAGCATGAAGAAATTTTAAATGATGACACCAAGGTGAAGTGAGGAGCCACAGGGATTCTCATAAACTGCAGGTGGACTAGTGGTGGGTAAAGCAACTTTAGGAAGCAAGTTGCCTTTTAGGAGTCAAATTGAAAAAGATCAGATGAACATGCCTGCTGCCCATCCACGGAGGTGGTAGGCTTATGCCCCAGAAAATCCTCCGCCACAGTGAGGCTTAGAGACACATCTGACAATGTCTGTGGTAGCATTGCTCTACTAATCCAAATCAGAAAAGACCTACCTGCCCACTGGCAATTGAGGGTGTGAATAAAAACAGTTCTGTGTACCAGGGCTGCTGCACAGTAGTGAAAACGAAGGCACAGCATGGGTGAATTTTAGAACACAATGCTGAGTGAAAAATAATTGCTGAAGAATATATGCAGTATGCTTCTGTTTACAAAGGATTTAAAACATGTAACGAAATTACATTAAAAAAAAACTAGGTAATTCTTACCTAAAATTCATGTTAATGGTTTTCCCTGGGGCACAAGAGACAGCAATTGATGAGGGGCTCAAGGAGCTTCATATATACTAATACAGCATGCTCTGCATGTGAAGGGAAATGGTGTTTATATTAAGAGTATTCTTTAAACTGAAAATCTGTATTATTTGTGTCTATGTACATATTATGTATCTCATAATATGAGAGACAAAATGATGAGTTCAAAATATACAGGCTGCAAGATTAATAACAAGATAGCACCTTCTAGGAGAAGGAAAGCAATTAAGAATTTAGACAAATAAATAACTCAGATTTCACTGTTTCCACTGGGGATTCCTCTTACTGCTTATAAGATTTAAGAAGCTAAATTTAATTTGTGGGATTCTCTTTAATGTGGAATGCTCCCCTTAACTATCCATGTATAACTTAATGAAATAATATGGCAAAAATTCCTAGCCTCTTCTGGGCACATCACAGGTGTTCCATGCAGACCAGTCCCTTTTTTTTCATAAAAATATATTAATGCATGTATATGTACCATAATTTGTTAAAATAAGAAGACATACTGGAATAGCACATTCTAACCTACCACAGACTTTTACATATTATATATTCTAAAGGTAAAATCACTGAGGTTGTTCAGGACTCTTTCCAACCACCAACAATAGCTAACACCTACTCAGGGCTCTGCTCTAAGTAACTTTCATGGTTTGCTCCCTGAAACTTTGACAAAAACCTACAAGCTACAGAGGTATTATAATTACCTTCCATGGACGTATGCACAGTGATGTTCAGGGACTGCCCCTGCAGGCAGCCCTGGGTCACCAGATCCCTTTCGTGAGTGCTGTATCCTCTGCATCCCTGTGTTTAATGAGCCCTTCCATGTGCCAGGCACACCTGCATACAGTTTCCTCAGCCATCGTCTAAAATAAGTTTTCTACTTTTTCCCATTTTAAGATTCAACAAAATGGGAATAATTACAAAACTTACCTTGTACAATGGTAAGAAATATTTGACCTGTGAGTTACACCAGCATTATATTTACATAACAGCTGCTTTAAAACCTGGCTTTAAATCTTTACATTACAAACTTCCACTTACTAAAATAGCAATCTGAAGATTAATATTTTAGTATTAAAATACCAAGACACACACACACACATCATTGTATATGTTTATAGCTTTAAAAGCAGAATTTCTGTGACTAATAGAACTCAGTGCTGTGCCATAGCTTTGTAACTTTCTGAGGTTTATTACTGTATTGTAAACAGTGATGTACACTACATAAATTGTATCACTTGCCATTTTACTTTAACAAGGCAGATGAAGATACAGTTTAAAACTGCCTTGATAAGCCTTAATAGAATTCCAAATTTTGTCAAAACCATACAAGGCACATTTTTCTGGCCACAACGTTCTTTTCTCATCCAGCAAGATGGAGCCTCATGGAGGACATCCTCAAAAGGAAAAGGAATTTTCAAGTGTTTTTCCTCCTATTTTTTTTTAAATTTAGGATTTGTGTTATATTTTGGAAGATACAGCTGCATTCAAAGATATGAAATATCAAGCAGCATTTTTGAAACCAAAGTCTCCCTTTCATAACTTAACTATACCCTTTGGTTCTAAGTTACATAGTTGTGGACACTTCATTCAGTTCCCATATGTCCAGTGCATTACAACTGGACATTTACTGCTGGGTTGTCTGAATAAAGTAGATCCGTTAGGAGACACAGTCCTCATGAGCTATAAATTTCCATTATTTTACAAACAGACTTATGGTAGTTCACTTTCAAAACTGAACTTACCACCCTGGCTGGTGTGTCTCAGTGGATTAAATGCCAGACTGAGAACCAAAGGGTCACTGGTTTGATTCCCAGTCAGGGCAGGTGCCTGGGTTGCAGGCCAGGTCCCCAGTAGGGGGCATTTGAGAGGCAATCACACATTGATGTATCTCTCCCTCTCTTTCTCCCTCCCTTCCCCTCTCTAAAAATAAATAAATAAAATCTTCAAAAAAATTTAAAAAATAAAACTGAACTTATCAACAATAATTAGTCCTGTTTATGACCATTTTCTGAGAACACAATATGTGACATAAAACAAGACAGACTTGTGCAAACGTTCCAGAAAAAAAAAATGATACCTAAATAGGCCACACTTTATAATGATAAGCTTCTAAAATGGAAAAATCAGGTACAAGTTCAGTTTGTACTTTTCCATTATTTTCTTTTCCTGTGTAAAATGTTGCATAATTTATTGAATTTTGGTAAATTACATAACTTTATTATGTATAATATTACATACCTATATTTTATATAATCTCCACATATAATAATTTGTAATTCTTTTAAAAAATGCATTCATTCAGCAAATATTTACTTTGCTTTAGAAATATTTTCTATTGACCAAGTGTCCTAAACTTTGGATGGAAAATGAATGTTTTACACATAGATTATAATCAAATTTCTGTGCAAAAATATTATAAATGACTGATGGTGATACTTTTTATTTTATTTAAAAATCATATCTCCAAAAACAAAAGAATACAACAAAATTACAAAATAGTTAATAGTTGCTTAAAATAACAAAATCGTCTGATTATGCACTCTGGAAAACAAGTTTGTTCAATGTCATTATTATATTGGTGAAATTTCAATAAAACTGATACATGTAAAAAAAGAAGCATTGGGGAAGAATGAAATTCAGGAACAGTGTATAAAAACCACTGCAGGATGATACAGTTTCTGCAGTGATTGTGTATGAATATACTTACAGTGGTTCCTTTTATTTATTGATTTTATTTATTTATTTTTAGAAAGAGGGGAAGGGAGGGAGAAAGAGAGGGAGAGAAACATCAATGTGTGGTTGCCTCTAACATGGCCCCCACTGGGGACCTGACCTGCAACCCAGGAACGTGCACTAACTGGGAGTTGAACTAGTGACCCTTTGGTTCACAGCCCACGCTCAATCCACTGAGCTATGGCAGCCAGGGCTTTTATTTTTGTTTTTAAGGTAGAATTTTTCAATGAAAATAATGTTTTAAAGGTTAAAAAAAATAGAAACTTTTCCATATCCAAACTGCATGGGGAAGGGAGGTTTTTATTTTGGGTTTGTAATAATTTGAGTCATTCTGTATAGATCAGGTTACACCATGTATAAAGACATAAAGAACTAGATTCTCCTTTACTATTCATGGAATTTTGATGAGTTTGGAACAATTCTTATTCATAATATATGTACAATTTCATGTTTACAGTAAATAAAGTAACCAGAACTAAAGAAAGGCACTTATATGAATACAGAAAATAAATATTTTAACAAAATGTATGAAATGATAATATCAGCAGTAGTAATTTGTATTTTGATTTAGGAAAAAACAACACAAGACATTTTATATTATTTCAGGGCCTTTTGCTTTTGCTTAATAGATATTTACTTGTTATTTTCTACAAAGGGACTGCATTTATAATGTAATTAGTGAGCAGGCAAACACATAAATAGTAAGTAGTAAATAAATTTAATTTTTATAAGAGATAATAAATGTTTCACACATAAGTATAATTTCTATTTTCACAGCTTATCTGGATGTCCTCTAAATGCACAAGCTATCAAAAAGGGCAAGGTCTCGGAAGAACTAATGACCATCAAGCTCAAAGCCACTGGAGGTGAGAGCTCATGGCCAGGGTCACCATCCCTCCTGAGGTCCGGACCACAGCTCCTCATGGGGTTGTGCACCCCGCATTACACTCTTTGTGAACTGGGGGCTTAATATACAATAAGGAAGCTTTTCTCACATTTGAACTAAAACTATAACTTTATCTCGAAACAGTAACTTGACTTTTCCCTTACTTTTTAGTAAGGATCTCCAGCAGGGAGAATACAGTGGAACTTTTGCCCCTCAGTCCTCAACAGGACAGTGTGCATGAGCACAGGTGTGTGTGTGCAGACATGGGAGTGTCTTTCCCATGTAAGCCCTCTATCACAGGGCAAGAAACACAGTTTCTGGCATCTCTATTTGAATCCTTTGATTTTGTTCTATATTCAAAATGATAGTTAAATGGTGAATCTGGATGATTTAAATTTAGCATCTATCTGTATTTCCCTACATGTTTCCCTACCATCAATCTCTGATCAATATTAATATATAGTTTCTGGGCTCTATATTTGGATCCTCCAATTTTCTTCTGATTCTCTAGTGCTTTTCTTAAGATTTTCTCATCAGCACGTGCTGTTTTCCATCGAAGGCCATTTTAGAACATCTGAAAAACAATGGCAATGTAATTATTTTACTTTGGAGTATTTATTTGATGGTGTCTTTTGCACATGACTAGAATTGAGCTACAGATTTTTAACTATTGTAATTTTAGTTCTCTGAAAATATTCTTCAATCTTTTTAAAAAAGATATGCAGTATCCCAGGGAGGAAAGTACTCTTGAGCTTCCTGCTGGTTTACCTTGAAGGCCATCATCTGCTTCAGACACGTTATTTGAAGTGTTCTCCCTCCATGGGCCTTGTTGAGGGGGATGAAAAACCTTGACATTAAGGACAGGTCTTCCTCTACATTCTCTCCAAAATTCAGGTGCTCAGTCAAAATGCTTTCTCCAGATACTTTGATCATTCCTTTAAAATACTCCCCACTACTCAAATGTATCTTTGCACATTTTTAGTGAAATTGGCACAATTAATATTAATTTATACAATACCTTACTTTAAAAATATTTAAAGAGTGGGATGTGCAAAACTACATTTAGAAAAAAGAAAGCTACTTAAAATTAATTTAAAAAATGAGACAAAAAATCAAAGAAGGCAAGATGGGACAAGCCTGAGGAAAATATGGTGAATATGTGAACCAAGCCATTTCACAGTGGGTCAAAAAGGATCCCAAATTGAAGTTTCAGCTTTATAGAAGCCAAGGAAAATGGAAAATATAATTATTATGGGAATTGGACTTTCAATACGTACATTTAGAGCAAAACTCTTTCTGGAATTGAGTGCATGAAGAAATACTTCCTTTTAAAATTTTTTTATTGATTATGCTATTACAGCTTTCCCAATTTTTCCCCCTTTATCCCCTCTGCACCCTGCCCTCCCAACCCTCCAGCATCCTCCCGCTTAGTTCATGTCCATGGGTTGTACGTATAAGTTCTTTGAGTCTTCTGTTTCCTATACCATTTTTATCTTTCCCCATCTATTTTATGCCTACTAATTATGCTTCTTCTTCCCTGTACCTTTTCCCCCCTAACTCTCCCTTCCCCCTCCCTACTGACTCCCTCTGTGTGATGTCCATTTCTCTGATTCTGTTCCTGTTCTGGTTGTTTGCTTAGTTTTTATTTTTGTTGTTTTTCTTTTCTTTTAGGTTCATTTGTAAATAGTTGTGAGTTTGTTGTCATTTTATTGTTCATATTTTTATCTTCTTTTTCTTAAATAAGTCCCTTTCACATTTCGTATAATAAGGGCTTGGTGATGATGAACTCCTTTAACTTGACCTTATCTGGGAAGCACTTTATCTTCCCTTCCATTCTAAATGAAAGCTTTGCTGGATAGAGTAATCTTAGATGTAGGTCCTTGCCTTTCATGACTTCAAATACTTCTTTCCAGCCCCTTCTTGCCTGTAGGGTTTCTTTTGAGAGATCAGCTGATAGCCTTATGGGCACCCCTTTGTAGGTAACTGTCTCCTTTTCTCTTGCTGCTTTTAGGGTTCTCTCTTTATATTTAATCTTGGGTAACTTAATGATGACGTGCCTTGGTATGTTCCTCTTTGGGTCCAACTTCTTTGGGACCCTCTGGGCTTCTTGGACTTCCTGGAAGTCTATTTCTTTCACCAGATTAGGGACGTTTTCCTTCATTATTTTTTCAAATAAGTTTTCAATTTCTTGCTCTTGTTCTTCTCCTTCTGGCACTCCTATAATTCAAGTATTGGAATGTTTCAGGTTGTCCCAGAGAATCCTCAGCTTCTCTTCATTTTTTTTTGATTCTTGTTTCTTTGTTCTGATTCAGTTAGATGTTTATTTCTTCCTTTTGTTCCAAATTGTTGCTTTGAATCCTGGTTTCCTTGTTGTCACTGTTGTTTCCTTAAATATTTTGCTTTATTTCATATTGGGTATCTTTCATTTGTTCTTTCATTTTTCAGCCAAGCTCAATCAGTTCTGGTAATCAAAATGCTCACAGAAATACTCCTTAGGAGTCTTCATTATGTGAACCAACAACATCCTATAGTAAATGCAATCTAAATTGCAGGCTGTTCCTTAAAAAGATAAGGACAAAATAGTAAGCCAGTGACTTTATAGGAAATTGCAATGAAGTTTTTTATCAGGACTGGTCAATGGCTTTGCTGGTCTATATGAACCTTCTGGTAGAGGGTCACAGAAACCTGGGAGCAGCCAGACTGAGCACATGTCCTTTATAAATCCAGCATCTTCAGCTGAGCTTTCAAAGGATGTGGAGCAGCAGTGAGATGAGTGGAACATGCTAACAAGTGTCTGAAGTGCAGTTATTCTAGGTGTGCCAGGAAACCACAAAATTACACATTTCTATGATCTACGGAGCTAGGGGCTGATACTCACATGAAGCTTGAAAAACTCATGACTTTTACATAAAGAAAAATCCACCTGAGCTAAAGGTTGGTGGTCAGTTGAGGGTCAAGGAAGAACAACAGTGATTCAAAGTCTCCTCTAACACTGGTCCACCACCACAGCCCCCTCCCTTCAAACTTAGCAAAAATAATTATTCTCTGCATGATTTATAAGCCAGGTATAGCGCAATACTTCCTCAGTCATTAAAAAAATTCAAATTGCAATAAAGCATATAGTGTTTACCAGTTTAAACATCTTAGCGTACTGTCTTAAGTTAAACTAGGAGCAGATCATCTATGCAGTTGGTTGAATTAGGTAACATGTGGGGAAATTACCCCCAAACAAGTTAAAACATGGATGTCTATACAAAACAAATTACATTAATTTTAGAAGAATTGATATTCTGATCTCCATCTTTACCTTTACCTCCATAATTAACTTGTCATACTCATTTTTAAAGACCATTACTAGTCCTTGATAACAAAATTAGATCATTTGTGCATGAATGAATGATGGCCTTTCT
This sequence comes from Trachops cirrhosus, assembly GCA_028533065.1. NCBI lineage: Eukaryota > Metazoa > Chordata > Mammalia > Chiroptera > Phyllostomidae > Trachops > Trachops cirrhosus. Next base: position 76,529,599 of record CM052544.1, read on the forward strand.
AGTCTTTGTGGGGACAAGTAAAAGTTAGGATGGTTGACTCACATATGTTCCTGTATTCAGTATCCTTTCAGTTCTTCCCATGTAGTAAGATAGTATTTTCCAAATATTTAATATATCATTTCTTTCTGTATTAAATCTCTACCCTTTTAGTAACAAAAATACTCAAGTTTACATTAATTCATTCCTCCTAAATAAAAGCAGGAGTGAAATTTTAGTCTGTAAGCCAAATATAAAAATAAAGTTTCACCCAAAAAATATAAGAGAATTTTTAATAGAATAGTATTGTTTTATTTGTATAAGATGAAAAAAATAACTACTTAAAGCCCCTTGCAAGTTGATTACACCTGCTCAATACAGAGATATACATCACACATATTTATATGAAATATAAAGAAAATGTTATAAATTATATAATCCCTGATTATGTAAATTAGATTAATATCAAGTAAAAGTTAGAATCATTGAATTAAAAGAAAGCATATTCTCCTGCTTTAAAACAGGTATGCTATATAAATAAACAGGGCCATTGAATAGTTCACTAAAATTTTTAGTGCAAAATTTATATAGTTTCCTTGATCAGCAATACCTAGCTAGTCCAACACTCTATTGTAAGTATATCTGTAAAGGAACATCAGTGCACACATTCTATCAACACTTTCAAATCATTCATTATCTGTGAATAAAGGTAGCATTATAATGAGTAAAGAGAACATATTCCAGAACCAGAAATCTTGTGTTTTGAATCTGAGTTCTACTAGCTTACTAATTAACCTCTTTGTGCCTTGGTTTTCCCATCCATAAAATGAGGTAATAAGTGTATTTACCTCATGGCATCCCTAAGAGAATCAAATGAGTTAATATAATACTTATAAGTACAGTGTGAAATTCAAAATTAGTGTCATCCTCTCAACTTCATTCAACTGTGAAGGCTTTTAAAGAGTATATGGATGGAGAGGAGTATCTCCGGGGAAATAGGTAAGGTAATGTACTCATAGAAAAAAATTACAAAAAGATTGGCTGACTCCTATAACTAAAATACTTCCCCAAATCCCAGAAATAATGAAAACATAGTTCACTCATTTGTTAATTTCATGAGAATTTAAGGAGTGTCTATTATGTATAAGATTTCATCAGTATGTTCCTTTTTTGAGGTCCTTCCCCATTGGGAAATTTTTTTTTATTCTTGTATCATTACTTTTCATATTTTTGTTGTTGTTCAAGTACAGTTGTCTCCATTTTCTCCCCACCACTCCCCTCCACTCCAGCCATCCCCACTTCTCACCCTTGATACTATCCACCTTTGGTTTTGTCCAGAGACCATTATGCTAAGTGAAATAAGCCAGGAGGTGAAAGACAAATACCATATGATCTCACCTATAAGTGGAACCTAATCAACAAAACAAACAAGCAAGCAAAATAGAACCGGAGACATTGAAATCAAGAACAAACTGACAGTAACCCATAGGGAGATTATTAAACATCTTCCAAATTCCTGCATTTGATTAAGAGGCTTGAGTGTCTTAACTAACATTGAACATAAAAGGAACATAATCCCAACTAGAACTCAATACCAAGAATCCAGATTCTCACCTAAAAGTCCTCTCACAAGAATCTATACTTAGCAAAAATTGAACCCTTCACTTTCCTGCTGTGAGTTGCTGCTCCTGGAGTATTCCTTGTCCCAGAAACATCACTAGCTTCCCAGCAGAAACAGGTAGTCATCCTTGATTTTTCCATTATCTTATCTCTTTCCTTGAAAACATCACGAGTGTTGCTAATTCTACCTACAAGTTTTATCTTGAGTCCACTTCTGTTACTCCTACTTCCACCGCCATGGGGCAAGGAGGTCATCAGACCCAGCCATGACCCCAGCAATGATCTCCTAAGCAGTTTTCTGGCTTCTGCTCTGTATCCCCTTCGATCCACCCTCCGATCAAAAATCTGAGCTTTGCTTTCAAAAAGTCAGCCAGGTCACATCACTCTCTACTTAGAATTCTTCACTGGCTCTCATAGCACTTAAAGTAATTCCAAGCTCCTTATGAGGTCCTCTTACTGTGCCTTCTCCCCTGATGGCCTTCTTACAAAAGTCCCAGGAATATCTCCTTCCCACTGCAGGCCTTGGTACTTTCTGCTTCTTCCACCTGAAATGTCCATCTCACCTACTAACTTTTCATATGCTTGCCTCTTTCAAATCAGTAAAGGCTCAGATTAAATGATGCTTCTCCAGTGAGGCTCCTCATAAGCAGGGAGTGATGTGACCTGCTTGTTTCCTTCAGAGCTTCTTATATTTTATGTATTTCCTTGCTTATTGCCTACCTCACCAGATGTTATGTATGAAAATACCTTTTCTTGAAAAGGAAGCTGACTCCAAAGAGGCATAAAGGAGGAAAAGAAGCCAGTAATGTCAAATAAATATAGCAATAGAAGTTTCCATTTGCTCAAATCAGAAAAATATTAAATGCTAATAGCATTCAAAATACTTGTTTAATTGAAAAATCTATGTTCCCTACAGTTGTTGAAAACAAAGGTTTTAATCCCTGGTGTCTAGAAAAAGATTCCTCTATCAGCAGCATATCAGCCAATAAAATGTGGTGTTGAGAAAGCAGTACAGTTGTCCAAATACTGCAGGTCAGTTCAGAAAAGCTCCACATCCCAGGGACTGCCGTTGCTAAGGTCATGGGTAACTTTTTAATCCTTTCCCCATAACTGTGTCATACTGTTGACTCATATGCAAGTTGATTTAGGTACTAATATTCCTAGGTTTTAGTTGTGAGTTTGCTTTTTTTCTTTATTGATTTTCAGAACCTAGTATTAGAAATCTCTTCATTGGTTCATACATGGCCCAATTTTATTTAGGTAGTTAGTTTTAGTTATTTATAATAAGGAACTAAGTACCTAACGAAACAGCCACCCGTTTTTTTTTTTCTTTTTTAATATATTTTATTAATTATGCTATTATAGTTGTCCTATTATCCCCCCTTCATTCCCCTCCACCCTGCACACCCTCTCCCACCCACATTCCCCCCCTTTACTTCAGTCCATGTGTCACAAGTTCTTTAGCTTCTACATTTCCCCTACTATTCTTGCCCTCCCCCTGTCTATTTTCTACCTACCCTCCATGCTACTTATT
>CM052544.1:76533228-76567612 GCA_028533065.1 Trachops cirrhosus
TTTGATCCATTCATTTACTGATGGGCACCTGGGTTGTTTCCAGCACTTAGCTATTGTAAATTGTGCTGCTATGAACATTGGGGTGCATAGGTTCTTTTGGATTGGTGTTTCAGGGTTCTTAGGATATAGTCCCAGCAGTGGAATTGCTGGGTCAAAAGGCATGTCCATTTTTAGTTTTTTGAGGAAATTCCATATTGTTTTCCACAGTGGTCATACCAGTCTGCATTCCCACCAACAGTGTACTAGGGTCCCTTTTTCTCCACAACCTCTCCAACACTTGTTGTCTGTTGTTTTATTTATGATGGCCATTCTGACTGGTGTGAAGTGGTATCTCATTGTGGTTTTAATTTGCATTTCTCTGATAGCTAGTGATATTGAGCATCTTTTCGTGTGTTTCTAGATTCTCTGTGTGTCCTCCTTGGAGAAATGCCTATTCAAGTCCTTTGCCCATTTTTCAATTGGGTTTTTTGTCTTCTTCATGTAACTTCTCTATATATTTTGGAGATGAAACCCTTGTCTGAGGTATCATTGACAAATGTGTTTTCCCATACAGTTGGTTCTCTTTTTATTTTAATACTGTTTTCTTTAGCCATGCAGAAGCTTTTTATTTTGATGAGATCCTATTTGTTTATTCTTTCCTTTATGTCCCTTGCTCTAGGGGACATGTCAGTAAAGATGTTTCTGTGTGCAATATCTGAGATTTTCCTGCCTATGTTCTCCTTTAGAACTTTAATGGTGTCACAGTTTATATTTAAGTCTTTGTTTATTATTTTTAAATTCAGATAAATCTTTTCCCTTCCTAAAAAATGGATCTTTGCTCTCGTTGGACACATTAAATGGATTGCATATGCCCAAAGTTTGATGTGCACTTATTGGTATGACTCAGTGTGAGGGGACAAAAAAGCCCATTTTCTCCAAATACCAACGTCACAGGGTTCCATTCTCCACTGATCCTAAAATTCCCATCTATGGGAAGAGCACAAGTTTTGCCATATCAGACACACCAGGCACTTTTTAATTTATGACTGTTTATCTGGCAGAAGTGTGAGGTAAAGAGGCATCAGACTTATACTGTGTTCATTATTGTTTCCCAGGACAAGATATAGTCCCCAAACAGTATGAGTAACTGACTGAAGGAATAAGTGAATAAGTGAATAACTGAGTGAGTGAGTTACATCTAAAATGTCACTAGATCTTTGCTGTGTCTATTTTCATAAATGTGAAATAGTGCCTGACTCAGTTTTTCTCAAGTTCTTGGAGGATAATAGATGTGAGAATGTTGCAGAAAAACGAACTCCCGCACGATTCAGGGTGGTGGAGTAAGCCTTTATTCACGCGCGTGGTCCCAGAGGAGATGAACTCCAAATTCTGGCCCCCGAGGAGGGGTTTGGTAGGTGGTTAAATACTCTCATAGTGGGGTGGGGAGAAAGCAAGGAGGGGCTGGCTACACGACGCAAGCAAGGGTTACGGAGGTGGAATGCGAAGCTAAAGGTACAGACACAGAATGAGTAAGTTATCTGGGGCCTGGAACAGGAAGTCAGCAGTTATCTGGGTCCTGGGATAAAGAGCCAGCTTTATTTCTCATAACAAGAATACCTGGAAAATTTAAAAAGTAAAGTTATATGGTAACATATTATATTACATTATAACTATACTATACAGCAATTATGATTACCAGTAATTTTCAGTACATTAATTCTTTTTAGTTTTAGAAATCCTTGAGGCATCCTGAAAAATATTATCTAACATGTATGACATATACCTAACACTTATCATATAATCATAAGTTCTGGGTTTTCTTTCTATTTCCACCATAATCATACTACATGAAATTTGAGAAAAAAACATGGATCTTGTCAACATCATAATTCTTTCTCTTATGAAATACAGAAAATACATATTTTAAAGTTCCAGAAAAATGTGCAGACTGGGGCCAATAGGAAGGGGATGGTAAAAAGTATAGAGGCCTCAGCAGGCAAGAAAGCATTTGAGTCTGACCCCTACCACTAACCAAATGTGTGTCCTGGGATTAAGCGACCTTTCAGTGTGACCACCAGGCTTGTATGACCAGATGCTCCTCTAACATGCTCCAGCCTTCTGCACAAGCCTGGGGACCTTTGGGACCTGTGATGCAGCCCAAGGCTCTGTGAGCTTTGCTTGACATCACCCTAGCGTGGCCCTCCATCTCCTTTTCCAGTTCCCCTAGTTTTTCCTGGATACACTTCCTAATATCATACTCACTAAAATCCTAGTGCCAGTGACTTCTGGATGTAAGACCCAAGTAGGACACCACAAGGATAAGAGGAACAATTGTTGGGGTTCGGGAGCAGGACCTGGCCAAACACAAGTCTTATTAGTTCACAGTCCTGCCTATGTTTGGCTTCTTAGTTTGGAGATGTCACAGGGGCTAGGTACCCATGGGCAGCCCAGTTAAATTACTGTCACCCTCTACACTACACTTAGTAAAATCCTGCCTAACAGGAAAATTATTATTTCTTTTTTCTAATCAAAACATGTAAAACTGATTCATATTATCAAAAACTGTAAAGCACTTAGGTGAGATGATGTTTGGTATAGAAGTAAAAACATCCTTGTGTCTGCATAAATAGAGTTTTTTTCTTCCTATCTAAAGGTTTTGGCACTAAGTAAACAGAAGCTGAAAAATATTACAGCCTGACTCATGTTAGCTAATGTTATATAGATTAAAAAACAAATTGGCCAGTTTGAAAAACTGCTATGCAATAATCTAATGCTAACTTCTCCACTGCAATTATATTTGGTACTGGCACTAAACAATGAGTAAATCAATTTTTCAATGGCCTTTTTTAGCATGTTTGTATGACTGAATACACATGACTTATACACATTTCCCATGATGCCTTTAATTTCAAAACTCATTTCCTATCACAGTGTACATCATTTTTCTAAATGTTTCCTCATGATTCTGAAGCTGTTTCTGTATTTGATTCCTCCAACACCTGATTCAGTTAGGGCACACAGTGTGAGGAAGGCTTATGTCACATAGACATATATGGTTTACTTGTTAGTAAAAGGATTGCTTTACAAGATCCTTGGAGAGGAACTCATTAAAATGGGAGGGGGAATTTATATGTATTTTATAGACCATAACAACAATGATGTAGTTTCATCACCTTTAAAAAAAAAAGAAAAACTCATTTTAATTTATTTTTCTTCCATCTCTTTTGCTCCAATAATTCTTTTCCAGTCAAGCCTGAACCATATTCTATTTGAAAATTAGTCTAATTTATTCTCTGATTTAATTTTGTCAAAAGCCCTGGTAAGTAGATTTATGATCAATTGATATCCACTCTATTTTGTAGACCCAAAACAATTTCTCTTAACAATGTCCTTTAATGGTCCTTAAAATATTTGAATGGTTTTTCTAAAAATACCCATAATAAAATTTACTTTTATTAGCTTTGGGGAATCCAAAGAAGTGATCAGACAAAAGTTTAGCCTACAGCTGTAGTGTCCCATTGGTCCCAAGGATCACCAAACAGACATTGCCTCACTATTATCTCCTGCAGGGTATCTTCTCAAGACAGAAGGAAGAATCATCTCCCCTCTTGCTCTCCCACCTAGGACAGTGGGGAGGATTCCTCTAATACAGTTGGCCCACAAAACTGTCAAGAGATGCATGACAATACCCTATCAGAGAGAAAGATAGAAATAGTGAGTTCCATGAAGCTGCTCTCAGAATGCCTAATGCTAAATCCACCAGGATGTGTTGTAACCACTTTACCCTGCTGGCTTTGACAGGCTCACCAGAAATTTTAAACATATTTGAGGTTAAGACACTGGAGATAGAAACCCAGCCTCTATTAAACTGACTTTCCATCTCTCTTAACCTCTCCTAGCTACTTATCCTAGCACTGCACTGCAGGAGAGGGGGGCCAGAAACGTCAAATGATGCCTGAGACAGGTATGCCTCAGTTTCTAAGAAAAGTCTAAAAGCTAAAGATAGAGACCACCACAGAAGAAAGTCTAGATTCCAGAAAGAAGTGTATGGCACTGTTAAATGCAAAGGGAGGACAAGAAGAAGCCCACCAGACACTTAAACAAGGAATATTTGAATTTTAGCTCAGTGGCAAAGTAAGACCTAAAATGTGAAGTCCAATGTACAGCTAAAATTGGTTTTATTTCATTTTTTAAAAATTATTTTTTATAATGACCCACCTGAATAAAAAATTTCAGAGACTCTAAGTTACAGGCTCTTTATGAAACGGGTGGGAAGTTGTTCTTACTAAGGAAAGGACAGGGTTAAGTGTCTATCTCTATTTTGGCCTCAGTTTCTCCCACTATACAAGGCATAGGTTTAATTTAATTCAGTGTTGCATTCTCACCTAGGAATAAAAGGCCCAGTCTCCTATACAACCCCTTTAAACAACTCAACGCTAATAAGTCATGAGAGCAAGACCTACAATAGACTGGATTCACTTATATATGTATTTTTTATGTTGAGTTTTAATAGAGGACAGAACTAAGAACCTCTACCCTGTTCAATTCAACCAACATGTTCTCAGTATCTCTACTGCCCATGCCAAGTGTTGCCAACAGTATCTGATAAAAAAGGAGGTGAGATCCCAGGAAGGAGACACAGAGGTGAAAATGTTCATGAAGAAAATTTAGTGGGGTGTATCCTTAGAAACAAGTCTTATTGGAGCAGGATCGGACAGATGGAGAGATTGAACTGTGATGTAGTCACTGTAAGAACTCAGCCAAACCAAAGGGATCTTCAGAGCTGAGATGGCCCTGAAGAGCTGTTCCACTTTGAGGCAAGGGTGCTGGGCTTTTAACTCATCCCCAGTGGATGACCCTAGAAGCCCTAGAAGCCCTGTGTAGGCATGGCCTGGCCAAGGCAGCTCACTTCAGGAGGCAGGCCCAGTTGTGAACTGCTGGTCACCCACATCCTAGAAGCTGAGGGGAAAAAGTGTCAGTGATTCAGCCTGGTAATGAGGGATTGTGTGGTGCACCTAGCACTCACCTCAACCACACTCAATGCAACAGGAAACCCTCTTTCTAAACTACTATTACATTGCAAAGCAGAATATTTCAAGGGCTGTGTGGTAAAGGAAAAAAAAAACAACAACAACAATACAGTATGATCTGAGAACAAATAGGATTAACTTTGATGAGACTGAGGAAAGTATCAATGAAGCAGTAATATTTGAGCTGAGACACGAAGAATAGATAGAATTTGGAAAAAGTGATAGAATTCTAAGGGAAGAAAACATCACATAAAGAGGAATAAAATCTGCAAAGTTAAGAACGGTATTTTGGAGGACAAATATCAGTTGGTCACATTTAACTAATGCAAATGGTAATAAAAGGAAAGCAAGTGGGAAAGGTATCTAAACAAGAACAGAACAAAGGAAAGAGGGAGGGGGAAGACTACCAATGGGGAACATTTCTGGTGTACACAATAATTAGTAACAACACATCAGTGATATTTGCTCAAGTAAGCAGGTTGAATGAGTGAATAATAAGATTGAAATGTAACATATAAGGTCTGTTTTACCAAGCTGTCTTTCATGAGATCAAAAAATAGCTCTGGGCAACATTACTTAAAAGTATTATGTGGAGAGGAAAGATGGCGACAGGTAGGAGGGAGCAGATAACACTTCCTCCTACACACGGGGGATAAGCCTAGCTGATCTACAGAGGAACAGAGCAAACAGCAAACAGTACACCAGCATATGAAAATAAGAGACCAAAAACTGTAGTGGGCATTGAAAAACCAGATGGTAAGGAGAGTGCTTCAGGTCAATAAGGTCCCAGGGACCAGCTCTGAAACCAGGGCTGCCGCAGCCCCAGGCTTAGTGCCTGCCACCAGACGTGCCATAGAGTCCTTGAGAAAGAGCCAGGTCAACTGCTCCCTCCCTCCCTGGCCAATCAAGGTTTAAACAGCACTGGGAGAAGCCTGGGTGCTTGAAGTGGCAGAGAGGGGATCACCCACAGAGTCTGTGGAGGCCAGTTTGAGAGAGTTCAGAGTCGTGCAGTGAGGAGCACTGACCCGGATCTGGTCTCGCTGGAGAATTGGGCTGTACGGAGCTGCAGGCTTGAGTAGAGCAAGTCCCCACCCCCCCAAAAAAAAAAAACTGTTTGGGGAATACTCCAGCATTGGCCGCTCTGCCTCCTCCCCAACCAACAGGGCAGCGATCCCCAGGTGGCGGGGAAGTTTGTGAAAAAGGGCCTGCGCACCTCCAGACCATTAGGAAGGGTGCGCGCTGAGCCCGCAGAACCGAGACAGCCTGACCGAGCGCTGCACCCCAGTCCACAGCAGTACCCCCAGGGGAAAGAGCACTCTCAGGATGACCTGAACCCGACACCCAAGGCTCTGGGGAGAGGCATCAGACTAGCTCTGAGGAGAATGGGTGCAAGACTGGCTGAGTGCAGTTGGGGAAGGGAGAAAACCCATACCAATCTCCCCTCAGACAGCAAGACCAGAAAAACCAGTTTGGCCATTTGAAACCAACAAGAGTTTTTTTTTTTTTGTAGTTGTTGTGGGTTTGTTTTTTTAAAGAAATCTTTTACTTTTAAAATTGTTATTGTTTTACCTTTCAATACCTTCTTCCTCTCTTTCCTTCTTTTTTGGTTTATTCCTTCTTCCTTTCGTTCCAATTTTATCTCTTCTTCCTCCGTTCTTCTGCCTTTTTTTAAAAATACCGACAAGTAAGATGAAAAAACAAACAAACTTGAAACTGTGAAAACACCAGAGTTGGACCCAGAGAGGGAGCATCCCAACAGTTAAGACAGTGAGACAAAATTCACTTTGCTATTACAGAGAACCTGCAAGTTATTGCATATTTGTATTATTATGTTTTCATTATTCTTACATCTTTTATTTTAATAGTATTTTTATATTCCTCTTTTTTCTGTATAGTCTTCGTTACTTGGCTGGTTATATTGTATCATTTGACAGGTTTTCCCTGCTATCTCATTCATAGTGTATTACTAATTTACTGCCCTTCACGTTACTTGTGTTCCTTTAGCACACCACTTAAGGTCCTATAATCCCCCTATTCTTCTTATCCAGAGCACATAGATTCTGTCATATGGTTGTTGCTCTAATATTACTGTAAATAATAGCTGTTCCATACAATTGTAAATACTCCACAACACTCCTCCCGGATCTTAGCTCACTAAACAGTTTCCTGAACTCTATTACTGTAGTGGTTAACTCTATTCTCTCACATGCTACACCTATTTACTATCCTTTACTCTGACCTTACCTCAAGATCTGACCTCCCACAACCTCACTGCTTTCTAGATCTAACTCACAATCCTTAGCTCCCCAACAAGAGTCTTATCTTCTTTCCAAATAGTGGCTAGTTGGGTAGATGATCACAGTTAACACTATGCATAGCCAAAGGATCTCCTATCTCTTCTCTATTGGCTGCTACTGTAAATATAATAGAATACTCTCTTGCTGTCTTAAATCATTTTGCCTTACCCCTCCAACTGATCACAAAAAAAGAGTAGGTGGAAGCTCTGAACACGAGGATACCCGAAGGAGACTGCACCGCAGAATCTCACAGGTATTCTACCACTGAAGTTCACACCATAAACCCACGGAGCCAGAACAGGTCAATTGAAGGAGCAGAGGCTAACAAGAAGAGTCTCATGAACAATGAGAAGACAAAGAAACAATCTCCAAATGAAGGGAAAGGAGGAAGCCTCAAAAAGAATGATAAATGAAGTAGAGGCAACTCAACTATAAGATACTGAATTCACAGCAATGATTATCAGAAAGCTCAATGAATTCACAATGAGCTACCAGAAACTACAGGGAAACTACAATGAACTCACTGCAAACTATATCAATATGAAAAAGGAAATAGAAACTATCAACAAGGGCCAAGAGGAAATGAAGAATACAATTTCTGAACTGAAGAACACAGTAGAAGGAATCAAAAGCACGATCGATGAAGCAAAAAATCAGATCAGTGAGCTGGAGGACAAAGTAGCAAAAATAGGCAGAAAGAGCAAGAATAGGAAAAGAAGCTCAGAAAGAATGAAGAGGGATTAAGAGAAATGCAAGACAATATAACACGTAATAATATCCGTGTAATAGGGATACCAGAAGGAGAAGAAGAGCAAGGGATAGAAAACCTATTTGAAAAAGTAATGATGGAAAATTACCTTAATTTGATGAGAGAAAAAGTAACACAAATCCAGGAAACACAGCGAGTCCCAATCAAGAGGAACCCAAAGAGGCCCACCTCAAGACACATCATAATTAAAATGGCAAAATTTGAACACAAAGAGAGAATCTTAAAGGCAGCAAGGGAGAAACAGGAAGTAACGTACAAGAGAGTCCCAATAAGGCTAACGCTCAAGCCGGAAGAGAATGGCAAGAAATATTTTATGTAATGAGAACCAGAGGTCTGCAACCAAGGCTACTTTACCAAGCAAAGATCTCAATCAAGATAGAAGGCCAAATAAGAAACTTCCCACACAAAAGAAGTCTCAAAGAATACACTTCCACCAAACCAGTTCTGCAAGAGATGCTAAAGGGTCTACTTTAAGGAAAGGAAGGGAAAGAGAAAGAGAGGAACACAAGTACGTAAATGGCACTGAATAAGTATCTATCAATAATTACCTTAAATGTGAATGGATTAAATGCCCCAATTAAAAGACAGAGAATAGCTGAATGAATAAGAAAGCATGACACACACATATGCTGCCTACAAGAGACCCACCTCAGGAGCAAAGACTACACAGACTGAAAGTGAAGGGCCGGAAACAAATTTTCCAAGCAAATGGACAGGGAAATAAAAGCCAGGGTGGCAATACTCATATCAGACAAAATAGACTTCAAAAATGGACCACAAAGAGAGACCCAGAAGGTCACTTCATAATACACAAGGGAAGAATCCACCAAGAAGACATAAACATTGTAAATATATATGCACCCAACATAGGAGCACCCAAATGCATAAAGAAAATCTTAGAGGACTTCAAGAAAGATATTGACAGCAACACAACTATAGTGGGGGATTTTAACACCCCACTGTCAAAAATGGACAGAGCTTCCAAACAAAATATCAACAAAGATATTGTGGCATTGAACAATGCCCTGGATGAAATAGACTTAACTGATAAATATAGAGCCCTCCATCCCAAAGAAGCTAAATACATATTCTTTTCAAATGTACATCAAACATTTTCAAAGATAGACCACATGATAGGACACAAAACAAGCCTCAACAAATACAAGAAAATTGAAATCACACTAAGCATTTTCTCAGACCACGAGGGACTGAAACTAGAAATCAACCCCAAGGAAAAAAAACCCAAACACTCAAAATCATGGAGATTAAATAGCAGCTTATTAAACAATGAATGAGTCAAGACTGAAATTAGGGAAGAAATCAAAAGGTTTCTGGAAACAAACAAAAATGAACTCACAACATCCCAAAACTTATGGGACACAGCAAAGGCAGTCCTGAGAGGGAAGATCATAGCGATACAGGCCTACCTAAAAAAGATAGAAACATTTCAAACAAACAACCTAACCCTATGCCTACAAGAACTTGAGGAACAACAACGAAGACAGCCCACAGCAAGTAGAAGGAACAAAATAACCAAGATCAGAGCAGAATTAAAGGACATAGAAACTAAAAGCACAATTCTAAGGATCAATGAATCGAGCTGGTTCTTTGAAAAGATACACAAAATCAACAAGCCTTTAAGCAGACTCATCAAGAAAAAAAGAGAGAAGACCCAAATAAACACAATCAGAAATGAAAGAGGAGAGATTACAACTGATACCACATAAATAAAAAGGGTTGTAAGAAATTACTATGAAGAAGTGTATGCCAAGAAATTTGAAGACCTAGGTGAAATGGACAAATTCCTAGAAAAATGTAATTTTCCAAAACTCAATGAAGAAGAAGCAGAAGGCCTAAACAAACCAATAATAGCAAATTAAATTGAAGCAGTAATCAAAAGCTCCCAACACACAAAAGCCCTGGACCAGATGGTTTCACAGGAGAATTCTACAAAGCATTTCAGGAAGAGCTAACCCCTATCCTTCACAGACTATTCCAAAAAATCCAAAATGATGAAAGACTCCCAAATTCTTTTCATGAAGCCAACATCATCATAATCCCAAAACCAGATAAAGACACAACAAAAGAAAGAAAACTTCAGGCCAATATCGCTGATCAACATAGACGCTAAAATCCTCAACAAAATATTTGCAAACCTCATCCAACAATACATTAAAAAGATCATACACCATGACCAAGTGGGATTCATCTCAGGGATGCAAGGATCGTTCAATATTTGCAAATCAGTAAATGTAATACATCACATAAACAAAAGCACAGACAAAAATCTCATGATCATATCAAGAGGTGCAGAAAAGGCATTTGATAAGGTACAGCACCCATTTATGATAAAAACACTCAGCAAAGTGGGAATAGAGGGAGCATTCCTCAACATAATAAAGGCCATATATGAGAGACCTACAGCCAACATCATACTCAATGGGAAAAAACTAAAATCTTTTCCACTAAGATCAAGAACACGACAAGGTGGTCCACTTCCACCACTTCTATTCAATATAGTATTGGAAGTTTTAGCCACAGCGATCAGACAAGAAAAGGAAATAAAAGGCATCCAAATCAGAAAGGAGGGAACAAAACTGTCATTGTTTGCAGATGGCATGATAGTATACATAGAAAATCCTATAGACTCGGCCAAAAAACTGCTGGACTTAATAAATGAATTTGGCAAAACAGTGAGATACAAAGTCAATATCCAGAAATCAAAGGCATTTCTGTATACCAACAATGAAACACCAAAAGCAGAAATCAAGAAAAAATCCCATTTGATATAGCAAAAAGAAAAATAAAATACCAAGGAATTAACCTAACCAAGGATGTAAAAGATCCGTATGCAGGAAACTACACAGTACTGAAGAAAGAAATCAAAGAAGACACAAACAAATGGAAACATACACTGTGTTCATGGATCAGAAGAATTAACATCATCAAAATGTCCATACTACCCAAAGCAATCCACACATTCAACTCAATACCTATTAAAGTACCAATGGCATATTTCACAGACATAGAACAAACACTTCAAAAATTTTTATGGAACCATAAATGACCCTGAATAGCTGCTGCAATTTTGAGAAAGAAGAGCAAAGTGGGAACGATCACAATACCTGATACCAAACGCTATTACAAGGCCACTGTATTCAAAGCAGCCTGGTACTGGCATAAAAAGTGTACAGACACATGGACCAATGGAACAGAATAAAGAGCCCAGAAATAATCCCAAGTCTGTACAGTCAATTAATATTTGACAAAGGGGGAAGAAGCATAAAATGGAGTAACAATAGCCTGTTCAACAAATGGTGTTGGGAGAACTGGACAGCTACATGCAAAAAAATGAAACTCGAACATCAACTTACACCATACACAAAAATAAATTCAAGGTGGATAAAAGACTTAAATATAAGCTGTCACACCATTAAAGTCCTAGAGGAGAACATAGGCAGGAAAATCTCAGATATTTCATGCAGCAACATTTTACTGATATGTCCCCTAGGGTAAGGAACATAAAGGAAAGAATAAACAAATGGGATCTCATCAAAATAAAAAGCTTCTGCATGGCTAAAGAAAACAGTATTAAAATAAAAAGAGAACCAACTGTATGGGAAAACATATTTGCCAATGATACCTCAGAGAAGGGTTTCATCTCCAAAATATACAAAGTTACATGACTCCACTTGAAGAAAACAAGAAACCCAATTAAAAAATGGGCTAGGGACTTGAACAGACACTCCTCCAAGGAGGACATACAGAGGATCCAGAAACACATGAAAAGATGCTCAATATCACTAGCTATCAGAGAGATGCAAATTAAAACCACAATGAGATACCACTTTATACCAGTCAGAATAGCCATCACAAACAAAGCAACAAATAACAAGTGTTGGGGAGGTTGTTGAGAAAAGGGGACCCTAGTGCACTGTTGGTGGGATTGCAGACTGGTACAACCTCTATAGAAAACAGTATGGAATTTTCTCAGAAAACTAAAAATGGATCTGCCTTTTGACCCAGCAATTCCAGTGCTGGGACTATATCCTAAGAACACTGAAACACCAATCCAAAAGAACCTGTGCAACCCAATGTTCATAGCAGCACAATTTACAATAGCCAAATGTTGGAAGCAATCTAGGTGCCCATCAGTAAATAAATGGATCAAAAAATATGGTACATTTACACAATGGAATTCTATGTAGCAGAAAGAAAGAAGGAGCTTCTACCCTTTGCAAGAGCATGGATGGAACTGGAAAGCATTATGCTGACTGAAATAAGTCAGGCAGTGAAAGACAAATACCGTATGATCTCACCTTTAACAGGAACCTAAACAACAAGACAAACAAACAAGCAAAATATAACCAAAGACACTGAAATAAAGAACAGGCTGACAATGACAAGAGTAGAGAGGGGAGGGAATGTCAGGAGAAAGGGGGAAGTGTTTTCAGGAACAAGTATATAGGACACATGGACAAAAACTAGGGGGGTGAAAATGAGAGGGAGGTGGGGAGCATTGGGGGGTGGGCTTGGATCAGAGTAAAAGACAGAAAACTGTACTTGAACAACAATTAAAATTAAAGAAAAAAGAAGTATTATGCGTCCCCAAGTTCTAGTTTGAATCATTTGGACAGTAAAAGAAATCGTGATTTAACTCAAATCTTAACCCTCATATACTATGGAAATTCCAGCACCTTTTCCAGTACAAATATTAGGATTCTCAGAGGGTTTGTGTTCTTCTGTGGCCTCTCACTCTAAATTCCTTCTTCCATGAAATCTAGTCGATACTCTGTGCAGTCCCAACTGCTGGCTTTGCTCTGCATGACCTCCTCCACTTGCAAACACCAGTCGTGCCCTCCAAAAAAGTTAGTGAGCTAACCTGAGGTCACGCATTTTCCAGAATGAAAGCCACATCTTCCTGACCCCAAGCTTATTCATTCCATCTTTGTATTAATGGATTCAAGGACAAGGAATGGGAAAGATAGGGGTGGGTGAGGAGAAACCCCCTGGTACTTGTAGAAGATTTTACTGAATTTTAATGTATAACAAATCTTCAGAAAAAATAATATAATTTATATAGTTTGCTTATTACTAAGATATATGTAATATAGTTATTATAAAAGAATCTTGGTTAAATTCTTTTCTACGATTCACATTGTATGTTTTTTTTAAATATATGATACTTTATCTTTGTAAGTCACTAACAGTAATTGGATAAAAATATAACATGAATGCTTACAGTTTTGTTACTAATTCATAAACTATTCATTTTATTTTAGAAATCAAAGTAATAAACTGATATAATATCAACTACATAATTTACAGAAATAGACTTATTTTCTTTGGCTTTCTGGAAAAGTTGAGAGAAATGCAAGATGTTTGACTATGTTTTAATGTACATTGGAAATAGCTCCGCTCTATTATATTTCATAAAGCATACAGGAAGAAAGTGTCTTCAATGTTTATTTTGTCTGACCTCTAGTAGAAATAATCATGGTGTTTGTTATTATTTATTTAATATATGACTATTTTTATTGCAAATTAGTCTTCATTGACATACAAATACATTAGAGAGTAAATATTTTAAAATTGTACTAAAAATCGAGAAATACAAAGAGATGTTGAAAAGATTTTAATCTTTTTAAATGTTAATCTTTGCTTGTACACATTACTCATCTGTAGTCATTTCCAGTTGTATGAAATTCCTTCTTCTCACCTTTTCCCAATATTTTTCCAATAATTTTCCTAACATTTATGTTTTGTAAACATCACTGGAGAAATGAGTTAAAAATAGTATGAGCTGAAATCTTTCTGATACACTTTTCTGAAGAAAAAAAAAAGAACCTGTAATTTTATCCAGAAAACATTACTATATATTTTGTGCATCTTGCTATTCTCAGAAAACATGCAAGTTGGATGTGAATCTTGTTTTTAATTATGGATGACAATCTCTTGTATCAGATTAGAATAAAAGGATGATGAGTTAAAATAAAAAAGCTTATACCAAACACTTTTAACTAAACTGTTAAAACAGGAAAGCAGCTAAACATTTTTACCCTACCTCTGTCTTTTACACTGCATTTCCTGAAAGAAAGGGAACTGGCAAGGAGCAAAGAAACATCACGAGCATGAAAAGCACTGTCCAGTGAAAGGAGACCACTGTACAGCTATGCAGTTTGTGACCTGGCTCAAGGGTGCCTACAAAGCAATGAGGAAGGGTGCAACCTAGTTTTCAGGAATCTGCACCCTGGCACAGGCTGTGCCAAAAAGGAAATGGCCTCCTTTTTCTAATCCATCCACTTAAAGGGATGAAATAGGAAAGCTATAATAAACACTGAAACAGCTGTTAGGGGTGGGTGAGAGAGGTCTACCCCCCAAAAAAAGACCAAGAATTGTGGAGAAGCACAGGGAGAAAAACAGTATTATAAGATCTAAATGTTCTTATATTATCAGAACATTTTTTAAAAATATTTTGTTAATTTATTTTTAGAGAGAGGGGAAGAGAGGAAGAAAGAGAGGGAGAGAAACTTTGATGTGTTGCAGCCCTGGCCTGGGACTGAACTCACAACCCAGGCACATGCTCTGACCAGGTTTCAAACCAGCAACCTTTCACTCTGTAGAAGGATGTCCAACCAAATAAGCCACACCAGTCAGGGTAGGAAGCAGAAATTTTTAAATAGGAAAAACATGATAAACAATATTGACTGTAGCAAACAGGTCAAATAAGATCATAATTGAAATCTGTCTTTTGAATAAGGCCATCTGTAGGTCATTTAGGACCTTTCCAGAGGATTAGCACTGTTAGAGTCGTGGGCAGAAGAGAAAAGGAAAGAGCACAGGCCAAGAGCTAGAATGGCAAGCAAGTTCAAGTAAGTCCTTTCGTTTTCTTTCTCATTAAACAGCTTGACCATGATTACAGGCTGATGGAAAAGAACTGGTAAGAGGCACAGATATTATCTACAAAGAAATATATTTGAATAAAAGTCATTAGATTCTTTTCCTTTTTATCTTCTTTTATCTTTTTACAACAATCTTTATTTCTTATCTCTCACCATCACACTCATAAGACTTTTTTCTTGTATCAATTATACTTTTGATCTATTAATTTGTGTTTAATCACAATTATTAGTATAATTTATTTTTAGTGGTATCTCATTATAATAATGTTATGCTACTGAAACTATTACTTGAAACTTATAGATGTTAAGGTAACATTGATTTTCTCTCTTTTATTTATAAAATACAAAATTTCAGAAGCCAAAAAATTTTTAGATTTTATTATTTTATTTTTTTGAAAACTATTGTTAAAGTAATCTCACTAGCTTGGGAAAATCTACATGGAATGTTTATGCCTAAAATCATGACCTTAGTTATACAGTTTCAAAAAATTCTCATGAGGGAGGATTAATACAAAGCTAAAGATTAAAATTTGCTTAGAACAAGGCTTCCCACTTTTAGGTATTGGTCCAAGAAAATTCAAAGCATATGTCAATAAAAACATTTAAACATAAATGTTCATAATAGTTTTATTTGTAATAGTTCCAAATTGCAAACAACCCAAATGTTCAGCAACAGGTGAATGAATTAACCAATTTTGGTACATTCATGCAATAAAATACTCCTCAACAATAAAAGGTGTGAACTGTTGATACATGTAACAACCTTATGGTGAGTGAAATAAACCAGACCAAAAAGAAAGAGTACATTATGTATAGTTCCATTTATATAAAACTCTAACAAATTAAAACTAATCTATAGTGCCAGAAAGTAGGTAAGTGGTGTCAAGGATAAAATGCACTAGACAATGAATAATGTGATCTTATTGAGACTATTGCAATAAGGATACCACTTGTTTGAATTAATTTTTATAAGAATTCAATTTTGAAAACATTAAAAGAACTGGAAGCTACATTTCCTTAATTTCTTGAAATTTATGTGTTTATCTGTAAGCTAATCAGAGTATAGTTTCTTTTATTTAAGATATTTGATCATCTAATTTATTAATACCATCTGGAGGAAGGAAATGTTACACATTCCCAAATGAGAGGTAAAGTTTTTCCAAATAAGACATGTGACCCAGAGAAAGAACACTTACCAGCTTTGCTCAAAATATCAACTGTAGGTCAAAGGTAAATACAGAATTACAGATTCACTCATTCATACCAAAAAACTGTTTTCTTCCCAAGGGATCTGAATCCTTAATTGATTTGAGCTTAACATAGACAAAGCCAACAAACTAATGAATCCGATTATTTGTTGTATTTCACCTAACAGACATAAGAGCTCTATAAAGCATCAATTCATTTAGAGAGGTTACCAAATGGGTAGGCCATAAAACCAAAAGAAGCTAGCACCCAAGGGCAAGTGAGTACACAAAAAGAAGCAACCAACCCCACTCCCCAGTGGAGAGTTCTGACAAGGGTGAAAGTACAGGACTAGAAGTTAGTCACACTGTTTTGTCTGCAGGTGGCCAGTCAGGAGTGGGGCCTTTGGAAGGCATTGTGATATAGATCAAATAAACATGGATTCAAAGGAGAGATCCAGTCATATGGAGTCGTTACCACACTGTCAAATATTGTACAGAACACACTGGATATTTATAGAGATGATTGGTAGTAAGAGATTCATTCAGAGTCTGATGGAAATTATAAGAAAGGATAGGTATGGGTCTTATCTCAGAATATACAGGGGCAGGCAGACCCTAATGGTAAGCATCATTATGCAATCAAAAATGGTGAGGAGATTTTACAAAACACAAGGATGAGGGGATTTCTTAACCATTGCCATTTTTTTCAGGAGCACAGGGCTCAAGTTCTCCTGAATTCTCAGTGGTTGACTGGTCTTAGGGATGGGGATGGAAAGGATAGGCAGGAGGAAAGGATTATCAAAGGGGCACAAGGAAATTCACAGTACGATGGATATCTTCTTTATCTTGATTGAGGTGACAGTTTCATACATTATAAAAATGTGGAAAATTATCAAATTGCATATTTTAAAAATATGCAGTTTATTCTATGCCAATTATACCTCAAGAAAGACCTGAAAAAATATGCTTGATAGATTTGCCTGAGTGGCATAACATTTTTTTTTTCCAGAGAGGGAATTCCAACGCTGTGAATTACCATATTACATTTAAAACTTTGGACGTCAGGCTACTATTTAAAACATTTTACATATATTCAAAGAATGAGCCTTTGTACCACACTGTATTAAATACTCAGTATTTTTAAACTAATATTCATCTCAGGAATTTAATTATTCTAGATGTGATACATTTCTACCACTGTTAAAAATTCTTAAAATTAAATCACTTGGCTTAGATTTATTTTTTCAAGTCAACCATTGTCATTATATTATGAAAGACCAACTATATTGACTTGTTGAATTCTATTTTACTTTTATGTAAAAAAGCATCCCCCAAAATTAGATGAAGTATAACTTTTGACAACTATCTTTGAAGTTAAGAAAATAATTTAATACTAATTTTTATTCACTTTGCCATAAAGTCAGTTTTAAAAATAACCTAGCATCTTTTTTAACTTTCACTAATCAGCATGAAGGGAAGAGACTGAGGACCATATTCAGTTGGTTCATGTAGGCATGAGCCTCATGTATTTCATGTACCAGTAGATTTTAAATGGCCAGGATAGAAATCTTAATTGCTGTCTTGGATGATAAATGAGGATATGAACTAAGGCAGAATACAAGTGAGGAATAGAGAGAAGAGACAAGGATACACAGAATGTATACTAAGTAGGCAGGCATAATTAAATGTGGTGTTAGGGAGATGCCTTTAGGATAACCACTGGTTTCTGTCTGGTGTTACTGAAAGGAGGTTGAGATATACAAGCAGAGTCTATAGCTGGACCTATAACTGAGATTTGGGGTACAGTTTGCAGTACTCATAGATCGTCTGGGGGAATATGCAATTATCTGCTTTATAAAGATATGCAGCTCAGCAGAGAACTCTGTCAGGCCACTCTTACACATCTCAAGGAAAAATATTGCGGTATTGAATTATCTAAGAAACTGTTACAGTCATCCGTTATTTGGTATAAGTTCTTAATTACTGAAAAATATCCAAATTACTTCAGCAGTATTTTCTTCTCATGAAATTTAAGCATTTCATTTTAATCTAACAAGGTAAGATCTGGTATTGCCCACATTGTAATTTTGTTTTTGCCTTCCATGTACTAATTACAACAAAAAATGCTTTATTCTTGTTATGGGTAAAGTCAAATCCTCCCCACCCCAAACTCATATATTGAAGTTCTAATACTCATTATCTCAGAACGTGACCTTATTTGGAGATTAGATCTTTGAAGACAATCATCTTTAGAGAAAATTCAGTTAAAATGAGGTTGTTATGGTGGGCCCTAATTCAATATAACTGATGTCCTTATGAGAAGAGATAGGACACAGGATCACATACAGGTAGAATTCCATGTGAACGTGAAGAACGCCTACAGACCACAGAGAGGGTCCTGGAACAGATCCTTCCTTCACAGCCCCCAGAAGGAGCCAACCCTGCCAACACCTTCATCTGACACTTCTGGCCTCCAAAACTATGACACAATACATTTCTGTTGTTTAAGCCACGCAGTTTTTGGTAGTTTGGTGTACAGACCTAACTAATACAATATCTCATTTACTTTTAAAATGTGTAACTTATTCTGCTTATACCATATTGATTTTCTAAATTAATCTTTAAGCTAGTCCTAAAGTTAACAGTTATCTAAAGTCCTAAAGCTGACTGTTATCTGAGAGACAAGCAGTAAGTGGCAAACTAATTGTTATGTTACTTCTATTTTTTTAAGTGTTTAAGAGGAACATCTGTGTACTGCTCAGGTGGAGTTGCTGTTTCACCCAGGAGCCTCTCTGGGGACCTAGATGAGCACCCCACAAAGAGATCATCAGTGCATGTGCGTTACAGCAGCCCCCGGAGCAGGCAGTCAGCATGGGCTTGAATGTTCCCTGGGTCAATGCTGGGTGCCAGTTCTGAACACATATACAAAGCAAGTGCTTCTCAGTCGGTATAAAAGAGCATTTGATCAATTCTGGGTAACTTACAAAACTTGCCTGATGTAAAAGAAACAGTTTTGGTGGAAAAAATGCCTGTTTGACAAACTTATTAAAAACCAGTAGGAGAAATAAATCAGTTCATCCTAGCATTGAAAATCATTAGATTAGCTAAAAATGTGAAACAGTGAAAGTCCTGCTATTTTGTGCTTCATGGTGTTCTCACTCAGGTCACCTCAATGTGATATATTTTAATAAATATTAAAAGATTCACTAAGAAGCTGAAATTTTCTAATTTTTCTAAATTCCATTTGCCTGGAGACGGGTTACAGATATGGTGATCACCTCTTCTTGCTATTAAAAGTATACTATTTTCATACTAAGCAAAATACTAAGTAAAGTAAATTACTAAGTAATTTTTTTAAGTTACTAAGTAATTTAAAGTAAATTACTAAGAGGTATCATATGTAAAAATGTTCTTTACAGAGATTAGAATATCACTAGTAATTCAAGAAGTGGTACTTTTCTCCATAGTCTTTGGTGAAGTGTCATACTTAAACGATTTTAGAATCCAGTGGTACACATTTTCTAAAATTCCACTATATAACTATTTTTCCTCTTTCTTTTCATTGTTGTTCAGTTAACAGTTGCCCTGCCTTCTTCCCTATTGCTCACCTCTACCCCATCCTCCCCTAACTCCCACAGTAAATCCCCTCTTGTTGTCTGTTCCCATGAGTCCTCTATTTGTGTTCCTTTGCTTGTCCCTTCACCTTCTTTCCTCACTTATCCCCCTACCCCACACCTCTGGTTATTGTCAGTTTGTTATTTATTTCCATGTGTCTGATTCTATTTTGTTCAATTTTTTGTCTTGTTGATTATATTTCACTTATAGGTGAGATCATATGGTGTTTGTCTTTCACTGCCTGGCTTATTTCACTTAGCATAATGCTTTTATATAACTTTTAATGATTTCTCTTAAGTACATGCTGTTAACTCCCTTAACTTTTACAAATACTTATAGGCTGTCCATTTCCATCTGTCTCCCTCTCTCTCATTTAATATAATTGTATTTTTTGCTATCTCTTTCTCAACTTTCATCTTTCACTTTTATAGTTAAATCATCTCATTTAATTTACTTGCTTTGTAATCCAGTATCCAGTAATATCAGTTGGGTTGAACTGGGCTGTGATCATGGTGCCCTGGCTACACCTATATTAGACCATAAGGACAAGCTATCTCACATAACACAATGTTTAGAGGCAGAGATGTGGCAGATTTCAGGGTTGGCTAGCTCAGTGGCTCAATTAGTTCCACCAGGAGCCAGGGTCCTCTTTCCTCTCTGCTATGCTGTCCTAGTATCATCATTATGCCTAACAGTTCCAGGCCTGTTGTCATCAAGATGATTAAGACAGTTGGCACTCCCATAGGAGCAAGGCTGCTTTCCCTAGAATGCCTGCTGCAGACTTCTCATTCCGCTTGGGCCCTTCCCTGAACCAATAGTTGGTCAGTTGGGCTCACTAGTATGCCATCCCTGCCATTCTTACTGTTTGTTTTTGGTGCAGAGCAAACTGTCATTATTGTCCTGATGCCCCCAGTGGCCAGGCTTCTTGCTCTTTGGTTTCCATGCATTATTGCAGCCTTAAAGACTTACTACATGGGGCTAATGTCAATCTCCCCCTTGTGCCTGCAGATCCCTTTTTTGGAAGATCCACCCATCATCTTCCCTCCAGTACCTATCACTAAACTTCAGGCCAGTTGACTTCCTAGCATGTCACTATGGCAGTTAATTGCCAAAGCATATTCAGTAGCACCCAAGATTTCACTCAAACCAAGAGCTCAGCAGGTTATAGTAGCCACAGACCTGAGAAGATGCACAATTCAGGGATAAACATAGGGAAGGGAAATCTCAATGTGGTTTTTCCAGAACCCTCTCCCCAGTCATTAATTTCATCTTTATTTGAGCTTGTTTGCATTGGGATTCTCTCATTGCAACCAAAAGAGTCCCACCATTGATCACCAACCAGCTGAAGCTTTCCAAGTCTTTGAGTTTTGCTGAAACTAACATGCTGCCAGGAGGAATTGCACAGAGCTGACCTGTCCAGTTCTTCACAGATCAAACTGAGCAACTTGTAAGGCAATAGGGAAATCCTTAAGCACACCAGGTGCATCCAATGCTATGTTCAAAGTGGTGAAAGTGGGGTTATGGAGGAACAAGAGGAGATGAGATCAGAAGAGGGAGGCGATGAAGTAGCAAGCAAGGAGAGCTCCATGGGTGGATGCATGACTGTGATAGACTGACTTAGAGGAGCAGACCCAGCATAGATGGGCTTTTTCTTAATACAGAACAAAACAGCAATATCTTGGCTAAAAGCAGAGTTTTACAAGTAACATAGGTTTGAATTCATAGAAGTGAAGTGTAGACTACTGGTTGCCAGGGCCAGGGATGTAGAGGAAGTGGGGAGATGTTGGTCAAGGGTACATGTTTCCAGTCATAAGATGAGTAACTTCTGGAGACCTAGTATACAGCATGGTGACTATAGATAACAACACTGTATTGTATACTTGAAAAGAGCTAAGAGAATAGATCTTAAATGTTCTCATCACCAAAAAAAAAAGCAATTATGTAAAGGGATGGAGGTGTTAACTAACCTTATTGTGGTGATTATTCAGCAACATACACATGTATCAAATCTTCATGTTGCACATAAACTTCAACAACGTTATGTATCATTTATGTCTCAATCAAGCTGGGGGAAGGGGAAGAAGTAACATAGGCTCTACTATTCCTAACTTAATTGATTGTATAATTAAAACAGTGCTTGGTACTTCAGCTATTGATGTTTTATTACTATTAATGTCATTGGGAAATAGATCTGAGAAGTAAATTCTTTACAAAATCTGAAGTAAAAACATATTAATAAAGCTTTATTTGTGCTGGAGAGAAATGCACATATGAGTTAAGCAAAGGTTTATTAATCTATCATTAGCTTATTATAATCTTAATATTATTATATACCTCAATCTGAAGTATTTTTTCCTATAGGTAGATCATCCAGTCAACTGTTCTCCCACAACCTCATTTCTTTGTCAGATGAGGTGATTATGCAACAGAATATTAAATTAATAGAAAATTAATTACTTATAAAGGTGATAAATGTGTTAATATGGCTGATATAAAATTCAAAAACCCATTCAGAATAATTCAATTGATTTTTTAATAAGCTACATTCATATTATATCAAAATCTTAGTTTATGTCAAGGCTGAAGGTGATAAAGTCTGAGGAGAACTTAAACTTTTTCTTAAAGTATATACTTTCAGAGAACAAAATTATACATACACAAAGGGAGTCACAATTTCATATACATAGATGTAAATGTAGAAAGACAGAGAGACAGGGAGAGAGAGGTGATATTGATATCAGTCAGATTAGAAATAACACTGAATTAAATTTAATTAATATATATTCTAGGCTTGGATCTGCAACTAACATCAGATAAGCTTCTTACTTTCTCTGGCGTGATGTCCTACAACAGTAAAATAAGAGGTTGAATTAGATGATCTCTCGGGTATCTTTTTCTTCTAAAACCATATTATTAAAATTCTACTGAAACAATTTCAACCCCCGCAGTCATCTTATTTTTACTCTACTGTTTCTTATATTTTTCCCTAAGAGACTCCTCTTTAACACTAGCACTGATAATAGAAGCTAATACTCATAAAGGAAGTCATCTAGTCAAGGCTACAGTTTATATTAGATAAGTCAAATCAAAATGAAATTAAAAAGGTTACAGTTTACTTTAAAAACATTGAAACAAACAAATGAAATTCTATGTTTATCAAGAAAATTGTCCTGGAACTAGTAAATTTATTTAATCTAATAATTCCACATTAATATCATTTTTGGTTTGGGGCTGAGCCACATGAAAGCTTATTAAAGCAGAACAGATCAAATCAGCATCTTCATTCTAGAATTTTCAGCCACTTTTCTAAGATGGCCTAAGGGAAGTCATTATGGTAATAACAGATTTTAATAGAATATCAAATTTACAGTAGATAACAATCATAATATGTGTTGAAATTCCTAAAAGGTGGGCATTTTCTAATGTTAGAATGAATAAACTTTAACAAATGGTATTTTTTCTAATTCTTACTATGTAAGGGTAAAAAATTGTGTTGTATGATATTATTTATGGAGAGAAAAAGTAAAGTTTATATTTTAATTCAACTACCATAAGTTTGGTTTTTTAAGTTCTATGGCTAGATACCTTTAGTATTGGTCAAATTAATGGTATCTTAATTCTCTCAACTAAGATAAATATTGCTACTTTGAAAACTAGAAGATAGACATTCTGGGACACCAAAAAGAGACTGAGCTCATCAAGGGTTTTCGTATTACCCATTTATCTTCTACCCCAAATACTATTAAACATTTAGATATTACATTAGTTCCGGCCTTCTGCTGGACTCAATTAAGTCATCTGCTAGAGATATTTCTTCTTTTTTTTTCTCAAAAATCTAAACTGGTTCTTAGCCTCATCCTCTTTTGGAGAGTGCAACAAAGGGTTCAAGATGTAACCATATGACCATTTAGGGTGCTCTGAACACCCCCTATTACCTCTCCTGGAACAGAATGATGAGCCACTGTACAACTAATAATTCTGCATTTGATTGGTGTTCAATAAGCAAATCCTTTTCTCTGATCTAATATTTAAAAGGCCACAAGGATTACAAACTTTTGTAATATGCACGATGAATATTTTAGAGAAGCCCTAGCTGGGTGACTCAGTTGGTTGGAGTGTCTTCTGGCACAACAGAAAGTTTCAAGTTGGAACCTCAGTCAAGGCACATACTTAGACTGCAGAGTCTCTCCTCTTCTCTCCCCTCACCTTTCCCCTCCCTTCCTCTCCCTAAAAAGACAATAGATATATTCTTAGGTGAGGATAAAAAGTATTTCAGAGAAAGGTGTTAATACACATTAATGTGATTAATTTAAAGATAATAGATAACAGTCCCTTTTTTCCAATCCCACAGACCTGTTTTCCTAGGGAAAGGGAAATAATCATGCCTACAGAGGTCTCTAGAGTACTGTAGACTTTTATCTGTGTTGTTGTTGATGAATGGAAACAGTGAGGAGAGCCTGGAGGGATGAGAAGCAATTTTTACTCTTAGCCAGGGTTTGTGTGTGTGTGTTTTCCACCTGCAAATCTGTGAACAACCATAACTACATCTTTGTCAATATTGCTTTATTAGTTGGGTTGGCAGTGACAAGTCTCTCCAAAAGGCGGTTGTGTTTTTCCTGTAGGTTGTAGGCTGACTTAGGACTAGTGCAAGCCTTTCTGCCCCTGTTGCCCTGGGGCAACTAAACTTCTTTCTATGAACAATCTAGACAGCCTGATAATGAATATGTGTAATGGGTATTCATTTAACTTCTTTATTCTTGTCCTGTGGACCTCTTCATTCTTCCTAGTCAGCTTATTTTTATTGTTGACACTGTTACAGATGTCCTCATTTCACCCCATTTGCCCTCCTTCACCCAGCCCTGCCCCCGCTTCCCTCTGGCCATCACCACACTGTTGTCTATGTCTATGGGTTATGCTTATACGTTCTTTGGCTAATCCCTTCACTTCTTTCATCATTTTCCTCCCACTTCGCCTCAGCTGTCAGTCTGTTCCATGTGTCCATGCCTCTATTTCTATTTTGTTCATCATTTTATTTTTTTTGTTAGATTCCACAGATAAGCGAGATCATATGGGATTTGCTTTCACTGATTGGCTTATCTTTCTTAGCATAAAATCTCCAAGTGCATTCATGCTGTCCAAAAAGGTAAGAGTTCCTTCTCTTTTACAGCCAAGGAGTATTCCAGTGTATAAATGTACCACAGCTTTTTTTATCCTTTTTTTTCAATCTACTGATGAACACTTGGCTGTTATAAATAATGCTGCAGTGGACATAAAGGTGCCTATATTCTTTCAAAACGGTGATACAATTACAGGATTCTTAAGCTATACTCCCAGAGGTGGTATTGCTAGGTCAAAAGGAAGTTCCATTTTCAATTTTTTCCTTTCCTACCTCAGTAGGGACAGCCACCTTTTGTTAGGTGCATTGTATGTACACTGAAACCTGTACTAATGGCAATTTAAAGACATTTATATAATAGCATTTTAATAAGAAAAAAATAAAGTATCAATGACTCTTTCCTTCACAGATCTCAGTGGTTTAGGTCTATGAAGGAGGTAGGAAGACAATGGTTAGACCTATGAAAGGACTAAAATTTTAGACACCAGTTCACTTTTCTCCTTTAACCTCTGAGGGTTTTTATCATAGCGTTATTACTAGTCTCTGTAATAATATCCTATTGGATTTCTGTCCTAATGTTTCTCTCTCCACTCATTTCCATTCCCTTTCCTCAGGCACCCCTTGACAATTTATACTAGGATTTACCAAAAATTTATTTATTCACAAAAATCCCCTGTTAAATAGGCCCCATGCCAAAGAGGACCACGGCTGAAGATCCTTTACTTGTCTTTACTCAGCCCTGGTGAGCCTAATCCTTAGTGTTTCTCACCTCATATTCTGTATAAAAATCAAAGAAAAAGCTTTTATTCAAGTCATTAATTAAATCCATGCATGCTCAGGGCTTACAGTGTAAGTTTAATTTTTCCTGTCTTGTGTTCACCTGCATTAATTTTTGAAAAATCAATGATTATAGCTTAAAATTTTAATGTGCTAATGTTCAAAATATTTTAAATTAAAAACAATGAGTTGTACTTATTTACTATGTTGATAAAGATAAAAATGTTAAAACTAGTTTTCACTAAGGTGTTTGGAACTATGCTTTCTTTCTATTACACTGCTATTAGATGCATAAATTGCTACATGTCTGGAGAAAAATTTAGCAAGCTATATTAAAAAACCTTAAAAATGTTTGTATTTTAGGTTCAGTAATTTTATTTCTAAAAATGAGACCTAATTAAATAAAAATTTTTGCAAAGATGATAATTGCAGCATTGTTTTTAAGAAAAATATACAAATATTCTCATTATTAAATGAGGATTATTTATTTATGGCACATTCATAAAAT
Organism: Trachops cirrhosus; assembly: GCA_028533065.1. Taxonomy (NCBI): domain Eukaryota; kingdom Metazoa; phylum Chordata; class Mammalia; order Chiroptera; family Phyllostomidae; genus Trachops; species Trachops cirrhosus. Next base: position 76,559,409 of record CM052544.1, read on the forward strand.
AGAGTGCTTTAACCATTAAAAGATAATTTGCAATTGCACTAATATAGAAAAGATTTCTCCTAAGCAAAAATTGTAAGCTTTAAAACAATTTAAAAATATAACAAAATATTACCAATGGCTATCACTGGTTGATGAAATTACTGTTGAAATATACTTATACATTTTTAAGATGTATTTTAAATTTTGATTCCCTAAACTTATATTTTTATATATTCAAAATTAATTTTAAAACTTTCAAGTCAACTCCATTTTATAGAAGCCATCAGGACTGTTAATGTACCTACTCCATCACAACATTGAGAACAATTATTAGAAAGGCAGATAAACCTCTTCAGAAACAAAAAGAAAAACCAACAAAGGTATGAAAAATTGAAATCTAAGATAGTTTAAATCTTATTCTTATATCTTCTCTTTTTAAACAAACATGCATATAAGAAAATCAGTTACCAAGTTCAGTCTCAGCAGTTTAGTTCCTGACAAAATTAGAGAATTATGGTAAGTGAACTAGAATAAGAGTAAATATATTTATATTTGGGTTATATATATATGTATATATGTATATATATCCCCAAATAATCCACCAACTATGTATTTATTGACTTATTGATTGGGTAAAGTTCAGTTATAAGCCCTGGAGGGTCAATATTCACTTGTACTGATGAATGAGGTTGAGAGGGCCTAGGATTTTGCTGCAGTCATTACTAAAGTAGGTTGTTAAGGAGTGAAGTATAGACACACATGGTATTTCCTGTCACAGCACTCTCCACACTGCATTTTACCAACATAATTATTATTTCCCACTATACTGTAAACTCTTCAGAGACAGGCTACATTTGTCCTCACTGTTATATTTCTGTTTCCCTCCATATGCCTAGTAATAGGCAACATTGGCAGTTTGTTGTATTGGTTACATGAATGAACCAATGAATAACAGTGCCTTCTTGATACTCTTCCGCTCATAAAACATATCACAAACCTTCAGTGTCTGCTGCATCTGGCCCTGTGGTCCCACCAGCCAGGTTGGACAAGAACCCTGCCAGCTCACATTGAGGGAGATCATGGGCAATTCCCTTCACCATCCTGAGTCCTCTCACTCAGCCTTTGTGCCCTCACTCAACCACAGCAATCATGTCTGTCTGGGGAGGTGTGAGACAAAGCAGCCATGAGAGCTCCCTGAGGGCATGGTAGTGTCTTCACTCCCCTGAATCTTCCCTGGCTGAGTAAGGGTGGTCACCTGTGGCCTTGGTAAAAGTCCATTCCCTTTCTCCCCTCCCTTCCAGCCATGAGGCTCAAACAAAATGCTAGATAAACTTACTTGTAATGGAGAAGAGAAAACAAGTGGCTTTACCAGTATTCAATTATTCAATTAATTCAATTCCACATATTTCTTAGTCCCAGAATGTCTCAAATGGAAGAATTTGTCTGGAAGTCTTTCAGCAATTCTCCAAAATGCTATTTGGCGCCTGCATAATTATTAACACCAATCTAATTATAGCAGGACAATTTGTTTTTATTAAATATTTTCCTGACTGTGGTTACCATGCTTTTAGTCCACTTTGCATCACTTAAAATAATGTCTCATCATTTTATGTTATTGTTAAGTTGCTAATATTTTACAGTTTAAAAAACTTTCAATTTCATAATGGCAAAGACTTTGGTACATTTTCTTTTTTTTTTTTTAAATTTTATTTATTTATCTTTAGAGGGGAAGGGAAGGAGAGAGGGAGAGAAATATCAATGTATGGTTGCTTCCTGTGCATTCCCTGCTGGGAACTGGCCTGCAACCCAGGCATGTGCCCTGACTGGGAATCGAACCGCGATCTCTTGTTTCACAGGCCCGCGCTTAATCCACTAAGCTACGCCAGCCAGGGCGACTTTGGTACATTTTCTTTGTACCTTTATTCATTATATTAATGAGTCCAAAATTTTTCTTTAATAATAAAATTAAAAATTTCATATTTTCTGTGGAATTTTACAGATGCCTCAGCTCTTTTAGATGTTAGGGTTTTTTCCTCCAGTATATTTTGAACACATTTTTTTTTTCAGTTAAACAACATCAAAATGAAAATCTGTGTTTTCTGGTTTAAATATTGATATATGAACTTTTCTGCTTTTTGAAATTTTATTTTATGAAGTGAATTACATTTATAAAATTATATACTAATAATTATAAAACAGTGAAATAATTTTAAAATCAGAGATGTGGTTTATCCTCTTGCTTACATATAATATTCCTGAAATTATTTTTCCAGATTTATGCCATAACACCTTTCTGAATATCTCAACTGTGAGGAGAGTATTTAAATTCATAAAGCAATAATTTCTACACTTGGTGATTGTGACCCTTGCTCTCCCACTCATTTTATGCCCTACCTTGTATTGCTATGGCATCACATTCACCCAGCACATAATTATAGTTATGAAATGCCTGTTATGTTTTATTCAGAATCCAAAAGCATTAAATACCACCTTTCACTGATAACTCCCAAATTTATGCCACTAGTCCTGATATAACCCTAAGCTTCAGCATCAAATTCAATTGTATACCTGATATTGATTCTTGACTATCTAATGGGCATTTCAAACTCAACAAATTACAAACACAGTTCTTATACAAGGTCTGTCCAGACAAAGTCCAGCCATCATTAATATAACAAAACCACACCCATACAATATCGATGTAACCTGGCAGCCCAGGAGAGTGAACTGGAATGCACATGTGTGAACAATGACAACTTCACCGTACTAGTCACTGGGGGGTGGTAGACACTGTTGACTGAGCATGTGTACTGTGTGGCTCATCACATTAAAAAATGACTGAGTGAGTAGGTAGACACACTGTGCCTCCTCGCACCAAAATAAGGACGACAAAAATTTAGAAACAAAAAGCAACCACTACTGACAGAAAATTGAACTGTATGGAAGTCTGACAACCAAGGAGTTAAAGTAGACACATTCATCCAGACCAGTAGGAGGGGCAGAGTTGGGAGGCCAGGTAGAGAGGGGTTGTTGCAAAGCTGTGGCTGGCGGACCCTGGGCACGAAAGGCAGCAGCTGGCAGACCCTGGACATGCAGGCGGCAGTGGGTGGAGCCAGCAAGGCAGTGGATTGTGGAGGGGCACAGCACACAAGGTGGCTGGTAGACCAGGCAGTCCCACATTTGTGCACAGATAAATCAGGGCAAACTGGGGACCAATTCAGACCACCCAACCCAGGGTCCCAGTGCAGAGAAATAAAGCCTCAAAACAACAGTTGAAAACACCTGTTGGGGCTGAGATGCTGGGAGAAGCTTCCAGTCTCACAGGAGAGTTCATTGGAGAGACCCACAGGGTTTTAGAAAATACACAAGTCCACCCATACAGGAATCAGCACCAGAAGGGCCCAATTTGCTTGGGGGAAGTGACTGAAAACTGGCAGACAGCAGAATAAGCACCATTGTTCCCTCTTGGACCCCTGCCCCACATATAGCATCATAACCCAGTGACTGGGTTGTCCTGCCCAGGGTTGACTTAGGTGAACACCTAAAGATCCACCCCTCACTACATAACAAGCGCATCAAGACAAAAAAAAAATGTCCTAAATGAAAGAACAGATCAAAGCTCCAGAAAAAATACAACTAAGTAACAAAGAGATAGCCAACCTATCAGATGCACAGTTCAAAACACTGGTAATCAGGATGCTCACAGAAATGATTGAATTTGGTCACAAATTAGATGAAAAAATGAAGGCTACGCTAAGTGAAATAAAGGAAATTGTACAGGGAACCAATAGTGATGGGAAGGAAACTGGGACTCAAATCAATGGGAGTGGACCAGAAGGAAGAAAGAAATATCCAACCAGAACAGAATGAAGAAAAAAAAGAAATAAAAAAAAATGAGGAGAGGCTTAGGAACCTCCAGGACATCTTGAAATGTTCCAACATCCAAATTATAGGGATGTCGGAAGGAGAAGAGAAAGAGCAACAGTGGAAAAGTTATGTGAACAAATAATAAAGGAGAACTTCCCCAATCTGGTGAAGGAAATAGACTTCCAGGAAGTCCAGGAAGCTCAGAGAGTCCCAAAGAAGTTGGACCCAAGGAGGAACACACCAAGGCACATCAAAATTACATCACCCAAGATTAAAATGAAGGAGAGAATTCTAGAAGCAGCAAGAGATAAGGAGACAGTCACATACAAAGGAGTTCCCCTCAGACTGTCAGCTGATTTCTCAAAAGAATCCTTGCAGGCAAGAAGGGGCTGGAAAGAAGTATTCCAAGTCATGAAAGTCAAGGACCTACATCCAAGATTACTCTATCCAGCAAAGCTTTCATTTAGAGTGGAATGGTAAATAAAGTTCTTCTCAGATAAGGTCAAGTTAAAGGAGTGCATCACCACCAAGTCCTTATTATATGAAATGTTAAAGGGACTTATCTAAGAAAAAGAAGATCAAAGACATGTACAGTAAAATGACAGCAAACTCACAATTATTAACAACCATACCTAAAAAAAACAAACTAAGCAAACAACTAGAAAAGGAACAGAACCACAGAAATGGAGATCACATGGAGGGTTATCAACAGGGGAGTGGGAGAGAGAGAGAGGGGAAAAAAGGTACAGAGAATAAGTAGCATAGATGGTAGGTAGAAAATAGACAGGGGCAGAGCAAGAATGGTATGGGAAATGTAGAAGCTAAAGAACTTATAAGTATGACACATGGACATGAACTAAAGGGGGGGAATATGGGTGGGAGGGGGTGTACAGGGTGGAGAGGAGTGAGGGGGGAAATGGGACAACTGTAATAGCATAATCAATAAAATATATTTTAAAAAATGACTGAGTAGAGCAATGAATCTTCATCAAATTTTTCATTAAGCTTGAACGTTCCTCCGTGGAAACTATTCAGATGATTCAGAAGGCCACAGCTATGGACAACTGGTGACTGGCAGCTACATTACTACAATGCACCTGCTCATGCATCCTGTCTAGTGCAGAATTTTGTGGTGAAACATCAAATCCACCAGGTGACTTAGCCCCACTACAGCCCAGCTTTGGCACCCTGCAACTTCTGGCTTTTCCCGAAACTAAAATCACCTTTGAATAGGAAAAGATTTCAGACCCATCAACGGGATTCAGGAAAATACAATGGGGCAGCTGATGGCAACTGGAGAACTGTGTGAGATTCCAAGGTGCCTGCTTTGAAGGGGACTGAGGCATCATTGTCTTATGTACAATGCTTCTTGTATCTTATTCAATAAATATCTTTATTTTTTAATATTACATGGCTAGATACCTTCTGGACAGAACTTGTATATAAGCCTCTAAAGATCTTATCCTTCTAGACTTCCCATCTTAGTACCTGGCATCACTTTCCACTCAATTACTAAACCTAAAAACGAAAGGATAGCATTAAATGCCTCCCTGTCAGCCATTCCCTACATCCAAACTAAACAAATCTCAAGTTAACCCACTTTTCTTCTTTGCTGTAAAACTAACAAGGTTCTATTTTTGACCTGTATACTCCCTTCTGCTCTTATATCCAAAATGATCTTTATAGAGCATAAAATTAGATCATTTCACCACTAAACCTTGACTTTAAATGCTTCAAAATCTCCCCATTATAGTTTGAAAAACTAAGTTGCTAATGTTGGTTTTTTTTCTATGGGCTTTCTGCATAGCATCTTTGTGTTCTACTAAACATAGGAGTAGGCATACAGTGGGGAAAGCACAATCTTCACTTCATTAACACTGTCAGAAGAATGCTCCTCTGGGTGGATCAAGTGGGATTATGGACACTGAAACCCTGAACTGGACAGTGTCATCACTGGATGAACACAGGCATTGTGACAAGAGCAGGCAGACCTCATTACATGACAGAGCACAGATGTGACACTGGCCTTCTGTGGCAGGCATATTCCCCGAACAAAGAGGGAGCCCAGAAAGGCTCTGCTGCTTCTCCCAGTCCCACCATTTGACAAACTCAATGGTCCCCTTGGGATGGAAAGCAGCCAGGATAATTTCCCTAAGGAGAGCTCCCTTCACAGGGACACAGGACTCTCCTGACCCTCAGCATGTTACAAGACCCCTTCCCAATGGGTTCCTTACCTACTGCCCCCCAGAGGACTCCTTTACTACACTTCAGCCACAGTGACCTCCTGCAAAGGGCCCATCCCAAGCCTGGAAGCTTGTCATCCTTGAGGTTTCAGATTAAATGTCATGTCCTCAGAGATGGCAAACAGAGCCCCAAATGAAATCTTAGAAATGTGTCCAAATCTGTCAGTAATCATTACTGTTGGAAAGAGATTCTTAAAATTCTAACACAGTGATACTTATGTAAAGCTTAGAAACAGAAAAGCTAAAAATAAAAAGTTTGGAAAAGATATGCCAGGCAAACTAAAAGATAGTATAGCGATATTAATAGCACATAAATGAGACCTAATCAACACAACAAACAAGCAAGCAAAATATAACCAGAGACATTGAAATAAAGAACAAACTGACAGTAACCAGAGGGAAAGGGGAGGGTGATAACAGGGGAAAGAAGGAGAAAGATCATCAAGGAACATGTATAAAAGACCCGTGGACAAAGCCAAAGTGGAGAATGATTGAGGGTGGGGCAGGGCAAAGTGGTGGCAGGAGAATGGAGACAACTATACTTGAACAACAATAAAAAAGCTGCAAAAAAAGAAAAGAGAAAGAGAGACTTGAGGATAGAGCATTAAGCATTAAGACAGATGAAGTGAGATGGTATATAATAATGAAAAGGAACAACTAAACTAGTAGATATAATGAAATCATGAACTTGTATGCAGTTGACAAACAGCCCTGTGAGATAAGAGATATTTAAATGAAAGATAATCTCCAGACCCTGTGGGACCTTAAAGAAAATTACCAAAACTACCATCATGGTAGGAGACTGTAACACATCTTCATCAGAAACAGATAGATCAAGCAGCACAAACTAAGCCACGCCACATTGGTTTCAGGGACAGGCAGTGAGACAAGCCTGCGGATGCCTCACAAGATGGTGAAGGCTGGAAGGTCACTGAGCAAATGGGAAGCTGATTTATGTATGGTCGGAACAATAAAAAAGATTCCTAATACAATTACATGTGGCTAAGGAATTCCTGTGGCAGAATGTTCAATATGCAACTGGCTCTTTTTAGCTGCTTATGTTAAAATATGAGAGAAATAAAATGAGCTAAAGAAGGAATGGTTTTATTTTCAAGCAAAATTTAGAAGAAATATAAAGAACAAGGACTTTCTGGGTTCCAAAGTACAATTGTTTTTCACCCTCAGTATTTTGTAGTAAAAGATTTTGAACATTCTAAATTTCTTCAGAGCAAAGATCAAATTTAGGTGCTGTCAGTAAAAAATAAATAAATAGCCTCAGGGAGAAAAAAAACATAAGGCACTATTAAGACTTCAGGAAAAGTTAAGGCAAAACCACAAACACTCAGGAATACAAAAGGTTTCTATTTTAAGTATCTTTTTGAACATTAGAATGCTCTTACATTTTTATGTTTTATTAAATTTATTGGGCTGGCATTGGCTAATAAGAGCATGTAGGTTTCAAGGTTTCAAGTACACGTTTCCACAATACCTGATCAGTACATTGCATTGTGTGCCCACCACCCAAAGTCAAATCATCTTCCATCACCATATACCTGGTCTCCCCTAGTATCTTAAGAGAGTACCTCCTAGATTTCCTCAAATAGACACTGAAGCTTCTAAGAATTTTAATTTATCCCACATCATCCTGAATTTCAGCTCAAAGTGGAAAGAGATCTGTCTTAAAATATTTATGGGTCAATATCCAGAAATCAAAGGCATTTTTGTAAACCAACAATGAAACAGCAGAAGCAGAAATCAAGAAAAACATCCCATTTGATATAGCAAAAAGAAAAATAAAATACCTAGGAATAAACCTAACCAAGGAGGTAAAAGACCTGTATTCAGAAAACTACCTAACACTGAAAAAAGAAATCAAGGACGACACAAATAAATGGAAACATATACCGTGTACATGGATTGGAAGAATTAACATCATCAAAATGTCAATACTACCCAAAGCAATCTACACATTCAATGTAATACCTATTAAAGTACCAATGGGTTATTTTACAGACATAGAACAAACACTTCAAAAATTTATATGGAACCATAAACGACCCCGAATAGCTGCTGCAATTTTGAGAAAGAAGAGTAAAGTAGGAGGGATCACAATAC
>CM052544.1:76574438-76600134 GCA_028533065.1 Trachops cirrhosus
ACAAGTTGTCAGTGACCAGAGGGGAGAGGGGAGGGAATTTCAGGGGAGAAGGGAAGGGTTTACAGGAACAAATATAGAGGACACATGGACAAAACTAGGGGTGTTGGAAAGGGGAGGGAGGAGGGGAGGAATGGGTGGGTGGGCTGGAATGGGAATAAAGGATAGAAACTGTACTGAATAAACTAAAATAAAAAAAATAAAAAAATAAAAAAAAACAAGATGTATATAATTGTTTTGCTGGACCTATAAAATATAAAAAGGTAATATATTTGCTACCAGCACAAAGAAGGCAGGTGGAAGGAGAGCTGTACGGGGCTATGGAAAGGACTCCAGATGGTAACTCAAAGCTACAGAAACAAGTGGAGAGAACCAGCAATGATAAAAAATAAGAATAAGAGTAATATAACAAGAACTATAAATATCACTCAGAACAAAAGTGAAAATTAAATGTATGTGTTTATTTAGTTTATTTAATACAGGAAGTCCTCACTTAACATAATTGATAGCTTCTGGCATTTTAAGTAAAATGACTTAAAAGGAAACAAATTTTAACATATGTTAATTAACATAAATGAGAGTTAAATCCTCTTAACATTTCATCAACATCATAATGGAATAATGTTAAACAAAACAATATTATTTGAGGACCTGCTTAGCTTATTAGTATTTATTAAGGCTGGCATAACAAAATGCCACAGACTGGATGAGTTAAACAACAGAGATTTCTTTTTCACAGTTCTGAGGCTAGGCCTCAGAGATCAAGGTGTCAGCGGGGTTGATTTCTCTGGCAGCCTCTCCTTGGCTTGTAGATGACCATGTTCTCTCCCTGTTCTTACATGGTCTTCCCCCTCTGTGAGCACATGTCTGATGTCTCTGTGTCATAGTTCTTCTTCTTATAATAAAACAGTCACATTGGATTAAGATCCATTCCACTGACCTCATCTTAACTGAATTACCTCTTTATAGGCCTTATCTACAAATACAGTCTATTCTCATGTACTGATGGTTAGGGCTTCAAGATATCAATTTGGGCAGGTAGACACAATTCAGTCCATGGCAGTTACATAACACTTCTGTAAAGCCTGTGCTCACACCAGTGGATGGATGCAGCACTCTCAGAAGGTGCTACCTTCTTTGTTTTAATTCAAGAGGATTATTTCTATCCTCATTTTCAATTCTGGTTAAGTATTAACCACGATAGTTCAATCAAAGAATCTGCTAAATATTTATGGAAAGCAAAATTAACTGTTGGATATTCAGCTAAGAAGAAACCATTCACCTCAATTTCCTAAGACTGCCAACTTTAGGCTGCACTGTGTCTCCTGGTGTTTCTGAAGTAGCTATGGCAGCTGCTAAGAATGGAAACACTGCTCTTCTAGCAGCATGCAGTCCCAGTGGCCTAGACAAAAGACTAAACACTCTGCCCTGGCTGGCGTAGCTCAGTGGATTGAGCGCGGGCTGCGAACCAAAGCATCGCAGGTTCAATTCCCAGTCAGGGCACATGCCTGGGTTGCAGGCCAGGTCCCCAGTGGGGACCACATGAGAGGCAACCACACATTGATGTTTCTCTCTATCTCCTTCTCCCGCTCTTCCCCTCTCTAAAAATAAAATAAATAAAATATTAAAAAAAAAAAAAAAGACTAAACACTCTTTGAAGCCATGACTGACCATCAGGTGCATGAGACGCTGTCATGAGAAGATATCCATTTCTAGGACCAAGCTAAATCCCACTTCACTGTAGATAAGAGGCGTGCCCGGTCCTTGCCCTTTGCTTTGACAGCTTTCTTCAAGGATTAATATACAAGAACTCACAATGATAATTTTTGGAACATTTTTATTTTGCTATCATTGTATAATAAGAGTATTTTAGATGATCTTTCAGTTATAGTGTACAATGTCTGGACATATATACTTGACAACACATCTTGGCAAGACCAGGGATGAGGAATAGAATAGGAAAAGAATTGCCATCCTCATAACAACACTTTCCTAGAGCAGAAGGAATGCTGTGAATAACTATGCTGGTACAACTGATGTATATCTGATGCAGGCAAACCTGGATGTCAGGGCACCCATTTCACTAAAGCAGGAGCAAGGTTGATGAAAAAAAACATAAAAATGTTGATTTCTTCCATCCAGAATCAATCACTAGCCTGTTGAAGGAAATGAAACCCCAAAGAAGATTCTTCATGCCTTGGCTGTTTTTACGGGGTTCTTCTACTAAAATACCTCTAAAATCCGGCCTCTGCCTCTATCCCATGCTCACTATCCCCAAAGGAGGCATGGCTTCCCTGACTGGTGAATTCTGACAAGGGACTGAGTCTGTCTGTGTCATTCATTTTCCTCTCCTGCAGGTAGCTGCCTGTCCCGCTGGCATGCAACCTGTGTGTCCTCACTTAGTTGACTTTTCATCTTGCAAAGGAAGGCATGCAGCTTGAGAGGGCAAGGTAGGGGAGGAGGTGGGATAGAAGGGTGTGGGATGACTGGCCAGAACCCATCTGCATGCTGTACTTAAGGCTCAGTATTAACACAGAAAAGATAATTTTGTGAGTCTTCCTGATTTCTGAAGTGTTCATGATTATCACTGCTCAAACCTCAATTGTGGTAACAAAATTTTTACTAGATACAGCTAGACTGGTTGTGACTTATGAATAGTGGTGGCTACAGTTTTCTCATTTCTGTTTGAAACTCAGCCACCCTGACTCTCCCACTGCTGAAATGCCTGGGACATATGTTCCAGGGAAGTCATGATGACTGTCTTTACCAGATTCATCATTGGAACCCAATTGACAATTATGCCTGGTTGGAGAAGATGAGGAAAAGTGAGATCTACGCCAATGTATAATTCTAAGTTTCCTCCCCCATAAGCCTTTTAAATGCTGTTAACAAAAAAAAGCAAAACAAACTAAACAAAATACTTTTTTTTAAACTACAAAACAAAATCCACTTTCTATTTTCCTCCTCACCTTAGTCATGAGTGTTTTCTGCCCTCTGGGAACTCCTAGAGTTCATGACGCCCCTATGACATTGACCATATTCTAACATATAGTAGTCATGGCTTAACTGTTACTCAACTCTAAGCTAAGGGAGGCCACAAACTTCATCCTATTCATCATGTGTCCTTAGGATAGTGACATGCAAACAGCACTTGAGGCAAGTTTGTTCAATGAAAGGAGTACCTCTTGTTGCAAGTATTTAAAGAGCTCAGCATTACAGCTTTGCACATCCATCCTGTGAGGAATTATTCTTTACCATCCAGAAATTGTGAATTGCATTTCAGATGAAAGCTTTGATTAAAACAGGCTTTGCTGGCAAAAGTACCTCCCATCACTAGCTACAAGTGGTGCCAGGATACCAAAATGAGCCAGGTCCCTTCCAGCTTTTGAATTTCAATAAACATCAATACTCATATGTTTAAAATGGAAGATAAATCCTTCAAAAGATCTTAAATTGTGTTGAAGTAAGGATGAAATGTACTGCTGATCTGAGAGGTGGCATGGCAACAGAATTTCTTAGCTCTTTGATCAATACTCAAATAGGCTGAGAGTCTTACAACGGAAATAACCACGTAGGTTATGCCATCACCATCCCTCCTTTTTTAGATGAGGAAACTGAGACACAAGGAGGGTCAGTGATGTGATCAATGACTTCACAGATGGTCAGTGGTTATACATCCACTTTGCTCTCACTGAGACTGAATTACGAATATCAGTGCAGATAATTCAGGCTCAGATTTCATCAAAACCTGGCTTCTGAGAGAGCTGTTAATAAATTTTTAGCACAAGGTGCCATGATCTGAGTTGTAGGAAGAATGGTCTGGAGGTTGTGCTCAAGGTGAAGCAGTAGCAGAAAAGCAGGGGAAAGGAGGCCGCTAGAGAGAACTTGGGCCAAGAGGAGACATCTAATGAGCACTGGAGTGCTGTGTTTTAGGGGACATATTGGGTAGGCCAGCTGAGAGAACATTTCATAGAAATTATTTGTTTGATAAACTGCTTTCTAAATAAGTCTAGATAAGTCATTAATCCTTGTTATGCTTTGTTATACTTATTTTCCAGGTCTCCAGATTTTCCCTCTGGGTAAGACATTAGAAAATGGTGAAGTTAGGGGTTTTTGTCCACAACAGGCAAGAAGTGAACCTTCTCAGTGAATTCATCTCAGAGGTGGAAACAAAAAGACCTGCATACACAAAGTAGAGTATGTTAACACATTGGAGTATTAAGCAGCTATAAAAAGATTTAGGAAGAACTTCTGTAGTGATGTGGCATCATTCCAAGAATGCACATGTTGTTGTGTGACTAACACAAGTCAGAGAATGACATTAAAATACCAGTCTACTTAATTAAAAAACAAACAGGACAAGATCAGCATGTGCATAACTTTGTGTTCATAAATACAAAGACCACTACTTGGAATCATCTCTAAAGAAAAAAGAGCATACTTTGTTGGTCTATAGCCATCTACACTGTTCAAATTTTTGCCAAAAGAAGGCGTTTGTGTATTTTTTTGTATATATTATTTTGTATATATCAGTATAATAAATATACCAATTATTTTTGGATTACAGACAAAAAGTAATTTCTACCAAATTTTCTTGATTTGTGGAGATAAGCAAAGTTAGAGTGAGAAAACTTTAAGATGTGCATTTTAAAAGATGGAGACAGCAGATACAGAAGCCTGTGGCAGGTCGGGCCCTGGTATGGGGAAGCATGCGTCTGTCTGACAAGCTTTCAGCTGTGGTCAGCAGGCCTCAGCAGGAACTCAGCCAGCATTCTAAGATACGATTCACAATAGTGATTTTCAATGGGTGGGCCACAAGCAAGTTTAAAATATGCAATACCTGACTACTTAGTCAGGTGCACTGACCTCTTTTTCCCTTAGATCATCAAATAAAAAAAAGATATACTCTGGTTTCTCTTCAGATCATATAAATCTTTCACCTTTTACTAAAAAATGACAGCAACCAACACAACAATAGCCATCTTGTGTGAATGAATCAAAATTATATCTTTTTTTTGGTCAGGTGGGCAAAAAGTATATTTTTGGTGTGCCACAGAATTTAGTAATTAATTTATGTATGTAGTGGAATGAAAAAGGTTGAAAATTGCTGGTTTATAAGAGTTCATTGCACAGTCTGCTATACAGTTTGATCAACAATGTCTGTTTTGTTTCTTTTCTTGATTTTCTATAATAGAAGTCCTTCCTTTTCATTAATTTGGCATTAATAGGTTAATAAGACAACCTAACCATAGTTAACAGACTTTTCTAACTCAAGGGGGAGCTAAAATAACATTAAATTTTTTTATCTCAGTCTCCTTTCATTCCTTCCTTTCCTTCTCTCATTTACCAAAATAATTTGAGGTTTTACTGATATATTTTATTTTTGTTTTGAAAATTACTTAGACTTTAAAAAAGTGATCATAGTAATTAAATAATTGATTATCTTAAAGATTAATTAAGGATTGCTTGGGTACCATAATTTTATTACAAACATATTATCCATAAACTACAGAAAAATCAGTAACCAACTGAAGCTGTGGGAATATTGTTACTATAGATCCTAATGCTGACTGTCCCCCCTTTTCAAATGAGAAAATAACCTTCAGCTCCTTTAAAATGTAGAGTTTGGCATTTTACTAAATTTCATAGGGAGAAAATGTAATGAGTCCATAAACCCAATTTGGAGGCTGGTTATTGTCACATAAATTAATTTGCCTGCTAAATGATCAGATTCACATCCACCTTTTTCCCCACCATCTGCCTCACAACAAAGTTGGCATTGCACTAATCTGAGGACGAACTGTAAAAATGTCATTACTTAAAGTCTTATTATCCACTAAGTCACGCTAAACCCCAACTTCCCTGTATTTGCTGGCTGACCAAGTAAAGAATAGAGTTGGGAATTGTTTTTTTAAAAAAATTATATATACCAGTAGTATACCTCAAGGAATGTCTTTTTACTGAGATATTGTCCAAAGGAGCAACGTCGCCATGTGACCTTGAACTCCTGCTTGGCAGGCCACCCCTACATAGCGGGAAGATGGCAGGCCATGTTTGTATGGCTCGATTTTGACTTGCGCCTCTGAACACTTGTGATCTGTGAAATCTCTTCTGACTGTCACACTCAGTGAACCCATCCCATTTCTCTGGCAATCAGGCACCTGGCAGTCTTTGCCAAACAGAATGCTGGTCAGCCAGGAGGAGGCCGAAGCCAGATTTTTTCTCAAGCCAAGTTCTAAATATGACCCGAACAGAATCCAAAGGCCACAATAATCCTGATCAGGATCTTCATAGAATCCTTGTTTGAGTGGAGAAGGGGAAATAAAATATGCACAGTGGGAAAAACATAGTAGCTATAAAATAACTGTTTGATATTTAAAGGTTTTTAAAAGTCAGAAACTAAATGCAGAGTCACAAGTAATGTCCTTTGTTAAATAGCTAGGCTGTAACATCCAGTGGTAGGTAATGGTTTTGTGTGTGCGTGTGTTTTTATTTTTTGCCTTTTCATTTGTGCTCTTCTCTAGCGGTCAAAGTAGCATTATGTACACCAACCCCTTCTGTGATATATAATTTCTACCATTTATGCTTCTCCATAATGATATGATAGGGATTTCTCACTAGATAAATCCCTTTTTTTGGAAATATGTGACATGTAAATAATAGCAATTACTTAAAGAATAGTTGATAATTATACTTGAAAAAATAATGAGGAATATAATTTAACTTTGAATTTCACAAATATATTCTTAATCCAATAATTTTTTGAGGATTTATTATATGTTAAATATGCTAAACAAACACAGTATAAAGGGAGGCAACCCATGTCCATGGGAGTCCCTGTCTAACTGTAGCAGAAAATTCAGAGAAGTAAAAAATAATCTACTACAGTATATGATGTAAAAAATATTGTTAGGTACACTAGAGGATGGAGTAAGAATGTCATGGAAAGCCTCCCAGTGACAGGGTCTGGGATCTCCAAGTAGGAGGATCCACGTGAGTGGAGGACACAACAGTGAAACCTGCAGCCAGACCTCCAGGAACTGCCAGCTCCAGCATGGAATGTGACTGGTGAGTGTGCAGGTATTCAGTTCTCAAAGGTTTCGACGGTCATGCAAAGGATTTCAGAACTATGCAGTTTAGAATTTTAGGCAGAAGAAAAGCATGGTTAGGTATGAGTTTTAGAAAGTTTATTTATTCCAACAACATTGTAGCAAATATATTGGCATGGGGTGAAATTTGACCAACAGAAACCAGACTGGAGGCTATTGTGGATTAATCCACGCTGAATAGGATGAGTCAGAATTAGGCAGTAACACCAAGAATAAAGAGAGGGGTAGGTTTAAGATAGCAAGTAGAGACAACCCACAGCAACTGGTAAAAATAATATCTACAGTGAGGAAAGGGAGATGTCAAAAATGACTCTCATATGACTATAAATGATAACTCACTACAATAATGTGGAATGAATTTTCATTTCTAATATAAGTTGTAAAAGCAATGAGAGACATTGATTATACTACTACCTGAAAGACAAATAGTTAACTTTATAGATGGGAAATAATTAGCTTATGCTATTCCAAAACCATGGAGATGAAGCAGAAGGAAAATGACAAAAATCTTATCAAGTATTATTTATCGATCAGTCATCTGGAAAAGCCATTTGGAAAACTAGAACAAAAAAATTGCTAGAGGGTGAGGACATAAGGCAAGTGAATTCAAGCTTTATTTTTTTTAAATTTGGATTAAAAAGCAGTGAAAAGACAGACAAAATGCTGAAACATGCTAGATATGTCTCCTGTCGGTGGCAGTGGCGGTGGGAGGGACCCAGAGGTCAGTCAGGAAAAGAGTGGGACAAGAGCACAGAGGACACATGTGAACCACCTGAGCTGAGACAGAAGCAGCCATTCTCAAGGGAGCCAGGTGACTTGAGTGGCAGAAGAATGTGCTTCTCCCTCCTCTTGAGTCCCAACTTGTTTCTTTCTGAGCTTGCCATGACCAGCACCAGCCGCAGAGTCAGCTAGAAAGTCTTGTCTCTGTAAAAGGTCTGTTGTTACTCAGTGTGTTTTTTCGGCAAGATTGTGAAACATCTGGCTGCTCTGAGTGTTGGGACGGCTTACAGGAAACTGAAAACAGTTTAAATAAGGAAAGGCAGCCAAGTCAAGTTTCAAGTGTAAAAGGTTCTGGACTGACATGAATTTGTCAGGTTAATTTAAATTGTAGAAACTAAACCAGTCATGCCCCAAATATTTACCTTGAGACATATTATCTGCACCTGCTGTTTATTTACTTCAAATTGGATAACTTCTAGAAAAATTCTTTCATTTAATACTGTGTAGACTCAGCTTGAGGATCCTTACCAAGGTTAATGCTAAAGAAGGCCAAAAGCTATTCTATATTATGGTGTTATGGAAATAATACCAACTTTCCAAACAGTTTGAGTAGAGGAGGGTGGGATGAGAAATCTAAAGTATTATAGAAAACAGAGGAACTACTTTTACAAATTGGCATTTGTGTTCAGAAAAATCTATCTATGGTAAAGATACTCTGTAAGTCATTTACTTGATTTGAGCCCACTTTTTAATTTGAATCATTCCAAGATAACTCTAGCACTTACACATCAATCTATAAAGTTTTTATTCAATACTTTGTAAAAACATTTTTGGTCATTTTCATATGGTCAATGTGAGTAACTATGGCAATAATCCACCGAAATTAGTTGCTATCTGATTATTATATTATTCACATATACTCTCAAATTTTCAATTAAAAAATAAAAAATATTTGACCTTAGGCTTCCAGTTGAACAACATCATCAAGCTTTCCCCCAAAGTGCTGTTAAGTTATACATTGAGTTCATTTAAATTTTATTTTATTTTAAGTGTGTGGAAAATTAGGCATATTTCCTTTTCTAGAAAAGAGCTCTCTAGGTCAAAATACCTCTTAGAAGTGTTGACACTAATTTTAATTCTGGAACAAGGTTAATTATGACTATCTTAGTACATAATCATAAAAAATAAATTTTACTTTCTGGATTTTTCTCTAGATTAAGTCTTTTGTTTTTCTGTAAATTTCATTTCTGATCATGATTTCTGAATGTCTATAAAACTTATTCATCTCTACCTTTTTAATATTCTTATTATTTCACTTCATTTTTATTAATTTTTATTCTCTTCCATGTTTTCTATAGAGTAAAAAGCCACATGTCTAACACATCTTTAAATACTGTACTATTATTTAATAATAATAAACTAAATGTTTACTACAAAGATGTTGATATAAAATCAATATCCCAAAATATAAACATCTACATTCATTTATATTCCTGAATGTTATGATAAATCTATATACTAGACAACTAAGAGGAACTTGCTATTGGAATAGAATTTGTAGTCTTTTTTTTAAAGATGTATTTATTTTTTTAGAGAGAAGAGAAGGGAAGGAGAAAGAGAGGGAGAGCAACATCAATGTGTGACTGCTCCTCACTTGTCCACAACTAGGGCCAGACCCACAACCCGGGCACATGCCCTGACTGGGGGTCAAATTGGCAACCCTTTGGTTCACAGGCCCATGCTCAATCCACTGAGCTACACCAGCCAGGGCATAGAATTTGCATTCTTTCAACAGAGAAAAGTAAAAGCTAAGTCAAATGTCATGAAAATATTTAATGTTGAATGAATACAGACACACACACACACAGGTCATCATCATCACCATCATCATCATCAACATCGTCATCATCAATTATCAATTTACCAGAAGTACATTTGAAACTTTGAAACCAAAAAAGGTGTGTTTGTCTTAGGGCCAGAGATATAAGAAGACCTATACTACAAATTCATTATTCTGATCCATACTAGTAATTCTGGACTGGTACTATTGAAATTGAATTCTATTAACTCAATTTGATAATAGGTTTAGATAGTTGAGTACCTAGTTTGCTCACTAGCTCACTCCTGAAGCAAGTACAAGTCGACATTCACAGATACTGTAACTCGAAAAACACATAGTGTTTACAGGACCCAATGACCTTGAATATGTATTTCTTCAAGACTGTCAAAATATCTATTCTACTATTCAAAATAAGATGGATGTATTTTAATAGATATATAATATAAAAGAATATCTAATAAAAAACAACTACTTGATTTTAAAGTCTCTAGAGTTCAGTCTGAAAAATGTATAAAGTCATAATGACCATTCCAATGAAGTATTTTTGTCTCCATTTCTTATCACTATTTGTATGATAAACATAAATGCTTTTAAGGAAAAAAAAGTCTTAGCTGTCTCTCACTAAGTTACTACAGATTGAGTACTTTGTAACAATCCCTATGGCTCCTTAAGGGAGACAAAGTAAACAGGTTGGGAAAACACAGTCACTCTGGGTCTGATTTGAGAAGACTTTTCAATTTCTTGATGTCTTGATAGTTGAAAGACTCTCACACTTTATTCCAGGGTGACTCTACATGCATAATTCCAAAGCTAGTTTTATAGATAAGATAGTAAGCCCTAAGACGGTGGGGGCATTTATCTTTATAGCTTACCCAGGCTTACCTAGCCTTAGAGTAGCTGGCATATAGTTGATGTTCAACAAATATTTGCTGCATGACTTGATGTAAAGTTCCTAACACTAATGGGAAATCAAAGACAAGAAAAGCCTCGGACAAGAAAAGCTTCAATTAGAAGATGCCCTGAACATTTTATATGCATTTCACATTCTGTCTATATTTGAATATTTTGATAATTACTGTTAAGTCTAACTACATAGTAAACATATTCACCAACATAACCATGAACTACTCATGACCCCAGCCAGAAGTACACATTGTTCAAAGAACCAAAAATATCAATGGACAATGGATAAATACAAATACATCATCACACAAGTCTAGCAATAGTGGAGTTAACTGCTCAAAGAGTGATTCTAGTGGATTAAATGCTAGCAATGCCCTGCTTGTTCAGCTGAAGACATATTACTGAGCCAGCCCATATTATATGACTAGCCCACTGCATTAAAGTATAATTAACAGAACTAGATATAAAAGAACTTTGGACATATACAAGGCAATTGAATGTCAATGGCAGTCTGTAGATGAGTAGTTGATATTTTTAAGTCAGATTATCATACTTGAACTTCCTGCCACATAGACTCCCTAAAGCAATTTTTTTGGATCCTTTAAAATTGAGTTGTCATCATTGCTTTCTGCACATTACATTTATCAAGGAACACCCTACCTCCTTTCTCTAAAGCTTGGCTATGGGACTATTTTCATTTCTCCATCTTCCATTTCTCATTGCTATCACAGAAAGGAAGAATACACTGTATTATTTTTGTTCTCACTATTATACCAAAAGGCAACAAGAAATATGGAAAGGGGTGGCAATGGGGGAAGTTTCAAAGGCTCGGGAAACCTTCTGAAAATAATTGGCCTGAGTTCTTCTTTGTGCCCTACACTACCCTAACAATTCCCTTGTATGAGCACATCTAATCTTCAAGGCAACCCCAGAAGGTCAATACTATCATATTAGTCTTATTTTTAAAATGAAAAATCCAAAACATGCATAGTAGTTATTCCATTACATATGTTGTAATATAAAATAATCCAGGCCTTACTTGTCACAGAATTTTCTTTCATTCCCTTCTGAAAGGCCTAGAATTTCTGGTCAAGAAGACAGAGTAGGTGGATGATGTATCATTCATTCACCTCTTCCCATGACCACATTAAAATTACAAATAATCATAGAACCATCAACCTGGATAACCATCTAAAGACTAGCTGAATAGAAGCCCTATAACTAAGGACATAAAGAAGTCACATCAATATTGGTAGCAGGGGCAAAGACACAAAATGGGCTGGCCCCATATCCACATGTGGTTGAGAATTGAGAGGGATATCTCAGCTATGGCGGTTCCCCGAGAAAAAAAAGTCTCAGGCCCATGCCAGGGGGTTCCCCAGGCAGAAACACCAGTGCTGGTAAAAGCTGACCTAAAATCTGGCTGTGAAAATCAGCAAGAATTTTGTCTATCCCTAGGTGAGATGGAAGGCTTCTGGAAACCCAGGAGTCCTCTTAAAGAGCCAGTACACTAACTCTCACTCATAGGTACTCACCTTGGGTTCCAGTGGTGGGACAGTGGCTCAGGTCATAGTGGTGGTGAAGAGGGAGGTGCCAGGGACTTAGAGAGAGAAACTGAGTTCTGTGAATTCAAGGTGAGGGTTGGAGGGATAACCACCATTATCCATGTGGTAAGCCATCCTCCACATGGCCAACCAGCACCATCTTTCTTGGTTTTAGTCCTTCTCCCATACAGCTAAATCTGAATCTACATTAGCCTGGTAAACTCCACTAGCTCCACCCTAACAACTCCATGGGATACCAGCCTACCCAACTTGCTCATGCTCGAGGCTCTTTGGATGCTAATCAGCCTGGGCCTTGCATTAGAGTCTTTCTTAAAACACCCTTGAGGAATTTTGTCAAGCTTGAGGGGTGCGAGAGACATAAAGGAAAAACTTAAGTTGTGTGGCAAGACAAGAGCTAGAGGGCAAGCCACCATTGTCCTTGTGTTGAGCTTTGCATGTAAACAAACATATGCAAATCAATAAATGTGATATAACACATAGACAAAATTAAGGATAAAAATTAAATGAGCATACCAATGGATGCAGAAAAAGCATTTGACAAAGTTCAATATTCATTTTTTATGAAAACTATCAGAAAAATGGAACAGAGGGAATATACTTCAACATAATAAATGCCATATATGACAAGCCCACAGCTAACATCATACTCAAGAGAAAAATCTAAAACATCTCCCTTATGATGAGGAACAAGACAAGGCTTTCCACTTCAGCAATTTTATTCAACATATTATGAAAAGTCTTAGCCACAGCAATGAGACAAGAAAAAGAAATAAAAGGCAGTCAAATGAGAAAGAAAAAAAGTAGAATTGTTATTATTTATAGATGACATGATACTATATATAAAGAACCCTAAGATAACACTAAAAAACTACTAGAACTGATCAATAAGTTCAGTTAAGCATCAGTATACAAAATTGATTTGAGTTTTACATACCCATAATGAATTATCAGAAGGAGAAATTAAGAAACAATCCAATTTACAATCGCATCAAAAAGTATAAGTTACTTAAGGAAAAATGTCCAAGAGTTTTTAAAATACCTATACTCAGGAAATTATAGTGCATTAAAAGAGATAAAAATAAGTGGAAGCACATACTATGCTAATGGATAGGAAGAATTAGCATTGTTAGAATGTCTATACTGCCCTGGCCACATGGCTGAGTTGGTTGCAGCATCACCTTGTGTGCCAAAGGGTTATGGGTTTGGTCCCAGTCAGGAAATATGCCCGCTTTGGGGTTTGATCCCTAGTTGGGAAGCATGTGAGAGGCAACCCATTGATGTATTTCTCTTTCTCTCTCTCTCCCTTCCTCTCTCTCTAAGATCAATAAACATATACTCAGTTGAGAACTTAAAAATGTAAAAAAGAAGAGAGAGAGGGAATGAGAGAGAGAGAAAAAAGAAAGCCCATAATACCCAAAGCAATCTATAGGATCAATGTAATCCCTATCAATTTACCAATGGCATTTTTTACAAAATAAGAATGAATAATTCAAAAACTTATATGATTCTGAAAGATTCATATAAAAGATTCTGAATAGCCACAGAAATCTTGAAAATGAGGAAAAACTAGGTGGTATCACACTACCAGATGTCAAACAAGTCTATAGTGATCAAAATAGCATGGTAGTGGCATAAAAAACACATAGATCAATGAAACAGAATAAAGAGCCCATCAGTAAACCCATGCCTATATGTCAAGTACTGATAAAGAAGGAAAGAACATACAATGAAGTAAAGACTGTCTATTCAATAAGTTGTATAGAGGAAACTGGACAGACACATGCCAAAAAATGAAACTAGATCACCTTCTTACATCATATACTACAATAAATTCAAAATGAATTAAAAGCTTAAATGTAAGATTCAAAACCATAATAATCCTAAAAGAAAACATAGGAGGTAAAATCACTGATGCCTCTCTTAGCAATAATTTACCTCCTCAGGCAATGGAAACAAGAGAAAATATAAACAAATGGAACAATATCAGATTAAAAAGTCTTGCACAGCAAAGGAAATATCAACAAATGAAAATACAACCTACTGAATGGCAGAAGATATTTACCCATAATATATCTGATGGGGGTTAATATCCAAAATTTATAAAGAATTCATATAACTAAACTCCAAAAACATGAACAATCCAATTAAGAAAGTGGGCAGAGGAACTGAATAGACACTTCTCAAAGGACATATGGATGGCTAATAGACATATGAAAAGATTCTCAATGTCACTAATCATCAGAGAAATGCAAATTAAAGCTACAATGAGATATTATCTTCTACCTGTCATAATAGCTATCTTCAATAAATCAGCAAACAACAAGTTCTGGCAAGGATGTAGAGAAAAGGGAATCCTAGTGCATTGTTGGTGGGCATGCAGATTGGTACAGTCACCATGAAAAACAATAGAGAGAGCATTCAAAAATTCAAAAATGGAACTGCCTTATGACCCAGTGATTCCATGTCTTGGTATATATCCAAATAAATCCAAAACACTAATTTGAAAGAATATATGCACTCCTATGTTCATTGCAGTGTTCTTTACATTAGCCAGGATATGGAAACAATCCAGGTGCCTGTCATAGATGATTAGATAAAGAAGAGGTGATACACATAAAAAATGGGATATTTCTTGGTCATAAAAAATTTTGAAATTTTATCACTTGTGACAACATGAATGGAACTAAATGAAATAAGTCAGATAGAGAAAGACAAATGCTGTAGGATTTCACTTATATGTGGAATCTGAAGAACAAAATATATGAACAAACAAAACAGAAACAGAATAATACATACAGAGAACAAACAGAGTTGTCAGATGGGAGAGGATTTGGTGGGCTGGGTAAAAAAGATGAAGGGATTAATGTAGCAGTAGGTCAGAGCAGAGATCCCTGGAAAGCAGGGAAACCCTCCAAATCCAGCATGAGCCTGCTTCCCCTCTTACCAGGAAGGGCAGGGGTGGGGAAAGCTGGTGAGGCTACAGGTTAAAAGCACCCTGCCTTCTCTAAGGCAGGGAGGAGGCTACAGAGTGGAAAGCTCAGTGCTTAAGGCATATTGCATAATAAAGGCAGCTATTAACTGCAAAGGAGCTAACACGTGCAACCCTGACAACTAGGCAACCCATGCCTTCCCACCAAGGAGGAGGGCCTGTGGGGAGGAGATTGCCCCGTACTCTGCCACAGGTGAAGCACAGGCAAAAGTAGCTGATACTGGCCCTCATTGGTTGGAAAGCTGGGCACTCCCATTTGACATCCAGAGTGCATGGGATTCCAGAAGAGAAGACATTTTAAACAGGAGGCAGGGAAAAGCAAGCACTCTGGGCTCTCTCTTGACTCTTGGCTCTGGTTTTTAGCTCATGGTGCAGGCTCTTGGCTATTTTTATTCTTGCGTTTTGGTTTGTGGTGCTTGAACTAGGGACCCTTGGTTGCAGGTGCACTTGGATGCTCTGGGCCCCTGGCTCTTGCTCCCCACATGGACGGGAGTGCTCGTGGGAGTGGGAGATGCATACTCACTGGGCTTCAGCCTCTGGGACACTATGATCCAATGAGACATAGCACATGGGTCCTGGACTGTGACATGGAGACTTACAGCAGTGCACACAGGCCCTAAAAGAAAGAGCTGCTGCAACAAGATGGAATCTCTGAATCCCATGAGTGCATGTTCCAGAGATGATGGAGATCTGTTTGCATGGCCAACTTCAACTCCAAAGGATAGATAAGGAAATCAGGAAACTCTGGGTGTGATTTTGGCTTTCTCCTACTCTTTTGGGAGAGCAAGAGAAGTTCTGGGTCTTGTGGGAGACAAGGACTCAGAGCAGGAGTGGTTCTAACCCCCTGCCAAAAATTGTTAATAAAAACCTGTTTCCTTCAACACGAATCTTTGGATCATATGTACATAAGGTGATCAGTGGCTGAACACCATTATGCACAGTTACATTAAAATGTACAAATTGGCAGTTACAAAATAGTCCATAATATACCATAGGAAATACAGTCAATAATATTTTAATAACTACAAATGTTTCCAGGAGGGTACTTAAATTATTGTGGGAATCTTCATAAGTTATATAATTATCTAATCATTATACTGTACACTGGAAATTAATATAAATTTAAATGTCTATTATAATTTAAAAATAACATTTAATTAATTAATTAATGAAAAAGAAAATACAGGGTCAGGCTGAAGTAACGCCATTAAGTATGGTTGGTAGGTATGTGAATGCCTTGCATGAGATGAACAGCAATTTGAACATATGACCTAAAATTTCATAGGGTGTGCATGAGTTTGATATTGTTATATTATAGAATTACATGGTTATGATTTTGTAATAAAAGATTTTTATTTAATAAAAAAGTGGTGTTATTTGTGCCAGACCCTGTATGTTATTACAAAGTGACAAAATAAGATTTTCTCTCTGCTTTAGCTATACATTCTGTCCTGGTAGAATTATATACTTGATATTATGCGACTATATCATGAATATTTTAGTTGTATTCTCTATCATTTCCTATACTTAATTTCTGATTGCATCCCATAAATATTTGAGAGTTTACTCTATTCTAGTCTCTGTGTTGGGCCCATTTGGATACAAAGACACTAGGATGAGTGGAACTTTACAGAGATTAATATAGCCAGTATGAATGGAGAAAAACAATGTATCTATTGATTGCCTTTTATATAACAACAGCAGCATGATTATTCCCATTGCATAGAATAAGAGTTTGTACCTATATCTACAGAGCTGAAAGTGAAAGTTTTGGAATTCAAACCCTGTGCGCAATGCCTATGCTATTTTAATAAGACAAGGCTTCTTCAGAGGAGCTAGATATGTATATGAGTGCACATTTGATAAGGCTATAAGAGATTATACACTCAGCTATAGGACCAAAGAAGAATGCACAATTCATTCTACCTGGACAGATAGTGACATTTAGTGTGGGCCTTGAGGAATATGTAACATTGGGACTTTCAAGATAGTGGCGGAGGATAGTGGCAGAGTAGGTAGTTCTTATACTCACCACCTCATGGGACCAAACTGGAAATACAACTAAATAAAAGAAAAATTACCCTGAATAACCAACTAAAGAGTAGCTGAAGAAAAGTCTTATAACCAAGGATTTACAAAAGTCGCATTGAGACTGTCAGGAAGGGAAGAGATGTGAAAGAGCTGGCCCCACCCCCACAAGTTCTGGAGGGATACCTCAGCTACAGGGGCACCCCCCTGAGAAGCCTGGGGCCTAAACCCCAGGCCACACTCTCCATAACAGAGCACCAAAGCCAAGAAGTGGTGCCTACATTAACGTCCAGCTATTACAACCAGTGGCATCCACTGAGGAGAGATGGAATCTGTTAGAGACACAAGCACATTCTCAAAGGGCCAATGCACAAAATTTAATTAGTAGCTATTCCTTCTAGGCTCTGGAGGAGGGAGGGTAGTGTGGACAGGAGTATCCTGTAGCAAGTCTGGGGTTTGGAGCTTGGGGAAAGTATGGGGACTGGTCACAGGGATCCCTGTGCTTACTCATTCGCCAGTGCCACAGTAGTCATCTTTCTAGGGCAGTGTGCTCTACTCTAAGCTGCATCAGCCTCAATGGGGGAAAGCAGTTACCCCAACCTCTGGAATTAGTCTCACCCCACCCTGCAGATCTTAAGCCCTGCTGAAAAGTTACATGCATAGGTCAGGATGTTAAAGTATGGGCAGAATCAGGGGGTGTCAGTGACTGACTTTGGGGCAGGGCCATTCCTTACACTTTTCCATGAACCTGCCTGGTGCTTCTCCCCTAAAATTAAATTGGATAGAACTATCCTGGCTCCTGGCAGACTCAACCTCTGGACTTTTGAGGCCCAATCCTTCGGACTACTAGAGGCTCTACACTGCCACCCTGCAAAGATCAGAGCAAAATCCAGGACAGACTCAGTCCTGTGGCTCTGGGGCCAGGACCATATCCACCATCAATTCTGAAGCCTCAATGGCACCTCCCCCTCACAAGAGTTCCACTAGCCCCATCCTCCCAAATCAAACAGAGGCTCTTTCAGTGACTGAGCCTAACAGGGAGCCAGTAGGCACAGGCTGGCAGAGGCAGGAAAAGGTGGATACCAGGATGCCTTAGTATGTTTGCTGACCCTACCCCAGGCCCAGTGTTGGTAAAAGCAGACCTTGGAGCACAGTTTGGTCCTTTCTATATGAAACCAAGCCCAGCAGAGGCAGCCACAACCTGTAGATCACTTGTAGCTTCAAACAGGTTGCCAAAGGCCAGGCATAGATAATGTCTGACAGTGGTTACATAAAAGTCCCTCCCAAAAGGCTGAGAACCAAGAAGCCATGTGACCAGCTTCAGACAACATTGGAGCAGGATCCTATAAACTTCAGAAATAGCACATACAAAGGAAAATCACAGCAGGCACTCAATTATGCTGAAGAAAATTTTAGTTTTTCATTTCTTCTTTCTCTGTTTCTTTCCTACTCATTTTTGCTTTTTTCCTTTTTTGTCCTTTTTTCTTTTTCATTGTCTTTTAAAATTATTTTTCATTTTCTTTATGTTTTATTTTATTATTTTTATTATTTTATTTTTTATTCATTATTATTTTATTTATTTATTTATTGTTTTGGTCAGCACTTGCACAGCAGCTTGCATTCCATGATCAAGTTTGAGCCTCACAGTCAGCATCCTGAGAGTCAATCCCATGCACAATGAGATAATGGCATTGAAAACATAATTATGATAGGAGAGCCCACATAACCCACACAAGGGACATTCTTATAGCACGCAACTCAAGAGGTCAAAGAGACTGCACCACTGGAGCCCATAGAACACCTATTACATAAGGCAACCTCATGGAGACTGAAAGTCATAGCAGATCTATCTAATATACAGAAACAAACATAAAGTTGCAGCCAAAGTAGAGAAACAAACAAACAAAAAAACAGGCCACTAATGAAAGAAAAGGAGGACTCTGAAGAAAAAGAGATAAAGGAAATGAAGGCAGCAATTTATCAAATATGGAGTCAAAAGTAAGAGTAAGAACTACAACATCATGAAAATGGACATAGAAACCATGAAAAAGAACCAATCACAGGTGAATAATACCATATCTGACATCAAGGATATATTGGAAGGAATAAACAGTGGAATGGATGATACAAAATATTAAACTAGTGATTTGGAGAAGAGGAAGAATAGAACACTCAATAAAAGGAGTAAAAAGATATAAAAATTTTAAAAAATGAAGAAAATTTAAGGGAACTTTGGGACAACTTGAAATGTAACAACATCCACATCATAGTGGTACCAGGAGAAGAGAGTGAGCAAGGGATTGAGAATCTATTTCAAGAAGTAATAACCAAAAACTTCCCTAACCTGGTGAAGAAAATAGACACACAAGTCCAGGAAGTGTGAGGGTCCCAAACAAGATAAACCCAAAGGAGCCCACACAAAGACACATCATAATTAATATGGCAAATATTAAAGACAAGAGAGAATCTTAAAGCAGTAAGACGGCGACTGTTAGTTACCTAAAGACATCTCCCATAAGACTGAAAGCTGATTTCTCAACAGGACCTTTTAAGCCAGAAAGGATTGGCATGAAATATTCAAAGTGATAAAAAGCAAAGACCTACAATCAATACTACTTTACCCAACAAGACTATTATTTGAAATTAAGAAGTAAAAAGCTTTTCATAGAAGAAAAGACTGAGAAGTTTATCACCATTAAACCAGTATAACAAGAAATATTAAAACAAAGTATAATAAGAAAGATACTACATAATTATAAAAGTGGAAACCCATCAAGAGAATATAATTCTGATAAACATTTGTGCTCCCAACATAGGAGAACATAAACATGTAAAGCAAATATTGAGGGACATAAATGGACACATTGACAATAACACAGTCATAGCAGAAGATTTTAAAATCCCATTGACATAAATGGATAGATCTCCCAGCCAGAAAATCAACAAGGAAATGGTGGCCTCAAATGATACACTCGATAAGATGGAATTAATTAATGTCTTCAGAGCACTTCACCTCAAAACATCAGAATATACATTCTTCTCAAGTGCACACAGAATATTTTATAGGACAGACCACATGTTAGGACACAAAACTAGTCTTAATAAATTTAAGAAGATTGAAATCATATCAAGCATCTTTTCTGGCTGTAATGGTGAAACCTGAAATCAACCACTGGAAGAAAACTGAAAAACACACAAAGACATGAAGGCTAAATAACATGTCACTAAATAATGAATGGGTTAAAAATAAGATCAAGGAACAAATCAAAAGGTATCTTGATACAAATGAAAATGAGAATTCAACAAGCCAAAATTTATGGGACACAGCAAATGCATGGTTAGAGGAACATTAATAGCATTACAGGCCTATCTCAAGAAATAAGAAAAATCCCAAATAAACTATTTAAATTCACACATAAAGGGACTGGGAAAAAAACAACAAACAAAGCCCAAAGTGAGTTGGAAAGAAAGGGCAATAATAAAGATCAGAGCAGAAATAAACTAAATAGAGACTACAAAATACAAAATATCAATGAAACCAAAGGCTGTTTTTTTTAAAAGATAAAGAAGATTGACTATTTTAACCAGACTCATCAAGAAAAAAGGGATAAGACTCAAATAAATGCAAGCAGAAACAAAAGATGATAAATAACAACTGACACCTAAGAAATACAAAAGATTGTAAGAAAATATTGTGAACAACTATATGTCAACAAATTGAATAATCTGAGCAAAGTGGATAAATTTTAGAAGCATACAATCTTCCAAAACTAAATCAGAAAGAATCAGAGAATCTGAATACACAGGTTGCACCTAGTGAAATTGAAGCAGAAATCAAAAAACTCCCAACAAACAAAAGTCCTGGACCTGATGGCTCCTCGGGTGAATTTTATCAAACAGTCAAAGAAGAACTAACACTTAGTCTTTTTACATTATTCCATAAAATTCAAGTGGTAGTAAACATCCCAAGCTCATTTTATAAGGCCAGCATTATCCTAAATCTAAAACTAGGTAAATGTACCCAGAGAGAAAATTAATAGGCTAATGTACCTGATGAACATAGATGTAAAAGTCCTCAATAAAATATTAGCAAAGCAAATCCAGTAATACATAAAAAGGATCATACACCATGATCAAGTGGGATTTATTTCATGGATGCAATGCTGTACAATATTCCCAAATCAATAAATGTGTACACCACATAAAGAAAGTGAAGGATAAAGCCCACCTGATCATAGCAATAAATACAGAAAAAGCATTTGGTATCTCATTGCTGATGTATCTGGAGAGCATTATGCTAAGTGAAATAAGCCAGGCAGTGAAAGACAAATACCATATGATCTCACCTGTAAGTGGAAGCTAATCAACAAAACAAACAAGCAAGCAAAATACACCTAGAGACACTGAAATAAAGAATAAACTGAAAGTAACCAGAGGAGAGGGGGGAGAAGATTTGGGGGGATTAGAGGGAAATTTTGTCAAGAAACATGTATAAAGGACACATGGACAAAGCCAAAGGGGGGTAGGATCGAGGATGGGAGTTAGGATGGCTGGAATGAGGAGGGAGTGGTGGTGGTGGGGAAATGGATACAACTGTACTTGAAAAACAATAATAAATAAATAAACAAATAAATAAATACATAAGCATTTGGTAAAATCTAGCATCAATTTATGATAAAATCTCTCAACAAAGTGGAACTAGAGGGATCATACTTCAACATAATAAAGGTCATATATGACAAACCCACAGCCAGCCTCATACTCAATGGGCAATCTAAAAGTGGTCCTCTTAAGTTCAGGTACGAGATAGAGATAATCTGCTTTCACCACTCTTATTCAAAATAGTACTAGAAGTCCTAACCACAGCAATCAGACAAGAAGAAATAAAAGGCATCCAAACTGGAAAGGAGGAAATAAAACTGTCATTATTCACAGATGACATATTGTACATAGAAAACCCAAAACACTCCACAAGAAGCTACTAGATCTAATAAATGATTCAGCAAAGTAGCAGGATACAAAATTAATATTCAGAAACCAGTGGCATATCTATATACCAATAATAAACTATTTAAAAAACTAAGAAAATAATTTCATTAACTATTACAACACAAAATATAATACCTAGAAATAAATTTAACCAAGGAGCTAAATAACCTATACTTCAGAAGTTATAGGACATTGGAAAAAGAAACTGAGAAAGATCCAAATAAATCAAAGCATATATTATGTTCATGGATTGAAAGAATTAACATCATTTAAATGTCCATACTACTGAAACCAATGTATAGATTGAATGCAATTCCTTTTAAAATACCAATGGCATATTTCATAGATTTAGAACAAATATTGCAAAAATTTATAGAACCAAAAAAAAACCAAATAGCTTCAGCAACCTTGAGAAAGAAGAACAAAGTAAGTTGGAGGGATCACAATATTTGTTATCAAACTATACTACAAGTCCATTGTAATCAGAACAGCCTGATACTGGCATAAGAAGAGGCCTGAAGATCAATGGAACACAACATAGAGCCTATATGGTCAATTAATATTTGACAAAGGAAGCAAGAGCATACTATGGAGTAAAGACAATCTCTTTAATAAATGGTGTTGGAGAAAGTGGACAGGTATATGTGAAAAATAGACCACCAATTGACATCATACACAAGAATAAATTCAAATCAAATAAAAAACTTAAATATAATTCACAAAACTATAAAAATCCTAGAAGAAAATATAGGTAGTAAAATCTCAGACATATCTGAGGTAAGACATTTGCTGATGTCTCCTAAGGTAAGGGAAACAAAAGGAAAAAGTAAACAGATGGGACTATATCAAATTAAAAAGCTTCTGCACAGCAAAAGAAACCATCAACAAAATAAAAAGGGAACCCACTGTACAGGAGAACATATTTGACAATGATATATAATCCTGATAAGGGGTTACTCTACAAAATATATAAAGAACTTATACAACTCGAAACCAGGAGGACTCATAATCCAATTCATTAATGAACAAAGGACCTGAATGGACAATTCTCAAAAGAGGGCATGCATGTGGCCAATGGGCATATGAAAATGTACACTATCACTAATCATGAGAGAGATGCAAATTAAAACTACAATAAGATATCACCTCACACTTGCCAGAATGGCTACTATCAATAAAGCAACAAACAACAAATGCTGGTGAGGATGTAGAGAAAAGGGAGTCCTAGTGCACCATTAACATGGTCTTGATCTTGCTGTGATTTTGCTATTCCTTCTTCAGGCGTGGAGGCAACTTCCACTGGGATGACTGGGCCTTAATTTCCAGATCATAGCCATAGACCCATGATTCATCTCCGGTTATGAACTTGAGGAAACCTGGTTCATTAGTAGCAGTTTCAATCAAGTCATTAGCAAATGTACAACAATGTTCCTTCTGTTCTTGTAGCAGAAATTGTGAAATGAATTTTGCCACAACCCATTTCAGTACAAGATCCTGCATCAAATTCTTGGACGTAGTAGTTTTTGGAATCCCCAGATCAGCTTCTAGTTCTTTCACTGTCAAGCACCCATCTTTGTTGATTGCAGTCTGTACACGTTCAACATTCTCAGGTGTTCGGCATGTTGCAGGCCTTCCAGAACAAGGATACCTTTCAATAGATTCTCAACCATCTTTGAAGAATTTGTGCAACAGTTTTATTTGCACTGCACTCATTGCATCATCCCTGAAAGCCTCACAAATCATCCAGTTTCTGTGGAGGAATGTTCAAGCTTAATGCAAAATTTGATGCAGATTATTTGCTCTACTTGCTCACTCATTTTGAAAATGACAGCCACACAGTACACATGCTCACTCAATGGTGTCCCCCACCCACATTGACTAGTACAGTGAAGTCATCATTGTTCATGCATGTGCATTCCAGTCCACTCTCCTTCACTGTCAGGTTACATGGATGACACACAAACCATTCTTGTTATATTAACAATGGCTGGACTTTTTGTGGACAGACCTTATTTCAGAACCATATTGAATTCAGTTAAAATTTAAAACAACCTAATATCTTATCAAAATTCTTAGTACAGACATAAATGAGAAAGGGAATGTTAAAGGAAGATAGCATTTTTTAGAATAAAGACCTTCTGGTACTGTCCGTGGATAGAGAAAAAGACTGAGAACAGAGAAAGTAGTTGCCAAAGAAAGGTGAGGATGACAAATAAGAAAAGACACATTTTAAATTTTTTTAATTTTCTTTATTTTAGTCACTATTCACTACAGTTTCTATTCTTTACTCCCATTCCAGCACACCCACCCATCCCTCCTCTCCTCTATCCCATTTCCAACCCCCCTAGTTTTCTCCATGTGTCCTTTATATTTGTTCCTGTAAACCCTTCCCATTCTCTCCTGAAATTGCCACCCTGTCCCCTCTGGTCACTGTCAACCTGTCCTCTATTTCAGTGTCTTTGGCTATATTTTGCTGGTTTCTTTGTTTTGTTGTTTACGTCCCTGCTAAAGGCAAGATCATATGGTATTTGTCTTTCACTGTGTGGCTTATTTCACTTAGCATAGTGCTTTCCAGCTTCATTAATGATATTGCAAAGGGTAGGAGCTCCTTCTTTCTTTCTGCTGCACAGAATTCCATTGTGTAGATGTACCATAGTTTTTGATCCATTCATTTACTGATGGGCACCTAGGTTGCTTCCAGCACTTAGCTATTGTAAATTGTGCTGCTATGAACATTGGGGTGCATAGGTTCTTTTGGATTGGTGTTTCAGGGTTCTTAGGATATAGTCCCAGCAGTGGAATTGCTGGATCAAAGGGCAGGTCCATTTTTAGTTTTCTGAGGAAATTCCATACTGTTTTCCACAGTGGACATACCAGTCTGCAATCCCACCAACAGTGCACTAGGGTCCCTTTCTCTCCACAACCTCTCCAACATTTGTTGTCTGTTGTTTTATTTATGATGGCCATTCTGACTGGTGTGAAGTGGTATCTCATTGTGGTTTTAATTTTCATCTCTCTGATAGCTAGTGATATTGAGCATCTTTTCATGTGTTTCTGGATCCTCTGTGTGTCCTCCTTGGAGAAATGCCTATTCAAGTCCTTTGCCCATTTTTTCATTGGGTTTCTTGTCTTCTTTGAGTGGAATCGTGTAACTTCTTTATATATCTTGGAGATTAAACTTTTGTCTGAGGAATCATTGGCAAATATGTTTTCCCATACAGTTGGTTCACTTTTTATTTTAATACTGTTTTCTTTAGCCATGCAGAAGCTTTTTATTTTGATGAGATCCCATTTGTTTATTCTTTCCTTTATGTCCCTTGCTCTAGAGGACATGTCAGTAAAAATGTTTCTGCGTGCAATTTCCTGCCTAAGTTCTCCTCTAGGACTTTAATGGTGCCACAGTTTATATTTAAGTCTTTTATCCACCTCGAATTTATTTTTGTGTATGGTGTAAGTTGGTGCTCGAGTTTCATTTTTTTTGCATGTAGCTGTCCAGTTCTCCCAACACCATTTATTGAAGAGGCTATTGTGACTCCATTTTATGTTGCTGCCCCCT
>CM052544.1:76600634-76644099 GCA_028533065.1 Trachops cirrhosus
AGGGGGAAAAGGTACAGAGAATAAGTAGCATGGATGGTAGATAGAAAATAGACAGGGGGAGGGCAAGAATACTATGGGAAATGTAGAAACTAAAGAACTTATGACACATGGACATGAACTAAAGGGGGGAATGTGGGTGGAAGAGGGTGTTGAGGGTGAAGGGGAATGAAGGAGGGAAATGGGACAACTGTAATAGCATAATCAATAAAATAAAATAAAGTTTTAAAAAATTAGGGTAAATTCTATAACTATTAAATGGAGGAACCAGGGTTCAACCACAGTTAAGTAACTTCATAATCCATGTTCTTTAACTATAATGCTAGAAAGCCTTTTAAGAACCATTATTTATTAAGCAACAGTCATTATTACCAGAAGCAATAACAAGCAAAGACAGTGGTCAATGGGCCCCTGTGGGGTTACTGAGGCCTTTTCAGAGGGTTGATAAGATCAAGCCTATTTCATAATATTACTACTTTCTTATTATGTTAACATTTGCACTGCAGTGTAACGCAGTGGGTAAAACTGGTGCTTTAGCAGGAATTAAGACAATGTCACCAAGCTCTACTAAAAGTTACTGTATTTCAGGTTTAAAAAAAAGAGCCATTACACTTAGACTGTCCTTGATGAAAATTGATCTTTTCTTTCTAAAATTTTGTGATAAAATATGGATTACACATAAACCACCTTTGCAGCAAATGTATTTCTGCAGTAGGATGAC
This sequence comes from Trachops cirrhosus, assembly GCA_028533065.1. Taxonomy (NCBI): domain Eukaryota; kingdom Metazoa; phylum Chordata; class Mammalia; order Chiroptera; family Phyllostomidae; genus Trachops; species Trachops cirrhosus. The sequence goes on from CM052544.1 coordinate 76,601,353, forward strand.
TGTCTCAAGGAAAAAGTTTTTGTGCAATTGCACAGGTTGCAAATTGAACTGGCCACTTTTTTTATGGAACACCATTTTTACTTGAAAGAATGGCAAATTATGGTTATTTAAACAGTGTCTGGCAGATGTTTTCAAAAAATGAGCAAAGTGATCTTATGGCTTCAAGGGAAACAACTAACAGTATTTATTGGGTAATGATAAAATTTGAGCCTTGAAAATAAGACTTTTGGGAAAGTTGTACCCACCACTGTGAACCTGACAGATTCCCAATATTTAAGATTTTTCTGATGAACTATGTGATGACACTAATAATTATGGATTTTCATTGTATAATAAAATGTGAAAAAAAAGAAAACAATAACAAAGATGAAAAATACATTAGAAGGAATGGATAGCAGATGAGTTAGTACAGAATGGCTTAGCAAACTGGAAGACAGAATAGTGGAAATCACTTGGAGCAGCAAAATGAAAAAAGAATTAAAAAAAATAAGGATACTATAAGGGACCTCAAGGACAATGTCAAGCACTAACATTCTTATTATAGGGATTCCAGAAGGAGAAGAGAGAAAAGGACAGAAAATACATTTAAAGAAATAATGACTGAAAACTTTTTTCATCTAGGGACAGAAACAGATATCTAGGTCCAGGACACACAATTCCAAATTTGATGAACCCAAAGTGTGCACAAGAATACATACTGCATTCAAATTTCTGTGAAATGACTAAATGATCTCAATTTAGACTTTTTAGCACCTAGCAACTGTACCTTTTAAGGCAGGAGAATACTAATTAATTCAAGGTCCTAGTGGTATAATTTTTAATCATTACCTAACTCACGAATCTGTGTTTAAGTGTTAAGCAAAATACAAAGTTTGATTCATTATGTTATAATTATGTTAATTATACTAACTTACTATATTAATTATTAAGACATCATCAAACACCTAAGATGGCTTAAATGTGAATGTGTAAAAGAAAAAGCTGACAATGTACCCAGGAAGTTTCAAATTAATGTTCTTTTATCATTCTGAGTTAAAATGATAAACTTTTATCATTTTAGAAGATTTACATAATCTAACATGTGATCTTTCCAGATTTTTTATTTAGACTCTATAATTTAAAATATAAAATAAAGTCTAATAAATTAATGAAAACTATCCAGCCTAAAACTCTGAAGGATACAGGGATCAGATGAATTCAGAGAAAAAGTGACCAAGCTTTCTCCATCTCTTTCAGTTTTCCTTTTTAAGCCTGTGCTGTGAAGCCTCAGCACACCCAGACAGCAGCCTCTCATGGAAGAGAGCAACCTCCAGGTCCCTCGCCAGCCTTGCCTTCACCAGGCACTCATAGAGCTCCCCTGTCAGCTCTATACCAGGCCATCAACAAGATCTCTAAAGGCTCAGGATTTCCGGGCCTTTCTACAGCTGCGTTCTTTTATAAACCACAATCATTAAAGCTTGGTGCAGATGAAACTCACTGCTGATATTAAAACAGAAGTCATGGTTTAAAATTTTAAAGCAGTGATCTGGATAATAGATGGTTAAAACTTTGAAGAAAAAAACTGTCTTAACCTACCTTGATCCTAATACTCGATCTTTATTTGCTAATTCATTTAAATACTATAAATTATGCTAGTAGAGTCATTGAAAGTGACCGAATCAATGAATTGATATGAACTGATATAAATACATTACGTATTATTGTTCATTATTGCATAAATCATTAGCAGATACAGAGGAAGCTTATAGCTGAGATTTGAATCCTAGCTTAGATAACAAACTGCATAATATGGGGCAATTTATTTATTCTTTCTGGAATCTTCTACCCATAAAGAGCTAGGATTGTGCTTGGTTATATATAAAGGAAACCATAAAATGACAGTGACTTAAGATAGACGTGTTTACATCACACATAAACCACACAGTCATTTGGGATCCTGAAATTTTCTATTTTTCTAATCTTTTATCCTAAAGCTGAGTCCAGTGGCCTTAATTTTAAGGATTACCTCATGGTCCAATGTAGTGCCCAGAGTTCCAGCCATCACTTTCATAGTCCAGGAAGCAGGAAAAATAAAGAGGATTGTAATGCAGGAGCTCCAAACTGGGGAGGAGCTTTGCACTTGTGCTTGCGATACTACAGAAAAAAAACTATCCAGAGGACAAGTAGATGTAGCCATGCCATTTATTACTCACATTGTAGGGGAGTGCACCAATAGCCTTGGATCAGCAGATTGGTGTGACAGGGATCGCACCCCACCTCCGGCCTCAGTGCTACTTACAGTGTTAGGAAGGGAGCTGTGACAGCAGGGAGGGAGCTGCAGTAGCGTGAAAATACTACAGGGCTGTGATAAACACAGGGGCCTTAAGAAATCTGGGACTCCAGATACAGACTGTTTTCCTTGCTCCTTATGGCTGCTGGCTAGGCAGCCATTTGTTGTCTGAGGTGGAGGGCCCATGTCCTGAGTCACCCCACAAGGAGAGAGAATCCCAATTCCTTTAACATACTCGAGTATGTTGAGGTTCCTTTAACATACTTCACAGAAGTCCCACACAGCACTTCTGTACACATCTCAGTGAACAGAATGTAGTCTTGTGGTCTCTCCCAGTGGTAGGAAAGTGGAAATTTAAGGTTTAACCAGTTACACTGAGGATAATGGATATTGGGCATCAACTATCGCTAACACTGAATTTATATGTAAAATGGAGTAAATAATGTCATACAATTTTTTTTAGAATGGAAATAGTGTATGTATAGCATCTAGCTTAGTAGCTGAGCAATAACTATCATTATTATAATATACTTTTGAAATGTACATTGTCATATAGTATCCATCACCATATTCTTCCCTAAATATTTAAGCTGAATTTAATTTTGAGAAAACAATCTAACAAATTCAGAAATTGAAACATTCAATGAAAAACTAGGCTGGGCATCTCAAAGAGTCAATCACATAAAAGGTAAGACAGAAAGACAAAGAGAAAAGAGGGAAGGAAGGAGGAAAGAAGACAGGAAAGGAGGGATGGGGAGGGGGAGGTTAGGTCAAAGTAGAAAAAGAAAGGCAGGCAAGGGAGGGTGCTAGGGTGATGTTTTAGGACAAAGGAGACAGGGCAACCAAATTCAAAAAGTGAAACATGATTGGATCTTAAATTTTAAAAACAAAAAGAACTATGAATTCCAATTCTTTTGTGAAGAATTGGATAAATATGAATATGGATTAGATATTAAATATTACCGAATTGATGTAAAAATGTTGCCATGTGAAAATTATAATGCAAAAAGGAGATTAGGAACTATATTCTGCAGTATTTAGGGATAGTGTCATAACATCTGGAATTTATGTTTAAATGTTCCAGAGGGAAAAAGTGTTTTTATGTAAATAGAAAACAGCAGCACCAGGTATCAGGTGCCCCTTCTCAGAAGCTTGGGTCGTTGCCCCACATTGCTCTACACCAGCATCAGCTGGGCATCATTGATCCCAGAGATCTGTGTCTCTGGGGTGCACAGGACTTCCTCCAAGCTTCTATTTTTTAAACCCCAATATCCATATAAATAAATGAAAGCATGTACAATGTTCATGGATAGGAAGAATTAACATCATAAAAATGTCCATACTACCCAAAGAAATCTACAGATTCAATGCAATTCCTATTAAAATATCACTGGCATTTTTCACAGAATTAGAACAAATAATCAAAAAATTTATATGGAATCACAAAAGACCCCAAATTCTCAAAACAATCTTGAAAAAGAACAAATTTGGAAGTATCATGCTACCTGATATCAAGCTATAATATAAGTCTACAGTAATCAAAACAGCATGATACTGGCATTAAAAAAAGGCATATGGACTAATGGAACAAAATAGAGCACCAGAAATAAACCCATGTCTATATGGTCAATCAATCTATGACAAAGGAGGCAAGAATATACAATAAGATAAAGGTACTACTTAATAAGTGGTGTTGGGAAAAGCAGACAGAAAGATGGAAAAATTAGACTAGACCACATTCTTACATCATATGCAAAAATAAACTTTAAATGGATTAAAGACTTAAATAGACAGCTGAAATCATGAAACCATCAACAAAACAAAAGACATCTTACTGAATGGAGGAAGATATTCACCAATGATACATCTGATAAGAGGTTAATATCCAAAACTGATAAAGAACTCATACAACTCAACACCAAAATCAAACAATCCAATTAAAAATGGAAGAAGACCTGAATAGACATTTTACCAAAGACTGCCAACAGAAATATGGAAAAATGCTCCACATTACTAATTAGTAGAGAAATACAAATTCAAACCACAATAAGGTATCACCTTATACCTGTAAGAATGGCTATCATCAATAAATCAACAAACAAGCACTGGCAAGGATGTTGGGGAAAGGGAAACCTCATATACTGTTTGTGGGATTGCAAATTGATACAGTCACTCAGGAAAACAGTCTGGAAGTTCCCTCCTAAATTAAAAATAAAACCACATGTGATCCAGCAATCCCATTTCTGGGAATATATACAAAGAAATCTAAAATATTCAAAAGATGTATGCACGCCTATGTTCATTGCAGCATTATTTACCTTAGCCAAGGTATGGAAGCAACCCAAGTCTCCATCAGTAGAACAGTGGATAAAAAAGAGGTGGTACACATATATAATGGAATATTACTCAGCAATAAAAAAGACTGAAATCTCACCATTTGTGAAACATGGGTGGACATAGAAGGTATTGTGTTGAGTGAAATAAATCAGACAGAAAAAGAAAAATACCTGAGGATTTCACTTACATATGAAATCTAAAGATCCAAATAAACAAACAAACAAAATGGAAACAGACTCATAGAAACAGTAAACAAACTGAAGGTTCCCAGATGGAAGGGGATGGGAGATGGGTGAAAAAGGTGAAGTGATTCAGAAGTACAAATTGGTAGTTACAAAATAGTCATGGGGATATAAAGTACAGCATAAGAAATACAGTCAATAATATTAAAATAACTATGTTTGGTGTCATGTGGGCACTAGAATATCAAGGAGATCATACTGTAAGTTATATAATTGTGTAACCACTATGCTAAACACCTAAAACAAATATAAAATAAAATTAAATGTCTACTGCAATTGAAAAATAAAAAAATTAAAATATCAACCTCTTGTTCTACCAGCCTAGGAATAGAACTGCCTCTTAACAGTCTTACCTCTGTGGTATCTGGGTGTCCATTTTTTGAGTCTTTAGTTAACAATTCCTTATATGAAATTCTCTACTAAAATAACTTGTGTGGTTCTATCCCCTGACTTGACTCTGAAAAAAAAAAAACAACAGAAATTTGCTGTGTGAGTGGTTCCAAGAAGTAAGCCCTGGCTGGTGTGGCTCAGTGGATTGAGTGCTGGACTGTGAAGCAAAAGGTTGGTGGTTCAATTCCCAGTCAAGGCTCATGCCTGGGTTGTAGACCATGTCCCCAGTAGGGGGTGTGAGAGAGACAACCACAGAGTGGTTCCAGGAAGTATACCTAGGGATTAGATCATTTTGGTTGTGACCTTAGGCCTGAGTATAGTCTGGAGCTCCTTTCCAATAGGAGCTCATCATCAAAGAAATGTAGCAGCATAAAAATTAATCATATATAACCACCTGTTCTTGATAGTAATTAAATAACTAAATGATTTGGCTTTGGGTGGTGGGCATACTTAAAAAGAAAATAAATAAATAACTATAAAACGAAGTGACTGCTGCCATTGGCCATCATGCAGCAGCAGATTCAACAGAGACTGTGATATGGAATAGCTTCTTCTAAGTATTCTGGAGTGCTCACAGAAAGAAAATGAGCAACTTAGGTATTCAAACTCTTATCACAGTCACAGAGTCAGAAAGCTTCAATAGTAGCTCTAAAGAAATTTCATATTTCTTGTAGCTATACTGTTATAGTGATGGAAATTTTACATAAAACTTAATAGGGAAGATTACAGAATTACAGTGTAAGTTAAAATCACAGCCACTCAACTCTCTTGAGTGAACATTACAGCACTGATTGAGAAGGAACATGATCCTAGGCTTTTAAACAGGACATCCAGATGAACTCGAAAAGCTTAAAATCTTTAATTATCAAGTTTCTCTGATCTTTTCTTGCCAGTTGTATTGTTCTGGTTTATCCATAAAAACAGAGTCAATAGGATTTGGTTAGGCAATAGCAAATAGGTAGATAATTAGAAGATGATAGATGATTGATAGATGATAGATGATAGATAGATAGATAGATAGATAGATAGATGATAGATGATATGAGGAATTGGCTCACATAGTTATGGAGGCTGAAAAGTCCCAGAAACACCCATCTGTAACTGGAGACCCAGGAAAGGTGGCAGTGTAGTTTGAAGGCCTGAGAACTGGGGAGCCGATGGTATATAGTATAATCCAAGTCTAAAGGCCTGGCAACCAGGAACACTGAGGGCATGAAAGACCAATGTTATGGTTCAAGCAGTGAGATAGAGTTAACTCCATTTCCTGCCTTTTTGTTTTCTTCAGGCCCTTGATGGTGTGGAAGAGGCCAAACTACGTAAATGAGGGCAATCCACTTTACTGAGTCTGCCAATTCAAATGTTATTTCCAGAAACACTGTCACAGAAACACCCCCAAACAATATTTGAACATATATCTGGGAACTCAGCCCTAGTCAAGTTCACACATAAAATTAAACATCATATTAGTGGGAGCCGTCTGCCATCCTTGGTCTGAAGATACAAAGTCTTCCTTTACTTGAAGACATGTAATAAGCTCGCCTAGGATAGTTACCATGTGAGAGGGGGCCTATTGTTCTTAATATCCAATAAAAATAGGATCTTTCTTAAGATCCAAGATACTCACATCTTATCATGAGACCCATAGTTAGGATGTCATATGCAGTATCTCCACAGGGGAAAAAACAGAGTTGAACTCTAGAGGATATAGTTGTACATAACATAATTGCAAGATTTTGCTAATTTATGTGAGCAGAAAGCTGAAAAATCTGTATGAGAATGGATTCTCATGATGTTAGATTGAGGGGAATATTTTAAAACACTGTATGGAGCCACATTTATTGAAATGGATACATCTATTAGAGATTCTGGATTTAATGTGTTAACTCACACTATTGTAAATAGCTCTAATAGTTTATTTCATTGGTTTGTTGAACTTCATACTAAATGGCATCTTACAGAAATGTATATTGGAGTGGATGTATTACTCTGTGACCTGTATACCTACCCACCCACTACACTCCCTGAGAGAAGCTGAAGTACCCTCCCTCCATTAAGACATTGGGAAATGCATTAGTTAGGGGAGAATTAGCATCCTTGCAAAATTCTGTGCTGACTGTCCTCCACACACCAGATGTCATGGAAGGGAATGTCACCGCTGAGATGGACTCCCTGATTTCAAAGGCTGTCATGAGATTCCAGTGTCTGAGTTTAACTGGCAGTGTATAACTTCCAAAGACAAAGAGGGTACAAAGGGGGAAAGGAATGAAGTAGTCATCAAAATATTTTGACCACAAGGATCTTTGGTAGTGGTTAATTGATCATGGTGTTCCTATAATAGAAAGAGATAGACAGCCTACTAAATGTTACTTGATTTATATAACAGGAAACATCCAGGTCTGTCACCAGAATCTTGACTTACATCACCACAATGGAGAGTCTTTGCCTTTTACCTAAGTTCCATATCTAAGTCATTCACAAACCCAGAATGCCTTGACTGAAGGCACTTGACTTAGGCAGACCCCTTGAAGAAGAACTCTGCTACACTAGTAAAAGTGTACACTGTAAGTCCTCTTCTGTACTTCCCCAAGGAGACCCATAGTAACTTAATAAAGTTACTATGCCTGAGGGAAAAGGGAAATGCACAGACCTGTTAAGCATTACCAGGCATTGCCTCTAAATTGACATTGTAGTAGTATGCCATTATAGTATTCAAGTAAAAGTGGGGGCTTACAGTGGTGAGATGATAATGAAGTTTGGGCTGAAGTTTGAATCACAGTGGATCAAAGGGTTAATGAACCAAACCTATGGTTATTTTCCTGCTTTTGCTAAATGTGTCATTGAAAAGACATACTCGAAAACTGGTAGAATCCCCATATTGACATCCCGACTCTTTAAACAAGGTACATTATGATGGAAAAGATAAAAAAACCCTTAAAACTTTCTCTCCTCATCACAATACAAACCATTAAATATACACACACTTTGCAGGGGCAATTACAGATATTTGTGCATCATCACAAACTTGAAAGATGTAGGTTTGGTGATATCTATAACATTTCATTTAATTGCCTCTTTGGCCTATCCAGAAGATGAATGGATCTTGGAGAATGACTTTGGAAGATCACAAACAAAATCAGATGATTACTCTAATTGTAGCTCCTATGTCTCATGCACTATATTTACTAGAGCAAATTACTGCAGCCCTTGATATGCAAATATTATTAATTTGCCAAACGCTCCTTTCTCTATACTAATTAATAAGGACTACTGGAAGCAGTTTGCTTTTACCTGGCATGACTAACAGTATATCTTCAGTCTTATCTCAGGGGTTCATTAGCTCTCGCTCTCTTTCTTAATATAGTTCATAGAAATCTTCATCATCTTGATAATTCAGAGAAATATCATCCTGGTCCACTGCATTGATAACCTTTTGATAACTGACCAAAAGAGCAAGACACAGGAAGCACTTTGAATGCCATGGCAAGGTACATATAACTTAGAATGTGAGAGATAAACTCCATGAAAATTCAGGACCCTACCATTTCAGTGATGTTTCTTGGGTTACTGCATGTCAATTTTATAAAATGAGGATGACAAGTTATTGTATCTTGCAAAGGATACCATGGAAATAGAGGCATAATGCCTATGCACTTTTTGAAATTTGGGTTTTGTTGGATCTTTTGGAGTAGCATTCAAGTGTGCTACTTTGACCCACATATCAAGTGACCCAGATACCTACAAGTTTTAAGAAGAGGATCAGAGAAGAGAAGGCTCTGCAGCAAGTTTAGGCTGTTGGGAAGATGCTGTCCTGATTGGGCCTATGACCAAACAGATATAATGATACTTGTGATGTCTGTATATATGCAGAGCCTCTGGAAAACACCAATGAAGAAGTCACAGCTCAGGTATCTAGTGCTCTGTAGTAAATTCATGTCTTCTGAAGACAGCTATGTTTGGGGGCAGGGGGAGAAACGGACTTTTTTTGTTTGCTCCCAGGCCCTGATAAAGCAGCTCAATGCCTAATAAATGTGTCATCAAGTGACTGTGGGAGCTAACCTGCCTGTCATGAATCAATGATATCTGACACACCAAACCATTGCATTGGACATGTGTTGCCACAATTTATTATCAGGTGGAAAAGGATTTAAGATCTTGCTTGAGCAAGTCATAAATGTACAAGTAAGTTATAGGGACAAATAGGTAAGATAACTTTCATCTACTCCTACTGCATTGACTTCTTCCCTTCAAACCACACATATGGCATCAGGAAGAATCTTTTATGACATGTTGAATGAGAAGGAAAGAAAATAGGCCTGGTTATCTGATACTGTTACTAAATATGCAGACCCCAACTGAGAGTGAATATTTGCAAATTTAGGACCCACCCAGGAATGGATTTGCAAGGAAGTAGTAAAGGGAAATCTTTAGTGGAGAAGGGGTTTATGTCCATGGAATTAACTAATCTCACCATATATCATCGGGTAGAATTCTAGCTTACAGGATACAGTAAGTATTTTCAATCCATAACCAATACATGATGATGTTTCTCTGGTAAAATATACCATACTCATTTGGGAATCAATGGGGTGAAAGTAGGAATGGCTCATCTTAGTATCCCATTCATAAAATTTTCATTTCTCATTCCTGAGACTTTGGCTAGTTTGGAAATCTTAGTTCACAACAGAATTCTTTGACCAGGGCAGGATAAATAATCCATTGAATTGGAAGCAGAGACTACCTTTTGGCCTTCTAGAATCCTCACATCACTGAAACAACCAGCAAAAAATACAGAATCATTGTGATTCAAACAATTTGGCGATGAAGGTTTGGGTTATCCTACCAAGTAAAATATCCCAACCAGTGCAGTTCCCTTAGAGGACAAAAGCAACACACACTGACTATTGGAAGAAGAAAGTCACAGGACTAGTAACAGCTCTGGATATAGCTTTTCTTGCTTGTGCATACATATTAACCAATTTCTTCTCTCTTCCTCTTCCTCTTATTTGTATACAAGATCTATTGCTGATGGTTAATGTTACAACTTTATGTTCAGGTAACAGAATATTTACCTAGACCTGTGATTGAATTTGAAGAGGAACTGACAGCACCTGGAAATGCACAATATGACTGTTAGGGATCTGTGTGTTGGGGGAAAGAGTGAGGGATTGTTTTTTTTTTTTACCAAACATAACTGCAGCTCATTAGGTAGATGTATGGAGTTGTTTTGGATGCTGTAATGGAAGTTCTAAAATGTGTGGAAAGGTGTATATGAATTGACGGTACCAATTATTAATGCATTTTTCAGCCTCAGATCCATACTTCTAAACTCTGTTGGGACTGCAACCACATTTAAATTTTGCCCACAGGCTCTGCATTAGGTCAATCAGGGGGCAAGATGGCACACATGAGGTTGGAGGAAGAAAGAACCTACTACTTCCTGTTTCCTATTTATTCTGGCTTCTGCTTCCTGTCAGTGTCAATGGGCAATGTTCCCTCACTCTGGTTGTGGCAGTTTGTTCCAGCAGCAGCAGGGGCTCATCATGTCTCTTTGAGACACCAGTGCCAGATGGCGCCTCTTCTTTGAGAGTCTGGGTGCAGCCCCCTGAAGCCGTCGGTGAACCCAGGGGCATCAGACCAGCAGAGTCAAGCAGCCCTCCCTCTGGGCCTGACTCTGCTTCATGGTGCACCTTATGCAAGTGTGTAAGTTCTAGCAGTTCCACCTATTTCCCTTTGTTCTACCAGCACCAGAGGTTGTAGATGCTTTCTGACATTGCTGCCTCTGTGAAAAAGTGTCTGCCTTCCTGAGTTTTCAGTTCTGCAATACTAGTTAACAGCTGTTATATAAATTCTCTCTGAAAAAAAACCTCTTGTGTGGTTTCTGCTTCCTGACTGTTTCACTGGGCAAAATAACTTTGAATTTGGGAGACTGGGGCACAAAATCTTGTGCACCACATAACAGCTATATAACTTTGGCTAAATTCATCAATCTGAGTCTTAGTTTACTCATCTGTAAAAATGAGTTAATAATATTGTTTAAAGCTGTAAGGACTAAGTGATAAAATTCACATAGAACAGGTTTATTCATGAAAAGCACACCACAGATATAAAGAAATATAACAATATTTTTCCATTATAGAAAACTTCCTTTTAAGGAGCCCAAGACACTATGGCTTTTATAGAGAATGAGGTAGAAATCAGTAGAAAGTGTCTACTTTCACTCTAAACCATTTCATATTGTTTGAATTTTCTACCACAGGTATAATACTTTCATTTTAATTTTTTAAATAGCACAGAGATTATCTGGACAGTGCATTCTGAGTCATTTTGTTTTCCTGTAATATTTTTTCTACTAAAAATAAATAAATGCTTGACTAATGGGGAGAGGGGAACATTAAAAATCTCAACATTGTTTGTAGATCCTAAAGGGTCTCATGAAATGTCCTGTGTCTGATTCTGCAACAACCCATCCCAGCTGCTGGCTCCCTCAAGCCAAGCAGCCTCTGTGCCAAGAAGGAGGCAGCCAGTCTGTGAACAGCACAATTATGGCAAGTCTCTGCTTCTGTTAATTGTGACTTCGTCACACAAGGAATATTGCAGGTTTGTGCTAGATGAGGCTTACTTTCAATTTATTATACATTATTCCATGAAGCATTATCCATGATTCCACATTTGTATGAAAGATAAGGTCTTTAGTAGGCTAGGAACAATGTGACTAGAGAGTTGACTAAAAGGAATGGATTCCAAAGTACACCCACTGATGGTGATCCTTATCGGAGCAGGGACAGGAAAAAAACTGGTAATGTATTAGCAAAAATCAAATTGTGACTTTTAGTTCATTTACTTAAAGATATTAATTAAGTTAACTGAATGTATGAATGTGACTAAAATGCAATATTGCCGTGATTATAATGTAATCAGCAAGTTATTAACTGCAATCAAAATGTAAACAGGTCCTATGTGTTCGTCAGAAGTTTCCTCGTCTCATTATTTTAACTCAATCTGAAAATGAGGTTTAGTAAATAGACTAAATATTTAGAAGTATATCTAAATATTTCTTGGCTGTCACATTTTCTTTTTTCTTTTAATTCGTTAACTGAATAAAAATATCACAGGGATATTTTTAAGGAATGTATGTCTTTTCAAGTATAATTTTTAAGAGTATAGAAATAGGGTTTATCAGTATTAATGTACAAAATTTGATCTGCTAAAAGGAAAATAGTAAATTTAAACATCTTGTTTACTTGTCTATAACACAAAGATTAAGTAATATGTTAATGAATGATAAACTTAATAATATTTTCTTTAAATATATATTTTTAAAATTCTCACTGGAGAATATGTTTTTTTATTGATTGTAGAGAGAGAAGAAGGGAGAGAGAGAAACACTGATGTGAGAGGGAAACATCAACTGGTTGCCTCCCATACATGCCCCCACCAGGGATCAAACCTGCAACCTTTTAGTGTACAGGACAACACTTCAACAAAGTGAGCTAGTCGGCCAGAGCTTAACACTGTTTTCATCATTGGTAAATTAGGTTATGAAATAAGGTTTAAAAGGTTACAGCATATAAAAGTGTTCAGCACTAGAATGGGATATAACTATACTTTTAAAAAGATGTTAAACTTATAAGATCTCTATAATGTAACTATCAAAACAGTGCATTTTATTTAAATCATACATGTTAATCATATCGCTAGATTTCTTTGCTCTGCCTACATTTAAAAAATACTTTGCTGATTTTCTGATCCTAAATCATACAAGAAATAAGCACTAAGATACTTCACCCATTTTATCCCAGTAAATGCCCTTAAAAAACAATTTCACCAATGATATTCTGATTTTTATTTTAATTGAACATTGTAGTTCCTATTGTTTAATATAGACCATCTTCTCCAGGATTCTTTGGATTCACATAATCTAAGTTTTGTTCTTCACTGGAAAACTCCTGCTAGAAACTTTGACTGTATCTGTGATGTTGTAACATAGGTGGGTTGGGCTGCCTTCAAAGGTTGAGACACAAAGAGCTATTTCATTTAAGCAAAACAGAATGTGTCAGAACTTTTATATTAGTCTTGGGTGGGTCCCAGTGACAATCATGGTATTTGAGGCTTTATTTCCACACAGTCTACTTGAAAGCAAGCATTGTCTGCTCCAGGACTGGAGTTTGAAGGCATCTTAAAACTCACCTGATTGTTAAAGGAATCACAATTTTTCTTTCTCTTCTCCTTTAAAATAACAATCTATGAAGTTAAGACAAAAAAAGGCTAAAGATTAGAATATTTTCTGATTCTAATCTTTAAATACTTGAAAGTTATATATGAAATTAATGTGTAAATAATTTTAAGTATTTTACTTTTGTCATTTTTTTCATACAAAATTTTCATCAGTCTACTTTTCCCACATATTTTCCTTTTAATTTGCAATAAAATATTCTGTGGTTTACTTATTTATTTTATAGTTATTAAATTTTTAATTGTTTCTAGTTGTTAATAATACATTATGCATCTATCTACATACAAATTGTTTTCCCACCTTTAGAATAAAAAAATTAAATGAATTGTTGCAATCAATTAAACCAAAAGTTAAAAAATCATAATATTAAAGAAAGTTGTTTGAATTTTAAGAATATACTATATAAAACAATGACAATATGTGCTAAGAAATGTTCTAAGTGACTTACATATACTAATTTTTAATCCATAAAACAACCTCATAGAGGTGGGGTAACGAATTTACAGACACAAAATCAAAAAACAGAAAAGTAAAGCAACTTGTCCAAGGTCACACAGAAAGGAAAGACTGATATTCCAACTCGGGCCTTCCAGCATCAGTGGACACACTCTCAACAGTTAAACTACACTGCCTCTCTCATGTCTATGAAAATAGAGGAAGATCCAGTAAGTGAAAAAGGTTGCATTAAGATAGTTGACTAAAAACAAAATAATAGGAAACATAAGAAAAAGGAGGAAGGAAAGAAGCAGGGAAAGCGAAAGGAAAAAGGAGGAAGGACAGAAACAGGAAATCCATAACAGTGCTTGAAGACAAAAAATAGGCATCAGTGGAAGAGAACTTGTGAGGAATTCCTGAACACTGAGGCCTTGATATGTATCTCATCCTGTGGAGCAGGTAGACAGGGTGAGAGCCTGCCCCCTGCCCACCCCCCACACTCACTGCAGTAGCATTCAGCAGCTGGCTTAGACCAGAGCTTTAAACAGGAAACACGCTCTGTGAAGAGAGTGAACTAACTGCCTCAGTAAGATTTCTAATGGGGAATGAATATCTGAGAGACAGGGTAGTGTTTCTCAGAACTTCTGATTATGATTTCTTTTATGAGAAATAAATAAAAAATAAGTTTTTACCCAGAATGAGAATATAACACAGACAAATGAAGTTGGCTTTACTTGGTCCTTTGGGATCCTCGGTGTCTGTGTCCTGCCCACAACCCTAAAGTGAAGCTGCCACTCACACATCTTATCCAACTTACTGCCCTGCCTGAAGTCATCTTTCTCACACAAGAGAGAAGTCATTGGGAAAATGGACCAACAAGTCACAGAAAAACACACACCAGCAACCTTTGGGGCAGTGGAGACAAACACCAAATTAATCCTAAAAAGTCTAATGTGATTTAGGAAAAAAAGAATAACTTAGAAAAAATAATTTAGAAGTTCTCAAATGGATTTGAGAGAATGCACAAAAAAGAACAGCTGTCTATGAGGAAAAGAACAGAAACAGTAAGTTAAACTGTGACTGTCATCAGGAGGTGATGGAAGTGTTCCATGTCTTACCAGTGGTGTTGGTTAAATAACTGTGTGCTTTAGTTGAAATCCATAGAACTGTATGCCAAAAGGAGCAAATATTACTCTATGCAAGTTGTAGTTGTAGACCTTAAAAATAATCTTAAATAGGATTGCAGTTTTTTGAAAAATTAAAATAACTACATAAAACAAGGTACAAGTAAATTAAATTAGTAATCTGAAAGGCAGAGTAAAAAGACCAAGTTGAAACTTCTCTAAAAACATAAAATAAAAAGACAAAATGAAGGACAATGTAAGCAAACATTTACAAGGCAGGAAGGATAAATCCACAAAGTTCAATATGATTTTAGTAGAGGAGATCTAAAAGGAGGAAAAAATGTAGAAAGGGAAAAATTGCATAAGAATAATATTTCTTCAAGCTAAAGAGAGGCAAAGGTCCTTAAGTTTAAATGACTTGTCAAATATCAAATGAGATAAGTAATCAAAGACCATCACCTGTATATATCCTGATGAAATAAAAGAGCTCAAAAGACAAATAAACTCCAAATAGCAACAGTTAGAACAGAAGATGGGGGAATAAGGATCAGGCTGGCATCAGAATTTTTATTGTCAATTAGGTTCCTATTAAATAATGAATATTGTTTTCAGAGTTATGAAGGAAACTGCCACTGCAAAGGCACTGTGTTCCCTTTCCCATACCCTGTTAGAAGCCAGCCACAGCATCTAGCCCATCTCTTCTGGAAGGGGTAGGAAAGAATATATGGACATATGTCAAAAGCATTATGGTAAAGAATAAATATTTTGGAGGAGATGCAGTGAGGCTATGCAAATATTGTGTTTCTCCTAAAAGGTCCAGGCTCGGCCTCCAGCTTTTCTTTGGCACTTTGAGCACGTGCCCACCTCTGGGTGACATCCTGTCGCGCTCCTTCTCTGAGACGGCAGCGTGCACACTCTGCTCAGAGGCTGCCTTCATGGCACTGTCTAAACTATTGCAAACCACCCACAACCCTCCTACCACCTTTATTTTTCTTATTAATATTAACCCACAATATATTATGTAATTACCTCCTATAGATTACTTACCCATCAGTTCAGAAAGGAAATTTCATAAGAAAGGAATTTTGTTTCTGTTCTTCACTACTCTATAGAATGCCTGCATAGAGCCTGAAAAGTGTTTGCTGAATAAAAAAATAAAAATTTGTGCTATTGCTACCAAAAGATTGCAAGATTGTAACTTATATTTGTTAACTAACATTTCTTATTCCTTTAAAACCTTAGCCTATGATTCAGCCACCATGTAATCGAATACCATCTGTGAGTAGGAGGATTAGAAAAGTGTCAAGACCAGTATTCACCCAGTGCTGGACAGTCAGAGGGACAGGGCGGCCCCCTGCCCCCACTTCTGAGCCTCCTCTGGCCTCCCTGAGCCTCCTCTTAGCCTTCTCTGATAGTATACTCTTAGAAATCTGTCTTCTTCAGTTCAGGCTGCTATAATAAAAACACCATAAACTGGGTAACTTAAATAAGAGACATTTACTTCTCACAACAGTGAAGGCTGGAAGTCCAAAGTCAAGGTGCTGTTTAATTTTGTTCTTGGTGAGGAGTCTTCCTGCATTGCAGGCAGCTGCCTTCTCACTGTGTGTTCACATGGCAGAGGGAGATTCCTCTGGTGTCTTTTCTTTTAAGGGCACTAATCTTATTCATGAGGGCCCCACCTTCCTGAGCAAATAACCTTCAAAGGTGCCACTATCCCATTGGGAGTTATAACGTGCTTCAACATATGAATCTAAGGGGATATATTCAGTTCCTAGTACCATGTGCCTGTTAGTTAAAAAATAAGATGAAGGGCCCTAGCCAGGTGGCTCAGTTCGTTGGCGCATCATCCCACACACCAAAGGGTTGTGGGTTCAATCTTTGGTCAGGGCACCTAACTAGGTTGCAGGTTGGGTCCCCAGTTGGGGTGCATACGGGAGGCAACTGATGGATGGATGTTTCTCACTCTCTTCAATGTTTCTCTCTCCCTCTCTCTGTCGCTATCTCAGTCTCTCTCTCTTTTTCTCTCTTTCAAATCAAAAAATGTATCCTTGGGTGAGGATTAAAAAGAATAAGATAAAATATTATATCCCCAACTCTTCAGTAGCACACAGTGACAGGGAACAGATTGCTTCAATGCTGTGCTATCAAACAATAATGCTTTCAAACTACGTGTATGCATGTGGTATGAAGAGTATCAGTTATCCTTGGCTGAATATTGTTTTTAGTGTTTTAAATCTGATTCCTGGAAAACTAAAAATAATTAACACTAATTCTTTTCAGTTTCTTTATTTGAATTCTTTAAAATACCAACATGAATATTGTGTTACTCCATGATACAGAAAATAAGCTACTTTAAATACATACTTATTATTTAAGACTTAATATATAGTACATATTAATGTCTGAATTAGGGGATTTTCTCTAAATTCAGTGATGGAAAAAAATTAGCTTAATAAAATGATTTAAGACTAGATGGAAATGTGTTGTTTCTGTGTCTCAATAAAGAAAAGTAATGAGTTTCTGTGATCATTAAATTCTAAATTAAAATCTCCTCTACTGAACCAATTATTATTTTTTCTAAAATAATTAAAACATCTTTAAAGCCAATAATATACTATTATTGGAAAACTAGGTTTGGAAAAATAACTTATTTGGTGAGAGTTAATGTAATTAAAGTATTTGATGAGCTTCATCTACTACCTCATATGGATCAATTCGTAAAGAGCAGGTGTGTTTGTTGAAGTAGATAAACAAAAGTGAATCAGCTCTGTGTTTCAGAGATCTCCTACATTATTATATAGTTCCTGTGAGATATATTTCCCTCATATGTTTATTTATCTCACCAAGATCTGTTGACAGTTGGATCCAGTAAGACAAGGCACCTGCCTGCCAGTCTGGACGCCCTGGGTCAGTCCTGCAGTGAGTGGTGACAGCCAGAACACAGCCAATGCAGGCTGCGCGTGAATTGTTCTCTAGCCTTGGGTGTTCCCAGAGCCAGGCTCTGAAAGAAAGGACTGTATGTGATTTGGGAGTTGATGCCAGGAACCACCAGCAGCAGAGTGGGAAGGTAGGACGGGGAGAGAAGCCAACAGTGCTTGCATGAGAATGTTGCGGGCTCCTGGGGCTCCTGGAGGGGAGGTGTGCTGCTGGAGGGCCAGTCGGCCAGGTCAGCGTGGTTGTGGTCGCAGCAGGGCACACCGGTTAGATGGAGTCCCAGTCGTGTGCCTAGTGAACTTCACACGGGTTTCTCAAACACTCTAAGGCAGAGATTTTTAACTTTTTTTTAATCTCATGGCACACTTAAAGTAATTACAGAAATTCTTCTGCACACCAAAAATATATTTTTTACTGATCTGACAAAAAATAGGTGTAATTTTGAATTATTGACATTGAATAGCTATTGTTGTGTTGGCTGTTGTTTTTTTATTAGACAATCTAACAGAAAAGTGGTCAGTGTCCCTGACTAAGTAGTCAGGTATTGCATGTTTTAAAAATTCTTGTGGCACACCAGTTGAAAATTGCTGCTTTAAGGGAACATGAGACCCTCCTAATACATCTTAATGTCCCTCAGTCATCCCAGGAAAAAATTCTTTTCTCTCCTAGCCTCTTCAGCATTTAGTTCTATCCTTTCCATCTCCAATTTGGTAGAAGATGAAAGGTTCAGAACAAACTTAAATTGTCTGTTTTTTTGCCTTGAATTTTATTTAGCCCAATAATTGCTCTTATGCCAGCAGTGCTGAGATGGTGTCACAGGATGACAGAGAGGGGAGTGGAACTCTGCTTGGGATAGCTGCAGAAGGCTCTGTAATAGGTGTGGCTTAAAGTGGCCTAGGAGTTTGCAACTTGGGAAGGTGAGGCTATTCCTATGAGAGAAAAAAACACAAGCAAAGCTCCAGGGTTCCCTAGAAAGGAGAAAATGTGCTTTGTACCTAGTTTGCAGGGTACAAGGGGCATTAAAAAGGGGCCTCAAGTTAGATAGAGCCAAATTGCACATTGGAAGATTAGGAAGGAAGGATGCCAAAAAAAAAAAAAAGCTTTCCTCCAAACTGCTGATAACACTAAAGATTTACTTAACCCTAAGTCAAGTATAAATGATATAATAGAAAGGAAGACAGTAAAAAAGTTTTGGATATGGGTAATATAGCTAAGTCTTTATTTTTCCATAATGGAAGTAATAAGTACTAACTAATAATAGAAACAATGA
This sequence comes from Trachops cirrhosus, assembly GCA_028533065.1. Lineage (NCBI taxonomy): Eukaryota > Metazoa > Chordata > Mammalia > Chiroptera > Phyllostomidae > Trachops > Trachops cirrhosus. The sequence continues at coordinate 76,620,587 of CM052544.1, forward strand.
GCAATAAAGAATGATAAGAATGGCAACAAAATATTTTATGTACAAGTAATTCCATTAGACATTGTTAAATATGCTAAAGATAACTGTATGCAGAAATGAGAGTTGGAATAAAGAGAGATAGTAAATTGATGAAGGATATTTAACTTTTAAATCTATGAATATGAACATCTGTTACTTTGATAATTTTATTACAACTCTCAGATCAATACCTAAATGAATGGAGTTCATAAAAAATATTATCTGCAGAATACTCAGTAAGATGTGTAACATTGTCACCTCTATCTCCTCCTAGGAGATCCATTGAATATCCTGACTGATTAGGGAGCCCTGAAAAGTTTTCTTGCTGTCTTTAAATTTATCATAATTGTAGTCAACAAAGGCTTATAACTGTTTAGTATGTTAAAATTTTGCTCCATTATCAGTTTAAATAACTTCTCATAAATACAGTCACTTTAAAGATCAAAAACCAGCATGAGGAGAAAATGATTAGTTTGCCATTCTCTCCTTATTATTCAATAATCCCTCTACCTTACTGAACTTTTAATCTACTTCAGATTTGCAAGATTGTGCGGTGAGATCTTGAGGGAGAGAGGGGACTAGAAGAATATTCTTGTTTTTTGGTTTTTATGCTGGAAAGGGTTAAACATTAAAGTGTTTTCTGCTAAACAATCATTAACCAACAACAGTTTGTAAAATCATTTTTCTAGTTGCCTTTATTACCCATAGGTGAATATTATTAACTCTTTACTTAGGTCTCCTCAATAATAGAGCCCTTGATTGCCAGGTGACAGTCCCCAAAGCCAGACACGCTTAACAAGAAGGTCAAATGTACTTTTGATACTCTGCTTCACAGTTGTGTCAAATGCATCTGCGTGCCTATGTTGGTGTGCACACATACATGCAACATTTTCTTATAATGACTGGAAAATAATTGGTGCTTTGAAGCAGCGGTCCCCAACATTTTTGGTACCAGGGACCAGTTTCATGGAAGACAATGTTTCCATGAATTGGGGTTGGGCAGGATGGTTTCAGGATGATTCAAGTGCATTAAATTCAAGCTCACCTCCTGCTATGTAGCCAATTCCTAACAGGCCTGGATGATACTGGTCCATGGCCCAGAGTTTGGGGACCCCTGCTATAAAGTCCTTGTAAAATATCAGTTGCAAATAAAATGCACAACTTTTTCTTAACAGTTTCTAGCAATGGCAATGCATCTGTCATGTACTAAACATTAGTAATTTGATATGCCAAGATACATCCTGTACTATCACACATAACAAATAACCCATCAATAATATATTGTTGCATCTATCTCATTACTTTAGACTTAAAATGACAATGGTAACCACTTACAAAGGGATAGTTGCCTGAAGCTGTTTTTTTTTTCCTGTGGTGTTGATGGATTTCCAATGTATTATCACCTCTAGCACGTAGTCCCCTTGCTAACCTTTAGTGTATATTTTTATAATGGCTGACCACAGTTCATTAAAGTCATATACTCTGGTCATGAGATGATGCAAAGCCATAGAAACTGACTTCCATGTTGTAGCACTGGCTTCAATTGCTGTCAACTAAACACACGAGTTAACTGCAGCTTGGTCAAAAAACATGAATTATGTCACAAAATGTGGTAGATAAACCCAAGTCCAGCTCCTCTTGATTGACACCATGAAGGGAAAAGAAAAGAATGAACAGAAAGGATGAGATGAGATAGCCTATTTTGCGATAAAACAAATGAACAGATTACAATTGTAGATTAACAGCTGTAAATTAGCGATTTTGGCAACAAGGAGATTTATCAACAATTTTATTATAAAAATTTGTGTTATAATAGTCAAGTTTGTCAACTCCTTTTAAGTCTGCTACTTGGCCAGTACTTTGAATCCACTTCCAAAATATCACATCCTGGTCATTTTATGATAGGTACCAGTTACTCTTGACTTAACTTTTTAGTGTAAGTTATCTTCTCCAAATTATACAACTTTTTAAAAAGATTGTATTTATTTATTTTTAGAGAGAGGAGAAGAGAGGGAAGAGAAACATCAGTATGAGAGAGAAACACTTCTCCTATGTGCTCTAACCAGGGACCGAACCTGCAACCCAGGCAAGTGCCCTGATCAGGAATCGAACCAGTGACCTTTTGTTTTGCGAGATGATGCCCAACCAACTGAGCCACACCAGACAGGGTAAATTACACAACTTTTGACCCGATATCATTTAGTAATATGACAGCTATCATGGTTTATGAAATTAACACTCAAACTGTCTTATTTACGTTAGATACTAGCCTCAAAATTTGCATCCTTACCACCAGGTGGCAGCAGATCTCCTGCCTTCAAGTAATCTAATGCCTTTCCTTTCTTGAGACCCAAATTTCAACAAGAATTTTGAAAAAATTCTGTATGTAAATCCAGTATTTAAGCCACTTAAAGCTGCCAAACATAACAGATAAAGAGTACATAAGGCATCTTACCTGCATGTGCCCCAGGAGATTTGTGTCTGTTTGTTCCCAGCTGTGCCAGGCCCCTAAGGATGGTTGGACACTAAGGGACTGTTCAGCAAACATTTCTGGGGTGGAGGAAGAATGATACAAGATTTTCTGAAGTGGGTATTATTTGGTACCCTTCTCAGTAATTGTAACTTTATTATTATTAGCAACAAAGTACTATATTCTATTCATAAACTTTTTGTCTTTGAGTCAAACCCTTCCCAGAACTTGCATCATTCTGCGAACCTTCAGCCTGACCTACATTCCAGAAGCCCTCTGAGGAAATTTAATGGACCAGGTTTGGTGTATTTATTCCTTCAAGGATATCAGTGTGGATTGAAATAAAAATGTTCACTTGTCTTTCCAGTAATCTTTACATCAGGAAGGGGAACAGAAAAGATAGACTGGGAGTCTCTATGTGGTAACAATAATATAATTGTTACATTTCAATAGGAGTGAAAGCAAGCAATTTCTATTTTCCTGTTTGCCTGGGGTCAGTATATCAATAAGGTGGTACCGTACATTGCTTAGCACAGTGCTTGGCAACACTCAATGAGCTTTACCAGTATTCTAGATGTGCAGGTTCAGCAATAGACTCCAGTAGGTTAACTAAGTTAATAATTCTAGTAAATGATGGAACTGGACTTTGAACCTGGGTTCATTCATTTCAAAGCCCATTCTCTGATTTATTTATAATACTGTCTCTGTTCAGTATCAAAATATTATTCCTCCCCCTTACATTTACATTTTTATCTGTTGTCTTCTTTTTGTGAAATTTCTGAGTGATTCTTAACTTTTTTGAGGTCACATATCATTTCAACATCTGATGGAAGTTCTGAACTATTTCCATCCACAAAACAAATGCCAAGACAATCTTGGACATCATTTCAAGAAGTTTACATGATCCCAAAATTCTTTCATGGAACCTAGGTTAAGAAAGTCCATTCCAAAATCTCTTTCACTAAATATCTTATTTTTAAATTATTTACAATGTGCAATTGGTACCTGTTATACTGAATTTGTGTGTCCCCCTAAATTCATTTGTTGACACTATAACCCCCAATGTAGCTATATTTGTAGATGGGGCCTCTCAGGAACTATGGTCAAATGAGGTCAAAAGGATGGGGCCTTAATCTGATTTGATGGTATTATTCTCCTTATCCAAAACAACAGAAAGCTTCCTAATTTGAGCCCCTCCCTCAGTTTCTCTGTTTCTCTCTGTCTCTTCCTCCCCGCATGCACTCACTAAGCTATCTGCAAACCAGGTAGAGATTCTTCACCGGAAACCAAACTGGCCAGAACCTTGATCTTGGACTTCTAGCCTCAAAACTGTGAGAAAATATACTTTTGTTATTTAAGCCACCCAGTAGATTGTAATTTGTTATGGAAGCACTGCTAAGACAGTGCCCAATAAAAAATGAACAAAGCCACAATTATTCATAAACTAATTCTTTATGGAAACTAATGTTTATGTTTTATGTTTTAAATTTTATTTTTATAAGCATATGCTTGTAGAAAACTGAAATATACAGAAAAATCAAACTAAACTAGCAATTTACTTTTTATCTACAAATTAAAGTTTCCTATAAAAATTTTAGTATGTTTCTAAAATATAGTTTTGATCATGTTACATACATAACTTTATATGCCTTTTTGGTTAACACTCAGCAGTGTGTTTCTGATGGCAAATTATTGATTTTTTGATTAGTGATTCAGAAAGTTGTCTATAGATATGCAGATAGATAGACAGAAAAACAGGTAAAGTAGTCATAGAATCATGTAGTCTTCCTGCTGGAAAAGATCCTAGAGATCATGCCTTTAAGATAGTTCATTTTAAGCTTTAAAAGAAGGAGAATTGCCTCACATCACATAGCTATATTGGCAAGGTCTCCTGATGCTTAAATCTGCCATGACACCAAGTTGCTATTCACATAACTACAGAATAGGCTTTTAAAGCAAAATAATTCTAAAGGAAAGATAAATAATTCTCTTTTGACACCTATTATAAAAATAAAAAACCTGGCTGGTGTGGCTCAGTGGATTGAGCACTGGACTGCGAACCAAAGGGTCACGGGCTCAATTCCCAGTCAGGGAACATGCCTGGGTTGCAAGCCAGGTCCCCAGTAGGGGGCACATGAGAAGCAACCACACATTGATATTTCTCTCCCTCTCTTTCACCTTCCCTTCCCCTCTCTGTAAAAACAAATTTAAAAAGCATTAAAAAATAAATAACCATTCCCATGGATAATTATTCTCAAAAAAGTGGTGGTGAGAAAAGAGGTAAAGAGGTACTTAGGGATTGTGAATATGCATAGATCTAAATCAGATGTATCTCTACAAACAGGGAAGTTCAATGAGTAAAATTATTGGTTTGGGGTTCAGCTGGACCTAGGTTTACTTCTTGGCCCATCTGCTTACCAATTGGTTTCTTAGCTATTTATCTGACCATTCTAAGACCCAAATTTCTTATGTATATAATGAAACTTATAAAAGTAACATTTATCTTAAAAGAATATTGGCTGGACTAAAATGAAATAATCTGCGTGAAGTATTTGACGCAGTGCCAAGTAGCAAGTATTCAATAAATGTTAATTATATACATTTGTATCAGTAAGAAATATTTTCCTAACCTCAGAATTTCTCTAAACCCTTTCACTCCCACCTCAAATCATAGAATTTCCACATTACACACTCTATGTTTTTGTTCCTTTTGGAGCGTGGTCCTCTTTCTTGAAGAATTCACAAAAGATAGTCAAATCAATTAGTGGTAGACTTAATACTGTAGGGTTCTCAGGTATAAGCTAAGGGACTTAAAAAAACATTAATGCAGATTCTTGGATTCCCACCCACAGAGATTTAAGTTCAATTTGCCTCAGGTACAACATAGATATTGTTCTTTAAAAATTCCTTAGGTATATTTAAGATTAATACCTAATACTATAATTTGTTATGAACACTATAATTTAAATTTCACACTTTACAATTATAATTTGGTCTTTGCACAGGAAAAAAAATACAATCACAAAAACAGTCCCTAAGGAAGTTCCAATGTCGGGCTTACTACTTTAAGATTTTAGATAAAGTATTATAGATATGTCAAAGAATTAGAGGATATAATTTATAAAGAAATAATATATGATGATGTTGCCCTACTAAAAAATAAAGACTATTGATAGAAATTGTAAAAAGGATTAAATAGAAATTCTAGAGTTGAAAAGTATAATAACAAATTTGAAAAGTCACTAGAGGGACATAGCAGATCTAAATGACAGATGAAAGACTCAGAAAATTTGAAGATAAGCACAGGAGATGATTCAGTCTGAGAAAGCAAAACATGGAATTCTTGTACCTTCTACAGAAAACATACAGTGAACAAGTGATTGAATGACAACTGTTTGCACGAACTCCCTAAGTCACCTCTGACTGAGCAGTTGATCTACTTTATTGGAGAGAAAGGAGACTGAGGACCCACTGTGCTTCTTCAAAACTGCCAGAGCTGACCATTTCCAGTGGGCACTGTTCATGACAGAAATGAAATCAACAGTATCTTTTCAACTACTTGGAAAATAACCAGATGTGAAATATTATCCTATAAAAGACATCACCTAAATGAAGTAGCATACCTGGGACTTACCTTAATGAAAACTATCCTCTATGTCTTTCTAAATTTCTTGAAACAGGTGGCAGTATAGAACTCCTGGATTTGGTTATATCTATTTACATATATGGCATATGTAGGGGAGGCTTCCTTCTAAAATGTGATCTTATTTTCCTCTCTAAATGTCCCTACTGCTTTTAATACCAAAGTTGTCTAGCTATCATGTTATGGTCCCTTGGCAGAGATGTGGATTTGTACTTGGAAAAAGCTCATGTGAGAATACTCTGATACAGAAATATCTTCTGTGTTATAATAAGAATCAGTTACACACTGAAGCAGAAGCAGAGTTAGCAGTAGTAATGGTGTAGGGAGAACAATTTTAGTTCTGTTGTCAATGACAGTTGATGGAGACTGTGGCTTCAAGGTCTGTATTAACTTTTCAGATATGGAGGAATCAAGTGAGGCAGTGGAACCAACAGTTGTGCAGTCACAAATAACTTGAACAGAACTCTTCCACATTGTTGCAATGTTTACAATAAAGTGATTACTAGTCGAATTTTGTATGCAAAGCACTACTGTTAGGAAGTAGAATCCCATGAGACAGATTTATCATCATTCAGTCTATAGTTCAGCAAACAATGATTATAGAGAGCAACACTCTGGGCTCTGTAGTGCTGCCAGTGCTCTGCCCTGCTGCTTTTGTCCCACTCTGCCAAAATGCACAGCCTCCTGAGTTCACACACTCTAAACTCTCCCACCCCAACTCTTGACTATGCATAGTCTTACCCCATCCAAAATTATGTTAAAAGTTTGCTCACTTCCATGTTCCTTTCCTTCTCCCCTATTAAACTCCACATGCAGAGAACTTCTTGTTCAATCCCTCCAGGAAGAGAATGGTACCTGCACACACTGAGCACTCAGTACATATTTGCTGAATGAATAAATAAATTTAATCATAGGCTATAAACCCCAAACACTATAACTTTTCATAGATCCCTATTTATACATAAACATGAAAGTCAATGAAGTCTGAGTCCTCCACTAGTTAGAAGCTTTGGCTTGGTCTCCTGGCCCTCAAATTTTTGTCCTCCCTTCAACTCACTTGTAAAAATCCCTGACTCTAACCTAGAGGGTCATGCTGGTCAAGTTCAGCTGTGCTCGACCTCATTAATGTAACACGGACCACAGAAAGTCTTGGTTTCCAAGAAAAGATTTATGGAAATTGATTTATCCAAGCTGAAGAGAGAACCAGAAAAATATAGAGGTGTAATTCGCAGCAAGTTACCATTTGGTGAAGAGAGTTACAGATTATATCTAAACATTTGTGTTATTTTAAACCTCTCCCATAATTGCCTTTTATTTTAAGTACTGGTGGTGAGTGACACTTGCCCGATAAAATCCCATCTGCTTTCTTATGCCTTCCGGAGCAGCTGTATGTTGCTAGAGGAAATTACAGACCAAGCTGAATGGTTTCCCTTTAAATTTATGACCACAAAACTGAAATGGGCTTTTATCACAGCCCAGGACTCTTACTATATTTCTTTAGTAAGATAATATTTCCACTCCCCCAGGTAACTGCTTCAACTATTTTCTCTTTTCTAATCTCCTACCCATACTTATTTCACTGAGATTCTAGAAGCGGTCAACTAGGCATCTCTTATCTTTCTACCACCAACTCTATCCATCTTTTCCCCCTTCTGTTACAGGAGATAAAAATGTGTTTTTGTTTTGTTTTGTTTCTTATGGGCTGAATTACATTCTCCTCCAAAATGTGTGTGTTGTAGTCTAACCCCCATTTCTTCAAAATGTGACGGCTATAGGCTGAATGTTTGTGCCTCCCCACCCCCAAATTGATGTTGAAACCTAATCCCCAATGTGATGGTGTGTTGAGGTGGGCTTTTTGGTGATGATTAAGTCAGGAGGGCGGAGCCCTCATTGATGGAATTAGTGTGCTTATAAAAGGGGCCCCGGAGAGCTCCCTTATCCCGGCATGAATTCTTATCAGACAGCAAATCTGCCAGCACCTTGATCCTGGACAAATATTATTTAAGCCACCCAGGCAATGGTTCTTTTTTTTTCAGGTATATGTTTTATGAGATTATGCCTTGTATTTGATTATAGTCCCTGCAGTATCTAGCCATTCACACTCAGTGTCCTCTGCTCTTTTGAATTTTGAATGTGGCTTCAAAAATTCTGTTGGAGCTGCAAATATTTTTATTCCTTTTGTTGAAAGTATGAGCTTTACTCCCTAGATAAGAAACAAGAAAGTCTCCAAACCAAACCAATTTCTCCAAACCAAATTTAATTTTTTTCTGAATCCCCAACCCACTGGGTTGAAAACAAGTTCAACCACAGGCCCTCCTTGAGTTCATTGCCCTCCCCCTAAGATTGAATGAAGTTCCCTGGCTTCCTACCCCTTCACCAACACTGGCCCCTGCACTTTCACACTCTGAGTTCAGAAGATTGGGAACTCAAATAATTCTGAGCAAAATTTGAAGACAGGGTCATATGCAAAACAAGTCCCCAGGATTTAAGTCTCCTAGAAACAAACACACTTGTTTCCCTGTACTTCCCTTGAGTCCCAGTGGAAACCTCATCAGACCATCCTCCTCCGGCTCCCCTGTCAGTAACATCTGCTTTGTTTCCTCCCACTCTTGGAAGAGTTAAGTATTCTTGGAAGAGAATATACTAGATTACTCTCTAACTGGGCCAAGCTATAAAAATGGGATTGAAGAAAGACAAAATTCTAAATATAGATGAAAACAGATGGAAAATACCATATTTTGTCACGTATAATGAGCACTATCCTGCCCAAATTTTTGAGGGAAAAATAAGGATGCACATTATACATGAGTAGAACTAATTCTGTATCTACATAAATGTTTTAAATCTTTTACTTATGCTTATGTGTTAAAAGAGTACCTCTAGAAAGCAATAACGATATCCTTATGCAAAATGACACCCTGGAATACAATAATCGGTTTTATATATAAATAAAAAATTGAATTAAAAATTAAAACAAAAGATTTTTTCCCTGAAAATATGGGCCAAAAATGTGGGTGTACATTATACACAGCAAAATACAGTATCTAAAAATTTATTTATTTAATCCAATAGAAACATCTTAAGTGACTACTCTTTCCCAAGCACAGTTCTAGATATCAGTTGCAGCAACAAACTAAACAATGTTTCTGCCAGCATGGAGCTTATATTTTATAGAAAGGAGTATATATTTTAAAACTATTTATTTATTCATTTATTCAATTAATGGCAGGGCCTTTGAATGGAAAATAAAGGGAGAAAGATCAATGGGAGTAAAATGTAAATTGTAATGTCAGTAAAAATCTGAAGAGGTTGCATTACTTGGAGATCTGAATAAAATTATGGGGGAAGACATGTCAGTATAAAGAAAAAAGTCATTCCAAGCCATTGGATAAAGAAAGTGGTAAGGTCCTGAGGTTGGCGTGCCCAAGGATCAGCAAGGAAACTAGTGTGGCTGAATGGAGAGGGTGGAAGGCAAGAAGACTGAAGAACTCATCATGGGCCTCATTACCAAGAGACTTGAAAGTCAGAGACAGAACCTTAAATGATGGGAAGGCTTGGAGAATATTAAGTTAATTGTTGCTTTGGTCTTTTACATGAAGAAGATATGATGAAAGGTGGTCAAGAACAGATTGGCTTGTACTGTTAGTGCAGTATCTTAGTCATTATATAATTAATGTGTTGGACCAGAAGGGGGATACAAGAACGTAATGTCCATTTTATAATGCAGATCTATTTTCATTTATTCTGCTGGACACTTACTAAATCTTTTAAATCAAGAAGCAAATATTTTTGATAGCATATATATTTCCTGAAGTATCCTACTAAAAATGGTCTCCCCTATTTAAAGAAGTTATTGATTTATATTAGAGAAAGAGGGGAGAGAAAGGGAAGGAAAGCGGGGGGGGGACCACTTTGTTGTTCCACTTACTGAGGTATTCATTGCTTGATTCTTGTATGTGTGGACCAGTGATCAAACCTGCAATCTTGGTGAATCAGGATGACACTCTAACCAACTGAGCTACCCAACCAGTTCTCCCCTAGTTTTTAATCTTTATTTTTGGTTGTGGTGCATTTGAAATGTATTATTTGATGCTGAGCTTCCCATAATTATCTTCTAATTTTCATGTATTTCACTCACATTTTGATTCTTTTTATGTTCATTGAGATACAATTGACATATAACATTGTATTATTTTTAAGTTTACAGCATGATTTAATATGCATATATATTTTGAAATTATTACCACAATAAATTTAATTAACTGCCATCACCACACAATTTTATTTTTGTTCTTGTGATGTGAATTTTTAAGATCCACTGTCTTAGCAACTTTCAAACAGACAAAACAGGATTGCTAACTATAGTCGCTATGATGTACATTACATCCCAAGGACTTATTTATGTTACAACTGGAAGTTTGTAACTTTTGACCACCTTCACCCATTTTGTCCAACTCCCATCCCTCACCTCTGGCAACCACTCTGTGTCTGAGTTCAGTTTTCAGGGGCAGGCTATTGTATTTATTTTTGTTTTTATTTTCTACATATAAATTAGAACTATGGTATTTTTGTCATAGAGTCTTAAATGGACTAAGACAGTGACTATTTAAAGACAGGATCTTTACAGAGATAATTGAGTTAAAATGAGTTCATTAGGGTGGGCCTAAATCCAGTATGACTGGGTTCCTCATTGGAAGAGAAAATTTGAGCAAAGACATGCATGCACAAAGAGAGGCTCATGTGAAGCCACAAGGAAAGGACGGTCATCTAGAGGCCAAGGAGAGAGGCCCTTCCCTCATAGCCATGAGAAGGAAACAACTCTGTTGATTGAGGCCTTGATCTTGACTTCTAGCCTCCAGAACTGTGATAAAATGAATTTCCTGTGTTGACTTTCTTCAGGATTAGATCCTTGGTCCTCTTATCTGTACAGTCTAGGTGATTTCATCTCATCTTACATCTTATATATCAGCTATAAAAAATGCCTCTTAAATTTATAATTCTAGCTCAGAACACTATTACAAATATATCAAACTAATTTTTCCAAAAAAGGAATGACTTATTTATTCCACTAAGCAAGGCCCTAATTCCCCAATGTTTCCCACCATCTAATTCCTCAAGTCAGAAACCTTGTGACCGTACTTGATCACTACATTTATTACCCATTATGTCCAATCTACCAATAAATCTGTAGATTCTTCTCTTAAAATATATCTGGAATCACTTACCTTTCTCTCCACTACCATTCACTGGTTAAGGTCATTTGTTTATAAACACCACAGCAACTATTTACTAACTGGGGTTTATTATCACAGCAACTATTTACTAACTGGTCTCTCCCCAATTTCAGCCAGTTTTCTACACAGAAACCAAAGTAAAAGTCTTAGTACCTAAGTTGGATCATGTAACTTTCATTTTTAAAATCCTGATGTAGATTCCCATTGCACATAAATTAAAATTTTAGCTCATGATGCCCAAGGCCCTGCTAATTGGGTCAATGCGTACCTGTACCACTTCTTTCTTTTGAATTTGTGTCTGTCTCAGGTTCCAGACAGGCTCTTTGGTCCTTCTTCAGGACCTTTGCTTAAATTACCATGAGCAGCCCAAACACCATCTCACACCCATATGTAGCCAAGTCCTTTTCCTCTTTCAGGGCCGGGTATATATGTTGCCTCCTTCGGGAGAGCTTTCCTGACTCTGCTCCATAGTAGATCCTCTTCCCATTTTTCTTTTTCAGTAAGCTGGTTGTTTTTCTCTTTTTTCTGCATAATGTGAAAGTTGACATAAGTGGAGCCATTTTAAAATGGAGCCAGAGCAGCCATTCCAGAAGAATGGCCTTGTGCATCTTGCTCCTTAAAACTTTGGAATGTTTGAACTGGACATTGTATATCTTTGGACTGGGCCATAGCAATGTTGTCTTATAAACTATTGTTTGTAAAGTCAACAGGAAAAATAAACATCCTGACCACAAGGATTAATTATTATGAACCCCTTTTCTGACGACAGAATCAGTAAATAGCCATGCATAGCTAAAGAGTAACAGCTTATTAGCACCAATAGAGATTTCTATCTTTTATTCAGATAATTATTTCCTTCCTTTTATTATAAAAATCCCTTGCCCTCACCCTGAAATCTGGACACAATTTGAATTTCTGCCTGAATTTCTGCCGCCATAATTGCAATTCTTTTTGATCCCAAATAAACATTTGCTGTCATTTTGTTTTTTATTTTTAGGTTAGCAATAGCATGTATCACAATTTTTGGCCATTTTGTTTATATTATGTTTTCTGTCTCTTCCACCTGACTACAAGTACATGGAGGTAGGATAAACTGTTTATGTGGCTTATCATTTTACCCCTAGTATCTATCACAGAGCCCAGTGAATAAGAGGTGATAATAAATATTAAGTGACAAAAACTATGTATTATAGAAAATATACAGACAACTGTACTCTAAGCCCTCAGTTACTCATAGCTTTAAAAAAAAAAAAACTAGGGGTTTAGTCACTAACCCCTAAAGCTTCAAATCTATAAAGTAGTGACATAGGTCACATATTCAATGCAGGTAACACAAAATTTACTATTTTCTGGTTACCAGCAGGAAGAGTCACAATGTACTAAGATATGACAAAGAAGCAGAAGTGGTGAAAGCCTCCATAAAACCTTTCAGCAAGAATAATCAGTGCCCAAAGACGATGTGAGATTAGCATTTCCTACAGCTATATCACAATTCATATATTGAAAAAAAGGCCACTTTCATTTATTAGCTCCAAAATTATTATGTAAATGCCTAGTATCAAGAAACTGTGATTAGTTTATTTTGAAGAGGTAGACAAATCCTAGACAAGTCAGTTAATGTTGTTCTTTATAGACATCCTGTCTAATGAGATGAAAGTCAAAGTTTAGCTTCGCAATTTCATACCTAAAACAAGCACCTGTTTTATCCCAGACCTTCTAGAAAGTAGAACGAATTAATTTCCCAATGCTGATTTGAGAGGCACAAGACCAGAAGAGAGATGTGAGGAAAAGCAAAGTGAGGCAACAAAACACAAGACAATATGATTTATGATACGTGGCAACACCTCACAATTGGCTGGAGAACACCAGCTTGTGCACATCAGGACTCTTTGGAACAGTCCACAGCAGAGGCGAGGTGGGATGAGTTTATTTGCTCAGCTCCCTCCTGTGTCCTACTTCTCATCATTCAAAGTTCACACCCAAAGGGCTAACTTCCGTTCTCTCTATCTTCCTGTCTGGTGACATAATTTAGTGTTTCACCCTAATCTGGAAGTGAGAGGGCAACTCAAGATGACTGAGGCACCAGCTGAGAGAGAACGAAGTAAGGAGTCAGGGAATCTGAAAGGGAGCAAGCCCACTGGCAATCCTGAATCTTCCCTATAGTTTCCCTAAGAGACTTTCCAAACTATGATTTTGTACATCCTGAAATAGTAATCTTCCATTAGAAAGTCCTAACTTATCTTGAGGTCATAGCCAGATCCTAATGATCATGCTCTTGATGCTACCATTTTTGCTATTTTTACCAATGCCAGGTAGTGGACTGAACACATCCAGACGTTGTTTCACGTGTTCCTTACCACCCTTTAAGGTTAGCGCGGCCGCCCTGGTCAAGACATGTTAGTCTCATAAAGGTTCTTGGAAGTCATCTCTTTATAGAGCCATTTCCTACCTTTGAGTGCAAATGAAGAGAAAAAAATAGTCTTCTATTTTCTATTTTAATTTGGTATTATTCCAATAACACCACACACACACACACACACACACACACACACACACCACCCCTTAAATCTTTCCCTTTGACATCTGGTATAAGAATCTGATATTCAGAAGTTTAGAGCTGCATGTCACAGCTTGTTTTTCACAGAATTTAGAAGTATTTTTGTATTCCAGTAAATTATCAAGTGTTACTATATTAAACTTATTTACAATGTTTCTATTTTGTTTCCAGAAAATTCTGATCTCTCAAGGGCCAAGTAAAAAGTAATTGTCAAACACTAGAAAAAAAATTAACACTAGAATAATATCTTATGTTCTGTAGTTTTTATTTGAAAGGACATATGTGGCACAATCTTCATTAATGAAATCTCTGATAGGTACAGAATATTGTCATTCAAAGGAGAATTTACATTTTAGAATAGAGAAGTATGAGAAACAGTTGGAGTATAGAGTTATGCAGACTTTGCTTTGAATTCCATGTCTTCAACTTCTACCACCTGAGTGAATTTAGGAAAATTACTTCTATTATCTCACCTTGATTTTGGTAAATCAAGGGCAATGGTTTCTATCTCACATGATTTGGGTGAATATTAACATAAGATAACAATAGTTCTGATTCAATATTTAGTCAATAAATGCACTCAGTATTTTTAATGATGGCTATTTTTACCATAACTTTATAACATATAAGTAAGCAAGCTTTGAGATCCTCAATAGTACTGATTAATATTTTTAATATGAAAACACTTGTCTTATCAGACTCAACACATAGACATTCCCCATTATACTTAGTGGCTTTGACCAGTTTTTTTTTTTTTTTTTGCAAATTAATGTCAAATATTTCTATATAGCTGCATATTCAAAGAAGTCCCTTGGGGAATACCAATGCTCCACATACGTTATTAGGTATTTCCTGAGAAAAGTTCTGAAATTAATAAAGTTGGGAAACAATGTAATAATCCCTGTTGAAAATTCACATGCACGTTAGTAAAGGCTCAGAGATTCCTTATAGTAAAAAAATCTATTTAAATTTGCTTAATGAAATGTTTTCTGAAATTATTTGAGCATGAAATACTGTTTTTGTAAAGATTTTGTTTATTTATTTTTAGAGAGAGGGGAAGGGAAGGAGAAAGAGGGAGAGAACCATCAATGTGTGGTTGCCTCTTGTGTGCCCCCTAGTGGGGACCTCACCCATAACCCAGGCATGTGCCCTGACTGGCAATCCAGGGTTCACAGGCTGGCATTCAATCCACTGAGTCACACCAGCCAGGGTGAAATGTTGTTTTCATAGACCATCTCTGTCTCTGAAGTCTAGTGTTACACAGCACCCAGTTTGGGAACACTTTGCTAGAACATGAAAAAATGAAATGACTGCAGGGATAATCACAAAAGAGGAACTACAGAAGAGTTGTGTGGGAATATGAAATATACTTTCTTGGTGCTGAGAAATTCTGAGTCACAATATGGCATCAGCACAGTTGCATTTCTCAAGTCCTTTTCATGCAGATCATTGCTGTGAAATAAAACAGCACATTATGCATAAGGCAAAAAAGTGTACACTTCTTTTGGCTTAGACACTGTAAAAGTGGTCTGTTCATTTTGGTAGTGCCCATGTTAGCATTGGTATAGCTTATTTTTCATAATACTGGCTTAATTTGTGGTTCTGTGTTTCAAATATTGTTTTACCTTTTTAAGAGTAAGTACTTACACCAGGCAGCTTCATACATTTTGTAAAGATAGTGTTTGCTTCCTAACTGAGCAGCAATTGTGTACTGGTAAAGGAACAGACTTAGAGTCACAGACTCAGCTGAGGGTTGAGCTTTGTGACTCGAGAGCTATTCATGCCCTTTGGAGATCAGTGTCTTACCGGTAAGACTGGAACAAGATAACTTATGCAGTAGTACTTTACATAGTGTTAAATTCTATCTACACATAAGGTTTTAGTATGGAAGTTAATATTGTTAAAAAATGGAAACTAAAGTCTACAAATGTGTATTAGCAAAAAAATAATAGTCATGACTACAAATTTGAGAAGGATTCTATCCTTTGCTCATGTTTCTAAGTGGGGATTTCTGCTCCATTTCCCCAAAGGGAACTATGTGGAAGAACCAAGTTCAGCCTGACACATCACTTTTCACGTACAAATTGATTTATCTGAGCGGGAAGAAGTTGGCATCTGACATTCATAGGCCCCACGTAATTTGCTGGTTCCGGTATTGACCTGGACCTTGACTCTCAGCTTCTTGCTCTCTGCTCATGGCTTCCTGCTTTCTCCTCCCCCAGGGGGCCTCACTGGGCAGGCCAAGACCCAGAGTGGTGGGGAAAGGGAGGGGAGCTTACAGCTATTAACTTCAATTCAGAGATGACATTATTAGCAACCTAATTTTCTTGCTCCAAATGAAAGCTACATTCTCCATCAGCAATAAAGACAACATTTTTTATTTCCTTTGCTCTACCCTGCCCCACCTGGGAGAGAAATCTTTGAGAGAGGAATTCAATGACAAAGAGCATTACTTTCTAAAAACACACAACAAGACTATAATAAAAATGGTAAACCATACCAAGTATTGTTGACGGTGTGAAGATGTGGAGAATATGGAATCCCCATACACTGCTGGTGGAAATATAAAATGGTACAGCTGCTTTGGAAAAAAAGTTTGATAATTTATAAAAAGGCTAAACATGAATTTACCACATAATTCAATAATTCCACTTCAAGAATATACCCCCCCTCCAAAAATCATATGTCCACACAAAGATGTGTATGTGAAAGTTTCTAGCACCCTCATTTGTGATAGTCCAAAACTGGAAACAATCTAAATGTCTGTCAACTGATGAATGTACTAAAAATTCTATATTCATAGAGTGGAACACTATTCAGCTAAAAAGAAAGGAACAACTGATACATGCTAAAACATAGGTAAACCTCAAAAATATTTTGCTAAACAAAAGAAACAAGATGAGAAAGACAATTATATGATTCCATTGACACAAAATGCTCAGAAAAGGCAAATTTATTGGGTCGGTAAGCCTGTCAGTGATTGCTTAAGGCCAGGGACAGGAGTAGGGTCTAACCACAAATGGGCACAAGGGAGGTTTTGGGGGAGAAGGCAATGTTCTAAAATTGGATTGTGGTGAAAATTACAAAACTCTGCACATTTACTAAAAGACATTAAATTGTACTTATAGTGGGTGAGTTTTACAGTATGTTAATTAAAAATCAATAAAGTTGTTAAAAGTGACAGAGCCACATTATAGTTTCAAAATTGATATGCTTAATATAACTACTGAAATATGCATATATAAATTTTATGTAAAATATACTTCCAACAATATTATAGTTTTTTAGGTGATTGTTGTCTCCTGTCATTTAATATACACAATAATTATCCTAGGGAGTGTGCACAGGTGAAAATTTTGCTATCAGTACAGTACAGTCCACTGGATCTTTAAACTAATCTCCACATGGCTCCAGTTTGCAGGCCCAATTTGGCATTCCCTTCCACCTGAGGAGAAGGGCCCAGGTGGTCTCATAAGTGGAGCTCTTTTAACATCAAGTTATGTGTATTAAATATGGAAAATAATACTTTTTAGAATTCTATTAATTTTGATAAGAAATAAATATATATACTCTTACAACTACTTAATATGGTCTTTATTTCTGGAGTGGTAGCTTGTTTTTCTGAAAGGCTGTGTGTAAATTGTTTGGGTAATCCCTGATGCTCACACCTCTGCCAACACTAGCTACATGAAATCTAATCAGAGTATTTCATTAAAATAAGTTTTATGTACAACACCTTGAAAAGTGGTATCTTTCATGACTAGTTTTGGTGTTTTTGTTTTTGAGATCAAGGAAATGTTTATAAAGCTATATAGAGCTCTGATTTAAAGAACCGATAGTTCATTAAAGAACACTCCTGAAGCTTATGGGCCATGCCTGATACACATATTTTCTACCTGGGCCTTATAGGTAGACTTAGGCATGTTAATAATGCCAGAAGTACTTTTATGTTCCCACCGTTCTGTAATACAGACAAGTAGATGGATAGATAGATCATTTGAATTAGATAGTCAACATAAAATCTGGAAAGCAATTATGTAGGTTCAGCTGTTATTTCTCTTGTGCTCCATGGCTACAAATTCTGACAAAACCCAAAAATGTAGTTGCTAAAATGAATATGAAAATGATAATTGGAATCAAGAAGTAAAACACTGGCAATGAATCAGCTGCTGATAGTTAAAATTATATAGAACAGAACACCATGAAAAGTTATTCTATAACTATGCTAAAACTATGCAATAACAGGAGGGCAACCTGACCAAGTGAGCTGCAGCTCTGCACTTGAAGGATGTGGTAAGTCTTAGAACTCTACTGCACATGATCAGACGAATGCTAAATGATCCAGCAAGAGCTTGCCCTGGCATCTGGGCTGGTGTGGCTCAGTTGGTTGGAGCGTCATCCCATAACCAAAAGGTTGCTGTTTCAATTCCCAGTCAGAGTACATACCCAGGTTGTGGGTTTGATACCTGGTTGAGGTGTGTATGAGAAGGCAAACAATCAATATTTCCTTCTCACATTGATGTCTCTCTCTTTCTCCCTTTCTCTCTCCCTTCCTCTCTCTAAAAGCAATGAAAAACTGTCCTCAGGTGAGAATTTAGAAAAAGAGTGGGAGAGAGCTTTCCACTGGCAACTAGTAACTGAGTTCCATAAAAAGTCTTTGATGAATTGAGGCAGAACACTTACATGCACATATGACTTTTTCAAACATCTTTGTGCTTTTAAAAAATGTTCTGAAAGATTAAAAATTGCCCCTTGAGTTGCTCTTGGAAATGACTTTACATATAAAGTTACCAGAGTCCATCAGGATTGTTTTATGGGATATATTTATTTTTCTTCATGGTAAAATAAGGCCTACACTCCCTCACCTGGAAATATTTAACGCTGTTTTTATTTTTAATTGTGATAATATGCCTCACATATAATTTACCATCTTAATCATTTTTAAGTGTACAGTTCAATAGTGCTAACTATGTTCACTTGTTGTGCTGCCTATCTCCAGAATTTTTCATCTTGCAAAATTGAAACTTTTAAACCCACTGAACAGCTCCTCCCTGTTTGTCTTCCCCACAGCTCCTGGCAATCACCAGGGGTTCTCCTTTCTATTTCTATGCATGTGACTGCTCTAGGTGCCTCATTAAGTGGAATCATGCTGTATCTGTCTTTTTGTGATTAGTTTATTTCACTGAGCATTATGTCGTCAAGGTTAAATATATGTTGTAGCAAGATATATCTTACATTGTACAAGGTATGTTTCATATATTTTAACAGCTGAATAATATTCCATTGTATGTGTAGACCACATTTTGTGTATCCATTCATCCATTAACGGATACATGGGGTGCTTCTACCTCAACTACTGCAAATAATGCTGCTATGTACGTGGGTGTACAAATATCTCTTTGGGACTCTGCTTTCAATTCTTTTGGATATATACCCAGAAGTAGAATTATGGGACCATATGGTAATTCTATTTTTAATTTTTTGAGGAACTATCCTAGAGTTCTCCATAACTCTACCATAAGTGGTAAAATTTAACCATTTTACATTTCTACCAACAGTACACAAGGAGTCCTTTCCATGATATCTTCACCAACACTTAATGCTCTTTTGTTGTTGTTGTTGTTGTTGTTATTAATAGGAGTCATCCTAATGGATGTGAAGTGGTATCTGAGTGTGGTTTTGATTTGCATTGTCCTAATGATTAGTGACATTGGGCAACTTTTTATGTGCTTATTGGTTTTGACACTGTTTCAAGTTGCAAAACATGGTAAATCCTTTTAGGCCAATTATTTTGTTATTAGATTCCCATTAATTATGTTATTTGTCCAGTGCATTTTCTTTCTTTGGAATTTCCAGAAATCATGCCTTGAATATATCTATACATCTACAGCAAAAAAAGACATTTCAGTCTTGTGCTTTTAGCAAGAAACACCATGATCATCTGGATAAACACATCTTTAAAAAAATCCATTAGAAATAAGCATGGTCTAACAGTCAGAAGAGTCGGGACAATTCTGTTCTCACCCTTGGGATGATGGATGTATGAGTTTGTTGGGGCTGCCATAACAAAGTGCCAGGTTATTTAAACAATAGAAATTTTATTTTATGATGATTCTGGAGGCTAGAAGCCCAAAATCAAGTGTTATAGGGTTGATTTCTTCTGAGGGCTCTCTCCTTGCCTTATAGTTACCATCTTCTTCCAGTGTCCTCTTTTTTTCTTTCTTTTTTTGTTGTTAGAGTTGTCCTAATTTGCCTCCATTTTCTCCCCTGCCTCTCCCACCCCCTGCTCCCACAGTCAGTCTCCCTGTGTCTTCAGATGGTCTTTTCTTTGCATATGTCTGTATCCTAATCTACTGGGTTAAAACCCACCTTAATGGCCTCACCTAATCTCAATGACCTCTTTAATAACTCTATCTTCAAATACAGACACATACTGAGGTACAAGGGATAAGAACATCAAGATATGAAATTGTTGTGCATTTTTTTTTGGCAGGGCTGGGGGGGGCACAATATATCCCATAACAGTGACTGTAGCAGATAAAGAGAGGTTAATGATATTACTTCTGGTTGGAACCTATCTGAGAGATCAGGTTCCAAATCCAGCTGGGAGGAAGGCTGTGTGTCAAGACCTATTATGGGAATATGGCACTGCATGGCCTCCCTGCTACTGTGTAGGGGTATATGTAGAGAGTAAACAGTCCCTAGCATTTGGACAAGAAAACCAGAAAACCAGAGTCTGACTTATTGGAGCAGAAAAAAGAATAACCCCAAAGTAGAGAGGGGGTTACTCTCTTTCATACTTCTACAGGGATTGTTTCCTTCAATGCTCAGCACTAAATATCAACCGAGGAATGGCTTTTAACCAGTTGTGGGCTTCTGTGGCTTTGTCTTTTCCTCAGGCCTATCTATACCCTACCCTCTTCAATGCTTTCCTACATATTTTACTCAGGCTGATAACTAAGGATGATTTTCTACTTCCTCTGGGTAGAAAAATCTGCATTAAGAGGTATGCTGCCCATTAGGCAAAAACATAAATTATTATTTTATGTTTTTTTTATGCAACCTATTATTCAAATAACAGTATTATTTCTTGCATCTTGTCATACATGGAATATATTTTAGACTCATTAACATAAAGATCTCCATGGATTACCTTTCAGAGCAGGCAATACCTGTGGGAAGTTTAATTTAGTTAAAAATTGAAAAATATTCCATGCTGTGCAATATTACTTTCCCATAAGTTATAATACATTCAATCTAGTTAATATTTGATATTATTGATTTTTTAAATATTAGCCATTTTACTGGGTGTATAGTGATATCTCATTATGTTTTTAATTAAAATTTATCTAATGATGGATGATGTTGGGTATCTTTTCATATGCATATTTTCCATTTATATATGTTGTTTAAAATTTCTATTCATTTCTTTTGGAAAAAAAAGAATTAATGTTGTTAAAATAAACATACCCAAAGCAATCTACAGATTCAATACAACTCCTATCATAATTCCATTGATACTTTTTAAAGAATTAGAACAAAAAATCCTAAAATTTATTTGGAACAAAAAATATCCCAAATAATCAAACTGATCTTGAGAAGGAAGAACAAAGCTAAAGGCATCACACTTTCTGGTTTCAAATTATACTACAAAACTGTAGTAATCAAAAAAGTATGATATTTGCATAATTGTTTTTATTTGACATTTTTCCAAAGATGGCCAATGGGTGTATGAAAAAGTACTCAATACCACTAATCATCACAGAAATGTAAATCAAAACCACAATGAGGTATCACCTCACAATTTTTAGACTAGCCATCATCAAAAATACAAAAGATACCTAAGTGTTGGTGAGGACTGGGAGAAAGGGAACCCTTTGCACTATTTTGGGGAATATAAATTGGTACAGCCACTATGGAAAATAGTATGGAAGCACCTTAAAAAATTAAAAATAGAGCTACCATATGATCCAGTAATTCCACTTCTGGGTATATGTCCAAAGAAAATGAAAATAACATATCAAAGAAATATCTGCACTTTCATGTTAACTGCAACATAATTCACAGTATCCAAGTTAGGGAAACAACCTATGTGTCTGTTAAAAGATGAATAGACAAGAAATGGGTATATATACACAATGAAATATTATTCAGCTGTGAGAAGGAAGGAAATTTTGCCCTTTGAAACAATATGGATGAACCTGGAGGGCATTAGGCTAAGTGAAGTAAGCCAGATAGAGAAAAAATATTCTAAGATATCACTTATGTTTGGAATTTTTTTAAGTCAAAACTTATAGAAACAGAGTAGAAAAGTGGTTGCCAAGGGCTAGGGGTGGAGAAATAGGGAGAGGCTGGTAAAAGGGTACAAACTCTCAGCTATAGATGAACAAGATCTGAGGATCCAATGTACAACACGGGGACCGAAGGTGATAACACTGTAGTGTATAACTGAATTTTACTAAGATGGTAGAACTTAAATGTTCTCACAAAAAATGAAAAATAATAAGTATGTGAGGAGTTGGATATTATAATTAACTAGATGAGGGAATTCATTTAAAATGTATACACAAGAGCTCCGGGAGCTGCCACAGGGCTCTCGGGGTGGGGGAGCTGGGTCATCCGCTCCCTCCCTGGCCAAACAAGGGCTGATGCGGAGACCTCCAAGCAAGCTTTGGGGAAGATCACGGCCCAGCCAGTGGAGCCAAAGATGGCAAGACCTTGCGTGGGCGCGCCAACCCAGAGAGAGTTATTTTTTGGGTAAATGGCTTGGTGCCTACAACCGCGAGCATGGAAGAAGCATGGGCATTCTGTGGGATTCCCGGTGCCCAGGCCGGGAATTTGGGGGAGGCTCGAGCCCCACAAAATCCACAGCGTAAACACCCGTGAACTTGGAAGCAGTGGCACGGGCGAGCACTCCGCAGTGAGCTATCCAAAAGAGTGCTGAAGTACGGGCCCAAGGCCTGAACCCTGATGTGAGGTAACAGCATACACACCCGTGAAGGGACACACACGTGCAGGAGCCCTGCAGTGGGCTAGGGAGTACACAGATTGGTGCCTGGGGCATTGGGCCCCCAAGGCTGGACCTGGGGACGTGCCCCAGAGGCAGACAGAGCTCTGATCAGGAAGGGGAAGAAAGGCAAGGCATTCACCCCTAAGTCTGCTGCAGCCAGCAAAACCAGGAAAACTGGTTTGGCCAGTTTGAAACCAACAAAGGTTTTTTTTTCCTTTTCCTTTTTCTATTTTTCGCTGGATTTTTTTATTAAGTAACTTTTCATTTTTTAATTCTTATTATTGTTATTTCATTCAATTGCTTATGTTTCTATTTCCTTCCAGTGTTGATCCTTCTACCTTTCTTTCCAAATTTATCTCTTCATTGTATCTCCTGCTTATTGCCTTCATTTCAAAAAAAATTTTTTTAACCTGCAAGTAATAGCATATCTGTATTGTTATTTCATTGTCCTTACACTTTTTATTGAAATAGTATTTTAGTATTCCTCTTCTTTCCATATAGTCTTCTATGCTTGGCCAGTTCTATTGTATCATTTAATAGGTTTTCCCTGTTAGCTCATTCATAGTGTATAGCTAATTAAC